>JBBPDC010000001.1:1351765-1363710 GCA_037974485.1 Hemigrammopetersius urotaenia | reverse complement strand
TTCCGCCGACATGTCGAGCACGGAGAGCTCAAACACTGAGACAACTGAGCAACCTGTCAGTGAACTATGAGGGCAAAAATCGTTCATTAATCGTAAAATAATCGTTCATTAATCGTAATCGAGTTAATTAATCGAGATTTTGATTTGAGGCCAAATCGCCCAGCCCTAGTTTGCACTCACCAGTGAGCAGCATCTAACGTGTAATTTGATCCTATTCTTCTTAAATCACATTTGCATTTATATAAATTCACAATATCTAATATCAAACATGTTTATTATACATGAAGTTTAGATCAGTTTAGGTAAACTCTGTTCTAGTGTGTCAAACTGGGAGCCCTTCTTACGGCTCAGTACCCGTGGAGTAGCTCTCGGGCTCAAAAAGGTCGGTGACTCCGGCCCTAGACCATTATGCCACTGAGCAGCATACATCTGGTCCTTGCCTTTGTCGTGAATAAAACTACGTTTTTATGAAGAAAACGAAGGAAACTCAGGAACAATGAGAGATGATCAACACAAACCAAATGACCTTCTAGTAGATCCAGGCACAGACTCACACAAACACACGACCAGCGCAGTCTAAGCGAACCTCGACAGAAATATGACGGAACACTATCAGTAATGGACAGGCCTCCCCAAAGCCTGCCTCTTAACATTACTGAAGCAGTGTGGGATCATCTCAGCTGAGGACAGACTATAAGGCAGCAGACGTTCAAAGAAAAGTATTGGAACGTCCTTCAAGCAGCCTGGAGAACTTTTACTGAAGAGAGGTCAGTCAGTGACAAAAATCGTGAATTTAAAGCAGGTTAGAATTATACGAACTCAATACTGTTCAATACTGTTCTTACATGTATGTTTGCACACGTCGCAGTAAATCCGTCTCATTTTCCTAGAAAACAGCACATTGTGAAATGAAAAATTTGAGAAAAAATGACAATCATGCCACTCAGTAAAGTGCTGCTTAACTAAAACACTGAAGTATAAAATCAAAATCTGATTTAGAAGTATCGCGTGACATCGACTGATACATTGTAGGCTTTTAAAATCAGTCTTGTAACAGAATATTCTGTCGAGTTCTACAAAGTACAAGGGAACCTGTCAAAATGGCTCCCAGGGGTCATTGACTACAGGCTACAAATGCTGCAGATAGACTGTAGGCTGGAAAACGTGGGACTATTTCTTTAAGGTACGTGCTGAAGGAGAAGGTAATTGAAATGCTGGTGTGAATATGAAAGTGCCACCAAACAGAGAAAGGCTGCCTCTCAGGTCCTGCATGGATATGAGCCCAGAGAGGGGGACAACATGGCTAAGGTCCAATACCCATCCCCCAGCACTACACAGACACACACACTCTCACACACACACACACACACACACACACACACACGGGAAAAGCTGCACATACTTATCCACATAAACATGCACACAAAAAGGTAGAAGCGCACAAACACACACAGATACATACACACAAATGCAAAATACAGCTATGCACACAAACAGTCCTACAAACAAAGAAGAAGCACATACACACTTAATGATTTCACACAAAGATAGACACACATCTCACACACACACACCACACACACACCCTCACCGTGAACCCCTGTTTACAGCTCTATGGGCCCTGGAGACCACCCCTGCACCCCTCCCTCCATCCCTCCTTCGCTTTCCCCTCTCCACCTGTCCTCTCCTGCCTCTCTCTCACTGTACCTCAGTGCTCCAACAGTACAGGCCCAAGTCCGCACTACAGTATTGGGAACTCAGATGCAGATGTGATGATGGTGACTGTGCCCGCAACCAGTTTTTTCATTTTTGAAAGGGGGGATATATTGACATTGGTACCGGTTTACTGATATCTTGGTCAACTGATATACTGTACATAATTTGCAGGTAAATCGGAAGTTTAAACGGCTTTTATTGGTGCATATTAGAATGGCATCTGGTAATTAAAACGTTAAGCTACATTCTCTGTAGGCCTAAAACAAAATAGCGTATTTAAACAGAGACCGGCAGCCCATGTATTAACTGGAATCACTGGAAAACGTTCTCGAATTTTCAAAAACGTCCGTCTCAGACGGAGTGGGTGTGCTCGAAGGGTCTCGCCTCTTCGGGGTTTTGACTTTAAAGTCTCGCACCACCTCTAGAAATGTCGTCATTGCGCACTTTACAAAAAGCTTTCCGCGTCTTTCTTAGAGATATCGAAATGCGACACGCGGCAGACATGTTGACTCTAGTCCGCGGCGCGTGCAGGTTGCGGTTGTTGATTGCATCATCACTGTTTCGGTCGCTTTAAAAAATAATTACGGCCGAAACCGAAAATGCATTTTGTTGCCATTTTGGTCGAAAATTTTCGGTGGCCGATATATAATACGTGTGTGTATATAAATATGTGCATGTTTGTGTGTGTGTGTGTGTGTGTGTGTGTGTGAAAATGTGAATAGTCTGAAAGCAGTCAAACTAAATAAAATTGCAGTCTGTAACAAACTCAAATCTTTTGAAAAGTGCCCTAAACCAATATCCCTCATTTCAACACATAACTAATGCTAGTGAGAAAAATATTAGACAGCTAGACCTGGTGGCAACAATCTTTACAGTTTTAGCCTGTTTTATGCTACCACTTTTTTATTTATTTATTTAAAAAGCAAAAGTTATACGGTACAGGCTTCTATGCATTACAGCAAATGTGTTAAATTGTTTCAAAACACAAAGGTATAGTATAGACCACCTCAACGCGTTAATTATTGTTTTTGCCCCGGAAATTCCACAGCTGTATGCAGCTAATATTAGCAGCTAGCTTTGTTACAGCTTTGTCTTTTGCTACAGAATGAAATGAAGATACTGGTCCTGCCATCATTTCTTTTAAACTTTTAACTGACTGCATCTATAACAGGTCTTTGTAATAAAAATGTGAAAAAATAATATGTATTTATTTTAGTGCATTTAATCAATTCAAGTCCTCTCGCTTGTGTCTTTTACGCAACTTCAGCAACTTCGATCAAGGCTCCAGAGCAGGGGTCACCAACATGGTGCCCCTAAGGACCACATGAGAAGCCCGCGTCCCTGTTCTAAAAGTAGCACAACTCACCAACGAACAGCGACGTTTTATTTTAACCTGTTGCTAATCTTCTTTAATCACATTTGCATTTATATAGATTTGAAAATGACAAAAAAAACGTGTTTTAAACATTTAAACACATGACGTTTAGATAAGAAACTTCCAGTGCATCAAACTGCCAGCCCTTCATGCGTCCCAGTTTTTGGAAAGGTTGGTGATCCATGGTTTACTGTGATTAAATAACCATGGTTTTCATGGTTTTCATGGTTTTCGTGGTTTTCATGGTTTTTTGGGTAACTATGAAGTGGAATATGTATTTGTATATGTAAACTATGGTAGTACCACAGATGCCATGAAGTGTTGTGGATAAACCATAGTAAAACTATGGGTACTGCATAAAAACCAAAGGAAACCAAAGTGAATTTTCTTAACGGGCTACTCCAGAGCAATCATGTTCTGCCAAATATCACTCATAAAGATGATTTGGTTTTGGTAGGATATGGTTAGAAATGTCCATTTCCTTTTATCTAATGACAACATTACAGTGGAAAACCAAACCACACAAAGATACGTTGTTATATTTGTTTTTTTAAATGCCACAGTTTGCCTTTCCTGCATGTTGGGTAGGGCTGGGCGATTTGGCCTAAAATCAAAATCTCGATTAATCGAACATTTTAACTCGATTACGATTAATGAACGATTATTTTATTTATTTTTAATTTTTTTGCCCTCGTAGTTCACTGACAAGTCGCTCAGTTGTCTCAGTGTTTGAGCTCTCCATGCTCGACGTGTCGGCGGAATAACGTGACATAACGGAGCGGGGTCACGTCACTCCACACGCGGTAGTGTTTTTAAAGGGAGAGTAATCGAAATAATCGACCTGGAAAAATTTGACCGATTATAGGTTCTGAATGTCGATTTCGATTACTTTCCGATTAATCGCCCAGCCCTTGAGCCCAAGACTAATTGAAATAGAGCTACAATTCTGCAGCATCTTCTTGTGGAGCTCAGGGACGTTCCTCTGATGGTCCTGCAGTAAATGCTAAAGCAAATGATGACTAGCTGAATACTTTATACAGACAACTTGTCCTTATATATACACACACAGTGCCAAAACTCTGAATAACCTTAAATAACACCAAAGCAGCAAGGTCAAATGTCACTACAGCTTAAATGTTTTACTACAATCTTAATACAGCCAGAAATTGCAGCCATCTGTGTGTTAGCATATCCTATAATAATAAATACATAAAGTTAGGGGTGGCTGATACGGCAAAAAATACTTTTTTTACAGTTATATCACAATTTCTATTTCATCACTGATATATTAATAATATTATTGGTTATGCGCTGTTTCCATAAGGTGGGAATTAAGCGGACTAGCAATTAGTGCGATTTGGCTGAGGAAAAAAATTAGGAAGAACATAGAACCGCAATAGATGGAATAGAATGTAGTTCATAGAGACGATACTAAAAAAAACGATCTCATATCGCCCACCCCTACATTTATTTATCAGACGCTTTTATCCAAAGTGACTTCCATTGCCTACCTACAGGGGGCAGTCTCTCCCTGGAGCAACTTGGGGTTAAGGCTCTTGCTCAGGGACCCAGTGGTGGTGCTGAAGGTAGGATTCGAACCTATAACCTCTTGGTCCACAGGCAAGTATCCTACCACTAGGCCATCCCCACCCCAACACGCATATATTTGACGCGTGTCCATATTCTATGATTCTAGATAGTATAGTGTACATATTATACTGTATTGCTAATATAGTCTTTTATTCTATTGTGTTTCATTCTTGCTGCTCTTAACTTTCCTCTGTTCACTTTCTACCGTGACGATTCAAATTTCTCACCTGAGAGACTAATAAAGGTTATGCTTTTGGTGTAGGACCAAACATTAGACACATGATGAAGTGGGAGATGAACTGAACGCACCACAATCGAATGCACAGCTCCAATTCGGGCGCACGCCAGCATGGCCACCACCAGCTCGACTACCATGGGCATGTAAATGGACACCCGATCCCCCTTTTTCACGCCTGCAAACAGAACAGAACAGCAGGGAGAGCCTTACAACGCTGCTTAAGCAGTCCCCCATATCCCCAAACTTCAGCTCCAGCTCAAGGACTGACATACCTTGTGATTTCAGGACATTGGCAAACTTGCAGACCTCCTGCAGAAGTTCTCTGTAGGTCACGGTCTTCTGGTCTCCCGGCTCATTCCCCTCCCTGCACAGCACATACAGGATTAGCGATCAGATACAACTAAGACACTTAAAACTTGACCCAAAAAATGTGCTAAAAACATGAAAACATTGTAGTTTATAATGTATTACACTGTAATAATAGTTCATAGTGTCACTCATTCAGAAGGAGGCTCAGAGAACGTCTCAGACGAGTTATTAAATTAGGCTTCTCCCTATAATCTGTTGAATGTTTGCCAGTTCTCATAATGTTTTACCGACTTTCTAAACGAGCGTGCGCTACTGAGTGTTCCGGAAATAGAAATCAAGCACAAGCAAACGAGCGAGAACCTTAAAACGTTAACTTTGTCTTCGGAACGCACTTCTAGCACAACACCAGCAACAGCAAGCAGAGAGAACCGCAACTACACGCATAATTAATGAAACGATGGGTTTTTTTTTATTTATTAACCTTTATAGTCACGCATGAACACTCCACAGCGTGAACAATGTGAAATTCCTCCTTTGCATTTAACCATTTCATCAACTGAAGCAGCCGCCGCCGACGAGGGGCGCCGCCGGAGCAGTGTGGAGACGGTGCCTCGGCGGTGACCGAGTTGGGATTCGAACCCACAACCTTCTGATTGCAGGGCCAACGCCCTAACAAGGCCACCAGCTGCCCGCATGCAATAGAGATCAAACGTAAGGCTGTCGGTCCATGCCGCACCCAGAACAGCTGCATGAGGGATTTCCAATATGCCATAAGAGTGTGTCTAAGCAGAGGAGTATGATCAAATCATTTCCTGGTTGCACTGTGCCTCTGCGTCGCTCTTGCACAATCCCATCCTAGCATAGAAAGGTCTGCAAGTGTGGACAAAGGAAACATATTTTGCCAAAGGTTCGCAACTGTCAAGTGTAATATTTCAAGCGCAAGTCCTGTGTTGTAAGATCGGCCCCTCCAGGATTGCAAAAGCAGCGCTGAGTATCTTCTGAGGCTTTAATGCGTAATAGGTGTGAATCATCCCACAACGCCGACCTACTGGCTGGAGAACATCTAGTAGTAGTAGTAGTAGTAGTAGTAGCCTTTATTTGTCACATACACTTTTACATGCAGCGAAATGGGACCCCTCTGACGAGAGGTAGCACCGTCCGTAGAGGAAACACGGTACAGCGGGCAAATCCCGTGAAGGTAACAGATCTCACAGGTGACCGATGAATGAAGAACGTGAGAAATAGGCACTTTGAGAGGCTGGAGCTTCACACGGACCCAAACCGGTCCTGCTAAACTGAGGGTGCTTTCACACCTACAGTTCGATCGCTTCAGTCCGCACCAGTCAGAGAAACGTTAGTGCAGTAAACAGATCGTGGAGGAGCAGCTCTGCATTGCGCTCGTGGCGCTGATCCTCGCGCAGTACATTGTACCTGCAGATCGTTTTTCCGTTTTTCCCAGACGATTCATTTCGAACATGATTCGTGGCTGCGACTCCAAACCAACTTCCTGATTTATTCACCGACGGCGCATTGCTCGCCACTTCAGGGAGAAGAGACCTGCCCTCCTCCTCCTGAACGATCATAACCGTAACCCTGACAACCCCGTCTCTCCTCTGATACCCATAATGCATTCAACTCTACCATTTCATCCAATTCGGTTTGGTTGCTTTCACACCAGGCGAACCGAACCAGAGTAGAGCGGATAAAGCGGTCAGAGACCACCCCTTCAGGCAGGTCTCGGATCGACTGCTTTGTTGCGCACCAAAGTACCGAGATTGATTCACACCAACGCAAATGAACCGAACCAAGGGACCGAATGCTGTAGGTGTGAAAGCACCCTGAGATCCAACCCTGCTCTCTCACTCGGAACACCTGCTGAACAGACAACATGCCGGTCTAACGCACGGACCAGGTCACGATGTCTCCACTATGACGTCATCTCTGAGTCATTAGGAATGTTAACCAGTTCCCTTTCAGTGAGATTTTTTCTCATTTCATCTACACACTTAGCAAGAGATACTTTGTCGTTTACAGACTGTAGCAGAAAGAGAGCCAGGAGACAAAAAACAACAAGCAGACTGCATTAAAAAATCTGATTTTGTTGAACCCGTCAGGCTCGACTGCAAACCTCTAGCTGAAACATGTACGTCAGGATTGAGTTTACGCACGTTTTTACAGAAGTTACAATTCGGTAGGAGCAGAAAGTCCCCCACTTTAACACACGAGCACATTTACAACAGAAATCTACTCCCAAAGGGCAGGCTTCCATATAAAATGACTCCACATACTACAGGAACTAGGTTATCTATATGGTTTTACAACCTTTACTTAGAACGCGTCCATTACGCTCTAGTTCTGAGCATCGGCTCTTTCCGCTGGCAACTTTTGTTCCTCTCCAAGTCACTAACTTTCAAAAACAGCACACACCAGCTTCCTTACTGTTTACTGTCCTCCTCCGTTCTCCCGTCACAATAAACACATGGTCACCGCACACGCGCTTCTGCGAGTTTTAATATTCTTTTGTTTGATGAAACACTGAAAAAAAACTATATGTCCCAGAACTTTTGTCTTACTCCAAGCTCTGCTGCACTGAAAATAATGCTTACCATGATACCGATCCAACCCAAACACGCTGTTATTACACGACACTGTGTTTATAGGAAATGAGGCGATCACGGATCTGTGCTTGCATTAGATTAGCGTCACCACAGCTCCCACCAACAGAACTGCCTCCTCTCCAACGAATAAAACGAGCTCTTTTAGCTCTTTTAGCCAGATTTTCAGGTTATAAAACAGAAAGAACAATGAAATGATCATCCCAGACTGTTCTTAGATGAATACCGTTCACACTGACCAGTAAAAGGCCGCTTTGTCCCCCAGTTTCTTCTCGTGAACGTTGCGGTCCAGGAGGTTGTAGCAGATATTTGTGGTGGCTCCTTCCATGCACTTAATGAATATTTCGCCCTTGGTCACATCGAAGTTGTAGTCCAGGAACTGCCCGGTGTGTTTCGTCTTCCAGAAAAAATCTTTTGCAACGTCTCCCCAGAACTCTGAATAAAAGAGAGATCACGGTCAAAACAACTGCGCGAGGGAACGAAACAGAAGCCCATAGCCATGAACACAGTTATTAAAACATCTTTACTGCCAGCAGCCTCCCAATCCAAACAAACACATCCAGCATCCCACAACAGCGCAGCTGCACCGATACGCATTTTTCTACAGAAAAATATACTGAGAACTGAGGTGTAAAAGGTATTTTAGCAGTCAGTTAATGATGGGTAACATATATGAACTATACACTTTGATATACACTTTGATTCTTTCCAATAACTTCTCAAACAAGGCAGCCCCTCAAAGTGCCCACAAAACATTACAAGCCATTATTTTACTTTTTTTTTAATGTATATGTATATGTGTATATGTGTGCATGCACAAACACATATATATGTGCAAACATACAGACACATACGTATACATTCATGTACATACAAACAACCATCTAGATTAAAATATGTGTTTGGTGGATGTTTTCATGTTATATTGATAGATCGTATCGTTTTGCTGCTGCTTCTTTTGCTCTGTTGCTGCTGTAACGATGCAAATGAATGGACTGAAATGGGGTCATCTTATCCATTATGTTTTAAAATAGGCGCTTTGATGAACATCCTCACCCTCTGGAGCCTGGACCGAGCGGTGGTAGAGCTGTCTGAAGGTCTGGAAGCTGGAGATGTGGGCCTCCTTCCTCAGCTCCTCTCCTGCCTGGAGCACGTCCTCCCTCGGAGCCTTTTCAGGGATCATTCTGCTGGAGTGAGGAGAACTATCTACCGAACCTGAGCCCAGACTGATCTGGCAGGAGCGCTGCAGAGTTAGAGGGACTGTTGTGTTCTGCTGTGGTCCGGTTCTGGAGACAGGGCGTTAGCACGCGGCTAGCTCCACTTCCTCCTGGCCCTGCTAGCTGTGGGTAAATGGCTTATTTCGGGTCTCCGACGGCCCAAAGACTGACAAAGTAACAGAACAACACACACGGAGCCTCCTGCTGCACTAACGGGTCGAGTTCACCGCTCCAGGTGCACTGGGAGCTCGGACTGCAAGCTCCGGTTCGGAGAGCTAGGCTAGGCTAGCGGACAGGTCTCCAGATTTCTGGCTGTGTTCGTCTTAGTTTGAATGGAAAACCAGCCGAACCGAAGTGGTTCAAATGGAACACAAATGAACTGATATAAACGCACCTGAAAGCGGAGCCCTGACTTTAAAAAGAAGGGATATTTTTGGAATAAAACAAAAGTACTTTCAGTTTGGTTCCGGGCCGTCGGGGGTTAAACACGGTCCGCCGCAACAAACAGGGGCTCTTACCGGCACTAACGCCCAGCAGCACTCATCCGAGCTGCATTCGCGTTATTTTAAATCTTATAAATCCACGCAAAACCCTTTTGTCCACGTCCAGACCCAGAAGAAGGACAAGACGACATACACACCCATACACACACACACGCTGCACAGGGACGGACGGGTCTGAAAACTCAACAGGCTCTCTGATAGGATAAGAGTCAACCAATCAGCTTTTAGGACGGTATGAAAACAACATGTGAACCAAAACCAGAGCAAAAACAGAAACTTCTATAAAAAAATACAAACAAAACAAAGAATATTTGTTAAACATTAATTGGATTCAAAATTTAAACCAATACAAAACCGTCTAACAATAAAACGGGACGTACAGACACGGCGCAGAGGGGAGTGGGAGGCGCGGGAGGTGGGGGCTTTGAAGCCACACTATGTGGCCAAAAGTATTGGGACGCTTGACCATTCCACCACCACAGACTTTAATGACACTGCATTTTAATCCATAGCGTTTTAATGTTTTAATCCTTTGCATCTATAACAGCTTCCACTCTTCAGGGAAGGCTTTCCACAAGATTTTGGAGTGTCTTGTGTGTATCTGTGTCCATTCATTCTGTAGAGTATAGTCCCAGGACTGGCAGTGGCACCACTGAGGTTCCCTTTGCTATTCACACTGTATGCTGTGCTGTGGCGTGTCCCCATGTGACAAATGGACACTTTTGTCACATGCGGACACTCTCTATACACAGAGACAAGCGCCATCTTGTGGACAAAGAGATGAAGTACGGTTTGTTTGCCCCAAATATAGAATCTCCGTACCTTTTCAATTTCATTTTTTACTTCTAGTTCATTATGAAGGAGTTCGCTAGTTAGCATCGGAATCCGGCAGTAGCTTTTGGTGGCCTATGTGCTGTAACACCTCACAACCACCACAGTCTCGCACCCCGAGCAGAGCAAGCTATAGGACAAGTGCTTCAAACCATTAACCCTCCTGTCGTGTTCACCTCCCGCCCCTTACTTTAGCGGTCTGTTTTAACTGCTCTTAATTTAGCACAAAAAAACATTTTTCACCGCCAATTTTTTATTCAACATTCTTTAGCTGCGAATGTCTCAAAGTAGTGTTTAACATACATTTATAGAATTAGACACACAATATTTATTTATTACAAACTGAACATGTAATGTAAAACCAAAGACCAAACTCCACATGAAGTCATGTGTATGTGAATTCATGCACATGAGTGGCATGTGACGCTCAGGTCAGAGTGGGCCTTGCATACATAGGCATCACGTTTGCAGCATCTCAGGCTTGTTTTGTTGTCTGTAGGGGCACAGAGCTCACAGCTCTTCCATTTCTGCCCGTGTCCCTGTTGGGGAGAGCAGCCAGGGCAGCGGCTGGGGCTGGGGCTGGGGCTGGGGCTGGGGCTGGGGCTGGGGCTGGGGCTTGCACACTCCTAACCAGACTGGCAGAGGCTGGTGTGCGGGTGGGTCGTGTATCTATCTTATCAAATCGAATAATTCTTGAAAGGACAAGAAACTGTTGAAAGGATATAGCTGCCTGGACTTTTTGTGGCCTCATTGTTTGAGCGATGGACTCCTGCTAAAATCAACAGACCTTTGTAGGCTTGGAGGTCTTCCAGGTCGATTTCTCTCCAGGTGTCCTCAAACACATGCTTCCCCTCCAGGTTTGTCATCTCCAGTATAATTCCCTCAATTGACTCTGGTATAAGATGGAAGCTGGACTTGATGTCATCCACACGAGATGTCGCATACCGTGTTGGCCCTGGCGTCAGCTTTATGATGTTTTCCATGTGTGAGTGTGTGTGAGTGAGTGAGTGAGGGAGTGAGTGAGTGAGGGAGGGAGGGAGTGAGTGTGTGAGTGAGTGAGTGTGAGTGAGTGAGTGTGAGTGAGTGTGTGAGGTGAGGTGAGTGAGTGTGAGGGAGTGTATGAGGGAGTGTATGAGTGAGTGTATGAGTGAGTGTGCGAGTGTGAGTGAGTGTGTGTGTGAGTTGGGGTGGTGTGTGTGTGTGTGTGAGAGTGAGTGAGTTGGGGTGGTGTGTGTGAGTGGAGTGTGAGTGTATGAGTGAGTGTGTGTGTGTGTGAGTGAGTTGGGGTAGTGTGTGTGTGTGTGTGTGAGTGAGTGTATGAGTGAGTGTGTGTGTGTGCGAGTGTGAGTGAGTGTGTGTGTGTGTGTGTGTGTGTGAGTTGGGGTAGTGTGTGTGTGTGAGTGAGTTGGGGTGGTGTGTGTGAGTGTATGAGTGAATGTGTGTGGAGTGTGTGAGTGAGTTGGGGTGGTGTGTGTGAGTGTGTGCGTGTGTGTGAGTGAGTGAGTTGGGGTGGTGTGTGTGAGTGGAGTGTGTGTGTGTGTGAGTGAGTGT
>JBBPDC010000001.1:1332228-1339728 GCA_037974485.1 Hemigrammopetersius urotaenia | reverse complement strand
CATACAACACTTTATCTCTCTCTCACACACACACACACACACACCTCCCTTAAAGTGACCCGTGTCCTCTAACAGAAACCTAAACTAAAGCGACACCAACACTCTAGAACAGGGTTCCTCGCTCCAGCACAGTTCTGTGACTTTCCTCCAGTAAAAACTCACTAAATCTGACAACACCGACACAAATCAGGTGTTTGAGGGTCACAAGAGACCAATCTGTTCTCCACCCACAAATGTCTTCATCTGTAACTGCGGTGCTGAGGTTGGACACGCTTTACAGAACATTTAACCTCTAGAGCACGAGAGACACTTCCAGCCTGTCATTCATTTCACTACACAGTCGAATGTTTGTGCACACCACAGGTTTGTAGCACTCCTGCATTTATTTCAGAAAATGCAGATTTTTATTCCTGTTAGACACTGGAAAGTTGCTGAGTCGACAATCATCAATGAAAATGAAACAAGTTTCTTTTATAAAGTGAAAGAATCTGTACCAGTGCATGTCTGACACGGTTGTGTGGTGATGCAGGGTCAGATTCTCGGCTGTCCTTTAACTTTAAACGCCCATGTTAACTGTTTCAGCAGCGAGGAAGAAAAGTGATGACTAATAAAGGCACTCAGACGTTAAACGGTAAATGCATTGGTTAGCAAAGTATACTGAGTGTATCGTTAGTAAATATAAAGGAACTAACAAGGAAATCTGAGCGGTAGTGTATGCTGCCGTTTCTACCTTCCTGCCTTTTAATTCATCGCCATGCCAACGTTCTGATCTCAAACTACGACGTACGCCGGCACTAAAGTTCTGTAAAATGTGTCCAACTTCACAAAAGTGTATAAAAACTGTATAAGTGTATAAAAAGTGTATAAAAACTGCGCTGTGGATGAGGGCCGCGACCGGATGTATCCGTTTCTGAAAGCATGGCAGGTTCCCCGTTTTGCTGATCGTGTGCCGTAGAGTGCTGTAGTATGTTGTGTACTGGGACGCCACGTGTGCCGAGGCACAAAAGACCGGGATGAATGGCTCACGTGCCCCGCGAGCGTCAAAGAAACCCTCCTGCTCTCATGAGTATTAAGTTTTAGGGAGGGTTGCCGTGGGCAACAGCCGGCTGGTGGGGTGTGTGGTGCGGTGGCCCCGGGTGTGTCACGTGACCTACCTACTGCAGTGGCACGTGGGCTGTCGTGGAGGACGCACGTCCCCAGGTAGCCCTCCAGCTGGGAGGGTTGGCGCATGACTGCGCGGGCACACACACACACACACACACACACACACACACACACACACACAGGTGCGGAAAGAGATAGAGAGTGTTAGTGGGGTGGCACATGCACGTGTGCTCGGGGAGGGGGGGGGGGGAGAGGGGGCAGATGTTACAGAGTGTGTGTCACGGCAGGAGCCTAAATACACCAGTGTGACTTACCTCAGGCGTGCTTCAACAGACCGCGTGATAAAACGCCATAAATGGTACAAAGACCCAAATCCTGACTTGAGTTCGTCGTAGTTTTAGTTACGTTTCCAAGATCCAGTTAAAGGTCAAGCACTTCTGAGTGCGCCCTGACCCTCCGGGGAGCAAATCGCTGACCTCTTGATTCTTTAGCGAAAACGTCAAATCATCGTGAAACGGCAAACGTTCGCCACGATTCCATTCTTTTTGGTACTTTTGAAAAACATACATACAAATACACTATATTTATACATAAGAGAGCAGGGCGCAGGTAGAGGAAAGGCGGAGAAGGGTGGAGATACGTGCCGGAAAAGAGAGGAATGAAGATCAGTCGCGGTGAGACGGGACACACGTGTGTAAATGAGGGGGGCACCAGTGGAACAGTGATGCTGCAGGGAGTAGAAGTAAAGAAGGCGGAGGGTCTACCGTCCAAAGCAACGGAGAGAGTGGGAAAGAGGTGAAGGAGGGTGTGGAGGTTGGAGTGGGTGGAGAAAAGTGTGAGGTGTGATGGAAGGGTTTCAGGAGGAATGAAAGGAAAGGTGCAGGAGACGGCGGTGAGGCCGGCGATGCTGGAGGTTTGGAGATGGTGCCGATGAGGAAAAGCCCGGAGGCGGAGCTGGAGGCTGCAGAGCTGGAGATGCTGAGGTTCTCTTTGAGGACATCAGAGGGACGGACAGCTCCTGTTAGATGCTTTGGTGATGAAGTCAGAGAGGCCAGACTGAGATGGAGAGACAGTGATAGGTAGAAGGATTCTGAGGGTGGAGCCACAGGCAGGAGGAGGAGAGGAGACCAAAGAGGAGATTCATGGATGCGGTGAAAGAGGACGCATGACTCAAGACAGGTGACTCGGTGTGGAGACCCCGGAGAGGAAAAGCCGAAAGAGATAGAAGAAGAAGAAGAAGAAGAGGATTTTGGGGGGAAAAAAGCCTAGGAGCCTGTGCAAAAGCTATGGCACATTTAAAACGTTACGTTTAATTTATTTTCAATATGTTAAACCCATTAATAGACGTAAATAATGCGGTAAAACCTGTATTACTCATCCCACTTATTTTTTTTCCATTAGAAAATCAACAAAACATCGTTCGGGCAGGGCGTTCCGAAGACACCGGAACTACGTTTTTATTAGCGAAGTTCAAGTTTAAAGTGTAAGTAAAAGCCATTAATGATCTAAACATTACTTTTCTGGAAACGTTACGATTTTATCACCATTAGAACAGCTACTGCTAAGCTAATGTTGGCCTCGGTGCTAGAATCTACCTAAAGTTACTTAATTACTTACATGTGCAGTCGTCTGACTGTGAAGGAAAGGCAACTGTAGCTTGTAAAGAGCAGAAAAACTTCGGTCGCCTGATTTTCATCGGAACTTTTTTCGACTAAAAACGCAGCGCTGTTACATTTTATTACAAGTGAACGGTTATCTGCCGCGGCTCTGGGCCGTCACCTGATATTTCTATGCAGAAACGTGGCCTAATTGTAGGCTGCGCTGCTTATTATTTGGCGTAAGTTCTTGCACAAGCTGAACCTCTCATATCTACAATTACCGCTGAAAACGGGCCTCTCTGCTAAAGAAGACACCATTAAAAAGATTCATTCCTGATTGTTTTTAAGCCCAATACCATCACAGGGAGGTTAGATTTGCTATCAGTTAGCTGTTAATAATATGCGTTCACCAAGTCACACGCAGTCTGGAGTCAGGATTTGGGGACAAGTTCAGGCGAGACGAGCGACTGAGTGCTATAATTAAAGCAGGATAAAGGGTCTGGCCCTGAGTAAATAAAGCCAACCCACATGTATGACGAACACGAGGGTCGCTTGTGTGTTGTTTTCCTTCTTATGGATGGAATCGCTTGCTCGTTCAAACCTTCGGGTAAATCGTAGGGACGAAATAAAAGTAATAAAAAAAAAAGTTTGAGTTGAACTCGCCGTTCCGGTCGTTAAAACGACGATGTAAAAATATAAATGTTTACAGGAAAAGAAAAAAAAAACACGCACACCAGTACAATGCACGGTCTACAACAGCAGGTGTAATGGGAGAAACAATGGCGAAGCACAATGCTGTCCTCGTTTTGCTTACCCATCATATCTTTTGTCTTCTTGAAATGTTTATACCAACGTCCAAATTCCTGACACTTCGCCGCAGACACATTTGCATAGTAAGTACTGTTCACAATGGAGGATATCATGCTCTGGAGGGGAGAGAGTGAAAGAGGAGAGAGAGAGAGAGAGAGAGAGAGAGAGAGAGAGAGAGACAACAGCACAAAATTGTGTTGAGTTTCTGCTTTTGCCAACAAATCGCCTCGATATTGTTTTGTAATGTCGCATGCAGTAACACAGAATTCGAGCAACGTGTGGTACATTTTGGTGCAGGTGACACAAACTCGTGCACAAATTGGCCTCCTCAACAAAAGAGAACTTTTTCTGAGAACCAACGCAGCACACGTCCCTTTATACCAAATGGCCCAGAGTTTGAGAGACAGTCTGCCGCGTAAGATGAGCTTCAGAGAGAGATTAAGAGAAAAAAAAAAACACACCAGCCTTGTATACAGGAAGATTTACTATCCGGATAGCTAAACAGATGACGCTTCGGGGATTTCTTCCCTATACTGCGGCGAGTCGCAGTCACAATCTGGTGCAAAAGCCAGTCGAGTCTGAAGAGGGGCCACATGGAGTGAAAATTCCTGCTCTTCCTTCTATTCATCCCTGTTTGCTTTTCGTTTTGGACACGTTCCTCACAAACAGGCCTGAATTCCGTTTGTTGCGCCCAACACTTTAATAGCCCGGGGCTAAGTAAAACACACACACACACACACACACACACACACACACACACACACACACACACACACACACACACATACACCCTTCACACTAGGGCTGCGCGATTTGGCCTAAAATCAAAATCTCGATTAATTGGACATTTTAACTCGATTACGATTAACGGACGATTTATTTATTGAATAAACGATTTAAACGATAATAAACGATTTAAACGATAATAAACGATTTATTTAATAAACTATTTATTTATGTATTTATTTTGCCCTCATAGTTCACCGACGAGTCGCTCAGTCGTCTCAGTGTTTAAGCTCTCCGTGCTCGACGTGTCGGCGGAATAACGTAACGTAACGGAGCGGGGTCACGTGACTCCACACGCGGTAGTGCTTTTAAAGGGACGGTAATCGAAATAATCGACCTGGAAAAATGTGATCGATTATAGGTTCTGAACGTCGATTTCGATTACTTTTCGATTAATCGCCCAGCCCTAGCTCACACTCACGATAACTTAAGAGATGAAAACATCTGTTTTAAAATGACAGGTATACCTGCTTTATTTATCTGTTATTATTGTGCGTATAATACGAGGGCTTGGGGACAGTGAGCTAGAAAAGTCGCAGATTCGGTCCCAGTCTTTTCCAACGGGGAGGTTTCGGCTTTGGAACGCGGGATCAAATCTTGGCCTCCACGTCGTCGGCGCTGTCATTTACGCTGAAAACGCCAGCTTCGCTTAACGCTGCGTGAACATTTCATGAAGAATAGACTCCTACAGATCAGTTACTAGGATCCCCTCTTCGTATAATGATAATTCACAGAGTTCAAGTGTTGCTAAAACACACATACACTTCCGTACTAAGACGAATCGAGCCTTGAATAAGAATGTCCACATTCTGGCGGCACAGCGTTGTACTGGGTGATAGGTTTCACACAGAGCAGGAGACAGCGGGTTAACAGCTCAGCAAAGGCCAAGGCTGTGTATGCTTGAGAGGGACAATTAACCTTTATTGCGAGAGCGTGTGCAGCTGGAGAAATGTAGAGTGCGGGGAAAAGTGTGGGCAAAAAGAAAGAGAGGACCTTCTGCAAAAACTAGCGGTGCGCCAATCAGGCAAAGACGGTAACACTGCTGAAGCTCACAGCGGTGTGAAACACAAAGGCTAGCTTGATCTGGTCACAAAATTATAACCCAGACCGACTAATACAAGGACAATTCACCCGGGCTGTGAGTAACGGTCCATTCCACACACACACCACTGGGGGAAATCTGCTCTGGGGGCTCTCCAGTCAGTAAACGTTGGGCCAAATCAGTAAGAGTCCCGGGGATGGCACAGTCATCCCTGGTCAGGAGGAGGCACGCGCAAGCCCTGAACCAATGACCCAGTGTTGGTAGCGTTGTGGAACAGAGTGGGGTAGACCTAGTTAGAGCTGGGCATTGGGTAAGTTGGGTAAAAATGCAAAAATAAACACATAAATAATAAAAATAGAAAAAAATAATAGTGATACTGCTCTGTCGGCCACCCATATGTGCAATAGAACAATCTGCTTCTTAAAGGGGACATATTATTCAAAACTCACTTTAGTTATAAAAGGTCTATAAAACATGTTCATGCAGTTCTTCGCACAAAATCACTCTCCCATAAAGAGATTCGGGCCCTTTCAAAATGGACGGAGGGCCCAATGTGACGCCCCTCAGGCCAATTTGCATAGAAGGGTAGCTTCATCTGTCGAGACCCCGCCCACTAGATTAGCTGAAGATTTTGTCTGTTAGTTTTGCGAGCGGGAATGAGCCGAGCGCTATGGCTACAAAGGACAGCACGAACCCCTGCACCTTCTCTCAGCCAAAGAAAACGTAAGAACCGCGTGGCTTTCATTTTCGATGGCCCGAAAACAACACTGCTATGAATGAAAGGTGACAAGTCAGCAGATGAGGAAGATGTGAGTACTTTCATATAATGACTTGTTCGTTTCCTTTCGTAGGCATGGGATGGGTGGGGCGTGGTCAGCAACACCTTATTTGCATAACGGACAGAGCCCTGAAACTCGCTTCGAAAGCGACTGACCTGTGAAGATTAAAGCTCTTTATGTGAAACTGATTTTGTGAAAAGTTCATGAACATTGTTCTGTAGAGCCCATAGACCTTTTTTTAAAGTGAGCTTTGCATAATATGTCCCCTTTACGGTTGGAAAAAGTTGCAAAACAAATAATAATAATATTGCATTAATCATAATCTTGCTTTAATGGCTTTAAATCATGGACTTACTGCATGTGCAGGAGGACAATGGTTTTTTAAAATGCAAAAATGCAAATGAATAAATAAATATAATCACATTAATGATAATACTGCTCTAGTGGCCTGTCTAACCCCCGTATGTTACAAGAATACCTAAAATAACGATAATAAAAGGTCGTAGCGGCCTGTCAGCCACCCGTATGCGCAGGAGGACAATCTGTGTCTTAAAGCGATCAGATAGCCTTATCTTTCATCTCCAAAAAATGATGACTGCCCAGATTCCCGCACCAGATGAACAAGATTCAGTCCTCGACGTCATCTGCGCCGCACGCCGATAAGACATGAGACTGAAGGGGAGAGGGCCGAAATGAAGATTTATACAGAAACTGATTGGAAAAGGTGTGTGAATCATTACAGTGAAAGTGTGTGGCATCCTTCACTGGGGTGACAGCGCTGTGCCTGTTGTGTCGGCCGCTGTAAAGGCATTCATCTCTCTGAACGCAGGGCCTGGCAGAAGCCGCTTCTGACACAGATGTTGGGATAAATATCGTTCATTAATCACCCGTCTCACAGGCAGCGCCTCGCCCAGCCTCCCGGAGAGAGACGCCCACTAAGAAAGAGAGGCGCGGGCGGGACAGAGGCCGCTATCAACAGGTGAAGTGGGATGAGGCTGGGCTCCTTTAAATGATAGACATCTGCAGGCCTGATCACGGTGCCCAGGAAGTCTCGCTGCAGCACTATCACAGCGATCTGCTCAGCTTTCCGTCACGGGAGCAGCACGCGAAAACGTCCAGCGCTGCCACTTTCTGCCTCTCTCTCTCTCTCTCTTACTATGTGACTCTGACTCTCTCTCATTCACCAGCCCTCTCTCCCTCATTCTGCAACTCTGTCACAATCTCCCTCTTTCTCTCTGTACTACTAATATAAGCCTACTCCATTGTGTGGGAGGCCTGGGTTATTCCACCTTCAGCAAATGTTAATTACAGCTTCTTTCCAACACCAGCAGGTATACAATGTGTGTGTGTGTGTGGGGGGGGGGGGGGGGGGGGGGGGGAA
>JBBPDC010000001.1:1302605-1325580 GCA_037974485.1 Hemigrammopetersius urotaenia | reverse complement strand
TTTCAGTGTCAGCACACTACGCCCTAAAATAGCGCACTAAAAGTGCGCAAGAGCGCGTTTTCGGACACACTCAGAGTCTTTAATAGTTAAGGACTGGCCAAAATAACTTTAGTGTTGATGGATTACACAAAGACCTCAGATCATCCAGTACCTCTCCTAGACGTGTGATTGGTCGCCCTGTTAAAATAACCTCTTCCATCTACATTTGACCCTTAAAAAGCACCACACAGCAGCTAATCCAGACCGGTCAAGATGGCATCGACCTCTTGACCGTAGCCATACGGTATCAGTGTCGCGTCGGAGTGTGAGTCACTAACAACAGCTCAGAGAAAACTGGAAAAAGCCCGTCAGGCAGACGGACAGAAAACACAGCAGCTCATGACGGACAGCTTGTAAGGAATAACGGGCCGTAGGCCACAGCGCCTAAAATAGCCCTGGCTCCATAAAGAGAGCAATTAATGGCAGTGGGGGCCACCTCCACACCGCAGCCCTATCGAGAGGAGTGTGATTACGGTGCGGTGCGGGGGAGGAGGGAGCGCACCTGGCTGCTCTGTCTTGCTCCGCTGACCCTGTCCAGACCTTAATGATATAACGATTTCACGCATTCGAAACTCGGCGTTTTATTTAATATCGGCAACTTTGTGGCATGATTTAAGTCAAAAAGGATAATATGTGGCCGCTGTAGAACTGAAAAAGTGTATAATATATGGATATCTGATACAATTCAAACCGCTGCTTACGCCGATATCTAATGCTGCCGTTTAAAATTGTTGTTGTGTGAACTTCTGAAAACCTTCCGAACATGAGCTCCGATCAAATACCCGTGTTTTACGACTGAAAAAGGCAGAAAATAAAGCGTCCGCTGAGTGCAAAACATGTGTCTGTGCATGGATCATACCTTTAGCCTGGGCTGCAGAGCTGTGCGAGTAGCCCAGCGAGAGGAGAGCCATCTCAATCAGCTGATTGAAGAGCATGTCCTTCCTGACCAGAACAAACTCCGCGTGCTCCTCTCTGCTGTCGAACTCTATGGGGTTCTCATAGTGCTCCACCACACAGAACACTGGCAGCATATTACCTACAACATGCAACACAGAACAAGCCTCACCCTCATGTATTCATTTAGTCACATGTATTCATTGTTCGTCATCGTCACGTTTCACATTTTCAACTAAAATATAGTGTTTTCTGATCGTTTTAGTGCACGATGCCCATTCGCTACAGGACCAGAATAAAACACCTCGTAAAACGTCCCGCAACTTTGTGTTTTTAATGTTAGTTTCTTTCTAATAAATCACCAAACGAATAGCAATGGAGCCCTAAAACGTGCAGAAGCGTGTTCTGAGCTGGGTGTGTGACACCGAAACCTTTGTATATAACTGTATACGCTTTATACCGCCTCGCGTGTATTATTAGGTTATCATTAATGTACATTACAAAACCAAATATAATGCTTTCAGTAGCACAGCATGCTGGTGCACATCACATTAAAAATAGAACATGAATGTAAATGGAGGTACCGCGCACTGCAGCTGAGACGGGTGAGCATGCTTGGATGCAGGAGAACTCTTCAGGGGCTTTAAATGCTTTATTTGCTGTTTAGGTGCTCATGACACACTAGAGGAGTTCTCCTGCCAGCTCTCTGTAACCTTCCCACAATACTTTGCAGCAGCTCCCCACACGCCATATAGCCCAGAGGTTTACGAATCCGTGTAAACACTTCCCTACTATTAGGAAAAACGAAGAATCCCTGTCCAAAGCAGTCATGTGTTCGGGTTTACTGCGCAAATATCACTTAATACCAGCCAGCTGAAACGCTCCGCTGCCGAAATTCGGAGGGACTTGGAAGATTCATTAGATTTACTTTTATTTAATACACGGCTCCAACACTGTGTGTGTGTGTGTGTGTGTGTGTGAGAGAGAGAGAGAGAGAGAGAAAGACAGGAAGTAAAGAGTAATATTAAAGCAGAGCATCATAATAGGTTTGCCTTCTGAAACCCGAGGCATGACCTTCCTGAGGACGCCAACGTTTTCTGGCAACTAATCAATAAATAGGGTAATCGCAAACAGATGCCAAGGAATGTGCTGAAGTGGGGATTTTCCGTTTTTAATAGATAAAGATCTAACAATAAAGACTGCAGTGTAGGTTCGTTTTGGGATCAATACGTGCTTTGTTTGCCGTGAGCTGAGAAGAGCCCATGCTAAATATTAGTCGGGAGGAACAATGCCTGCTGCAGTGCCCCAGAAGTTCAGCAAACACTTGTCAAAAGTTCACTGTCACCCGTTCGAGACGCTAGAGGACGAGCGGGGGTGGGGCGGGGTGGGGTAGGGCGGGGGAGGGGGGCTTCTGAACATACAGCGCAGACCAAGATGTTGCATCTACGGACAGTTATTAAAGCTAAACCACCGTCTGAGCACCGTGCAGCAACGGCACGACTGCCGCTCGCCCGTATTAAAAAAAAAACGCATGCGTCGCCACAACAGAATGAAACGAGCTGTAACACTATACTATAATAATGCAGAGACTTCTGGCAAACACCCATCCACCTTTCATTGTTAACACTAACGCTTCTCCTAGCAACGCCCCTCCACTCTACCTTTCTTTGTTAACACCGACACTGACTGTCAAAAACTCAAAACGATGCAAAATCCATGTCGCTGAACAAACGCAGTAAGCTAAACACGTGCTAACCGGCGCGCGTGTGGCTCATTAACGTACGGGGACTCGCCCTTAAACTCTTAGGACCTGTCCAAACTTCAGCTCTGCCTATTACAGAATAATCCAGCGATCCTAGTTAGGCCTGATTTAGATTATTATCTATAGCACAACAATAACTCAATTAATCTGAGCTGTTTTATAGGAAAAAGTGAATCATTGAAATATACATGAACCCAAGTTTGTGTTTTAGTGTACAGTTCTTTGGTATATGAGGAATGTTTATGTATATAGAATCAGAATCGGAGAACTTTATTCATCCCGGAGGAAACTGTTCAATTGATTGTTCATATAAATATAGATATAAATATAAATATAGTACAATCATCAACTGTGTGGGCACCAGTGTGTATTAAGCACACGCACACGCACACGCACGCACGAATGGGCTTTTCCCGAGCGAACGGGTTCCACTCACCCCTCTTGTGGCAGGTTTTAAACAGGTGTGTGGAGGGTTTGAAGCTGCCGCCGGTGAGTTTGGTCCCGGTGCTGCCGAGGCGCGAGCGGCCCTGAGGGCTGCCGTTCTGCTCCAGTCGTGCCATCTTGGCTGGAGGGGCCTTGGCTTCGCTCAGACTGCTGACCAGCTCGCAGTTCTCCTTCCCCAGGCAGGCGTCGCTGAGATGATCCATCGTGACTCAGCTCCACTGCTCACTTTCACCTGGGGAAAGGAAAGGGAGGCGAAAACTTGATCAGATGCTTTGCGGCGTTGCTTCAGTCTAACGGTCTTAGCACTTCGTGTAGGTCTTGTACATTAAAGGCACACGTCTTGAGCGATGGAAACATGCGAGGGACGTATAGGATCATACCTGTCTTGTTTTTATATACACACAAGTATAATACATGACTTTAGGTATACACTGAAATCGTACATGCTTTAAATAACGCATGTGCACGTGTTACACGTATATATCATACATGTGATACGTTCTCTTAACTGCGAGGGGTTTAACTTGACACACAAAAGTGCAACAATTATAACATCAAACATGAAATTCCAGTAGGAACTGTACATATGAAGCGATGCTGTACATTAATGAACAACAAAACAAAAGGCACGACATCGGCTACAATTTCTGCCGTAGTCTGTAGACTACAAACAGGACACTTAACCGAGTAATTTAGCGAACACTCGTCGGCCTGAAGAGTGCGTTTGTCCCGAAACCAAGGAGCTTACGACTGACGGAAAAAGGAAACGGGGCCGGAGCGAGATTATTTGCTCGAGAAAAACTTCCAAATCTAGGCTAATGTTACATGACATCTACGAGATTTTGTACCACCACCAGGCAAACCCCCCCCCCCCCCCCTTCATTTTTTAGAGAATGTATTATGTATGCCTGTCCCACTGCAGGGTCCCATGTGGGGAGCAAACAAGCCAGTTTTTGTGCAAACGCATTAATTTGCAGAGGATTCCACTCCAGTGATCACTGCACCGTACGGCGAAACCCTCCCAGCCGAGCGCCGGGAGGACTGAGCGAAAAACATTCGGAAGCACTTTATGCACTGGGGGTCACTGTTCAGGGGAAGGGAGCTGGAAAAGGGGGGTCTGGGATCAGTAAAGACTTTAGCGCGAGTAGTGACACACGAACCTCTTCACTGTAGAGAATGCGAAAAGAAAAAGAGAGAGAAGAAAGAGGGGGCGTGCTTCACACACACACACACACACACACACACACACACACACACACTGATTTTTCTGTTTTTGCTTTTGGCATTTAATGTTCCACAAAACCGGCGTTATTCAAATGTGTCATCTTTTCGTGGGCTTCTTAAAATAACGAAACGAATCAGTGTGGGACGGGACAGGTGGCGTTCCGGAGACGTTCAGGGGCGAACTGGGATTTTTCGTAGTGAAATACGCTGTCACTGTTTAAAGAAAGGGAAAAAAAACCCCACAATTCTGCGGGGGCCTATTAACAACTTTTACCACCGCGAGGCAAACGCTACAATCCAAAATATTAAAGCTGTAAATTCCACTGAGTTCATGTGGAATAAGTTTCGACCTACTGGGGATCATGGCGACGCATGACAGCGCTCTCATGCTTAAGTTCGGGCTTTAAAAAAAAAATTAGACCAGATAAATTTTGCATGGGCTGTTTGTCTTAAGGTGTAAAGTCATATTTCAAAATCAAGGGTGCGTGCATTATATAAGGAGAGGAACACACACACAAACACAACACGACCAACAATAGCACCCTATTAATCATGACTGGGATTTCTGTGTGGCCTCGATTTCTGTATATATCTTCTACCTTCTTGGTTAAAATAAGGGGGGGGGGCTTCATTTACATGATTCAAAGCTGCCAAAGCTGTGACCACATGGGCTTTTTTAGTGTAATAAAAGACAGCAGCTGTCCTGACAGTATTAATAAGAAATAATAAGTGTTTTTTTTTTTCCAGTGTACAGAACAAACCAGAAGGCAAACAGACAAAAACACAATTCTACAGTAGATTCAAAGGTTTTAGAAAAAGGAAAATGTTGTAAAAAAAAAAAAATACTTGCTAAGGTTTCATATAAAGCTTTAAAAAAGATTTAAAACAATACGTGCACTGGTTTAAAGGGAATAGAGTACACGCAAAGGTTTTAAAAAAAAAGAGAAACGAGCCAAAAACTCACCGGGAGGAAACTGGAAAGCATATAAAGAGAGGTCTGGGTGAGCTGAGCCTGGAGAGTTTACTTGGAGGAGGAGGAGGAAAACTTTAGCGCCTGATGCTGTTCTAGCAGACCCTGGTTTGAGAGTGAGGGTCGGATCAGACCTCGGTCCTCGGGAAGCCTCTCTCGGCTCTCTTTTGGACGCAGGACGAGTGTGTGGCGTTTGCGGGCATGATCTAGGAGCGTGCTGGGTGTAAACAGACTGAAAGTGCTCTGTCCCGGGCGGTGCTGATCTGAGAACAGGCGGAGAGCCGGAATCGAGCCCCGAGTGTTTTCGGCTGGTAGTTTTTTCACTAACGCCGCTAGTGCTGCTGCTGCTCTGCTGCTGGAGCTCCTGCTGCTCCCGGGGCTGAAAGTGAGCCTCCCTCGGTCATCGGAGCGGCTTCACGCGCTTTTCAGTCCACGGCACGAACGACGGTGAGTGTGTGTGCGTGTGTGTGTGTGTGTGAGAGAGAGAGATGTAGCCTCTGCTAAAAGTGCGATGTGCTTCTCCTCGTCGTCGAAGGCGAATGAAGGCGTGTGTGTATGTGCGTGTGTGTGTGTGTATGTGTATATGTGAGTGTGTGTGTGTCAGAGCCGCATGGCCGCTTCCCCCTCCGCCTCTCATGCGGCTCGTTCAGCTCGCGAGCGACCGGACCGCTTCTCTCTCTCTCTCTCTCTCTCTCTCTCTCTCTGTCTCTCCCCTCTCTTCTCCCTCCCCCTCCTCCTCTCTCGCTCGCTCTCTCCCCTTCCTCTCTCTCCCTCCCTGTCTTTCTCCCTGTCCCCATTAAATTATTAGTTGCATTGACTCATCACTCCCCTCCGCTCTGCCTTTTTTCTTTTTTTTTCTCTCTGTTTCAGAAAAGAAATTTAAAGGATTTTCCAGTCAACGTGAGCGACCAAAATAATAATAATGATTATTATTGTTATTAATAACAATGAGATAAAAGTAAGACGAAAAGAAAGCACGCAGGAGAGAGATGGGGGAGAGATAGAGAAAGAGACAGAGAGAGAGAGAGAGAGAGAGGGGAGGGGGAGGCGCGCGCGTGCGGATGATTTCCGGGGCTGTGCGCGCGCGTAGGAATTTTTAATCAGCTTGATTAGAGTGAAGCGGCTGCGCGCGCACTCGTAGTCGCGCTCGCGCAGGCACGAACGTCCAAAACGTTCGAACGCGCCTGTGTATTCCAGAGGCGGGAATAAAAAAAAAAAAAACACAACAAAAACGCTCGCGAGGAACGTAAGAGCGCGCGCGGCTCGACCAGAGCGCCATATCGAGAGGCAGCAAAACGCGAAAAATTGTTGTAAAAAATAGAACGGAATGCAGGTAAAGGACTAGAAAACCTTTATCCGATATCCATTCATCTCTATCTCTCCCTCTCTCTACGATCTTTATTTTTGTCTATGCTTTCTCTCTCTCTCTGTGTGTGTGTGTATGATGTCTCTGTTCACGCGGACGGCGCCTCCTGCGCTCGGGCTCGAGCTCAGAAACAACAACGGTGAATTAATATCTGTGTTTAGAGCGCGTGGAGGGCTGTGTTTATTTTTTGAGTGGCTTGTGCCCGGCTAGTGCTGCAGAAGAGCCTCTGGCAGCAGAAT
Source organism: Hemigrammopetersius urotaenia (assembly GCA_037974485.1). NCBI lineage: Eukaryota > Metazoa > Chordata > Actinopteri > Characiformes > Alestidae > Hemigrammopetersius > Hemigrammopetersius urotaenia. The sequence continues at coordinate 1,318,642 of JBBPDC010000001.1, read as the reverse complement.
GGGGTGCCGGTCTCTGAGCTTCAGAGATTCACAGCATTGAGCTACTGTAGAAAAAACAGCGAGGTGCAGAAAAACTGGGCTCTCCTGCACTGTGTGCCTTACAGGACCCTCCGAGTGGGAGGGAGGATGGCTGCTGCTGGCGTGAGTGTGTTGCTCTTCCGTGTACGGATACCGAGTAGGGGGGCAGTGCAGACAGAGCAGGTGGAGGAGAAACAACGCATTTCTCCACCAAAACAACGAGCTTCTTCCACAGGAGAGGAATAACAAACACGAACCAGACATAATAAAGTGTGCGTGAGGGAGAAGACGTTCCCTAAACAGAGTCTAAAAGCACAAATCACAGTTATTTAACTTATTAACCGGGCACAAACTTCACTGCGTCAGTATAATATGCCCGTTTTTGCGTCAATTTTTTTTCCTGATCTGCTCCTTTCACTGGAGAAATTAAACAAAGTTGAATTTAAAGTGATTCAAAGTGTAAAATATGGTAAAGATAAGTAATACGCGTGATGTCTCAGATAAGCTATTATGGCTGGGGATATAATAACAGTAATTATTACTACTATATTGTGTGCGTATATACGTATTTATTTATATGCGTATATGTATGGTACATAGTAATAGGGTCTATGACTTTATACTGTATAATAGTGCCATTTGCTATTTAATATAGTGCTCACTGCTTCATGCAATAGGCTGCGTTGTACAAAAGGGTGACATTCAAATCACATACGTTATAAATGGTGTTTTAGGAAACGGATCAAACTGAAGTGGCCGGGTGTAACAGGAAACCCACCAGCGCTGCAAGAGCATGCAACCGCTCCGCGGCGCCCGTAACGAGGTGACCTGCGAAAACGTAATTCAGAAAACACAGCTGAGGCCGGGAGTGGCGTGGAGTCTCTTGACCCAAACCTAGGCCGACCAAAGAGCGTTGGGCGTTTAGATCGTCCCGAGTTTACGTCTCTCGCGGGCGACCTTTCTACCAGCTAGCGCTCCGACGCGAGATCCAGCGTATTTCCGGCACCGACAAATCTGCACTTAGCTTACTTCTCGCTCTCTGGGGGTGCAAGCTCTCAAGCTAGTGGCGGGTGGCGGAGCCAAAATAGCTCCAAGACAGTGGCGCATGAGTTAGAACCCAAATGGGCAACCAGGTGATACTGTAAACAGACAGGAAACTGGAAAAAAAGAAAAAAAACTGGGCCTAAAAAAAAAAAAAGAAGAATAAAACCCATACGGCTGCAAACATGTTTCTTAAGAAATGATAATTAGCACCACCCAACGCGGCATTTGCCTCACGATTTATTTATTTTTTACCCCCACAGACGTTATTTTCGTGCTGCTCAGCTGTTTCGGTACAAACTGTTAGCATAGCACAGCCCTTGTTTATCAGTCACTTAGAGGTTCATTTCGGCACCCATAAGCTGTAAAGCTGCCGCTCTTTGTTTGTGTGTGTGTGTGTGTGTGTGTGTTTTCTCCTCCGCCAAGCCGTCTGCTTTATTCGCCCGCACCTAATGTACAGGCAGAGGTAGGCTGGTGCGGCAGCCATGTTGAAATGCGCCACAGAAGCTTTAATATCCACTATTGCCCGTCCAAGACCATCACACAGCTTCGGCCGGCCTTGCCAGGAGGGGCCTGCCTCTGCCAACAGGTGCTGACACTGCCAAGAACCCTGGCACACACATAAATAATACACACCCATAACACACACACACACACACACACACACACACACACACACACACTCCCCAACAACACCTTCCCTGACACCCAGAAGGGCACGGAGCTTCAGAGTGCGGCTGTGATTTGATCAGACGTGATTATTATTTAACACTCAATTATCTGGTAGAGCATACAAAATAATGTAATATGTTAAAAAAGCCAATTTCTCCAAGCTGTTCGTTCTCGACAACAACAGACCGTCACTGCCGGCGCAGGCTCGGCTTAACGCAGCAAGCTCGTTGAAGGAGGGTAGCATTATTTTTGCACACAAGCTTCTGACAGATTGCTACATTCCTACACGTAACTGCTTTTTTAAAAAAATAAATAGCATAATAATCACTAGGTATTACAGTAAGTCTCTTAAATCAGAGATTACATTGTTGGATGCTCTTTCCTGCTCTCTTGCAATGATGATTCAGTGAAGTCTTTGTTAAAGTGTTAAAGTAAGCCCTTAACGTTTAAAAAATCACTGCTAGCGCGAGCTAGCGCGAGCTCTCGCTGCACGAGACAGCAACGTGAATAAAGCGTTTTTTAAAAACTTTCCTGACACAGTTTTGACATTTTCCATTAAATTGCACTTTTTTTTGCTTGAATTTTGTCCCTGACGTAAGTCGACAGGCCCTAAACGAAACTGTCTCAAAAAGAGTGTAAGAATCGCAGACGACCGTTTGCGCCTGCAGTTGCGCGTTTGCGTGATCAGTTTGTCGCGTAAACTGTTCTGTATTGGCCTCCGCTTCACCCTTCCCCCGACGCGCGTCACCTGAAGAACGAGGTTAACTAGAAACGCGCATGAATCAGAGATGCGTGTACAGTAAACCAGGGACGGAAACGGTTTCTCATCCAGGCCCCTTTCACCAGCGCCGGCCCGATCACTCACGTAGGCGTTGTTGTGTCTCCGCGTTCGCCAGTTCTGCGCCGTTAAACGTGCATTAGCGCGATTATTGGAGCTCGTGCTATAAATCAGAGCCCAGTGGATCTCGGCAGTTTGATAATGTAACCAGCATGGGGTAGAGTCATCACTGCCCACTTCGCTCTCTCTCCGTGAGGCTTCTGCGCGCTGACAGAGCCAAATACACCAGATATCAAATTCTGTATTTTGGTTTGACAGGCATTCTTTCGCCTTAAAGGAACACTGCAGCATTTTTCAGCCTAATCTGTAGCACACGCAGCCACGGATGATACTTCTTCTGTGCTAATATAAAAGCAGAATGGCCTGATGACCTTTTCGTCCACAGATTTTCACGTCTTTTTACCAGTAATTGTACTAAGGCTGCAGATGTAAGGTACTAAGGTACTCGTTTATAGGCGACACTCTGCTGTGGATGAAGTTATTAAGGGTCTTCATTCTCCACAGGCGCAGGGAAAACAAAAACAATGTCATACACTGCACAGGCCTAATTTGCATAGGGTTAGAAATAATAATAAATATTTCTTAATTGCTGTATTCGATTGGCATAACTGGACAGGAGTGATGCAGCTACCTGGCCTCACTCTCTCTCTCTCTCTCTCTCTCTCTCTCTCTCTCTCTCTCTCTCAGTGCAGACAGATTCCCTTCATGGACTAAGCCTGTGATGAGCACTGTAAAAAATCCCCTTGTGGCTTTTTACTGTCTAAACGTGTGCCAGTCTGTGCGTGTGTGTGTGTGTGTGTGTGTGTGTGTGTGTGTGTGTTTATTGAGTAAGTTAAATGCACGGCACTGTCCCAGGGTCTGGCCGCAGCAGCCAGGGTTCAACAGCAGAGCATTTAAACCACAAAAGAGGGCCTTGCTCCCCACCACCCCGCAGAAGTCTGTATTAATGATTTAAAACCAATTATTCCCTCTCGGCACACCATGAGAGGTAGAGCCTCTTTATCTGTTCGCCCCCCTCCCCCCCCCTCCCCTTGTTTATTCTTCCCGCTTTTATCAAATTATAAAACAAATTAGTCGGGGAACAATCAACTGACATCAGTTTCAAGGCCTTGGGAATGACTTTTCTGTCACTGGAGCAGGGGGCAGCATCACATGAGCAAATAATTAGAACTCTTAATTTCTGCCTCGTGGATCGCAACGTATCAACCATTAATAGAGTAAGACACAGGACGGTGTGTGTTTGCGTGCGTGTCAGGGGGTGTGCGGCTCTCGCAAGAGAAAGACGCTTTCGGGCCGGTGCAGTGAACGTTTACGGCGTGCGACGGATTTTCATTCGGATTTTTTTGGTGTCGAAATGGATTCTTTTGCAGAGATCCTGAACGAACTCTGAGACACGGGGCCTTGCGTGAACGCGTCAGAGTGCGTGTGCGTAAAGGTGTGAGGACCCCGAAGCCTTCGGGTGAACTTCGAAGGCCTTGCTTAGAAAGAGGCGCCGTTTGTTGCTCTTTTTCTTTCCTACTTTTGCGTTTGCGCGGCTGATCAAAGCGCTTGTCCTCCGCAGGGCCTGGAGAACACTGTACAGGCGAAGATTTGAATAGTCTTCACTGAAAGCTAATCTGCGTCTCTCTCTCTCTCTCTCTTTAAATCTCTTCCTCTGTCTCCGTGTGTGTGTGTGTGTGTGTGTGTGTGTGTGTGTACGCACATCTGCTGCTGCAAAAAAAGAGAGAATATGTTTTTAAATTGTTTCTTTGGAATACGTGGGTGGGTATTAACAACCTGATCTTTTTGCAGCGTGCGCAAGCCGTCAGATGCACACTCTTCTCTTTCTGTTGCTTCAACCAGAACAAAGGATTCGAGAAAACCTACACAGATCGGATAACGACAAGCATAGAAACAAGAGACAATGACGAGAGATCAAAAAACATATGGTCGGCCTAAATTTAGGTTATTCGAAATTCGAGAAGTTGAAGGTCCCGCTAAGCGTGCGATCCAAATTCTATTAGGAACGGCGCTGCGTCGCACGATAACATTGCTGTTGCGATTTGACACATATTTCATCAAGTGGAACCATGGCGAAATCAACATGACGCACTTTTGCAGCTTTGTTTCGCAGCAAACGATCCCACAGTCTTGTGTAGAAAAGGGGCCGGAGATAAAAACATAAATAAATAAATAAATAAATAAATCGAAAAGAACCTCGGCGCTTCAGGAATAAAACACAGAGATGGATATTTAACACTCAGGCGCGTCAGGTCGGTTAAACATGCTGAGGCGAGGCAGCCTGGTCCGAAAGAAGTTGGAAAACGTGGCAAAATTAACCCCAAGTCTGAAACTGCACATTAAAAAAAAAAAAAAAAGGGCGTCTAGGGTGGCATGTCTGCAAACTGCAAGCCTTTTTACATTTTTACCTCCGTACCAGGGAATGCACAAACAATGCCTATTAAGATACCATTTGTTATTATTATTTTCTTTCTTTTTTTTTTTTTCCCAAGAACCGGTCTCGGCATGTCATCGTAAAAGCCTGCCTTTTTTTTTTCTCTCTCTCTCTCTCTCTCTCTCTCTCTATTAGGAATCATGAGCGATTTTCCGAAGGAGAATCAAACAGTAAAAAAAAAGAAAGAAAGAAAAAAAAGAAAAAGAGATGAGACAGGCACCTCGCTGGCGACAGTCTAATAAATGCATGCGCTGGCAGCTAAACAGGTATTTACTGGGCTCCAAACCACAAGTATAATTTCACTCTTTGCTGAGCTGTTATTTCGCTGCAGCGTTCATTATGGCGGTGGTAAAGAGCGATGAATGGTTTTACCCCAAATATCTGTCTCGCCTTCGCAGGCCGGCCCAAAACACACGCGGGACGCCGGCGTTAATGCACCTCGGGCTGGGGGACAGTTTTAGAGCCCCCGGAATCCTGCACAGTTGGGCTTCTCTTTGTTTTCCCTGCTCCTGCGGAGAGGGGAGCGCGGATGAGCCCCTGTCATTTATAAAGGGGACAAACCAGGTGTGACAGCATGGAAATAATTCATCAAGGATTGGATGGTTTGATTATGCTCTGAGGTGCTTTTCTCCCTCACCTCCAACCCACTGATACACTGGGTGGGTTAATTGGTCTCAGAAGGTCCAAGGGTATATGTTGTTTCTCTCTCTCTCTCTCTCTCTCTCTCTCTCTCTCGCTCTCTCTCTCTCGCTCTCTCGCTCTCTCTCTCACTTTTCAGTCACCGGTGTGTGTAAATCTTCTGCAGAGCGTCGAGCCGCTCCACTCCGACCACCCTCAATGACGCAGCTACACCCTTCGCCTGTGCAAAGTCGTGCTGTCTGACAAATTGGAGGCCAATTAAGCTGGAATCTAACGGCATGATTGGGGTCTGGTGTTGGGAGGGAGTGCCATCAGGCTTGTTTCTGAACGTCTAAACACTCTTAGCCTTCCTGCAGCTACTGGCAAGACTTGCACTACTTTCATTTTAGGGCACTGATATAGTGACCTATATGTACACACACACACACACACACACACACACAAACAAACATCCCTTTGCCAAAAAAAAAAGGCTGTTTTCAATGCATTGCTCTTGCAGAGCGATGTCACAGATGTCACAAGGCGTTTATAATATCGTTATAATATCGTAATACTGCGTTTGATATTAATGATGCTCACATTTATCCTTTACTTATTAAATGCTAAATCGTTCCATATTACATGGTAATATCACTGACCTACTACACGCAAAAACACACCCCTAGTGTTACTAGTATCGCACATAACTGTATGTTACTATTAAAGCCCCGGCATGTGTGTATATACCATCGAGTATTTCGTGATTTCATTCAGACTTTATATTTTTATAGTGTTCTTGTTTCTGTGTCTCGAGACATTTCCAATACGATCAATAAAGTTTTCTGATTCTACTGTTAAAAACAGCGCCTCGGAATCTTCCTCCGATTCAAAACAAATAACCGGCGATGACTCTGTACTTTCGCTTTTAAGGGACTCGCGCAGCGACCTAAAACTAAAGACATATTCAAAATACAGGCAGCAGGATGTGTCAGACCGGCATTGTCAGTAACGTCCATAACGCTCGTACCAATAAAGCCACGTTTACAGGCGTTTTCTCGCAACTATCAAATTGTAGCTCTTTTTGTCGCAGTCACGATGATTGTGGTGCGAAAGGCAACACGTAAAGTGAAGTACCTGCTGCTACTTAATTAAATAATAATAATAAAAGAGAAGAGAGACGGAGTAACGCGAGTCCCGTATTTCCCCCCGTCTTACAGCATGCATTCCTCAGTCGATTAGCCTCGTGACGGGTGACTTAGGGAGATGGGTATCTCTTTACGCAGTGCCGCCTATCACTGTAACGATCGCAGTGGCAAGTGTGAAAATGAGGTTAAGTCATGCCAATAAGAGGGGTTAACCTGTTTGAGTCAAGATCAAGGAGATGGGGCCGGGTTTCACATTAACAAGACTGCAGACCGGGACCACAGAGAAAAAGAAAAAAAAGGCAGACGAAAAATAAAACGAGAAGCCGTCTAAGAGCAACAGAGGGGAATTAACGCTCATAATAGTGCCTTTGATCTTAAACAGCACTTACAAGAAGTGGCAGTGGCAGTGACAGGAAGAGCTCTGTGGCTCTGTTCTGCGAAATAGTGACCAGACAAACCGCGCTAATTCTGCACAAGGAGAACAAAATCACCTGAAGAACAACAGCCTGAAATTGTCACATCGCTCGCCTGAGCTAAAAAAAAAAAAATAAAAAAGAAAGAACAAATGAGCTAAAGGTTAAACGGCGCAGGCAGGCACTCGTTCTTTTTTTCCTCCGCTGTTCTTTTTAAATCAAACAGGGACCTTCTAAAATCAGGCTCGCGCGGAATAGGATGCACCCGTATGCACTGCTACAATGTTTACATCTATAATGTGCATAAAATGAACCGTGTTTGTGTCCGTTTCACGTACGAATATATTGCTACAATATATATTTTTTTCCAAAAATATACTTTGCAGTCTCTTTTCTAGTCCATAGATCAGTAGTATCAGATTTTCTGATACATTCAGTACAGTCCAGGTATAATCCTCAGGGCAAAAACAATACGCCACAACACTCAACGGCAGCGCCAGACTCGCAACCGCCTCGTACAGTACGTGCGACGGAGGTATGACTGATAAATGAGACCTGAAGTGTGTAAAGACACTGAGATGTGAAGGTGCCCACTCATCCCTCAGACCGCACTACCGTTTCCAAGAAAAGAACTGCGGGATGGAGCCATATCCCGGAGCGATGCTTTCTCTACGCCTGCGTTTTCAAGTCTCCATCGAGAAGCGAGGCTATGTATAGTTTTACATACGTGACAGGGGCTTTAAAGCCCTGCCGGATGAGGCTCTAATTTCGACAGAATAAGGTCCGGGTGACAAGATCTATCCAGTTACTGTCTGCAACAGTTATGCAAGTTAGCAAGGGATCTCAGACAAACAGGGAGAGACAGACCAAACATGGACAGCATGCGTTGTGTCATATGTAGAGTCAATTAAAAAATCTATCACTAAAAGTCTGCGGAATCTGTCGGCTATACAAGCAGTCTCTTCCAGGACCAGCTCAACTTAACTCGTCTAACTCACTCTAACTTCCACACAATGCTTTCAGGGACGGTTGCCCCCTCTTTTACGATCACGCAGCACTTTTAGCATTCACTAAGTTCAACTTTTGCCAACAGCATGAATTCTTTAGGCTGTAAAACGTGTTTTAAGAATTAAGTGCCTGGTGTTATCTATTCTTTCTCAAGCGATTGATGAAAGGGGGGTGGCAGAAGGACGTGACGGTGAGAGATGGAGGCTCCTCAATAATTGAGAGAGGTTGTTTTCTTTTTCTTTTTCTTTTTTTTGGGATCAGGTCGTAGAGTAGCTGCTTAGAGGAGGTTGCGGAGAGTCCCAGAATCATCGGATAGAAGGGAACGAGTCAGTCGTGGAAGATGTTTGGCTCATCTGCGACGTGAACATCTTCAATATTAATATTATATTATTGCCAGAAAAGGGATCTCAGACAAGGGGCACGTGAATAGCAAAGGCTGGGTCATATTTACATTCAGTTAAAGGTATATCAAAAAGGCTGCAGGGGGGGAATCAGCTGTTCAAACCGTCTCCTCCAGGATCAGTTCAGCTTAAATCTTCCCTCTGACTCCCTCTAACTTGCACACTTCACTTCTACACTTGATGCTTGCAGGGATGATGCTCTAATGCTGGAGGTGAATGTTTGTACCGCTGACATCTTTTTGATAGATTCCACGCCGTGCAGCCTGTTTTTATAGCCCTGTTTTATTTAATTTAACTTAAATATGACACGATCTACGCTATCCAAGTCCCCCTCTCTCTCTCTGTTGTTTAAAGCGTCTCTGCTAGGAAGCACCAACGTTTTATTGTTTTCTGTTTATTTAGCACTCACCTCGTTTTCGTTTGGCTTTCTGTCGCTTTTTTCCTTTTTTTCTCCCATCCAAAGCGGACCGGCTCTCTCTCTTCTCTCCTTTATTTCTTGACAGGTAGGAGGAAAAAAAAACCAGAGAAATAAAAGAAAAAACAAAAGATAGAAAATAGAGAGGCTAACGGACACGCGCGCGTGCACGTCAAACAACGTTCAAGAATTCGAACAAAATTTTTTTTTTTAAAAAAAAAGTTCGGAGGCGCGCGGCTCCGCGGCGCGAGAAATGCGGACAGCGCGGGACCTGCGGTCCAGGATAGAGCTGAAGGAGGAGTGGGGGGTAGGAGGAGGAGGAGGAAGGAGGAGGAAGGAGGGAAAGGAGGCAGTAACAGATAAAGAAAAAGAGGGGGGTTGAAGAAGGGGGCAGGTATAAAACACGAACCGCCCCGCGCGACTTTGATTTAGTTCTTCCACTCTCGTCACGCAAACAGAGCACTCTGTTGTTGTTTGTTTGTTTGTTTGTTTGTTTGTTTGTCGTTCCTCCAAGCCCCGCCTCCTCCTGCGCTGGGACTGACTGCGAGCAGGCAGACCTGATCATAATACTAAGCTGCTGTAGCCAAGTGGGGGCGTGCCCTGGCGGAATGTGGGCGGGGAGTTTAAAACATTCACTGTTTGGGCAAAAGTATTGGGACACACCTGTTTATCAAGGTTTTGGGCAAGGCCCCCCTTACTTACAATCTTAATGCTTCAGCAGATCAAGACACTTCAGACAACGCCATGCTTCCAACTTTGTGGACACAGTTTGGGGAAGAACCTTTCCTATTCCAGCAGGACTGTGTCCCAGAGCACAGAGCAGCTCCATAAAGACATGCTGGAGGAGTTCAGTGTGGAAGAACTTGCCTGGTCCACACAGAGCCCTGACCTCAACCCCATCCAGCACCTTTGGGATGAACTGGAGCGGAGATTGTGAGCCAGACCTTCTCATCCACCATCAGGACCCTGACCCCATAACTGCTCTACAGAATCAATGGGTACAAATTCCCACAGAAACTCTAAAATCTTCTGGAAAGCCTTCCAATTGGATTTGAATGCAATATCATTGAAGTCCCTGTTGGTGTAATTGTCCCAATACTTTTGTCCATATCTGCCATAGCTGGACAGTTAGAAGGAACTAAATGGCATACTATAGCAAATGTATATGGTATTGTAGGGGCTCCTGGGTGTAGATTTTTATCAAAATACAGGTGGCAGAAGTAGAAGGAATAAAACGCGAGAAAATGGGGCGGGGCGAAGAGAGGAGAGGGGCGGGGCCAACTTCACAATTCTTCAACTTTTCACATTCAGACCCAAATCCGTCTTTAAAAGGAAAACCGATACGCTTTAAAACCTCTAAAGCACTGACATTAACCATATGGGCACTGCTTTAAAAGCCTTTCTCCTGTTTTAATTTTTTTTTCACTCTTTTCTGAAAATTTAAACAGCTTTTTAATTTTTAATGCAGTGAGAAAATAAACAGGTCTCCCTTTAATGTCCTGTTCACAACAGGTCATTCTAACTGGATTTAAAAGATAATAAAAAAAAAAAAGAAAAATAGTATAAATACTTTATAGGTATTTTCATATTTAGTATATTTTATGCTATTAATTTATAGGAAGATAGAAAACAGGTGCACCATTGCAGTCTGACACACCCGGAGCAGAAACAGTCATTACACAGTAAAACAACATTCAGACAGAAACAGCAGAAAGACTTGCTTTAGACGAGTGGATGGAGCGAAATGTGGTCGTTCTCTCTTCTCTCTCTCTTTCTGTCACCTTCTACATCGTTCCCTCTCTCACCTGGAGACGGCTGGGAGCTCTGTGAGAATCATGTTCTCTGGTGCCTTCAACACCATCCTTCCCACAATCCTGAGGGACAAGCTGGAGTACACAGGACTGAATCATCACCTCACAGCATGGAGACTGGACTCCCTCACTGACTGACCGTAATGCGTGAGAACTCAGGGCTGTGTGTCAGACAGGGTCCTCTGCAGAACAGGGTAACGGTTCTGGCACTGTTCCTCTTCACCATCTAACCTGCAGACTACACTCACTACTCCACCAACTGCTTCCCGCTGAAGTTCTCGACGATGACTCTGCGATAGTTGGCCTCAATTTTTGCTGATGGAACTTTTCAGATGCAATTCTTTTCTTGGGTGGAACCATCACTACCGGGCAAACTGTGCAATTCAAAACGTTATTGTCTACGTACCTGTATAAATACATTTACTCACTGTGGACAGACATATCTACTTTAGTTTGATTATAGTCTGCAAATATATATTTATGTAAATATTTTACAACACAGTGTACATCTTATACTTCCCTGTTAGTATTTTTTTTTAATTTATTTTATTCTGTTGTTTATTCTGTTAATTTTTACCTTTGTACTGTCCACTTTCTGCCGTGGCAAAACAAATTTCCAACTTGTGGGACTAATAAAGGTTTATCTTCATCTTATCCTGCCTTATCATGTGGACTGAAGCGGTTTTAAGCTGATTGCATTTTATTTCTCTGTGAGTGTTAAAGAAAAAACACCCTGAAGAGCAGATTCCGCAAACACAGGTAGGGTTTATAGTACCTGCAGTTTTCTTTCTTTCCTTCTTTATTTCTGTCTGTCTTTCTACGTATTTGTCTATCTATCCATCTATATATCTGTCAATTTTCTTTCTTTCTTTCTATCTTTCTTTCTAACTCTTTCATTCCCTTTTTCTTTCCTTTTATATTTTTGTTGTAAGTGTCATTTATGTGTTTATTAATGTATTTATTGATCCATTTATTAATTTACTCCCTCAATCATTTAGAACTAATACATGCTTTGAACGCTGATGTTCACATATACACACACACACGGGCACGTGCACGCGCACACACATGCACACACACTCTCAGACACACCCACACGCGCGTATGCACACATTCAAACACGCACGCACACGCACATACATACATACATTCACACATGCATGCACATGCACGCACGCACGCACACACACACACACACACACACACTTGTTGCTGTTCGTTGGTCTCTGGTTGTTTTTTTCGCCGTGTCGCGCGACTGTGAAAGGAAATAACCTCTCTAACACCTCCACCACACACACACACACACACACCCAACCTGCTGGTCTCCCTCCTGCAGGTCCAGCCGCTATGAGCCTCTTTAAACTGGGTCAGACTGCAGGACCTCCGGAGGGAAACTCTTCTCTTAAATAACGGATTAAACTGCAGCCCCAACCCCCCCCCCCCGCCCCACACACACACGTTATCGGCAGATTGGAGCCGTTTCTCAGAAAAAAACTCGCCCCTTCGTGGTTTTCTGACTCCACAAAAGCCATCAAACAGTTTCAATTCTCTCTGACAATTTCTCCATATGAATCACTGCCAGTCACTGATTTCAGTTTAGGTCAGAAAAACAAACAGAGAGAGAGAAAAGACAACAGGACATGATTTAAAAACCCTCCGCCCACACCGTGGATCAGCAGTGCGTGTCTTTCCCACGCGGCGTGGACACGCGCTGCACTTCCATTCACGCGCGTCTGGCTGGTGCACTTCCACCCGCAGCCACAAGAGGGTGCTGAGAGCACCGCCAGAGGAAAAGGGGTCAAACTGAGGCCTGGTGGTCCAGCAAGTACAGCAAGTGTGGCCAGAAAACAACGTTAAATGCCATAAATCTGTCCCTAAACCGCCCGAAATAATGACAGTAGTACTTTTTTGCATTAAATAAGCAATTTTCTACATAAGAAATTCTGATTCTGAAATACACTACACAGAGAGAAGTATTGGGACGCCGGATCGTTACAGCAGCATGGACTTTAATGCATCCAAATACAGACTATAATATGGAGTTGGTCCTCATTTGCACCTCTAACAGATTCAACTTCTCTTTGAAGTCTTTCTTCAAGATTTTGGAGTTTCTGTGTGAATTTGTGTCCATTCATTCTGTAGAGCATCTATGAGTTCAGGCACTGATGTTAGACGAGAAGGCCTGGATCTCCAATACAGTTCATCCCAAAGGTGTAGGACGGGGTTGAGGTTGGTATAGTGAAGCATTAAGATTGTCCTTCATTGAAACTAAGGGGCTAAGCCCTGAAAAACAGGTGTGTCCCAATACTTTTGTCCAAATAGTGTAAGTTTCTTACTGATAAGAGGAGAGTCCCTTAAACCTGAATATTCCAAATTCAAGCAAAATCGAATGAATTGACTGTGGCTTTTAGATTAAATGTCCAGGTGTTGCAGCCGCCATGCTTGGCATTGCCACTAATCCCATTCACATTTACAAAGCTTCAGTTAACATCACAGACTCCGGCCTTCAGCCCACCTCACAGCCGCCTACTATTTATTCCTATCTACTAAAAAGTAATCGCTCAAAAGGACAAGTGTTAAAGGGGTTTTCCATGTTTTTATTCTGTTATTCAGTGGTTAAACGCGGTTTACACACTCTCTTGGTTTACAGTTGTGGTGAATGGAACGGGGGATCTATTATACAACAAAAGATGAACACTCCAAAGCCCCCAGTGAAGCTACAAGTGTCTGAGTGTGGAGTGTGGTTTACAGTGGTGGTGAATGGAACCAGACAGCTGACTCCAAAAGCTGAATGTTAGTCTATGAAATGGTACCCTGCCTAATGCCTGAGTTGCTGTTTAAGAGACTTATTAAACCAATTTGTGGTGAAGGGATACATTTCGGGCATCAAATAGACCCCAAAAACTTGGGAGATTATTTGCAGTTTCCGTGTTTTTGTGGTGATTTCCGCGTAAAACTACGAGTTCGGTTCTCAGAGAAAAGATTATATCATTTTAACATAAAAATGAACCTAAATTCGGCGACATTTCCATATAAAATGTAACATATAAAATGTATAAACATAGAAATATATGCACTCAGAGGCGGGAGGTGTGAAAGTAGCCAATCCAAGAACAGTTATTTATTTCTCCCAATGTTCGACAGTTATCTCAGTTTATTCAGTATTAGTACGCTGTGCTCTGCCTAAACATGTGGGTAGAGAGAGTTATTTCAAAGTTTCTTTTGTCGTTCAAGTCTTCGTTTTGGCTGCTAATGCTAACAGCTAGCGGTATCGACCCGGTTTTCTGCAATTTCCTCTGGGATCGATAAAGTTTTCTGATTATTTATTTCTCCTCGCTGCTGCCGTTTGTAGCGCCTGTGGCTGCTGCAAACTAGAATCCCCCCCCCATGGAGCGTCTCAGTGTCTCTCTGTTCTGTCCTTAAAGCCCTGTATTCTTATTACTGTGAGGCGAATACAGGTTTGTACGCGAATACGGGTTTAACCTTACATTTTCTTTAAGGGTGATGCATTAACCTGCGTTTTAAATGAAATTAAAGTGTTTTGGGGGCATATTTATAGTTTGCACTAAAAAAAAATGTGCGTTTTTAGGTATTTGTTTTACGACACGAGGGTGCTCTTGGAATGCAACCCCCGCAAAAAAAAAAAAAAAAAAAAAAAAAAAATATATATATATATATATATATATATATATACACACACCAAATTTTAAATGTATTTATTATGTGTATAGTGTACTTTTTATATTATACTGTTGTTTTTGTTTATTTAGGCTATGCTGCTTCTACCTTCTTCTCTCGTTCTGTCCACTTTCCCAAATGCAAATAACAGGTATCTCATCGTATGTATCCCTCCGCTACAAAAACAGTAGGTTTTAGGCCAAAAACCTCTTAAACAGCGTTTGACTTTTAGAAGTTAAGACATTTAACCTGTAAATAAAATGTTTTTGTGTAATAAACATTGAAGACCCCATCTTCCATTCACAACAACTGTACACAGACTGACACGGTATAACTTAAAGATAAAAGGCTACAAATCAACAGGAAAGAAAGATCGCCAAAGAAAGAGTTCGGGGGTAAGAAACGGAAAGGTTTTCATTCGCCGAAGCTCCCAGTAGCCACGAGGAGCAGAGCGGCGTGTGAGGGCCCCGTCAACCCCGTCACCAGCGTCTGAGTGTTGTTGTTGTTGTTGTTGCTGTTGTAGTAGATCGGGCTGATGTGGGTGTGGAAGTGGTCGTGTGGGCGTCTGAGACAGGAAGGACGTTTAATTATGTTGACAGTGCTGCACTTTCCCTGACGCAGATCAAATCTGCGCTGAAAGGAAAGCAGCAAGACGCCTCCGAGAAGAAGAAGAAAGATTCATCATTATCATTACGGGCGTTATTATCTTATTATTATGTGAAATAGTCTAACATGTGAAATATGCAGTTTTCTCATTGGGTGATGTAACATGATCGACGTTTTGTCTTTAATGTGAATATCACCACTTTTCTCGATGTTACTGATCTACTACTGATCTCTATTATGTGCAACAATTTGTGTTACAAGTGTTTCACTAAACTGTACATTACTCGTCTTTGGTATTAATACACAGCATTTGTGTATACAGCACAGTGCATTTCATATACAGAGTGTTTTTTTGGGTTTATTTAGACTTTATATTGTTTTTGTTTCCGAGTTTTCTGCTTCCGATTCTTTTTCTGATTCCGGAGGAACGATACAAAACATTGTAATAAAATTCTCCAGAAAATACTCTGTACGCTGTGGTCAGTAAGAGAAGTGGACGTAAACACGACAGATAAATAAATAAAAGAGAGAGAGAACAGGGAAAAGGAGACGAGGCCTGGGAGGTGTTTAAAAGAGACACAACGTTCATCCTCTGCGTTTTACTCTCCAGCCTGAAGAGAAACAGATGAAAAAGAGAAGAACACCCCGAATTAACGTTTACTACCAGCAGCCTATGGGACGACGCGCTTTAATTACAGCCGTTATTTACACTAGAGGGCAATTTGTCTAAAAAAAAAAAAGGTCCGGCGGTGAGGAGTCAGACGTCCTCTATATTTATGGAATCACTTTTATGATTTTGTTATTGTGGTTTACTTTAACTCCCTCAACGCTGTTCCTTCACGTTCACAAAACACTCGTAAAGACTTACTGTGTGTGTGTGTGTGTGTGTGTGTGTGTGTGTGTGTGTGTGTGTGTGTGTGTGTGTGTGTGTGTGTGTGT
>JBBPDC010000001.1:1179512-1194561 GCA_037974485.1 Hemigrammopetersius urotaenia | reverse complement strand
TACACACAGGTTCAGACTCGCTCTCGCCCCCTACAGTGCAGTTCGGCTCGGTACACATCCGCACTACAATATCAAGGTGAAAGTCATCATAGCTTGCGTAGTACAGACCCAGCTCCCTACACAACTTTGTGAATAGATGATTTTTTTTTTATCGCCCGATAAGAGTCTCACGTTAACGCAGCACGTTAACGCAGCACGTTAACGGCGATAACGGCCCACCACTAATATATATATATATATGTATACACAGTCATTCCTTTTCCACACAACTGTATCAGGATTGTACTATTAAGACAGCATGAATCCTTGTAGATCCTGGTACTATGCATCAGTTTGGCTTCCCCTGCTTGCACATTAATGTCAGAGATGTCTGATAAATGTATGTATGGCTTCAAATTCATAAAAAAAAATGAAGCAATAAATGAAGCAATAAAACATGCTCATGTTCATGGTCTGAAAATTTATTGGAAAATCTAACCAGCATGAACATAACATTTCATCTTGTAATTCTTTTTTTTTTTCACTTGAATTTTCCATCACAGCCATGCCGGCCTTGATGCTAATTACATCAATGCTATTGGTCCTAATAAGGAAGCCGTAATAGGAGGTCCTGTGTGAGAGGGAAGCAAGAACCGCAGAAGCAGAGAACTTGAGGCTTTCATTTTTCAGTTGCTTGCCCCACCATTTACTTTCGCTTAGCTGTAGGGCTGTGGGACAGGCCTGAAGTGCAGATTTTGCCATGAACAGGTCTGCTGATTACAGACTCGTTCTTCTATCTGGGTTTTTATCATTGTATTTATTTTTTGCTTTTTTTTATCCCTCTAGCGTGGGCCGGCCACTCGCCTGCACTCATGCATCCTGTAGGCACACATGTAAAAGATACCTGCAAAATGCAAACCAGACCATTAACAAATAGCATAGTGCCACATGGAGGCTAACAATGGTTCACTATTTACTTACCGGCAAAGAAGGTCATGAGCAGGGCGACCCAGCCTAGTATGTAGGACCAGGAGAAACGCCAGTCACCAAAACGCTTTCCCAAGAAGTTCACCGTCACTCCGGTGTAGATAGCCATCGCAAGCAGAACAAAGAGAGCTGCAGGGATATTATTAATTATTAACATATTATTAAGATACCCTTCGTTTACCCCATGAATGCTCTAGTAGCTAAGTTACGACACGGGTGGCCTCAATTGGTTAAATGACCACTAAACCCATAATTGCTAGGGGCTAACAATGAGCGACTCTTATGGCTTTCGGACTAGGAACTCACTTGAAACGAAGAACATGATCCCTGCGGCAAAGGAACGGTTGAACCTCTCGAAAGCGGAGAAGTGAGCGAAGGAGAGGATGCCGGCGATGATTCCTGCGAAACACGACATCGCCGACAGAATCATGAAGGCCCTTGTGGCGTTCCAGTATGCTGGAGTGGGAGAAGAGAAATCAAACAAATAGAGAAGAAACCCCACACAAATCGCAGCTTGCTCCATTTGGAATCAAAGACTAACTTGTGGTTTTAAGGCTAGCTCAGCTAGTTAGTTAGAAAACAGGTAATGGGTGTTAATTTTTGAGTCACTCTGATCACTTGTTACCTAACATGAGCTAACACTATTCTTACTCTACTATGATCCTAATATGAAGCTTATACAGCTCATTTAAAAGGATGAAAGAGGCATTAGCCTGTAACTCACCGATGCTATCTGTCTGCATGTAGCACTTGCCAGACATGCAGTAGCGCCACAGGCCCTGGTGAGCAAAGCTGCCGGACAGCCGGTACTGCATCCAGTAGTCCGTGGCCGTGGATACCACCAGGAGGATGTTCCCCACGATGGCACAGAATAGGCCCCCTCCCATGAAGCTATACATCCTGATCGACGCTGCGGAGGCTGCAAAGCTCAACACACTGTATCAGTGTGGCCAGAGCGGATCATATGTAAAAGGTTAGCGGGTGGCATCCAGCAAACAGTCCACACAGAATCTCCACTGATCTAGTCTTGTTAACCTTATATCACATGACTCCACAACAGCATAAAACATTTTCAACAAACTGTACAAAACATTTTTGACTGAATGAGCGCTGGTTTTCAAACGGAATGCTAATGCTAGCAAGTGTTTTTCAAACGGAATGCTAATGCTAGCAAGTGTTTTTCAAACGGAATGCTAATGATAGCAAGTGTTTTTCAAACGGAGTGCTAATGCTAGCAAGTGTTTTTCAAACGGAATGCTAATGCTAGCAAGTGTTTTTCAAATGGAATGCTAATGCTAGCAAGTGTTTTTCAAACGGAGTGCTAATGCTAGCAAGTGTTTTTCAAACGGAATGCTAATGATAGCAAGTGTTTTTCAAACGGAATGCTAATGATAGCAAGTCTTTTTCAAACAGAATGCTAATGCTAGCAAGTGTTTTTCAAACGGAATGCTAATGCTAGCAAGTGTTTTTCAAACGGAATGCTAATGCTAGCAAGTGGACATGCTTTAGGGACTATCAGTAAAAGGCGTGACTAAGAATGACAGGCTAGCAAGTCAGGAAATCTTTCCGTTTTGGATATCGTTAGGATCAAACCATGACAAATAAGCCTTTATATGTCACTGATGCAAGAGCGTGATGAATGAGGCTGTCATTAGATGCAGATTTCCCTGTGGGGGATGATGTGATGACACGGCAGCTCAGGTTGCAATTGATCGCATTGAGTAATACTGAAAACTCTTTTCAGTCGATGTCGTCAAGGAAATGATAAGATTAGGGTTAGATGTTAACACTTAAAGGGTCAAACTGACAGACGTTAGCAACAGGGGGGTGATTTCAAAGGCCTAATATCAACGAATGATTTCATTTTGGTTACTTGTCCAGATTGCAGCTGACATTTTCAGACCCAAAACTGACCCTGAAGTGAGTCATCAGTTAAAACCGCAAGTTCTTCTGTTCACCGCCCGTCTGGCTGTTGGCTATCTCGCCTAAAAGGCTGTGATACTGAGCCACTGCTCTGCCAAATCTGATGTAAATGACAGCGGCACAGTAACAACATTTGCATGCCTGCACAGGCAAAGGCAGTGGGATGCAACATTATCAGGGACTAATGTAATGAAAACTGCCTAGATGACTGGAAGCCACATGGCCTACAATGAGGCACTGTCCATATAAAGTAACCTGTCCTCACTTCAGCACTGACTTCACTTTAATATGAATACAGATACCAGTCACATGGGATACCAATGAATACAGATACCAACTACCAGTGACACTGCAAGAAAAACCAATTAAAGAATCTTTTAATCCTTATATTTACAGTTCCCACCTTCCTGTTAACTGCATCTGCATCAGAGCATGTAGAGTCTTGTGCAAATGTTTGGACGCCAAACACGAAGTACACACACATTTGCACATTTTCAATGCATACAAATGATTAAAATATGTTCAACATGTTAAAATCAAAAACACAATATGTTACACAATACCATAAAATGGCATATTTAAGTAGTAGTGAATGTGTTAAGGGTCTTTTGTAAAAGCAATGACAGCGACTACAGCGATGACCTCTACATCTGCAACATTACTGTTACATTTCAGAACTGATTAAAAAAAAACACAAACATTTTTAGGCTGACGCGTAAGAAACCAGCTCAGTCATATCGAGCCTAACTCTGGAATTCTTTGCTACTTTTCGACCCGCTGCAGCCGTTTCGTCAAAGGCACGTGGGCTGGCGGCTCCTTACCTGAGTTCTTCAGGATAAAGAAACACTCTTAAGTGTGAACTTTTCCGCAGGAAGAGAGAGGAAGACAGGAGAGTGGGGCGCCTGCAGTGAGCGTAACGTCAAAGAGGACCCCCTAGGCCGAATTCCAAAAAGTTATCCCTCTTGCTTTTCTGTCGATGGTGGCAAAATCCTTTAAACACACACATTTGTCTGCGCAGAACAAATGCACTTGAGCTTGCTGGTGCCAGGGCCACGTGACCCTTTCACGCCTGGCCTGAGGTCAGTGTTCGGAGTGATGGTCATGGTATGGGGGGAGAGGGTGGGTGCCAGTGTGTGTGTGTGTGTGTGTGTGTGTGTGTGTGGGCGTGCTTTTTTTGTTGTTGTATTGGGTGTTCTAGAACTGTGGATGTGCAAAGGCTTGCAGTAACAGTGCTCCGTAGTCAATGCAACATGCTGAAGTGCACAGTTTCTTTCAAGCCAAGGCCAGCCATGGAACCCGGTGCGCACATGGGGGGACGCACTCGGAGCAGACACATGACGACCACACACACACACACACACACACACACACATACACACTTACAGAGAATAAGGTTAAGACCCGTTGCACCTGTGTGACTGGACGGTCTTTTTTATTTACTTTTTTACAGACGACGGGACGGAAAAGGACAAATACACCAAACACGTCACATATTCATCATAATAATATTCAGATATTAATCATAACTGAACATTCATACACATATAAACAGCCTTCCGGAAAGATTTAATGCGGCAGTGTTCAAATAATTTACACAGAAAAACGAAGAAAACGCATTTAGGTTCACTGGTGGGTGTATAGTGCCTCTGTTTATGTCCAGCTCTAAGGAAATGAAGGAAATGGTAAAACTGCATTGGCTGTATGTGATGCTTGCATCACGACTCAAAGTCATGCCAAACCAGGCGAAATGACCAAATGGAACATTAAAAATAAGTAAAACCCCAATTTTACATGCACTATATGTCCTAACTGTCACGTCGGGTGCTCGGGGGAGTGAGGTGAGATGCAAGCAGGAAGTTTATTACAAAACGACACAGACTCTACTACAGAGCAAAACAGGCACGAGGACCAGTAAGCAGTAATCAGGGAAGGCGAGGGTCATGGTGAGGGCCATAGTGTGGAAATGACCAGCCCTGAACATACACACACATGGAACTTAAATACAAAACATGAACCAATGGGCAAACACAATCACTTCAGGAGAACACAGGACACCTGAAACTGAGACACAAGTTACAAACATCCACGAATGTCAAAATAAGAGTCCGTACCTAAAAACCCAAAAAACACTGACGTCTGTTTACACCTGCTGATCTAGTGGTTCTTCTGAAATAAGAGTAGTAATGAGGGGAGATTTTTTTCTCCTTTGTTGCAGTAAAAGCCTCGACTCGTCTGGGAAGATATTGGAACGCTGCTAAGAGAATTTGATTGCATTCAGCCACGAGAGCATCAGTGAGGTCTGGTCCTGATGTAGGAGGATCAGTTCTGGAGCACAAACACCACACCAGCAATGCAGGGGGGCTTTATACCCCCTAACCCACATCCAGAGCATCCCATTTTACCCCCTAACCCACATCCAGGCCATTTTATTCTCTGTATGTTTCTATGAAGGTCATTCATGCTGTGTTTGAACAACAATTGTCATTTAGGATGAAGCTTAGAAGATTTTTTTTGTCTTATTGCTATTTTTTCATAAAACACACACACAGGTATATAGAGTATCATCTGAAAACAGACCAAGTGTAACGTCTGGCGAACCTTCGACTCAACAAAGGAGAAGTAGGTCGCCAGAATGTTAGGGACAGGGCTCTGGACAGAGGTACGTGGATGTGAGTGCGAACGTCAACAGGTGTGCTCGATGAGCTGTGTGTGTGTGTGTGTGTGTGTGTGTGAGAGTGTGAGAGTGAATGCCTACAGGTGCGCTCGTTAGGAGCGTGAGGGTGTGAACGAGGACAGCTGGGCTCATTAGGAGCGTGTATATGTATACCCGGCCGAGCCAGAGGAAGGTTGTGGGGTCACCGACATCTTTGGGGAAGTCTGAGTAACAGTAAGAGGATAAATGTGTCCTTCCCGATAGTTAGAAAACATAGTAACGAAAGTCGAGTCGGAAGGACTGTGGCTAAGCAGTTGGTAGCCTAGTGGTTAGGGCATTCGCCCTGCGACCAGAAAGTCCGGGTTCGATTCCCAAGACCGCTAAGCACCACTGAGGTACCCTGAGCAAGGTACCGTCCCACACACTGCTCCCCGGCGCCGTGCTCCTGCTGCCCCCTGCTTCACTTGGTGAATGGGTTAAATGCAGAGGAAGAGTTTCGGGCTGTTCACACTGTGTGCTGTAGTGTGTTAACGTATGACAAATGGTCACTTTCACTTCACTTTCACTAAGCTGTGCAGGAGTGAGTGAGTGAAAGTGGACGGTGTTCGTGGTTTTCTCCTTCCCGTCTAGGAGGCCACCAGGACTGCGGGGCACAGGCTTCACAGCAAGCTGAGGAGAGAAGCTGCTGCAGAGAGACAAGTGGCATGTTTCCCTGACAAGTGTCCCATCTAGGCTCTCTTGCTCTCTCTCTTCCTTCTGTGTGCTTACAGGAGTGACGGAGTGCTGTGTGTAAGTCAGTGGCTGCACGGAGAGACAAACCACTGATCAGAGGACAGTAAGAGAGATCCTGGTTTGAACGGGATCCTCGAAAGTCACGGGAGCTGAGGATTAATTCGAGGAGTGGAGAAACTCCTGAGTGGTTGTGCCTCAAGCTAGTGGACTGTTTTTCCGTTGAAAATAAACTGTTACTCTGAACGCTTGTTGCTGCTGTGTCTCTTCCCTTCAGACACCATGACACCAAGCTTCCAAATTCTTGTCTAAACGTGATTAATGTGTTAATATAATCAATTCTTTTTTGTAATCGAACAATAGTTATTGTAGTCATTATTTTTAATTAATAGTAATAATAATAGTAATGATTTCCCATTTCATACATTTTTCTTGCATTCATCCCCTGAGCTCCACTTAAGACATGTGTGTGATTTTATTCCCCATTTATGGATATTTTCTGACCTCACCTTTAATTAAGGAAACAATGTAATTACACCTTTAAGACTGCTGTATATTAACGCTCACTTTTCTGACTGATCGTGATGCATGCCTTCCTCGTAACTTCATCGTGATTTGGTTAAACTACAAACGACTTTACGCTGGTGGGTGTGGAAATGTGTTGCTTTTTGTGACATCACAAAAACACTGAAGCAAATACAAAAGTGGTTTGGTTCCATATATGGACGGTATGATCTGGGGGAGTACTGGACACCATGTTGTGCAACTTTAACAGTCTTGATGTACCTCGTGTGGATTTTTCATGATATGAGCCCTTTAAATGTAATAGGAAATGTAACATTTTTGGTCTGGTGATCTTCACAACCAGGGTGCACTAGAATTGTTAGCATAGTCATCTGAAAAAAGAAAGGAAAGGGAAGGTTACATCACTGGGACATCACTTATTTAAGCCCTGAACTGTCCACAATACCAGTTAATATTTACAATGCTCACTATGTGGACAAATGTATTGGGACACACCTGTTTTTCAGGCCTGTTTTTTTAGGCCCTTTACTTCCAGTGAAGGGTTTAATCTTAATGCTTCAGCAGACCACAACATTTTGAACCATGCCATGCTTCCAACTTTGTGGACCCAGTTTGGGGAAAGACTTTTTCTGTTCCAGCAGGACTGTGTCCCAGTGCACGAAGCGAGCTCCATAAAGTCATGGTTGGGTGAGTTTGGTGTGAAGAAGAGGCTGGTCTGCACCTCAACCCCATCCAGCACCTTTGGGATGAACTGGAACGGAGACTGTGATCCAGACCTTCTCCTCCAGCATCAGTGTCTGACCCCATAAATGCTCTACTGTATGAATGGGCACAAATTCCCACAGAAACGACAAAATCTTGTGGAAAGCCCAAGAAGTGTGGCAGTTGTTGTAGCTGAAAAGGAGGACTAACTCCATTAAGGTCTATGGATTTGAATGCAGTGTCATTAAAATCCCTGTAGATTTAATGGTCAGGTGTCCCAATACTTTTGTCCTTGAAGTGTATGATTAATATTAATATAATTGAGTACTTCAGCCAAAAGATAATATCGCTAACAATGAATGTCTGCAACCAATTATAATTAAACTGATATCATTGGGTAGTCGGTGTCATTGATTCATTTGCTAACCACATTAGCATGTTTAGCATGATCTAATAATACAGACACGAAAAATAGCGTAATAACAGGTATGTTGTCTTACTCTGAGACTTTTGAATTTACCTGCCTTTCCTTCATTATCCTCCAGCTCAACTTCCACTGCAGTGTTATGCTGGTCCTGCCTCCTGATAGAGAAGAATATTGCGTATGAAGACATGGGGCCACACTTCATCAGCCTCAGAGTCAGTGAGCAAGTGTTGTTTTTTCTGACATGACTGATTTAATATGAAACCGGGGGTGAACTGACAACAAAGCCAACCCTTGTGTTAAATCCTTATCATACTAATCAAGGAAAGGAGTCAAAGGTATTGCTCAGGCATCGTATTTATGACATTCCATGACTGTAATTCCTCAGAAAACATTGTTTGTTTGTTTTTTTTATTGTTACACCACTAGCCAATTGAAACCTGCATTTTCATAATATTGATATCACAGACCATTTGCATGTCATGCTGTAGCCCAGACGTAAGCAGAGGCCGATCAGCGCGATAAAGCATGGTGTAAATGCAAATTAGTGGTTGATCAATAGAGTAGATCCTGAAATAAAGCAGCTGCGTCACGCTACATTTGCAGTACCGGCCAAGTGGGTAGGATACTTGCCTCTAGACCAAGAGTTCATGGGTTCGAATCCTACCTTCAGCACCACCACTGGGCTCCTGAGCAAGACCCTTAACCCTAAATTGCTCCAGGGAGAGACTGCCCCCTGTAGGTAGGGAATGGAAGCGTCTGATAAATGCCGTAAACGTACACCATGCGCCTGCAGTACGACGTGGTTAACGAAGTAGGGACAGTTTTATCTGGCTGTGCAAACTAGACAGAGATGAAAAAGGACATTGACTGTAGCTGGCAACTACTGCACCACCTTTAAGCCACACTTGCTGCCCGAAGGCTGAACTCTGATGTTCTAGGGTCAGGGCTCAATGACTCCTCATGATTGGATGAGATCAGAAGAGCAGAAAGGGGATTTACTGGCTGCTGCAACCAAGACTTTACTTTTCTTCACGTTTCTTTCCAACCTTCTCACTCAAACACAGCTGTTATACACAGCTCTGTCACTGGGTTGAAGAGAAACTGAACGGCTGAGACTCGAGCAGCTCAGATCAGACCTGTACAGTCTGAGAGCACTGAGATCAGGCGACCCGGAGAGACCAGGTTCAGAAAAATGAACAAGACTCAGTCAATATTTAAACGTAAGCAAAGTTGTGAGACGGACCACATTAAGGCCTGTGAAGACTGTATTGAATTTTAAAACATTTGTTAAGACACTTTTACGATTAGGATTCATGATGTGAAAATCTATTCATGGAATAAATAGCCTTTGACTCTAAAGCACACTGCAGGCCTGTTTACCAGACTTACATTAATATCTCTTACATTATAAAGCATTGTGATTTAAAAACGAAGCAGAAGCTGTGCAGTAACCTCAGTGTGAAATGCCATTACTCCGTTACCCGCATGCAGTACTAACACTGCGACTGTGAACAGTAATATCACTATAAAGGGTTAGAAAATCCTTCCCTGAGTGGGGCTTTAGATGATCCCAGGTGTGATGAAGGCTCATAGCCTTGGCTACAAATCTACATTAAAAACACAAGATCAAAGCAAAGAAGGTCTTAATTTCGTATTAAATGTGTTTTAATGTTGGCAAAAATAATGAACGCCCCCCCCATCAAAGCTGTTGTAGGCCAAACCAGTTCCAGCACAGACTCCTCCCACCCCTGAGCACGCCTCCAAACAATAAGCACTTTCTTTTTTTTACTGTTGACCTACTACTCTTACATCACATTGTGTGTGCGTGTGTGTGCGCAAGTGTGCATGTGTGGGCAATGTGTGTGTGTGCATGTGCATATGTGTGAGTGCATATGTGTGTGTGCGCACAAGTGTGCTTGTGTGTGTATGTGTATGTGTGCTTGTGTGTGTGTGTGCTTGTGCTTGAGTGTGTGTGTGCGCATGTGTGGGCAATGTGTGTTTGTGTGTGTGTGTGTGTGTGTGTGCTTGTGCATGTGTGTGTGTGTGCGCGTGTGTGTGTGCGCGTGTGTGTGTGTATGCGTGTGTGCGTCTGTGTGTGTGTGTGTATGCGTGTGCGTGTGTGCCTGTGTGTGTGTGTGCGTGTGTATGCGTGTATGCGTGTGCGTGTGTGTATGCGTGTGCGTGTATGCGTGTGTGTATGCGTGTGCGCGTCTGCGTGTGTGTGTGTATGCGTGTGCGTCTGTGTGTGTGTGTATGCGTGTGCGCCTGTGTGTGTGTGTATGCGTGTGCGCCTGTGTGTGTGTGTATGCGTGTGCGTGTATGCGTGTGTGTATGCGTGTGCGTATTCATTCATGGCGTTTATTTGCATGTGTGTGTGTTTTTATGGAAAAAGCACAGCCCAAACTATTTCCATAAATCAGCATTAGATCCGTTCCCTGCTGCTCTTGCATTAAATGGCGTTTTTCTTCTGCAGTAAAAGCAGAGGCTGCTGATTCTGGGGGCTGGAGAATTCTGGAGAATCGCCAACACATGACATGGTGATTTTGCAAAACACGTTTTCCACAATAGCAATCACAGCGACATGCGCTGGACCCCGACCCCGACCCTCATGACACGGTGCAGGCGCGGCGGAAGCTGGCCGTGAGTCACACGCGCGCAGTCATGCAAGTTGGAGCTACAGCCAAAGATAGCGTGTAATTACCAGGCGCCCAAATGATGGGTTTGGAAATTACAGCATTTCCTTCAGACATGGCAGCATCCAGTGATGACTTGGACGTGTGGAGAGGCACCAAGCGCTTCAGCCCGAGAGACGATGATGCAGGTGAACGACTTGTGATGGCAGAAATGCTCCGGGGGTGGACAGGAGCCCTCCATCAGCATCGCAGTGGCAATTACTGGGGCTGGAGCAGCCTGACGAATGCAGGTGGTGACGGTTTACTCTTTGAACTGACACCCTTTACCCTGGACTCCTCCTCAAACTATTGGGTGGATTACTTAAGAAACGTAATCACTGATTACAAATTACAGTAAGCAGTAACATAACTGCGACAAAGATACAGTCTATTCTGACCACACCACCTTCTGCTTCATCGGGTGTGTCTCATTAATTCATGGTTAAACACAATTTTTAGGATCGTAAGCTATTATTAAGCTCCGATCTGATAATATAGCCCTAGTTTTTCACACCTGCTTCCATAAAATAATAGATTTTAAAATAACAAAAGTAACAAAAACAGCCAGCTTGGTTCTGTGGGATGAAAGATGTGGGAAAAGGACTCTTTTGGTACACAAACATCGTAAAAGAAGTGATAGAAAAATGGCTTTAAATGCATGTTAAATAGTACAAAGCACAGCGCAAATCGTACGCATGTATCCTTAGTGCTTGATTTTTGTAATTAAATCGTGTGATCCAGATTACATGTATCTCATTCCTTACCCTCATGTGCTGCACGCATCACGGACAGACGAGATGATAAAAAACATCTACCAGCATCACGGGGTCTAAAGATGGCCAGTTCGCTACAATGACATTAGAAATGCACAAAAACATCTTTTTTCATCTCTTAAAAAATCCCCCCAGGCTCGGAGGAGCCATGTGCAACAGGACAGTGACACAAAACACAAGGCCAAGAAAGCTCAACCGGCTAAAACGCTCCCACACACACTCCCACACACTCCGGACGGAGGATTCACATTCTCCCGTTTACTGGAAACAGGCCTGAGCATCTGAGGACATCCACTGATTAGGACACCTGTGGCACACGAGGTTCATTTGCATATCAATTATCCCATAATGATTGATCAACAGTGTGTTGAAGTCCTAGTATACAATAAAAACTAGTTTGTCTGACTGGACTGTGTATGTAGAGCCCAAGAAGTGTTACACAAGAGTGTAAGACAGTGAAGCAGCAGGCGGGACGAGAGAGAACATGTCCACGAATACAAGAGACCCCTGCACTCAGGTCAATATCTCCCCTCCTCCTGAAGACAGTGCCTTTTCCTGGGTTATGGGTGGGGGCTATATAATATACAGTCTAAATCAAATCTGTAGAAAAGAAAAAGCATGAAAATACACTACACTACACACACACTGCTGGGTATAAATACTATATACACAGTTGAATATGTACAAATGTGAATATATAGGTGTGTGTGTGTGTGTGTGTGTGTGTGTGTGCAGTGTTTACAGAAGCAAATCTCTTGACGTACTTTTAGTAGTGTTTTGCCATTCAACTGGTCTCAGTGTGAGAGGAGAGAGTCGATTACAGCAGTGTTTTATACTTTTCCTCATTAAATAAGATGGGATTCAGCTGATCACTGATCAGTCCCTCGTGAAGCAGAATCAGGTGTTTGTGGAGGAGTTTAACAGACACTGGACTGAAGGACTGGCCCGGGCATTTGGAGCTGAGACTGGCTCATATGCGTGTATTATATATATATATATATATACACACACACACAGAGCCACCAGAAAGTGTTCACACTCTTCCCTTCTTCCACATTTTGTTACGTTACTTATTCTGAAATAGATCTGAGTATAGTTTTTCCTCAAAGATCTACACACAGTACTCCAAAGCGACAACCCAAAAACAACTTGGCTGCAGTTATCTCTATCGGGATTGGTCGCCCACTTCCTGCCACAGAAAACACACCCACAGCAGGATGCCACCACCATGCTTCATGAGCAGTGTAACGACTGGGTGCAGTTACCGGAATTGACCCAGAGGGGGCACTAGGAGGGCCATGGCAGGCTTCACACTATTACAAGGAGTAGACGAAGCTAGGCTAGGTGACCAGCCCTTAACAAGCCCACATGTGAACCAGTGTGTTCCCCTACATGCAAGTAATGATTGTTATTTATGCTTTAATCACGGTACTTCTCTGTATGATGTGTGATTAATGTGAGTTCCACCTGCAATGTTATGTTCTTTATTTCTTATTTCCTTGTGCATGTCTGTTCCACCTGCACTATCCGTGGCTTTCCTGCTCTGGAGGTGTAGGGTTGTCGGTGGAGCCGTGGAGCTATATATCCCTGACAGACAGAGTCCGAATTGTATTTAACCCCGAATCGGCCGGCTATTGCATGGAACTACTATTTTTGGACTTTGACCTTTGAAGGGATGTGGGGGTGTGTGTATGTGTGAGTAAAATGTAGTGATGGTTAAAATACACTTTGTAAACTATAAACACTGTATTGGTGGTACTTGAACCATTACCTCAGTTCTGTTAACGCTTCCTCGTGATAAAGGGGAGGATTGTTACAGCAGTACCTGTTTTTCTCCGGACATGATGCTTGGAGTTCGGGCCAAAAAGTTCTTTTTTGGTTTCATCAGACTCTTATAAGTCTGAGAACCTTACAGTGTTTTCTGGCCGACTCCGCGCCGGCTGCCGTGTGCCTGTTAGCGAGGAGTGCCTCAAGGGGTCAGTTTCCCAAAATTAACGCCCACTTAATTCAAACGAAGGGTTTCTGTGTATTTTCAGGGGTAAATGAGAGCAGGGTTTTTTTTAAGTGCGCTGTGTTTTGTAGTGACAAGGGTAGGCTTTCATAGCACCTAAATGCACTCGACAAAAATGGGCAGAGCATGCTGTAGCCTCAGGTCTTCTGGAGTGAAGGGCCCACTCTCCAAAACCTTTACAGGGTGGTCTGCTGAGGCAGCAGCATCTCTGTTGGAGACAGAAAGAGACTGAACAGGGTCAGCTCTGTTCTAGGATGCCCTCTGGACCCAGTAGAGGCAGTGAGTGACTGAAGAAAAATCCTGAAAAAATATATTCTACACAACCAAATCAGAACAGTTTAGGATCAGCTGTTTTCCATGGATGTGCTTATCAAAATGCTGTGTGTGTGTGTGTGTCATTTCACTCTCCCTGGCCCTATATAGGCCCTGCGTCCCAATACTTTTGTTCACTTTAGATAGATTCACAGTGCCTCTCAGTTGACTAAAGTATTGGGACACAACGCCGTTCGACTCTAAGCTCGGCCGTCCCGATACTTTCTTTCTCCCCTCCCTATTGTACAGGAAACATCTCGCTTTAGTCATCATAAGTGAGGCGAAATTTTAGCCTAGTATTCATCCTGTAAACAACATTTACTCTCGTTCTTGTTCGTCAACAATATTACACGATATATTTCATCATAGTTATCGTCACATGACCAGCTTTTACGTTGTGTCTTGTCTCGTTTTTGTCATGTGATAAATGTTCGTTGATGACGATATTTAGTCATAATTTTCATTGACGAAAGCAACACTACTGTGGATGGACACAGGTACATACTGGAGTGACAGACATTGACAAGAACAGTAGTAAAGCACCAGAAGAACTGCATAACGACATCGGTAGTGATATTGCACAATAATACTATTTCCTAAGTAGTGACGTAAGTTTGTATCATACGTGAACACATCGCAGCACACAGTGTGAATAGCACAAAATTCTTCGCTGCATTTAATCCATTCACCAAGTCCAGCACCAGGTTAGCAGGAACCCAGTGCCCGGGGAGTAGAGTGTGGGACGGCACCTTTCTAATGGGAACCCCAGAGGCGCCACTAGCCGTCTTGTGATTTGAACCCATTAATTTTTATTCGCAGGGGCAACACGCTAAGCACTAGGCCACTACTGCACATAAGATTACTGCACATAATAAGACATAATCAAGGGTACCTCAGTGGTGAGCAAGGTATTGCCCTCCCCACACACTGCTCCCTGGTCACCTCGTATGTAGCCTTCAATGTCTTTCTTTATGTATTTTTCCCTTCAATGTCTTTCTTAACTAAAGAATACATGTTTTGTTCCCATTTAGAAGGTCTTTACATTTACGGCATTTAGCTGACGCTCTTATCCAGAGCGACGGACATAGGTGCTTAAGAAGTCCACAACGGTTTCCAACCTAAAAAACAGCTTAAAACCGAGTCAACTATTTTTTTTTTTTTTTTTAGAAATAAGTAAACAGTAGGAAAGGGACATAGTTAGTCGCCAAAGTGCTACTTGAAGAGGCGGGTCTTCAGGCGACACTTGAAGACCGTGAGGGACTCTGCCGATTGGACCAGAAGAGGGAGTTCATTCCACTACTGGGGAGCCAGGACTGAGAAGAGTCTTGACGCATGTTTCCCTCTTCTCTTGAGCGG
>JBBPDC010000001.1:1081002-1095037 GCA_037974485.1 Hemigrammopetersius urotaenia | reverse complement strand
AGTGGCAAATAGCTTTGGTTTTATATTTGATTTGATTACATTAATATTTTTACAGAAATATTTGAACTTCAGCTGTGCGACTGTGTTAAAGAGAACACTGCGGTTAAAAATCCCTGTATTTTTTTACAGACTTGTTTTTACAGTATTATTCTTCTTTTGTCATTAATAAAGATAAATCTGCACAGAGCAAACACATTTCTCTACTCCTATGTTAATAAGAGTATTAAAAAACGGTATATTTAGTACAGACTTAAAGGTGCGACTAATCGCGAGTTAACTATTTTAATCTACTGACAGCCCTAATATATATATATATATATATGAGATCATGTCAAACATAAGTGACGATATGAAATACTGACCCAGCAATCTCAAAAAGCCAAATAGCATTAAGTTCACATTAAGGCTTATTTTTGGGGATTTAAAAAAAAAAACAGCTAGGAAATAAACCAAGGAAAAGGTCAAAAAGGTCACGGATCACTCGTCCTTATATAAAGCCTGTTTCGGGAGACCTTTGATATCATGTGCGCATGATTTGAAACCCATCCTCTCGCTTCCCCTGACCCACTTCCTTTAATTGAGCTCTACCCCCCTTCTCTCTGCCACATCTCACTCCTAATCCCCCGCGAGTCAGTGTTTCTCTCCTCCTTCTGTTTTCTGTTTGCTCCCGTCCCTCTTCGCCTTCTCCGCCACCTCTCTTCCTCGTCTCCGGCCGGCTTTTATTATTGCTTCCCTCCGTCTCTTTCCCTCGCTCTTTGCCCCTGCCCCGAAAAGAACTAGCTCATTCACTCCCACTATTTGTCTCTGCCCTACTCTAAGTCAGCACCGCCGAATCTATTTGTCTCTCTTTCCTCTCGAAGAGAGATGCACTTCAATTCGGCTTCGCCTCCTCCCTTCCCGGTCCCACTTCTCGGGGGGCTTCCGCAGCACTGAACAAATCTGATGATCGACTTTGCCTCTCCTGACCCGAATCGGAGGAAGAGCACCCTTGCCACTCACCTGCCAATCAATTACCACACTGACTTGTGGCCCCCCCGCCGCAAAAAGAGCCCCCCCCCCCAGTCTCCGTATCCCACTGTCCCCTTCTTCCGTTCCCTTTCTCGCAACACTAAGAAGTCCCACCGTCATCACCTCCAATTACCCAGTCTGACAAAGAGCGCCCTCCCACGGGGTCCTTCCTGATTGTCTTCCCTCCCTGCCTCTCACACCATGCTCCGCCACTCCCAACCACCTTCCATCTCCTCAGCACAATTACAATTATCACAGTACCCTCCCGACACCTTACCCGTGTTCCTAGAATACTCCGCTCTCGTCTCTCGCCCAGCTCCCGGAGGTACATGTCCCCTGGTTGCCAGGCAGTTGTTCGCCGATTTAATTAAGGCCCCTTTCCCGCCGTTTCCTCACAAGCATGTTACTCATTACTCATAGTCTGGGTGCATCGCCATCAAACGAATAGCGGTCCACCACACTCTCATTTATGGGCTCCTTCTCAAGAATGTTCTAACCTCCTGGTGTCTAATAGGTACCGCTGCCATTCACCTCCTGCCTTTGGCCTGTTAGCGATCCGCTAATTAACGCAACCCGTGCACAACGATCCCTTTCTGCTCTGTTTCTTCCACACCCCTGCGCTCCTTTTTATATTCTATTAATGTAACATTTCCCCCCCCCCTCCCTGAGTCCAAGAAGTGGTTGTTGCAGATATCTCCATTTTCTATTCTCGGGGAAGGATCCTGTCACAGAGTGTGGTCCCAACACTAATCTAACACCCCTGATCCAGGTCGGCTGAGGTTTTCCTAAGGATATGAAAATAGGAGGGAGGTGCGTCGTATTGTGACTGAGGCAAAACCGCAGGTGTTCACCGGTGGATGTAAGCCAGCCTCAGTTTCCAGGTGACAGCATCACTTGGATGGGTGACAACATCTGGGCCCTCGAAATGGAATTAAAACGGCAACATTTGAACGGTTCCATTCTTTTCCCGTTCTTTTTGGATTTGCATCCAAGTCCCAGCATAGCATTCACAAATCAGTTAGAACAATATAAAAAATGGTTGAACGTGTGGTTCAGGATACTGGGGGTTCATGTTCTCAGAATGGTGTGAAGTTTGGAGGGAAAGGGTGACCTTAATCATGCTGTTGCACAACTCGCCAACAGCACTAGAGCTGAGAGGGAGGAGGAGTGTCTGAGAGGGCTGTGCTGGCCATCAACTTCAGTGTCCAAACAATGCAGGGAGAAAGCATAATAAATAGACCAGCCCTTCTCCGTGATGCACATCGTCACACATTCGCATTCCAATTTCACAATTCCATAATACAGAACGCACAGATCGCCAGTCCGCCCCTGAACACCAGCGCTGAGCTATTTAATATGGACAAAAGTAATGGGACATCTGACCCCCGCAAAAACCAGCCGACACGTACAGCGTCCCATTACTTTTGTCCATATAAGACGCCTGACCATTTCACCAAATGCGACTTTAATAACACTGGCTCCGCCCACATGCTTTGCGGCTGCTATATTGGTGCTCTGGGAACCTTTTTGATTTGATTATTTGATTTGATTACATTAATGTTTTTACAGAAATCTACTAATAATAAAGCAGCTATGGACTGTCCAGGGTGTGTGCGTAGTTAAGGGCTTGGAGAATGAATGAATGAATGAATGAATGAATGAATGAATATATTTTTGTGTTGTATTTGCAATGATAAGGACATGTCCACACACAAACACACACACACACACACACACACACACAGGCTTAGTCTAATTTTGTGCACCACAAAATGTAGCAATTAAATAGCCCATAATAATGTATCCTTAGAACACAAGTGGCACATATCTGTGCTGGCAGCACAACAAATGGTAACTGCTTTAACGGAAGTCCCCCTTGTTTGTGTCGGTTCTCGAGGTATCGGACGTCGTGCTGAACTTTGTTTGGTCTTCCTTTGTCACATAGAACCAAAGTTACTGCAAAAGCAGCAAATATCTTTTCCTCTATATTTACAAATCCCACAGCCACTCACCCTTTTAACTGTTTTACTGTTTTTACTTACTTGGACTTGCTGTTTCTCTCTGACAGGGTTTGTTACGGTGTGTAACTCCAGCAGTAACTCGGTTAAATAGCTGTTGTTGATTTAAGTGTAGCTTTACAGGTTTAAGGACAGTTGTGGACTTTAAGCTCTGATGTACGTCGCTCTGGATAAGAGCGTCTGCTAAATGCCGTAAACGTAAACGTAAAAAAAAAACACGTAAAACTGTGCCGGATCCAGACATAAACTTGGAAGGCCAGATTTTCCACACAAGGTTTGTTTTATATGTGTGTGGAGGGGAGGGATAGATGGGTTGAGCAGCAGAGCTGAAGGCTAGCTCAGCTAATCTGAGTCCCCACTCTTCCTCCCACTTCGTCAGTTCATTGCGTAACACGTTTATTTTTGTTGGTGCAGGACAGGACTCCCCGTGCCTTTTGAGGCCTTGCGGGATTTCTCTGCTTGAGTGCACACATCCATCCCTCTCGGCGTACAGGGAGCAGCCCTTGTTTGTTTGTGTGGTTCACTCTCATTTGTTTGCTTGGCAGCCTAATGGCAGTTAATGCTGAGGTCTCTTGCTTGGTTAAGCCTTCGTAGGCTAGATGTTCGGCTGCATTTCACTTTGATGGTTCGTCGTAGGGATTGTCAGGCACACGCACTGAGAGACGCCAGAAGATCCTATCGCCTTAAACGAGTGCCTTCTTGGACTCTGTGTATAATAACTGTGTTTAATATGGAGGTTCTTCAAGATCCACTGAATGCTCAGCCTCAGCCTGAAATAGAGCTCATGGGTGATGTCAGCTTACATTAGCTTTAATGCTCTTGGTGCAGCTCTCGGTCACTCTGTTCCCATCCCCACAGCACTGGAAATACGACCAAAAACTCTCTTTGAGTTCTAAAACTCTCTCCAAAATGTCTGTGGATGGGCCTGCTGGGGTGGAGGTAGCTCAGTGGGTAGGATACTTACCTCCAGACCAAGAGGTCATGGGTTCGAATCCTACCTTCAGCAGACCACCACTGGGTTCCTGAGCAAGACCCTTAACCCCGAGTTGCTCCAGGGAGAGACTGCCCCCTGTAGGTAGAGAATGAAAGCGTCTGATAAATGCCATAAATGTAACTGTCTGTGCGAGTTACTAACACCTGCTTCCACCTTTCATACACGACGTGCAGTCATTTCCGGTGCCCTTTGACTGCACGTGACCCGGTGTGCGTGACAGTATTAAACTCAGATGATGCGTCTCGGTTCAGCGCGACCCATGGTTCCACTATTGTGTAAACGGGATCCGAGAAATCCACGTTTCTCAACCATTTCACACCAAGCCCACTCTGACTGACACAATCACTGAATTATGACGACATTTAGAAATATTAATCCCAAAGTTACTTCTAATGCTGCTCCTAAGGGGTTCAAACTCTACAATAACAGCCTGGTTTTGTGATGTCACAAATACCAACATATTTATAAATACCATATACTTTAACTTACACCAGTTTAGCCAGTGTTTTACTCTGGCTTGCTTGATTAAGGAGCTATAACACAGGCTGATCAGAACAGCTCTTTTCCATATAAAGGCTGTCTTAAAGGCACAGTAACAAAAATTTAATTGCAAAGCATAGAGAGAGCCTGGATAATTAGGAGGGCAAGAAAAAGCAAACCTTATGCCTATAGGCCCTTTAATGCTGACCTCGCCCTAACTGATACTGAATTCGAGCAGTTCAGCTGAAGGACACTGTAAAAGTAGACGCAGAAGTTGGGGGTTCATACATGCTCCTCTAGACCTTTCCTCCAAAACAGCTAAAGTTCCTAATAGGAATTTTCCGGAAAGCCCTGCCGGGGCCAAGTGGGATTTGAGGTCCGGTAACTGACGATCATTAAGCCTTGAAATAATAACACCATGAAGTGGGTCAGGCTTCAGACGCTGACCAGACCTTCTGTATCCTTAAGAGGGACGGCACTGCGTGCCATGCACACCAATTCGGTGCTCTTCCCGCTAAGAAAGCACATCAGAGGATAATTCGGTGGCAGCTCGGGACCCCACACACAGACGGCCCTGGGCAGATTGAGATAACGGAGTCCCTCGTTCGTAACAGTCCGTCAATAGCGTCTTTTTTTTCCCGACCTTTAATCCTACAGCAATCTCTCAGCATTCCACCTCTGACTCCTCACCCCAATCTAGCGCATCCCCTGTCCCGACTGAGCATCAAAGTGGGTATCTAAAAAAGCGAAAGGCAAAAAAAAATCCCCACTCTTCGTTTCAGAAGTTCGTTTGAAGCAAAAGTTCACTCGGTAACATTTTACGAACAACTTATTCGCCTTATCTGTTTGCTTGATTTCCCATCGATTTCCCTGCGCCTTGGTCTCGGCAGAAAAGATGAGAGAAGAAAAAGGGGAAGAAAAAGGAGAAGAAAGACATGAGTGCGAAAGACAGATCAATGTTAGCGTGACCTCCCACAGGGATATCAGACGGATGCGCTTCTCGGCGATCATTAACCAATTCCATGCTGCCGGTTCCAGCAGAACAGCTTAAAGACCGTTTCAATTTTTTTTCAGTGAATTATGCGATTCCTGGAGTGGGGGGAGCAGGTGGGGGGGTGGGTTGGGATTCCTGGTTCCTGTTTTTTCAATATCGGACTTAGTGACCATAACGGTGTCATCCCATTATTGAAAATCGTTAGAGAACATCGATATCTGTGCCCAGAGGAGTGCAGAGGAAGATGTGCATGCCAGGTGCTGCTGCCAGAATGCCGCTCTCTCCCAGAGAGCGATTGGGAACCTGTGTGCCACGTTCACCTGCTCCGTTGGCATAACTGCATGCCATTCGTCCATGTATGGTTCGCTTAAGGCTCTCGATAAAGACTGGAGCATTGTTGAGGCTTGGTCTGAACTGGTAGGCCTACAGTGTATTCCTGGAGTGCTCAGCTTTAGCAAAAAGGGTCACAAGAAAAGACTACCTAATGATGCTAATATGGCTAATTGTGCATGATAACGTCACGTGAAAGCAGAATACTACAAACTAAAACACACTAACAAGCTGAAAAGTGTGTGTGTGTGTGTGTGTGTGTGTGAGAGAGAGAGAGAGAGAGAGAGAGAGAGATGATCCAAAATTAGTAAGGATAACAATAACGGCCAAAAGAGCTAATCACCACTGTGCATGCTACAATGATACTCATTTAGATGATAAAGGCTTATATCAGCGTGGCAAAGTTGAGCAACCAGTGTTGGACAGCCAAAATCTGAATGTGTTAAGTGGTTTGTGTAGCTGAGCCACTGCCATGTAGTTTTCCTGATGTATTCACTGGCCTTGTTGTTCCACCAATCAGTGAGCTCCCTCACCACCAATCAGTGAGCTTCCTCAACACCAATCCTTGTGCTCCCTCCCCACCAATCACTGAGCTCCCTCCCAACCAATCAGTGAGCTCCCTCCCTACCAATCAGTGAGCTCCTTCATCACTAATCAGTGAGCTCCCTCGCCACCACTCATTGAGTTCCCTTACCACCAATAAAGTGAACTCCATCAACACCAGTGAGTGAGCTTCCTAACCACTCAGTGAGCTCCCTCTGCACCAATCAGTGAGCTTCCTAACCACCAATCAGTAAGCTCCCTCCCTACCAATCAGTGAGGTCCCTCACCACCAATCAGTGCGCTTCCTAACACCAATCACTGAGCTCCTTCACCACCAATCACTGAGCTCTCTCTGCTCCAATCAATGAGTTTCCTAACCACCAATCAGTGAGCTCCTTCACCACCAATCAATGAGCTCCCTCACCACCAATCAGTGAGCTCCTTCACCACCAGTCAGTGAGCTCCCTTACCACCAATCAATGAGCTCCCTCACCACCAATCAGTGAGCTTCCTAACCACTCATTGAGTTTCCTAACCACCAATCAGTGCGCTCCCTTACCACCAATCAATGAGCTCCCTCACCACCAATCAGTGCGCTCCCTCACCACCAATCAGTGCGCTCCCTCACCACCAATCAGTGAGCTCCCTCCCCTGGTTGAATCAATTACACCAAGTATTTTTCTTTCGATTGGTTTATTA
The DNA here is from genome assembly GCA_037974485.1 of Hemigrammopetersius urotaenia. NCBI lineage: Eukaryota > Metazoa > Chordata > Actinopteri > Characiformes > Alestidae > Hemigrammopetersius > Hemigrammopetersius urotaenia. Next base: position 1,087,971 of record JBBPDC010000001.1, on the reverse strand, counting down.
AAAGGTTGAACTTGCCCCCTGCAACGATTTTGGGCCTGCCACCAAATTGGGCCTTTTCCTCTAAGTGATGTGTTTATATGGAGATTTGCGTTTAGTTTGGGCTTTTATACCAATTATAATCAATATTAGGCTATTAGAAATACTCAACTCCATGCGAACCCAGTTTTATTTTAGGCTAGAATGGGTTGTATTTGATCTATTCTCCCTCCAATATTCCATTCAGCAATTTTTACAGATATCGGCCCAGTTCCTATATTAAGTACTGGATAGGTGCCATGCCTTTGTTCTCCCTTCAAAACCTGTCATTTTGGATAAAGTTGAGTTTTCACATGAGCGAAAGTCATGCACAGCCCACGACAGTCCCCAGTGCAGCTGATTTTCAGTGTGTCAGTACACAGATCACCCACAAAAACTCTCGCTGACATAGGCTGCTGTGTGATAATGGCTAACTGGAGGCAAGGTTGGATTTAGTGCTCTTGTCTGCCCAAAATATCGCTCGAGGCAAAATATGACATGGTTTAGGCACACGGATCCACTAGACTCCCCATCTCTGAGCTCTGAAGTGCCATGCTCGCTCCATTGAAAGGGCAGTGTCCGCTCTCATCGTATCGCATAAAAGACGAAGGTTGATACTTGCTGATTGGTTGCCTGCTCCACCAGATTGTTGTCATGTTAATCACGATTAAAACTATTTTCGCGAAGGGATCGGCTGATGCAATGGGAGCAGTTTGGCAGCAACGGGGGTTGTGTGATCTGTATGGGGTCGGGCACTGACAAAAGTTTGAAATGCGCATAATTACAGGGAAACTTCTCCTGAAACATGCTAACGGGGCCATGCTAACACAGTGAAACAGTGAAAGCTACACGAGGCACCTAACGATAGCAAATGGGGATCATGCTAGCTAGTTCCTCAGATCTGGCCGTGGGTGACACTTAGCCACATTAGCACACTTTCCAAGTTCATTAACCTCAACCCTCTACTGTTTCTGAACATCCAAGTGACATCCTACCCATCCTATTCCAGCGGAAAAATACACCTCTGCACACAAAGGCATCAATTCTCCACCATGTTTGTTAAATTCTATGCATTTGAGTCTGACTTTAACCACCACCTCAAGCAACACGAGGTCAAGTGAACCGGACTGAGCTGGGAACGTACTCGGCTTCAGTATGGCGCATTCAAACCCTGAGGGACTAGGCCTTCTTGCCATGTCTTCTCTTCAGCTTCTAAAGACCGTTTCACACCGTATACACCATATCGTCTAGCAGTATACAGTTTTACACTCCATAAGTTTTACAGTCCATAAGTTAATTTACACACTGTGTCATATCAATGTTTCAAGTTTCAAGTTTTATTGTCATATACAGATAACAATGTAGCATCATTACTGTACTGAAATTCTTAGGCTTGTGTTCCCCCAACTTTACATGAATATGTAGAAAGAATAAAGATAAAAATAAAATAAAATAAAATAAAAATAAAATGAAACATTTTTGACAATTGAATATATATATATATATATATATATATATAAATAAATGGGAATGTAGTGTATATGTAAAATTTAGAAAATAGGTGCAATATTTAGAAAATAACGTTTTTAAAGAGTGTTTAGTATTTACTGTATGGAAAAGGTAATAATACAGTATTAATAGAATGTCTAGTGCAAAATGCTGCTCCTTTTTAACTGTGTTCACAAACTTGCTGCTTTTCCACCTAAAAGATTAGAGGTGAAAAGACACTTGGCAAGTCATGTTGAACCAGGTAATAGCATTAGCATTGGGGAAACCAAAGGGCGTGTTCCAATTAACAGGGTGCATCGATCAAAACCCACCAATTAGTACCCTGAGTTCTGAATGCCGGCTCTGGTCTCATGCTGTGCCGATGTTTCCTGCACACTAGCCTCCTCCATGGCTCAGACCAAGCGTGCAAAAGGCAAATGGGCAGCGGCAGCCCTGGCAGCCCTGGCTGGCCTGTCGTGCATTATTCATGAGCGCACAGCTTCTCTGCACCACCGGCCGTCACGCTCGGCACACTCGGGCCGGAGAGGAACTCTCCCACGGCCTCGTCCTCCGTGACATTTTCGCTTTATGCTCCGTCACTGCGCTCCCATTCTTCTGGGGAAGGAGGTAATAACAGTAATGGCTGAGCAGGACAAGGGCAGACGTGGGACCATGCCAGCAGCATCTTGAGATGCTACAGCAGTGCGGCAAGCCATAGAAATAGCAGGAATGCGGTGCCATTCTCATTCCAGCCTGTACAGAGTCTATGGTGGATGTATGTAACATGAGGAGGAGTTGCAGCAAAAAAAAAAAATGCTATGTGGTCAAGAAAGGACCTTAGCTCCACTCGCTATGCTAGACTGCCACAAGGACGTTAGTTTTATCTGGGAGACCAGCCAAAAGCGGGGGCAGCCATAGCCCCCTTGGCCACTCGCAAAGAACAGATGAGCAGTTAAGTGACCAGGCAGCAGGGATGTGCTGTTGCCATGATTACATGGCCATGGCACCGTTTGGTTGCTGATTAAATTTCTCCCTGGAATAAAAAACATGATTGGCCTCCAAATGAAATACCCTTAGACCGAAGACTGGGAGACCGTTTAAGTGCTGTTTAAATGAGTCCATGAATAAATTATCTCACCATCATACCAACTATAGCTGTCCAAGGTTGGCGTCTCAAGCCGCTGAATATCAGGTTAACCGCGTCCATATCTCGTGTTTATCAGTCTTCTCAATGCAAACATTACTCTTTACAATTCGCTGCATTTCGGCCTTGATCCCGCTTCTGAACTCGGACTTTATGACGGTACACTTTATGATGGCGGTTCCGATGTATTCCAATGGGACCACTCTCAGCATCAGCACAATGTTCCACAATTTTCATCATTTTCCGCACATTTTTACTTGTTTAATAGGGAAACGAAGCTCCTTTCTGAAAAAAAGGACTCACCCATTATTTATTATTTTCAAGACACTCCTTCGATCATCGTTCATTTTTCACAGACTGAAAAGATGCTGTCACCATAGCAACATTTGCAGGGCAAATAAAAAATGAACCAGTTTAAATCCAGTGGTCAGTGTTGTATGATCCTCTCAGTACAGAATCTCTCCAGATCCACCAGGGTCCTCTTTTTAGACTCCACTCTTCAGCTCCAAGTGACTTAGTCTGTTCTGTGGTTCTTGGCATTTTTAGCATTTAAGCTAATCTAACAATGGTAACGGCATTGTTAGATTAGCACAGTGATGACCTCCAGCACCATCATTCCAAAATGTAATTGGGCAGAATGTGTTTATTTGAGATAGGCGTGGACTGGAACTTTGATATCTTTTTTAAAAAACGCTTTTTATTACGAAAATCAATCCGACTCTGTGGCATTTGGTGCTGCAGCAATTTAGCTAAGCTTCCAATAGGTGAGATAGCAGGATAAAATTGTTAAAATACTCCACAGTATAGACTTAGAGTTCCAGCTAACTGCTGCTAAAACAAGAATTGCGAATGAAGACTTATATCTGAGTGTCTTCAGCTGAAATCGGATGTTTTCTGCGGTGCATGGAGATCTTAGCTATCGCTAATCCAGATGTTTTGCTTTTGGCCATGAATGTTCCCTTTATTTCTGCTTTGTTTTACTATCATTAACATGGCAACTCCTATGCCATCTGAATGGTAGTAAAGTGTTTATTTGGACGTTTACTAGACAGATGTGGAATAGAATTTTGGCCCAGTCATAATTTTGAAATATTGTCGTTAATTTTTAATTCAGTGGGACATCTTAGCATTATACTGAGACATGAACTACAACAGCAAACCATCCAATTAAACAGTATTATTTATTCTGCATTATATCGTATTACTCTTTTTAAAGAAAATTCTATATACAGTAATCCCTCATTTGATGCAGATCAGCATTTGCGGATTCAGTCTAACGCAGATTTTTAATGAGAACCGAACTGTATTACCGCCACCAGTCCAGTGGTGGCGGTAATACACTGAAAAGTTGTCGACCGCCATAAAAAGAAGAAGAAGAAGAAGAAGCTGCTGCAGCATGTAGCATGACTGTAGCACGTCTTGTCCTCGTATTTTAGTGTTTAACCCTCCCCCTCAATTTTCAACAGCTATCTCAGTGTATTTAGTGTTAGTAAGCTGTGCTCTGTCTAAACATGTGAGTAGAGAGAGTTATTTCAACCTGTTTTTTCCACACTGTTAATGCTAACCGCTAATGCTAACCAGTAATGTTATCGTTTTGTTTTTTTCGAAGTTTTTCGATTCTGATTATTTATTTACCTTTATATTTTTAAGGGTAATGCATTAAGCTGAGTTTAAAATGAAATTAAAGCGTTCTGGAATCATATTTGGGGGAAATATTTAGGGTTTACACTAGAAAAATAGGCATTTTTAGGCATTTTTTACCAAAACACGACGATGCGGTTTTTCACTATATGCGGGTGCTCTTGGTACATAACCCCCACGAAAAGCGGGGAATTACTCATGGTTCGAATTACAGGCGGTACCCCCCCAATCAATACCTGTGCCCCCCCCCCCCAAAAGAGACAGAAATAGCAGGGGTTTTTTTGGGGGGGAGGGGGGCGGTTCTTAACAGTGTTATGAAGGCAGTACCCCCTAATTTTAGAGGGGTAATTCACACTCTGGAATTTCTGTAATGGTCACTTGCCTGCATAACATTGTTGTTTAGACAGTTCTGCAACTTGTAAACACAATAATTACATTGCTATGTTTGGAAAGACTGGAGTCCTTGTATCTCGTTTTGTTCTCAGAGGTCACATGAATGTGCCTGTAACTGTTTAAGTAGTGCACAGTGGGGCGAGGATCAATTGAGCGATTGCGTTTTAATGAGAAACTGTTGATGTGCATTCAGCCAGATTTAGAGCTTCTATCCATCACTGCCATCCCTCCTTTTCTTCTGCTCTTTAGCCCACTCCATCCATCTCTCCTCTCCCAGTGATACGGGGAAAAGAAGAAAGCACTCCCTTATTAAACTTTAATTGCAGACAATTTTGCATTTTTCCCCAGTCAGAAAGGAAAAAGCCCTTGGTCGTTTACAGGTACACCTTCATCTAAGTTCGTCGAAGCCCTTTCGCCACAACCATCATTCTGGGCTTCCTCTGTTATGACTTTCCTGGACAATTACCTCTCCGATTGCTTCTTCAGCCACGGGGCAAAAAGAGGACCATCTACAAAGCATTAAGCATTGCTGTGCAGTAAGGTCATTAAAAGGCAAGTGTTGGTGGAAATCTGAGGTTCACAGTGAGGTTTTAGCAGGTACATGCGTTCGATAAGTCCATTTTTAGGATGATGAATACCTTGTTTGGGATTTTAGACAGAACAGTGCTGTTTTCCGTGGCCCCTGCTGGGCAGCCTGGTGGTTCTCCAAGACAACTAAAACATAGATCACACTAAAGCTACGATGACAAAGGTGTCAAAGTCGCACATCTCTGGACATTGATTGGAGGGAAAAAGCTCCATCATACTCTATAAATGGGTTCTTCACTTCCAATCCTGGAGGATTTGGGTCTAGCGCAGTGTGGTACTTCTCCCATATAAAAGCATTCACAAAACCCAGCAAAGACCTGATTGGGTTAAAGAACCTTGCTCCATAATGTTCCTGATGGATATAGCCAATCACAGAGTAAAGTCATTGTGCTGTATTCTCCCATGTTCTTTAATTCCCTATAATGTGAATGTAAGCAATATAGTCCGTATGACAGATTGCAATACCCTGCAGGAAGTGTAGAGGGCAGTATGGCTTCTAGTTTAAATAGTGCTATGTAAGGTACTCAGCAATATGACCCAAAATACAGAGAACATAAGGGGCCATGTAGTAACTGTTGTATTTCTGTTGTGCACTATGATGCTCTGTAATGTTTGTGCTAATCTCAGTGTCATTCTGACAGATTTTAATACACTACAGAAAGCATATCATGCTCTGTAATATTCAACTGACCCACACTGTCATACAGAAAAATTGCTATACACTATAGAAAGCACAGGGGGCAGCACAGCTTCTTTTAGATCGTTTAAATTGTGCTCTGTATAATGTTTATTTAACCCACATGCTCATAGAGAGTATGAAATCTGGAAGGCGGAATGCTGAATCATGTAAATTACAGTCAATATATTAATTGAATCAGTTGTTAGTCAGAAGCACAGTTACCAATCCTCCCATCTTTCGGCTAAGTGTCGGCGAGTGGCTACTGGCGGGATAATTTCATTATTGGATCATCAGAGCTGACTGCCTCCCTCGTGCCGGCCTAATGGACGCTGGCCTCTCGCTTCGGCCTTGAGCTTTGATCCTCTGTAATGGCACGGTGGTCAGCCATCCTTTGCATGGGAGATTTTGCTAAGGTCCCATCAACACCCTCCCCCTTCTTTCCTGTAGTACCTCTCTCCCTCAGTTTCCCGCCACCACCTCTGTTCCTTAATGACCCATGACTTCCCCGCTGCTCACACACACACCTCATGCAAATTGCGGAGCGTCCTACCAGCGTATGTTCGGATGGTGTTGTTTTTATGGAGGAGGGGGATGGGGGCTGGTAAATGTGTTTGTGCTGCTGCTGTGGCTGTGTATGGTCAATTGCTTCATAATGAATTTATAACACCGCAGTGTGTATCTGCATTCGAACATGCATACAAAGAGGCGTGTCCCTATAGTGTATATATATATATATGTATGGAAGTCCAGTATTACTCATAGTTTCCATCAGAAACCTGGTTTAACTCGATCAGTTCTTCAGTCAGTTAAATCAGGAGCTGCTGTTGCGTGTCATCGTATTTTTCTTATATATAGTCAAATTTCTCTGATGATTGTAGGTTCTCACTTGCGTTCATACACCTCACTGATTCTACAGCTCTTGGAGAAAAATAGGCAATAATGTTTTAATCTATCTATCTATCTATCTATCTATCTATCTATCTATCTATCTATCTATCTATCTATCTATCTATCTATCTAT
>JBBPDC010000001.1:1027591-1042391 GCA_037974485.1 Hemigrammopetersius urotaenia | reverse complement strand
TGTAACAGTGACCAGAGTAATGTAAACAGAGTAATGTAACAGTGACCAGAGTAATGTAAACAGTGTAGTGTAACAGTGACCAGAGTAATGTAAACAGTGTAATGTAACAGTGACCAGAGGAATGTAAACAGTGTAACAGCGAACAGAGTAATGTAAGCAGTAGAATAACAGCATGTGATGTAATAATAAATATGATATGAAATATGAAATATGACAGTGAATGTTCTGAAATATGACAGTGAATATGATGAGGTCCTGTTTCAGTCCGTTATAGTAATGTTATGAGGGGCATGTTCTGGTTCAGGACTCGAATGGCCTGAGGATAGAAGCTCTTCTTGAGTCTCTCTGTTTTTGCCCTGATGGTGCGGAACCTTCTGCCCGACAGTCCGTTACTGGGGCGGGACGAGTCCTTTAATGTCCGAACTGCTCTGGACCAACATCTCCTGATGTATATGTCCTGTAGGGAAGGGAGAACAGACCTGCAGCAGCATTCTGCGGCTCGGATCACTCTCTGAAAGTGCTTTTCGGTCCTGAACATGTAGAAGAATTTTTTCGAGGTTCTAGAAGGAATGATGTCGGACTCTGAGTTCGGGAATTACAGGCGTTTATTGAGGCTTCATCAGTCTCCGCCTGGGCAGTTTCTCTGCAGAAGGAAAAAAGCCCCGAGCGAACCTTGCAGCTTCTAGATATACACTTTTGATCACCCCCCTCGTCCTTTGGTCCAGCCCACCCCTCACATGTCCCTGGTATGTTACATGTACAGCTGGATTCAATCAAGGCCTCTCTAATTGATAGCCCCATCCGGCCAGAGGCCCCCTTCCTTTAAGTCTGTCTCACACAGAATGGCCACAAAAGTCCCTTTGTCCAGACACATATGGGTTAAATGAGAATTATAAATTAAAATTGATGGGGGTTAAAAATTTCCTTCTACAAACACAGCTATTCCCAAACCAACAAAAATAGAAATACAGCTTCTGGGTGTTTTTATATGGATTTTTTTATGCAGATGATAGTAAAATAGTGGCAAATCTAAACCAAATCAGTTTTCTTTGGGGACTATTTCGCCTCACAATGCCCTACATGTATCCCTCCGCCATGAACGGGTTTAGTTTTTAGGACCAAACGCTTCTTCTTAAAACTCGGGCTAAATGATGTTTTAGGAGACACAGACACCAGGCGCTATAAGAATTTATTGCAATAACTTTCTAGAGCAGACGTCTTGCTCCTTTCACCTCCATTGTGAAATAATCTGACTGAGTTTCTCCAGAACGATGCCTTTCTTACTAAACCTCGATCACACAGTTGAGCTCACTGGGCCCCCTGGTGGCCGTCAGTAATACAGCAGTGACTAGTTACAGATACTCAGATGCTGCATGTGTTTGAAGCCTCATTTGCAGGAATACTGCCGACTGCTTTATCTGTTATGTCCCTCCTTCAAGATTCTCAGGTTACACACATTCCTGGTACAATGTCTATGTGACTACACTTTCCAGCTAAACGATAAATTCATGTTTAAATAAGTAAAGATTGGGTGGATTTTCAGCAGCCAGTCTTAACCAGAGGTGTAAAGAGTACCTGAAAACCAAACTTGAGTAAAAGTACAGATACCTTACTGTAAACATGACTCCATTGCAAGTTACAAGTCACCAATTCCAGTAAAAGTCTTAAAGTATCTGATTTTAAAAGAACTTCAGTATTTTACTCGTACTGAATGTGGGCCCAAGAAATGTGAAAAACAAGAAACTGTTTATTTATGAGGTTTTATTTCCTAATATAGGAATGAAACTGAACACCTCAATATTTCAAAATAGCACATTTGGGTAAATAGCATGCAGTACCTTCAGCGCCCTGCAGATGGCGCCTAAGATATCGCCTCTTCCGCCCAAGAAATTAGCCGCGGCAGATAAAGATGGCGACTTGTTGCGCACAATCACTCTGTAGTGAGTAACGGCAAGTGTCCGTTCAGATATAGTGGAGTAAAGAGTTCATATACTCAATCAGAAATTGAGTAGAGAGTAAAAGTTGCTTATATTTTTGATACTCAGTACAAAGTAGCCCAAAAAATACTTAAGTACAGTAACGAAGTCCATTTACTCAAATACTTTACACCACTGGTCTTAACAGATCATAAACATTAAACTTGCTAACACCTGTTTAAATCTTTAAAAACCTCCATTTTCTGACAGTGTGGTGTAGAACCACACAGTGTGGAAGAAAATATGATTCATTAGACCAGGCTATCTTCTCTTCTCTTGTTCACGGCCCAGTTCTATTGTATTCAAAATTCAAGAGAGTTTACTGTCAGTCCAGCCACCCTCACATGTACTCAGAGTGTGAATAACCCCACCATAATTGGGGGGTACTGCGTTCATAACACTGTTAAGGCCCCCCACCCCCCCAACTGCTATTTTTGTCTCTTTTGGGGGGTCACAGGTCTTGATCGGGGGTACAGTACCCCCTGTAATTCGAACCATGCATGTACACAGAGGGTACTCTCTGAAACAAACAGTGTAGGACAAAGACAGACAAAGAGCAGAGTCAAGACAACTGCTGCAACTTTATATCGCAGCATCAAAGCAATATGTTGTAGGAGCTTTCGGTGGTGTAGTGATGGGTCGGTCGCGGCTCTTTGAAGTGAACGACGGGAGCCGTGGGGTGGAGTTAGCTCAGTGGGTAGGATACTTGCCTTTGGACCAGGAGGTCACAGGTTCGAAGTACCTGTGTGAGCCCCCCTTAATTAAAGGTCTTCTTTTTGTTTTGCATATTTTAATCGAAATTGTGTTGTGGTTTGCAGTATTTTGTGTTGTTTCACTTTGTTTGTTTAAAAGGAAAAAGCTGAAAACTGAAAAAGTTAAAAGTTGAATTGTAAATCGTTGGTTTTTGAATTTCATAATTATTTGTTTACATTTTGTGTGGAGTGAATACATACAAAAATATTTATATAATAAACATATATATAAATAAAAAAAACACGTTTTTTTACATTAGTAATTCATTTTGTGTATAATTTTATATTGTTGTTGATAATAAATTAATTAAAGCAACAAAACAAACCTGAAGAGCCGCTTGGGAGCCGAAAGAGCCGGCTCTTTTTAGTGAGCCGAGCCGAAAGAGCCGGCTCTCTAAAAAGAGCCGGAATTGCCATCACTATGGTGGAGGACAGGTGTCAGCATGGACTCTCTGCACTGCATGTTTCGACTCCTTTCTATCTGAACCAACATGTTTTTTTCAGCAGTTTGTTCTTCAGCAGCTCTTATGTAGAATCAGACCAAACATGCCAGCCTTTACTCTGCTCTCAGTGAACCTTTAAGGAAAACTTAAGGCTACTGAATTTTCTCCCTACTTCCTCAAATTTACCCCTTAAATAATAGAACCTCCTGATTTAAGATTTTTTTAAATCAGGAGGCTCTATTTAAGATTAAGGGGTTTCACACTCATGCTTTAAATCTGATTTTAAGGTAAAGTTAAGGGGTCGGTTTCACGAATTAACGACCACCTAATTCAAATTAAGACCATTCTGTTCATGACAGATCATTTCGAAAATAGCGAGGGCAAAGCAAAAGCCCCGGAGTCAGCATTGAGGGGGACATGAAAAGACAATTCCAGTCTAAAATATTTTGAAAATAATAGTGGCATAGGAAAAATAACCCAGGCGTTGGGAAGGTAACCCGTAAAATATGTACAAACACAAACTATATTTCCGGTTAGCATAGCTAGGGTTAGCATAGCAATTTAGCATAGCATTCACGAAATTGATTTTCATAAAATGATTGTTTACATCTATTACAGTCTGGGCATCTCATACACTGCATCAAGTTGTACATTTTTTATTTAATTTACAAATAATTAAAGCGATAGAGTTCAGTGTTTAGGGTGATGTGACCCACAGCCAAGCAGTTGTTCCTGCTGCGTCACATGAACACCGTGTTCGGACAAACCGCACACTGTTGGGCGACACCGTGAGACTAGAGAACTGGCAATAATAATAATAAAGTGAGTTAAATTAAGTATTTTTAGTATGTTTAGTAGTTCATTTAGCATTATGGTGACATGATAGCATTATTATTTCCGACAGCAGTACGTGGTTGTACATGTACGCTGTATGGACAAAAGTATTGGGACGCCAGATCATTACACCAACAGGGACTTTGAAGACCGTGCGTTCCAAATCCATAGACTTTAATATGGAGCAGGACATCGCTTTGCAGCTCTAACAGCTTCCACGCTTCTTGGAAGGCTTTCCACAAGATTCTGCAGTTTCTGTGGGAATTTGTCTCCATTCATTCTGTGGCATTTATGAGGTCAGACACTGATGTTGGAGGAGAAGGTCTGGATCACAATCTTCAATCCAGTTCATCCCAAAGGTGCTGGATGGGGTTGAGGTTACACCTTCACCAGAAGAAAGGGGCATAGCCCAGTAGTTTTGTCCATATTGTGTATCCAGGGGTAGACCTATTTATTTGCTGTGATACTCTGAGTACCTACATGAATTAACTGGTGCGGCGTGTCCATGCTGGGGTCTTTGACTCTGCGTGGTTCTGGGGGGCTATGTGTGCAGTATTGAGTTGGAAATTAGGTACACATTTGTGCTATGAAGACTGAAAACTGGTGCACATTTTGCGTACCACTGATGTCAATCCCTGTGAATACCATTTACCATTTACTTTTATCCAAAGCGACTTTCATTCCCTACCTACAGGGGGAAGTCTCTCCCTTGGGGTTAAGGGTCTTGCTCAGGGACCCAGTGGTGGTCTGCTGAAGGTAGGATTCGAACCCATGACCTCTTGCTCTGGAGGCAAGTATCCTACCCACTGAGCTACCTCCACCCTCCACCACACACGTGTATGGGGGTACATTGTGAGCACATCAGAATATTCTGTTCTGCAGTTCATCCTGGCACGGCGAACACTGTCCAACTGCGGAACGTCATTGAGGATCCTGTACAGAACTTTAGCCCTGGAGAACCCTGCGGAGGCTTGAAGGCTCACCAGTTTTCGGTGCCAGTATAACTCATGGCTGCTTTACAGAAACTGGTAACACAAACACCGAGGCCTGCACCTGTCAGAACCCTGATAAGCCGAGAGGAAAAAGCCTGAGTATTTATCACAGCACACACACACACACCGAGCTATAGACTGCTCATAAAAGGCCCACAGCTGAAAGAATAGGACAGACTGAAAACAAGGTGTAAACAAGGCCCTCCCAATGAGCTCCAGTTTCCATTCATCACCTCAACAGGATTCTGGGGCTCGAAGCCTCTGTTTACACCAGTGAGAGGTGAATGATCTCCAAACCAGGCTGCCATGTCCAGCTCCACTCAGCTCATCTGGAGTACATTTGGTCTTGCCCAGTGGTGGTGCTGAAGGTAGGATTTGAACCCACCACCTCCAGACCTATATCCAGACCTTGTATTTTTAATGTGGTCTTGAGGAACAGTTCTCCAGGCTTCCTGAAGGACTTACAAAGTCTCTCATTTCCAGTCCAGTCTCTGAACCTAAACCGGTTTCAGAGGAATGTCTCTGTTGGTTAAGACACACAGTGACCTACGTATGAATCATTCAAGCGGAACAAAGAGCCTCTAACTGAAGTCCTGAACCAGTGAAGAACCAGGAGCAGATGATTCCAGATGATCAGGCGGTGATCAGTATACTGGTGGTGCTGAATGCTTGGAACTCATTTATCAAGGCTCCTTGTATCGTTAAAACATTTGTTCATATTTCTTTCATTGCCAAAAGATGCCAAAGATAAGAGTTTGACAGGAATGAAATGGTGATTCAGTGCAAAATATAATGAAATGAAGGGCGGCTCAACATTTTTGCAATAACGTTTTATAATATACATATGTTTTATTAATACATTTGTAGATTCAATGGTATTTTGATGTCAAAGGTTAACACAGAAAATGTACCGAGACATGATCTTGTGAACTAAACGCCAGACTTGCTGAGATTATAGAGGAAATACAGCTTTATTTCAGCCACCAGCAAAACAGTCGCATGTTTTAAGTGTTTATATTTCACTGGTGCTTGTTTTTATGTCTCGCTGTTAAACTGTAACACAACTGATTCAGTTCACGAACACGGCACTCTTTTTCCAAAAGCGGGAAGAGACTGCAGTTCCAACTTGGAGCCACTAGAGGGAGACTCAAAAGCAATAACAGAATGATCTTTAACCCTTACAGGTCCAGTTTTCTCAGACTTACACTGAGCCTAAATCTAGACTAAATGGGTTTTGATACAGCTGACGTTCGTTGGTCCAAAACCTAAGATTTAATTTAATGTTTAGATTTAATTTTAGTCTTAATTCAGACTCTCTGAGCTTGTCCTGAACACGAAGGTTTCAATGTGACCAAACTACAAGAACAAAAAGTGAGTCTTTATACTGAATGTATTACAAGTATCATATGGGATTGATCCAGTTTAATAATAATTAAGAAATGTGAACTTAATGGGGATAAAAGTAAGCAAATTATATTTCACATCGGGTCAAGTTAGGTGCGGGTTGGGTGTCCATGTGTCTTTAAACGTTACTTTGTTTCCTCAATTGTTCAAAATTGCTGTCCATCTGCGCATTCGGATCTGATGCTCATTTGAGTTCTTGGCCCAGAGTGAACATAATGCTTAAAAAAAACCAAGTGTTTCAAAAGCAAAGCTTTTTATTGCAAGTATTAGTGAAAGATACACTTCAAACTGAGGCAAAGCAACACTAAAAGGCCATTAAATCTACAGAGAGAGAGAGTTACAAAACATACATAAATACATTTAAAGGTAAAATAAAAAAGACCCCTTGGTACATCAGAGAATCTTCGCAACACAGAGAGAGGAATAGAGAGGGAGACAGAGGCACGGAGCTCCGGTTAAAGGATCCTGGACATTGAAACATTCGTGAGGAACGTCCTCAAGACCCAAAGGCCTGCAATGTCCGTCAAGTCTTGAAGGACACTTTGCTGAAAGACGGCCGTTGCTTTGGTTCCTTTAAGAGTGTTTTCAAAAGGACAGAAAGAACAAAAGGCATGGAGTTCAACGATGGACGCGAAAAGTCATATTTAAAGGAAAGGGTGTTTCATGCCGTGCTGTTGGGGCTCTGCCCGCCACCATCAACAGCATCTTCACGGTCCTGATTTGGAATGCTGGAGACTTTTTTTTTTCTTTACAGTAAACTCGACTTGTAAACAATCATTCAATTTCAGAAACTCATCAAATCCTTTTTGCTTGAACTCCACATGAGCCGTATGCCTCTGCCCCCTCATCCCCGAATTGACTAGTGGCCGACAAATAGAGCTGCGAGAAATGACAAGACGATGTTTTCTTTTCTTTTCTTTTCTTTTCTTTCTCCTTTGTAATACAGACAACGGCGTCTCGTACGTCAGATCCGTCGGCGTCTTAATATTGCTGGACCGGGGGGAGCCGTACTGGGGACCGATATTTATTCACACGTCTGGATTTTCTCACAATTAGTGGTTTATAAAGGAGGAGATGCGATCAGGAGAAACTGGGAGGTTTAGTAGAGTTCTCTATACAACTAAGGCATTTAATAAACAAAACCAAAAAAAATTATATATATATATATATTGACAACATAAAAGAATACAGTTAAGGCTGAGGCTCATGCAGTCAAGAGTGGAATGGGACTCTTATGGATATATTTTCCTCCTCTCTCTTTTAAAAAGGCTCTGGCACAAAGACAACTGAACTCAAGCACATGACCACGAGAACTTCCTGTCCAAAGCCAGGCGAACTTCTATGGCTGAGAGTTTAGCAGCTCTGGTTTGAAACATGTCAGCTTTCTTTTCATTATTATTATTGTAAATTAAAGTGAAGTCAGTGTGGTTCTCCGTCCCCTAAAACAGACAGCACGCGGGGCGAGAGGAGCTTCTCAGTGACGGGTGTAAATTATCGCCAAGTTGGCGAACGTCTATGGCAGCGGAAACCAATCAAACTCCTGGAGATTCTGGTACAGTTCAGTTCCAACTATGGCCAGAAGAATTAGAACCAGATCAGCCTCGATTATCCACAGGCAGACCGAGAAACGTTACTTCTAGACGAGTTTCTGAAGTTCTGATGTTCATGTCAACCAACTAAACACTATTTTGGATGAAATAACGAAAGCCAAGTTTTAACCGAATTGCATTATTTGTTGTGATTTTCCTAAAAAGTTTGTGCACTTAAGCGTTTAAGATGTGGTTGAGAGTAGATTTGGGATGAAACACTTGGTTCTAGAGAAACACAAGAGTCCCAGCTGTGGTAAATGGAACCAGACATCACTAAAAGCTCCCTCACAGAAAGATATTCCCTGAAATGGTTGTGGGTTTCGCCGTCTGAGACGCCGTTTTACTAAAACTAAACTTGGTGGAGGAATACATGCGGGGCGTTGTGAGGCGAAATAGTCCCCAAGAATACGATTTCAACATCAACAAACACCTGGAGCTTCACTGGGGGGTCAATCGTGAAGAAAAATTTGACGTCTGGTTCCATTCACCAGCACTGTACTCTCGTAAAGAACCATTTAACATCAAACTAATCCAAAGACCTTGAGCGCATTCAATTGAAAAATGTAGGAATTGAACTCTGTTTTAAAGGTGGAAGTCCAGGAGCTGGACTGGTGGACACTACTACACTGATTCAGACACGATTCCGAAAATCTCAATCAGAATAAATCTGCTGTGAATTTCACATGTTGCAGAAACGTGATAAAACGTTTCATCTCTTCAGTCACGTCTCTGTCTGCACACCACACTGATGCATGGTGTCAGCCGAGGCGGCCCGAAACCCAGTCCCGACACGGTAAAGTACAGCTCAGCGTTTTCCCCGACATTCCTGATTCAACCAGAGACCAGAAGGGGTCGGTTCAGGTGAACAGGGCCGTTGGGAAAAACACTGTGGACAAACATTTCTAAAAGAATTTGACATTCTAGC
The DNA here is from genome assembly GCA_037974485.1 of Hemigrammopetersius urotaenia. Classification (NCBI taxonomy): domain Eukaryota; kingdom Metazoa; phylum Chordata; class Actinopteri; order Characiformes; family Alestidae; genus Hemigrammopetersius; species Hemigrammopetersius urotaenia. The sequence continues at coordinate 1,033,476 of JBBPDC010000001.1, read as the reverse complement.
AACACCAAACGAAAACACAGGACTGAAAAACAAACGTTCTTTAGAGCGATACCACCTCTGGTTCCAACAGAACCTTGAGAGGCTCTCCAGCATTTCAACCTAAACTCCATCTGCTGCATGTTCGACTGAAAACAAACTTAAAACAGAAGCCAATGGACATCGTCTGAAACCTAAGATGCTCCAAAGAACTGATTTGGCGCCTTTTCTTTATATTCGGGATACAAAACACCAAAGAATGTGTTAGAATGAACGTGTATAGACGACCCCTTTAAAAAAAAAAAACAACAAACATCCAGGACTGGATCTGGACACACCTAGTCTAAAGAGACGGTAAATGAAGTTTCATGGATGGGCTTCTATGGAACTTCAGGGGTGTTTATGCATCCCCTTTGCTCCTCTCCCCCAATAATGCTGCCTACAACGCGGACACTCCAGCCGCACTTTAGCACGCTCTCAATAAATACACCATAAAATATTTCGCATATATATTTCCGATATATTAAAAGAAAAAAAAAACATTTAAATAAGACGACAAAATAAAAAGTTGGCTCAACAAAGAGGAAAAAAAAAAAAAAGTGTTAAGACACACTCACAAAAAAAAAAGTCTTACAGATATTCTTACTCTAAAATAGTTAAGGATAAATGTTGTCAGGCATTAAATCTAGCATTATACTGTAATCAAAGCAATATTTGCAGTTTTATCTCATTTAGAATAGTTTTTGCAGCATAACAAGGTGAGTGAGGTGCAGTGTTTCTCGAGATCTCTTGTAGAGGTATTTTCCTCCTGGACCGTTGACGCGCACCCGTGTGACGGAGCGCACGCCAAAAGGGAATCGAAGCCGAGAGCTCGACCCTACTTCTCCAAGTCACATGTGAAAAGTAATAGAAAAAAAAATAATAAAATATCATACGCTGTTTGTAAGTACGTCTCTATAGGGCATTGCACGAGAAAGAGAAAGTGAAGTGACCAGGCCGCCTATAAAAAAAAAATTAAAAAAAACACACCCGGTGGGTTTTTTTATTTTTATTTTTACCTCAGAACTCCGCCGCAGTGGGGGCCTTACGCGTAAACGTTCATGATCGACCGTATGCAGAGCGGTTCCACACATTCCTACAGCAAAGTCTCAAAGTCCGTTTATCTGTTAATCTGGAACAAAAAACCCAAAAATGACAGAAAGGGCTTATAGGAAAACAAAAGAAGTACGAAAAACTATTCAGAAAGCAAACCAGCCTTTGCTTTCTGTTTGGGTGGCAGTCTTTAAAGTGCTGTGCTAGGCTTTCCTGTCTTGGGTCAGGCCCCACTGTCCCCAGTTCAAATTTAGCACATTCACCTGTGCCAGCATGTCGATTGGTCCTGACTCCTAACACACTCTGCTTGAGCTCAACCGTACGTTCATATACTTGGCATATATTGTTATCGTAATATCTGAATATATACAGAGACGTCATTATGAGTCTCCCTCTTTAGATAAAAAGATGTAGGAGTGTGTATGTGTGTGTGTGTGTGTGTGTGTGTGTGCACGCAACGCTATGATAATAGAAACCACTCAGCTGTTTGATCCGTCACTTTAGGGTTCATATTCTTCAGCACCATCATGAGGAAAGGCACTTTCTAAGGACTTTAAACTCCATTTGGGACTCGAAACTGGAACCCTTCGGGCACGAAATAGGAAAGCTCGCTCGCGAGGGCGGATGGACTGACCGCCAACCGTTCGTGAGGGTGGATCCGGATCTGAAACACGGACACAACTCGTTTGTAGGAGGGTACAAAGTGCCAGCCAACTTGCTCATGACAAAACTCATATTTATGAGAGAAAATTCGATCGGCCCGAAAGCAAAAATTCCCCCAGCCGCTCCCGCCCCCCCCCCCACCAACATGTCTTCCGTCCCGAAGGCAAGCATCTGTGCTACACGGTCCTCGCACAATCTGCTACCACACGCCCCTCTTAGCTTCACAAACTGAACACTAACTCATAACTGGTAAAGCATCCGGGACAAAATGCACTTTAAGACGTTGTTGCTATGGCAAGACGAGTCTCTGAGACGCCGAATGCTACAAATACTCAAATGATCAATAATGAAATCTGGAGGCTCTTCAAACTCTGAAGCACCAATAGTGGTTCCATTGTGGAAAAACTAAATTAATCGATAAAGGCATTCAAGTCCATCACAACTTCATCCGTCAAAAACGAGGCGTTTAAAAAAACTCGTTAAAAAGTTACGCCCGTGAAGCTCAATCTCCGAAACATTCCAAAAGGCCACATGCACTCATTTCTACCCACAGACAATCACTGCGACACCTAAATGCATTCTTTTCTACAAAACTTCACCGTGCCAAGCTTTTGCCACTGCTCTCTTCATTAATACGAGGATGTTAATATGATTATATATCTTTAGTTCTACTCTAATCTCCAAAAATAAGTGGCATGGATTGCATAATTCAAAACGTACACATAAAAGAAATCGTTCTTGCTATTTATAGAACAGAGGATGCATGGTAACAATGAACAGAAGCCACTAGGGACCAGCGAGCATGATCTCATTTGCATAATGCTAACTGGGTCCTACTGGCTTTGACTCAACATCTGATTGGCATCGATGTGGGAAAGTGACAGTTTAGTGCTTCAGGCACTTTGAGCCTCCGCTAAACCACCTTCAGCCTTTAGCACAACCAAACCGATAACAACTGTATAAACAAACACCGAGCGATCAGAAGCATCTGTTTTGATGGGCACTTCTACCAACTAACTAAGGAAGAAAGAGAGAGAGAGAGAGAGAGAGAGAAAATGAGAAGAACAAGAGCGAGAAAGATATGTAGCCAGCACCATGTAACCATTCCATGATCCTACTCTCATGTCCATAAGTCAATGCCAATGTATCTGTATGGTGGGTCATAAACGACGCACCTTTTAGCACCAAAGCTTTTGTTCGGCATCGATTAGTGCAGGTTACCGTTCCCTCCTTCGTGAAACGGGACGTTGCTTCAGAGTGGGCACAGAACGAGAGAGCCAGGCCTGCACTGAACGCTAAGACACACTCTTCAAGTAAAACTCCATGTTGCCCTTTACTGGCCCTCCAGTGAATAGGTACACGCACCACGTAGCATCTGTGAACTGCCCGTTGCACTCTCTCGTCCTAAAACAAGCCGAAGCACACCATCAGTCTTCTCAAAGGAACCCATACAATAGCAGCTAGATCCTTTGTTATGAGTAGGCAAAAGAGGCAGATGATAGTTTACTAGGTTTCTGTCACGCAGAGAAAATAAAATCTAAACAATGCCATGAGCTACTGTCACAGCTACATAGGACTCTGAATAACAGAAATACCCCGTTCTCGAGTTCCTCTCCCTGAATGGACGCTTGTCCTGCCCCGTTCCACTTAGAAATGAAAAGAAGCCCCCCTCCCCCCAATAAAAAGGACACAGACCCTGTCAATACTGATCAGTGAAGAAAAAAAAAAGAAGAAAAAAAAACATCACCAGAACAGAAAGACAGATCATGGCTTACTGCAATCAAATGAAATATGTTTGATAGACAGCTAAATCCTCAAGGAGGTCTTCAAGAGAGCTTCAGAGGTTTGGCTTCATCAAAACTGTGCCCTTGGTCTCAATCTTAATGCACTGCATTAACTGTTTCCGAGCAAAACGTTCTTCACTTAAAAGCCGTTCAACCTTCCGTAAAATCAACCGTTTCCAAAACCAGGCACTTGATTTTTCAATCCTTATCAAAGAGAGGCCAATCCTCAAAGTACTATAATTCCATCAGCAGAAAATATATTTATATATGTATATATATATATATATATATATTAAATACGACCGTGTAAATACGAAAGTGCCAAACAAACACATCCAACTCCTTCAATGCCCTCCATTCCCTTTCTATTAAAAAAAAAAAAAAAAAGCTCTCGGTTGAACGAAGAGAGCAGAGTTGCCATAACCCTCCTAATTCCCCCTGTTCCAGCCTCACAAACCCCACAAAGCCTTGGTGTGTGCAGGGACACTCAACTTGCCAATGGATTATTGCACTAAAAACCATAATATGATCTGTCAAATAGCATGGCCTCTACATGTGTTTTAAGAACAAGAGATAAAAAAAAAAGGTAGGAGGGGTTTGGGAGACAAACGTGAGAATGCTGCGATGAAACGCAATTAATTTAAAACCAGGCAAATGAATACTGGGAGGAATTACCCCCCCCCCCCATTCTTTTACACATAAAAAAAATACACATTAAAATATGGTCACTTTGCATTGCAGTACATGAGAGCACAGAGACAGTGTTCTGGACCTAAAATGATATTACTCGGCACAAAGCTGGAGGGGGGTGTTTAAAAGTAAAAGAAAAATAAACGTATCTAATCCGCTCCCCCTTCAGGCAGTTTTGGGAATATCTGGCGCTAACGCCTGTGGGTGGCACTTCACTCATAACTACAGCTTGTATAAGTGTGTGTGTGCGTGTGTGTGTGTGTGTGTGTGTGTGTATGCGTATTTAAGAATTTGTTTTTATATTTATAACGCACGACTGGTCATAATAAGTGACACTCATACACTTTTAAGTCACAATTGGCTACAAAAGTAGAACGGGGAAGGTACTTTGGCTACATCAGGACTGATGTAGATTATAAAGGGGCCCATTTTCAATCTAGCAGAAGACAAAGGATAGAAACATAACTGACTGACTCTCAGAGCTGAGCTTTGTCATTCTGCGAGAACAGGGGTGGTTATGAGGGGATAGAAAGTGTTGCTTGAGGTAAAATTATAAAAGGGGGGGGGGATTAAGAAAAACGACCAAAAAAAAAAACAAAAAACAAAAAAAAACTCAACTCCCTTTTGGTTGGTAGGGAGTGGAAAAGGGAGCCTCAAGATGCCCCCAAAAGAAAAAAAGAAAAAAAGAAAAAAAATCGATTGGCTGGTTTAATATTGCATAATAGTGCTGAGTTTTCAGGTGTGGGGATGAAGCAGGTGTGCGTTCTCAGGCCAGGCACCCCCCCCCCTCCTGCCGCACAGTGTCTGGTCCGGATTTAGTGAGCACTCTCACTGCCATGGAAACAGACCCTCTGGGACACACGGTTTACAGGTGCGTGAGTTTGTGTGTATGTGTTTGTGTGTGAGCGGTTAGAAGCTGGGGCTCTCTCAGGCGAAGTACATGGTCCTCAGGGTGTCGTGGTGAATCTGCACAGCTTTTGCCAGAGCCTGGGGGTCCCGGCCGTTACTCTGACCAGACACATGGCTGCCCTCCGCACTGATGGGGGGAGGAAGAGACGAATAAGGATGCTGTTAACTAAACATCTTCAAGCAAAGTAAAGAAACTAAACATCACTCTAAAGCACTAGTGAGTTTAATTTGTAACGCAACTGGTTGGGATTTGACTGTTTAATCAGGGACAAAGTATATGTGCAGTTTCATCAAATTCTTACAAATAAATTGGAGTGAAAGCTCACAGACCAAATCCCATCAGTTTAATGCTATTGGATAGTCTGACAGTAAAAACTGCACACACTGCAGTTAAATCAGGTTAAGGGTTCAAATTAGGGCTGCACGATATTAGGAAAACACGCAGTATGCGATGTTGTTGTTGAGTGTTGCTATGGCGATATCACATGCGATAAGTGAGTAAAAACGTAGCTTTTATAGTGTTAATGTTTTTCTGCTTTGGATTTGCTGCTAACAGAGACTCCAGACTCTGACTAGTCTCTGCAGAAAAAACTGAAATGCAGTATTTCCAACATGTTTTTATAAAGAATTTACTTAAATCCCATAAAACATTTGAACCACTGAACATTGTTGAAAAATATCTGAAAATATATTTATTAATTTTAAATCTTAAATAAATGTAAACATAATTTAAATGATAGTAAGTTCTTAGCCAGAAAAAATAGCAAAAGG
>JBBPDC010000001.1:957953-971943 GCA_037974485.1 Hemigrammopetersius urotaenia | reverse complement strand
GAGAAACTGCCCCAGTGATGTTTCTGCCCTCTTCTCTGTGGCTCTGGGTGAAGAGTTTACTGCAGTTCAGTCAGTCTCTGGCGATATGGATATTGCGCATGTTGATATCGCGATGACGATAAATGTGCGATATATTGTGCAGCCCTAGTTAATATCAGGCAGGAACATCTGTTACACAAGTTTTTGACCCAGAGAACGTTTTATTGTTATCCTGGAGTTTACAGATGATTTGACATTAATGATATTCATAAATTAGAGAGAAATTTCAGAAACTAAGAGTAAAAATAAGCTGTAAACTGATCAGAACAGAGACACGAAATACAATTCTCAGGTTATTTTGATGCTAAAAATGCTCAAAGTGCTTGATGCAATGCACTTACAGCATTCAGTCCAGTGTTAAGGTGGAATTGTGTTGTATTGCAGAAAGCTTGGGAGCTGCACAGAGAGGACCAGGCCAGGCAGCAGCTGGAGGCGGACCGCTCCTGTGTGTCTGAGCTCACGCATCATCGCGGCAACGGGAAACCCCTGGACCCCCGCGCCCGGCAAACCGCACTGCTGAGCTACGCGGAAAGCCGCGAGGAGAGAGTGCAGCGCTTCCTCGGCGCCCTGCAGCAGAAAAGAGACACTTACTTCAACCAGTTGAGCAGCAGCGCCGTCGCTTAGGCCTCGTTCTCCTAAGAAGGTGGTCCTTAAAGCCCTGGTGGGACCCCCCTGGTGGGACCCCCCTCATTTTAATGTTTAATGCCTCACATCTCATTCGTGGCGCTGGTCCTTCGAAGAACTATCTATTAAGATCAAACTCGAAACTATTTTTCCTATTTGGGCACCTTTATTCTCAAGAGCATAGCATATTAGCTAATGGAGACTCTTGGAAGAAATAAAATCGTCTTAAATACGCTTTAGTTTAGTCTTTTTAACTTTCTTCCTTCCGTTTTTCATGCTGTCTTCAACTGGAATAGCTTAAGAGCTAAAATAGCATATTTTTAATAAATAATGTAAATTAAAAAAAAAAATCAAACTATCTCTATGTTAAGTGGCAAAGAGCTTAAATAACAAAATTAAGTCTTTATTAAGAGACTGTTTAGGCACACCTGACTACAGCTTGTGCACTTCTTTATTTGCCAGGCTATTACTGTTTATTCTTTCTATTTTCGTTGTTGGAAAGCTTCCTAAATCAGGCCCTGGGTGCTTTAGTCTAGGAAAAACAGGGTCAGCGAAGCTCCAGGACTAGGATTTGTAGCCACCGTGCAGAAGTCGGTGCACGGCCCCGGCTCCGTATGATTCATCCTCATCCCTTCGCAAGGCTGAGTAAGGTGTGTTTGTGCAGAGAAGACACGACTTTGGAGCTGTAGGACGTTTTCTGGACATGGTCAGCCCTGCCTTAAGCGTATAGGGCCAGAAGCCATTAGACGTTTCTTTTTTTTTCTTTTTTTTTTAAATGTACTAATTTGTATATACTCGAGAAGAACATGGCACCCCGTTTTATGGGGCAGTTATTTATACTTGTCTTAATGACCGTTCTGGACAAGTGAACCGAAGTCTGCCAATCAACACGTTTATTTTTTAACCCCTTAGAGGTTGGAGGGGCTTCGGGAAATGCACACTATAGGTGAGAACGTTGGCGATGATGTATAGTTCAGGATTTTGAATTCAGCTGTGCTTATAGTTCTCAGAGGGCTAAAGAATCGACAGTGATCTCTCAGTACTACAGTGGCGACAAAGTGTATATAATGACAGATGTATTGGAAAATAAAGAGATGGACCGAAATCGAGACTGTGACTTTTTGCCTCAGTGTATAATAACACCAGTTTTGGAGATCCAGATTCAGGCTGAAATGAATAATCAATCTTAAAATGACTAAATAATGATGGATGCTTTTTTTTAAATCCAATGTTTCGTCTGAAGTCAGGAGTAATAGGAGCCTCTGGAAGGCCAGATGTTGAGAAATTTTGGAGTTGAGTCCATTCAGTCATTTCACATTAGCCAAGTTCCCATCCAGTGTTTTGCGACGTTTTGTTATCGAGAAACAGAATATGCGTAAAAAAATGTACGAAATTTGCCGTCTCCAGCCTGTTTCCATCCAACGGGCTTTTTAGCGATAAAATGGTGTGCGTGATGACGTCACCCGCCCCAAAACGAACCGTCGCATAAGTTTTGGTGTATCGCAAAAGAAATCTGCCCTTGAGCCGTTTCCATTCATAATTCTGTGTTCGTCGCAAATTATCTACCTTTTGTTTTCCGCTAAACAAAGAAACAAAGAATAAAACGATGGAGAGATTATTCAGACAGTTTTTTTTATTCGCCAGCTTACTGTTATTTCAGTTTCACAAATAATTAGAAATGTACAAAATATCCAAAGCTTGCCTGCTAGCCCTAGAGCTGGAAGAAAGTACCCCAGTGCGAGGAAACCCGCGGGTTTGGGAGAGACCACGGAGTAAGAGCTTCTGGGAGGAGGTGGTGGAGAGACACTTCACAGAAAATCTCTGGCTGCAGCAGTTTAGAGCGACACGGCCGGCGTTTGGGATGTTGTGGGTTCATCGGTCCTGATGCTGTGCCCATCACAGGCTGCCACCGACCACCGGTCCCAACCCAAAAGCGCAGTGTATCACGTGACATTTATTTGCGTTAAAGTAGCAAATAATTTGTTTCCAAAGTAGTTTTTGCGACATCTGAAGTATCGATATAGAATCCATGCGCTAAAGTTAAACGGGAAAATATGTCGACATTTACACAATTTTATCGATAATTTATCGATAATTTCCATCAGCTATATCGGTAAAAAAGGTGAAGCGCTAAATATTTTTTCGCAAAAACTCCTTGGATGGAAACCTGACTATGGATGGCATTCATAGAGAAAAAGAAACTAAACGGTTAAAAAAAGCCCAGTTTTACAACTGAAGAGACTCCTGTGAATTTTACTAGGGTTATTAATTCCATCCATACATCTTATAGTGATGATTTAACACCATACATATATGTATACATACATAGGAGGGCTCCATGGTCCAGTGTGTAGCACTGTTGCCTTACACCTCCAACACTGATGGTTTAAATAGGTCGTGTGTGTGTGTGTGTGTGGAGTTTGCATGTTCTTCTTGTGGTGGCGTGGGTTTCCTCCAGGGTCTCCGGGTTTCTCCCACAGTCCAAAGAGAGTCGGGTGAATTGGGGATTCTAAATTGGCCGTAGGTGTGTGTGTGTGCGCGTCCCTCCCGGGTGAGTCCCTGCCTCGCGCCCATAGACCCTGGGATAAGCTATGGGTCCCTGCAACCCTAGGAAAGATTATAATAAATGCATGTATATGTGACCCGATCTGCAGTAATGAGTCGGAAGTCGACGTTCTGTTTATTGAGATACGGATCGATTATGTTGAAAAACATCAAAAAAAATGATTTTTCTTTTTTGGTCTTATATGAAAGAAAAGGTTTTCAAAATGAATCTCAATTATATCAGAAATAATTGTAAAGGGCTATTTAAGTTGAATTGTAGCCTTAAATCTAACACAAATATGAATTATTTGAAAAGTATTTAATGAATATTTTTGAAATAATGGACGCTTCAGTCTGATTTAATGTATTTCTCTAAGTATCTAAATGCCTGTAGTAACTGAATACTGGGTGCATCTCTTTGGACGCTATGGATTGTTAAAGATATCAACAAAAAAATTGCGATTTTCTCTTTTTTTTTGACCAAGATATCGTTTTTAAAGTTTATTTTCTCATCTTTTCAATGATCCCGAAACCTCAGTTTTGAATTTTGGGTCAATCTTAATGCTTCAACATACGACGACATGTTGGACAGCACCCTGCTTCCACCTCTGTGGACCCAGTTTGGGGAAGAACCTTTTCTATTCCAGCAGGACTGTGTCCCAGAGCACAAAACAACGTTCCATAAAGACACGGTTGGATGAGCTGTTTTTTCTCTTGAAGGAAATCAAATCAGTACATTTTTAATCATAAAAGTAATTCGAAAGCATAGAATATTGTTTGTATTGTCTATATTGCATACAATAGTTCCATTTTGAAAATCATAGTTTACTCTAAAACTGAATCTTGAACTAAAATCAATGAATTAAATGGTAAAATATCGTAATTCAATGGTTCTAATGGTTGTAGATGCTTTGTTCTCCAATGTTTTTCTGTAGTAATGACTGGTTGTCTCTCATTTCCTACAATAAGCCTCTGGGAAGGCAAGAGGTTGGAACACTGAGGATCTGGTTCCATTCATAAATTAGAGGTAAATATCAGAAACTAGCCGTAAAAAATGATTACAAATGTAGCTTTTTATATAGAAACCCATGAATATTATAGCTGTGTTAATTGCACTGAGACACTATTATACACCAGAAATCAATGATTCAACATCGGTTTTGGAAAATGCTGTGGTGTGGACACTTTTACACTACTGTATAAAACAGGGCTGGGCGATTAATCGAAAAGTAATCGAAATCGACATTCAGAACCTATAATCGAGTTCGATTATTATTTCGATTACTTTCCCTTTAAAGACACTACCGCGTGTGGAGTCACGTGACCCCGCTCCGTTATGTTACGTTATTCCGCCGACATGTCGAGCGCGGAGAGCTCAAACACTGAGACAACTGAGCGACTCGTCAGTGAACTATGAGGGCAAAAAATAAAACAATCGTTCATTAATCGTAATCGAGTTAAAATGTTCAATTATTCGAGGTTTTGATTTTAGGCCAAATCGCCCAGCCGTAGTATAAAATAGTTCCATTTGAACTGAATTGTTAATAGAGAGAAAAAAATATGCATCCCTGGCCTAAAATGTCTAAATGGTTGAAAATGTACCTTTTAATCCAATGTTTTATGTAATATTGACATACGACTGCTCTCTATATTGTGTCTTGCTGACCAAAGCCTTTCTGTACATTATATGGACAAAAGTATTGGGACGCCTGCCCATTCCAGCAACAGGGAACTGTGTATTCAAATCCATAGACTTTCATATGGAGCTGGTCCCCTCTTTTCAGCTGTAACAGCTTCCACTCTTCCTGGAAGGCTTTCCACAAGATTCTGGAGTTTCTGTGGGAATTTGTGTCCATTCATTCTGTAGAGCAGTTATGGGGTCGGACACTGATGTTGAATGAGAAGGTCTGGATCACAATCTGGATGCTGGAATAGAAAAGGTTCTTCCCCAAACTGTGTCCACAAAGTTGGACGCATGGCGTTGTCCAAAATGTCTTGGTCTGCTAAAACATTAAGCCCTTCACTGGAAGTAAGGGACCAAGCCCAAACACTGTCCCAATACTTTTGTCCATATTGTGTGGCATAGGGCAGTGGATCCTAACCTTTGCCTGTGTCCAAGACAAGCCAGTCCCCCCCCTCCCCCCCCCCAACTCCTACCCGCATAAACGCACAAAAAGAATAAAATAATTAACTACAAACTTTTATTTGTAAAAAAAATTGTAGGTTTTTGTTCTTATAACTCTTATACACACACACACACACATATACGTTCACGTTTCTCAGACATTGGGATTTTATGAATTTAATGTGTACAAATCTAATTTTGGTAACCTCAGTGCAAAATTGTGCGCACCCCCTGCGATCTCTAGCGCCCCCCTAAGGACCCGAGTATTGTGTCTCTGTGTCTTTGTACAGTCATAACACAGGCCGCTTCCTCCAGCATCAGTAGTTTTGATTCTGATTTAAACCTGTGCTGAACTAAAGCTACGCCCCCTGTCGGCTCGCGCGCGCCCCCTCTCTTGCCTCGTGTCTCTTTAAAGCGTTAAGCAACGCCCCGATCACGTGAGGGTGCGCGTGGCCAATGGTGGCGCGTGAAACGTCGAATCTGGTTTCAACCGGTTTCTATCTTATATTTCAATATAAAAACTAAATAAACATTCGGCCGTTATTGTATTGAAGCTTTGTGTGGCTCGAGAGGGACTCTGCAGAGAGAGAGACGGAGAGAGAGAGAGAGACCTGCTCTAAACAAACCACCCCTTTTTAAAATAAAAAACAGCCAAGATGCCTAAAAGAAAGGTAAGATCGCATGCATGTTTTTTCTTTTTTTAAATGGATTTAAAAAGGAAAAATAATGTTGGTGTTTTTGTCGAAGCATGTATTTTGGGGGACTGTTTTTTTTTTTCCTGGAATGGATTTTTGGAGACAAAGCTGTCAGCCCTGCTGTCATCCTGTGACGTTGGGGTTTGTGCAAAAAAATGTAAACATCCTCGTAAATTTGTTTCCATTTTGAGGGGTTGATAATTATCAACGAGGCTCCTAAATGACGTACATGCACAAAAGCTGCAGAAAAACGAGCCTCCGCCGTGATTTTGGGGCCAAATGCGAGTGTTTAATGCCTTCCACCGTCGAGGACTTGTTCCCCAACTGTCACCCTGCCTTGTTTTTTTTCACGCGTCTTCGAGGAATTTCGCTCATAAAAACACCCCCAAAAAGAGCAAGAACGACCCAAATTGCAGATAAAGACTTCAGCTAAATATTTTGGCATTTTTTTAAACATAAGAGGGCTCTAAATTTCTTTTTTTTTTGGGTGCTGCCGCGTTGTAGCCTACTTGGAATGCTGTCTAATGGCTCTCCGTCCAAAATATCTTCTGTTTTATTCTTCTTTAGAAATGTTTGGTGCTATTGCCGTGTTTACCGAATGTCTGCCTCAAAAAAAAAAATATTTATTAAAAAAAATGGATTAATATGGGCCTATTTTGGGTGTAATAATTGGGGAAATTTATTTTTGGCGCGGTTAAAAAAAAGAATTCGTGGGAGATTCAGGAAGAACGATTTAAAATGTAAAATAGCGATTAAAAAAAAAAACCAAACAAAACAACAACAAAAAAAAAGCCAGACCGTTTAAAGCTTTATGGCGCGAGGACGGGAGGAGAGGAAGCTCGAGGCGCGTCGCGCGCGCCCTCCGATTTGAATTTGAATTTGAATAAGCGCGGGAACTGCTGGGAACAACAAAAACAAGCAGCCGATTTCGAGATTTAAGCGTCGCAGGAGCTTTATTTAACCATCGAATTGATGATTAAGATATTTTTTATTCATTTTTTATTCATTTCATCAACGTATTTAATGTGGTTATTCGACTTTTTTGCTGATTCTCGTCTCTGGTCTGCAGGCTGATGGAGAGAAGGCTGCCAAAGGCAAGGAGGAGGTTCGTCTCCACGGTTTTTAATCCAGCATGATTTGATTTGAGCTTGTCGACCACTCACGTTTGATTTGAATCATAATCAGAATCTCTTCTCTCTCTTGCAGCCAACAAGACGCTCCGCACGGCTGTCTGCTGTACGTCTACCCTTTTAATTCTTTAAGAGCAGCAGTTTTTTGAGGGGGGGGTTTCTGTGTTTACATGAGTCTATGGGCTTTTTGTTACCTGCTTATTATTATTACTATAACTTTTATTTATGTTAATAACTGTATTTTTTTTATAACTGTATTTTTATGTTACTACAGATGCATTACTCTTTTTTTTTGTGGACTTTTTACAGAGACCAGCCCCTCCGAAACCAGCCCCCAAGCCTAAGAAGGCTGCCCCCAAGGTAATATTAATAATAAACCATAAAAATAGAAACATTGTGTAAACAGAACCATGCACCAAAGGTTCTACACACAGTAAAGCCATGTTTTGTATCCATATCTATATATGTAGAGAGAACCTTATTAAAGTTGCATAAAGTTAATCAATACTTATACACATTCTTATAATTGCTATAGGGTGTTTACTATAGATTGTTTTGTTGGGATAGTTGCTGTAAATTGGGACCTTTTTTTTTTTTAAATGCTGATTGCTAATCATATATTTAACACATTTGGCCTTGTAGAAAGCAGCCAAAGGGAAGAAGGGCGCCAACCCTGCTGAAAACGGAGACGCCAAGGCAGACCAGGTACACCGAAGAGCCGAAACACAGCATTAACCCGGTCGTCTGAACCTTACGGGTCTTGAACGTAGTTGTAACTGTAGTTATTTAAACACAAGGTCCATAGAATGAGGCCAGTTCAAGCACTAAGATGTATTAAAGGGCTGAATAGAAGTTATTTAGTTATCAAAAATAGTCTGTAACCCTCTGTCGCGTGTGTTTACTGTAGACGTTTAAGCGTTTCGATATTTAAAAGATTTGAAACCACATCGTTCATCTTTAATTGGTGCGACTAATTTTCTTTTTCTTTTCAGGCGCAAAAGGTCGAAGCCACCGGAGACGCCAAATGAGAAGCGAATGAATTGTTGAATTCTTCTGTGTACTTGGTGACTGTACAGTTTGAAAATAACTATTTTTTACCAAGTTTTATATTAAGAATATCGTTTATAGTTTAATTGTTGTTTTGCTTTCATATCCATTCACGCCCCCCGTCATTAACGAAGCCGCCCGAATCCTTGCCAGAACATTCTTCCCCGGCTAGAAATTGGTTTTTAAACTCGCGAATGTTTCGATATTTTTCCTCCCTGTTTTTTTTTCTTTTTTTCTTTTTTCTTTTCAGTCTATTTTTAAACACCAAACATTCTCATAAGGCAGCTATTATGTGTTTTTAAACTGTTTTAGGAAAGGATTCTTCTGTTCGTTTCTCGTCTTTTTTTTTTCTTACAGCAATACTGTATTTTAATTTAGTGTTAGCACACACAAAACGATTGATTGCTAAAATCGCAAGCAGAAAATCAGCCAGGATTAAATTTGCAGTCTAAAATGAATGATTTTCGTTGTTCCTTCAAACTGTTAAAACGTCGCTTTTATTAAGTTATAAGCTCCAATATTGGAAGGATGTTTTGTGACTCCTAAAATTACTTGTTTTGAATAAAATAAAAATTTCAAAAAAGTCTCCCGTTTGCTTTATTGTACCTGTTTATAAGATTGTGATTAATTAGGAACCTCCTGGTTCCTCGGCCCTGATGGATGTCTGCTGCTTTTATTACATTTCTCTACTTAAAATGAAGGTTAATCGATCTAAACAGGTGAGTTGAACACTGTAGAATTAGTTTGTTAGAGCTATAAATGACATTTTTAACACTTTTTGTAACTCAAAATCGTCCCAGGAGTGAGTCCCAGTCTCTTGGTCACTTATTAAACGTCTTGTGTTTTGATTTATGGGTCTGTGCAGAGGGGCGTGTAATAAATGAGCACCATTTTAATGAAAATGACCCCGATTCCTCATCACAAGCACATTTTATTGAAGAAAAGCTTGAATTAAAATAACCCCACTTCTCTAAAGATGTGCTGGGAGCCATCAAGGGTTAGAAGACAGACCGTCCCACTAGTTAATGTCCCTGAAGGAAATGAAACATCAGACCCCAGTTACCCCTTTAATGCTATTTAATATTAGCCTTTTTAATATTAGAGTGGATTTCTTATCATAAAACTACTGGGACACACACCAACCCTTCAAGGCCCGCAGCATTTCTTCAGAGAATTGGGGTCATTTTCATTCGTGCAGTTTTTATTAAGCTGCCACTTTTTAAAAACAAATATGTACTTGTGATGAGGAATCGGGGTCATTTTCTTCATTAAAATAGCACTCATGTCTCACAGACCCATAAACCATCAAAACATGTGAGATGTTAACAAGTGACCAGGATTCACTCTTACGACAAACATGATAAAGTGCATTAATAACTATTTCTCCAGTTCTGACTCATCTGGCTGTGAGAACAGAGCAAGGTTTGACTGAAAAAGTCGTTTCTGTAGAGTAGTGAAGAAAAAGCTTAGTATCTGAAGTAAAATAAACAAAACATCCGACCCTGGTTACCCTTGGATACCATTTAGGGTTTGGCCTTTTAATATTACAGTGGCTTCCTCATCATTAAACTTCTGGGACAGTCCAGATCTCCCAAGTCTTGATGGCCTCCAGGACTTCTTTAGAGAAGAAATAGATACTCTTCATGTTTGCATGAAGCAATATGTGCTGATGATGAGGTATTAAGGTCATTTTCTTCATTAAAATTGGTCTAATTTGTTACCAGATGTTCTTACCAAGTCATTTCACAAGTGACCAGGATTCACTCCGGGGACAATGCTGAGTTACACAACATGATAAAGTGCTTTAACAGCTCTAATGGACTTTCTAACTCGTCTGGTTGTGAAAACAGAGCAAGGTTTGATTGAAAGAAGTGTAACGTGTAAATATAAATTGATCATACTGTCATATGAAAACACGCCACAGTCGTGGGTTTAAATCCCAAGACTGCTAGTGGCACCACTGAGGTCCCCTTGACATAGAAGAAGAGTGAAATTCTTCTATGTCAAGGGGACCTCAGTGGTGCCACTAGCAGTCTTGGGACTCGAACCCATGACTTTCTGATCGCAGGGCAAACTCCCTATCCACTAGGCCTCCAGCAGAAGAAGCAGTTTCTTTTAAAAAGAAAACAGTAGAGAAGTTAAAGAACCAATTTTGAAGAAAAAGAAACAAAACTCAGACCCCATTTCATGTTATTTTACTTACTACCTACCCTGTTTCACCATGTACCCTATTTAATATCGCTTTCTCATTAAACTACTGGGGCAGTCTTTCTGAGTCCTTAAAGTCCTCCAGCTTTTTTTGTTTTTGTTTTGAAAAGGTGATGAAAATGATAGCAGGGCCTAAAGATATGCTGGAGGCCTTCAAGGGTTGGGAGATCTGGACTGTCCTTGTAGTTTAATGAGAAGGAATCCCCTCTAACATTATAAGGGCTTATACTGAATAGAGTTTGTTTTGTTGTTTTCACTTCACAAGCTACTTTTTGACTTTGCTACTATACAAAAAGTGCTAATCTAAAACGATTCACCTTTCGAAGTCATTCAACGTGTTTTACAGGAATAGTTTAAAAACATTTAGCGTAAAACATCGAGGAAAAAGAAAAAATGAATAAAAGAAGATCCAAAGTGGAATGGAAAAGGATGGACTTTCCCTTTAAATCCACTGCAGTATTCAATTAAATAGCATTAAAGGCTAACCGGGGGTTTTGTTTCTTTTTCGACAGAAACGGCTTCTTTACTAATCTGATACATGATTTAACAGGTGTTTATGAACGTAGTAAGGTGTGTTAGAGTACTATAATGTATATTATATGGAGTCTGAAGACTGAAAAACACCGATCTGTTTGAGAAGAGTTAGCATTAGCACCTGCATTACTATGGATTACGTTGGTTAACAGTTTCACCGCTAGAGGGCAGCAGGGCATAAACAATGCAAGACTAGTGATTCAAACTTTAAGGACCAGCAGAGGGCGCGCTTACCGTTCAGTTCAGGGGTTTCAGTGTCGATACATTTTGGGATAGGCCTCCTTCCTCCGGTGAAGGGTTTAATCTTCATGTTTCAGAATACCAAGACATGCTTCCAACTCTGTGGACACAGTTTGAGGAAGAACCTTTTCTACGCCAGCAGGACTGTGTCCCAGAGCACAAAAGCAGCTCCATAAAGACATGCTGGAGGAGTTCAGCCCCATCCAGCACCTTTGGGATGAACTGGAACGGAGACTGTGATCCAGACCTTCTCGTCCAACACCAGTGTCTGACCTCATAAATGCTACAGAATGAATGGAGACAGATTCACACAGAAACTCCAGAATCTTTGGAAGCCTTCCAAGAAGAGTGGAAGCTGTTACAGCTGCAAATAGCTCCATATTAAAGTTTATGGATTTGAATGCAGTGTCATTAAAGTCATGTTGGTGTAATGGTCCATATAATGAGCCTCGTTATACATTTGTTCAATGTTGACTAACATCTCTGTCCGAAAATGTGTCTGCTTTAGGTTCCTACACAAGGACAGTGCTCCTAAAGGTCTCTCCTAACTTCATATGAACTAGGGGGCACAAACAACGTCCAAAATCTGGAGTATAATGTTCATGGAGGACCGTTGTAAACCCACCCACAACTTTTCGAGAGCTTTCAAACACTTTCAGTTAAAGCATGGGTGGCTAACATCCTAAACATACGTAATAGGGATGCACCGATTCCAGTTTTCTTGGCCGATACCGATTTTTTCGATACCGATTTTTTCCCCAGATACCAGAAAATTAGAGCTGCTGGGTTTCAGCTCTTTTAATGTAACGTGGGAGTTACTTTCCCTGTTTACTGGTTACTTTTATAATAGTGACATATGATAGTGGCAACCCTACAGCAAATACAAACAAAAATCTAATTTTCTTTAATATAAAGACAAATTTTCTTAAAAAATTTAAATAAATAAAAAGTAATACATAAAGAAATAAATAAACCCCCACCAAAAAAGGACCGGCTTGAAATCGGATATACGTGTGAGCCGATCACCGATCAGGCCAAAAATCGGCCGTTTCCGATCACTGGTCGATCAATTGGTGCATCCCTAATGCGTAATAATGTGATTTTTACGTTAAAAATCACTAAATAAAAGTGATTTTATGTTCAGTTTGTCAATGTGTTCCAATTAGTTCTTCATTAAATTAAACCAGGAGCTGCTGATGGAGTTTCACCATCCAAACAACGGCTGGAGGAACCTGGAACCGAACCTGTGTTCTCGTCACCAGCTCACACACTATCAACTACGAAAACAAATATTGACCCTATTTACAGCCTTTTTGATTTATTGCATCTATTCTCATGTTAACTTTGCTCGCAGACTGACTATCATTATTAAACTATAGGGGTCTAAGACCTTCGCACTGTATTGTACAGTATATGACCTAGAAAGGTGTCCTAGGGCCTCTAGAGCCCATTAAGAGTTAACTGGACCAATAAATCACCCATGTTTACAGTCTACATGCCATGTATGTGTAGATTATGTAAGCAGTGCAGGGTAAACATATATAGGCTGTGGGACATCCCATTTGAAAAGAATAGGAAGGCAGTAAAACTGGAATGACGCCAATGGACTGAGGGCAAAGGCTCTGAGTTAAGAATATCCCCTTTTTTCCTACCAAACTACAGACTGCCTGAAGGGTCCAAAGCTTAATGAATGATTTTATTTAAACTGGTACACAGGACTCAAGGTGGAGGACTTCAAGGGTTGGGAGATTTAGAGTGTGTCCCAATAGTTTCTCGATATAAAAACCGTAAAAGTGAAATAGCATTAATGCGTAAATGGGGTTTGATGTTTTGTTTTTCTTCAGAAACTACTTTTTTTTTTTTTTACTTTTTTACTTACAGAAACTACATTTTTAATCAAATCTTGCAATCTTTTTTTTATAAATCGAACATTTTAACTCATCAGGTCATTTTTAAGAACTTTATAAACTCAGAAAGGTGTTTTCTACAATAGCCCTAATTATCACTATTTTTAAAAGAAGAAAATAATTCTGATATTATAGGGCTGGGCGATTTGGTCCAAAATCTCGATTAATTGAACATTTTACCTCGATCACGATTAATTATTTTATTTATTTATTTATTTTTCTGCCCTCATAGTTCACTGACGAGTTGCTCAGTTGTCTCAGTGTTTAAGCTCTCCGTGCTCGACGGAATAACGTAACATAACGGAGCGGGGTCACGTGACTCCACACGCGGTAGCGTTTTTAAAGGGAAAGTAATCGAAATATTCGACCTGGGAAAATTTGATCGATTATAGGTTCTGAATGTAACAAACACCTAAGTGGCAACTTAAGAAAATAATGCCTCATTCACTGGAGACCATGAGGGGTTGGGAGATATGGACTGTCCCATTAAATCAGAATCATTATTAAATAGTATTAAAGGGTCTTGTTTTGTTTCTTTAGAAAAAGAAATCAAAGCTGTTTTTTTTACTGTTATACATGTAGAAGGGACTTATGCGGCACATTTTATTACATGTCGTACTTGTTTAACTGTATATGTGACAAATTAATCTACACTTTATGGACAAAAGTACTGGGACACACCTGTTTCCCAGAGTTTGGTCTCGGACCCTTACTTCCAGTTAAGGGTTTAATCTGAATGCTTCAGCAGACCAAGACATTTTGGACAACACCTTACATACTGTGGACTCATTTTGGAGAAGAACCTTCTCTATATTCCAGGAGGACTGTGTCCCAGAGCACAAAGCAGCTCCATAAAGACATGCTGGAGGAGTTCAGTGTGGAAGAACTTGACTGATC
>JBBPDC010000001.1:941048-957853 GCA_037974485.1 Hemigrammopetersius urotaenia | reverse complement strand
CTCACACGCACACTCTCACACGCACACTCTCACACGCACACTCTCACACGCACACTCTCACACGCACACTCTCACACACTGTTTCTTCACAAAAACAATTCAGTTCAGTCTGAATCGCCAGTTTGTTTCAATTATTATTTTTCCATTATAAGATATTCTTTGAGATAGTTTTACGACAAGAGCACTACTCTTGTCCTAAAACAAAATTTTACAAATACACTGTTTAATCATAGTTTAGTCTCATACACTGTTAAAAACACTTCTGTGTTGTAGTAACGCTCATTTTCCAACAAGCAACAGTGGAAGAATTGCCGGCTACGTTTGGGAAAAGTATATAACAAAATAAAAAAGTAAATGTAAAAAAAAATGTTTAGATGTTGGATCCGTATTCGAGTCAAAAGACTGCACTCTTAATTTAGAGGCGAGCTATACAGGGAGAGCAGACTCAAACAGAAAAAACTACAGTCAATCCAAATGTAAGCAACAAATAAATAATTTAATACAACTATTTTTTAACCGAAATGCATTAATGCATACATTTTGTGCAGGAATGCCCCCTTCTGGTGTGTTAGTGCAATTACACGGAGTGTGTATTGGGGGGTCAGTAAGGGCTATCTCAGTGTGTGTGTTTGTGTGGGCGGATAGCTGTCGATACACCAGTAAGGGCAGCGGGAACAGAAGAGGCTTTCATCCATCATACTGTCAGAGTGTACACACACACACACCCCCCAAAACACTCCCTTAAATATTCCAATACTGAAGAGACCAGAAAAAATACATATACACACACACACTCTCAATCTCACTCTCTCCTGGTCAACACAGTGGATCACGCTTACAGCGCACACACAGTTGAGTGTGTGTGGACTATACAGAGAAGCTGCTGGAGGACCTTAAAGCGAGGTCATATGACATCTGTCCCTCTCTCTCTCTTTCTCTCTCTCGTCCCCTGGTCAGGGTCTCTCTGAAACTCATTTGCATTCCCTCCTGTCCCTCAGAGGGCGAAGTGTGGGCCTCCATAAATCACATGCTGCTTTGCCAGCGGTATTTAGCTCAGATGATTAATCATCCAGTAGGTGCTGAAGTGGGGGGGCTGACTTTTTAACACAACAAAGAGGTCGAGTTGGGGCTTTTCTTACTACACCAGGCTCGGATCACTCAGCTCCACCCACAACACCTGAAACTGCGCAGATCGAAGTGAGGAAGGACGCACCATGCTGTAGATGAGGAGCATCCTGAGAGAATCTGGGATTAGTCCTCAAACACAAACAGCCAATCAGGCAGAATCTGAGGAGTGGAAACTTATTTTGGAGGGATCATCTCCATGCATTTATCAGCAGGGAGTTAGCTGCAGATGTCCAGCGACAAGAGGAGACGCAAATGTTAGAGATCCCGTCAACGCTCAGAAAAGCTTAACACAAATTAGTAGCAATGCATTAGAAGTGATGTGGCGATCAGGACAGAACGCAATTCATCTTCTGCACTGAGAGACTGGGAGACACTGAGGCACAGGGATTTTCTTGTCCCCATACGAGGTGTTAGAGGTGAGTATTAGGGATCTCTCACTTTCACACAGCCTGCAACTGTTCTAGTCCAAATCTATTCCAATCTCATATTCTAATCTACTAAACCATTTTCAGTCAGACTTATTTCGTCTTCATTAATACACATTATTTTCCCGCTTGATTTTCTCTATAGCTGTTATTTGGTCTGTTTGTGATAAAAGCTGATTAAATTCCATGTTTATATTTTCAGTCCCTTTATGAGCTGTGAGCAAACAAGGGTCACCTGCAATGTGTCTCAGTGAAAATAAAATTTGACTGATTGTAGTGGAGTTTACATGACCATGCAAGCCAATACAGTCATGAACATGATCACGTTACTCACCGTACTTCTTCCGGATCTCATCGTGCCTCGCCCTCCTCTCTGTCTTCCTGCAGAATTAAAATCACTCATGTAATCATTATTAACACACATGGGGTGTCTGTCGGGGTGGGGTGGGGTGTTGGGGTATTTTTCTCCTGTCAATTGAGTGGTATATAAGTCTGTCTGGAGGCAGGGGGTTCAGACCATGACAGGTTAAAGTTATTTTTTGAGCATGAGGGGGACCAACAGGTGGTTTTAGGTTTAGTGGAATCTCTTACCGCTCGTCCGAACGCTGCTTGATTTCCTCCCTCCTCCTCGCATACTCCTCCTCATCTCTGTCCGGCCTGCTTTTGCACGCACACACACACACACACACACACACACACACACACACACACACACACACACACACACACACACACACACACACGTCAATCACAAAACACAGTATAGCAGTAAAGTTAAAGCAGTGAGGGCTCCTGAGCGCCTCTCACTGGAATGCACGGCATTCTGTGGACTGCAAATGAGGATAAAAGCAGGATCGATACATCACAGCAGTGTCCACAGGAGTAAAACACACACTTTCCGTCCCTCTTGTTCCCCCATTAGACTGCTCTTTTTACACAAACTGCCACAGTGTCACACACGCACACACTTTGGTCCTGAGAGACCTGCTGATCTAAATGTCATCTAGCTGTAGTGAGATGTTAAAACATTTTCCAGAAGAAATGGTACAAGATCCGAATCAGCACCGGCGAGAGCAAGATAGACAAGAGGGAGGGAAAGAGACAGACAGAGGGACGGAGGGAGGGAGACAGAGGGAGGGAGGGAAACAGAGGGAGGGAGGGAGGGAGACAGAGGGAGGGAGGGGGAGAGAGAGAGGGAGGGAGGGGGAGAGAGAGAGGGAGGGAGACAGAGGGAGGGAGGGAGAGAGGGAGGGAGAGAGAGAGGGAGAGAGGGAGGGAGGGAGAAAAAGAGGGAGAGAGTGAGGGAGGGAGCGAGCGAGAGAGGGAGAGAGGGAGGGAGAGGGGGAGGGATGGAGGGAGAGAGAGGGAGAGTGAGAGATGGAGGGAGAGAGCGAGGGAGGGAGAGAGTGAGGGAGGGAGGGAGCGAGAGAGGGAGGGAGAGAACAGCCGGAGCTCCAGCTAGGGGTTAAAGGAAAATGCTACTAGTGAAAATACCAAAAGATGGGAAAAAATTTTATCAGAAATGGCAGCTGAGGCTCTGCCTTCTTCTCATGCGCTAAGTAGCTAATTTACATGGAGACTGGCTGATTTACATGGAGACCGGCTGATTTACATGGAGACCGGCTGATTTACATTTACATGGAGACCGGCTGATTTACAGGGTTTTTAACACACCAGGGATCCAAATGATTATGGTGCAGCGAAACAGATGTTATATCGCCCTCTAAGCTTCCTGTAACAAATTACACTCTGGCAGAATGACAGCTTGTATCATATGA
This sequence comes from Hemigrammopetersius urotaenia, assembly GCA_037974485.1. Taxonomy (NCBI): domain Eukaryota; kingdom Metazoa; phylum Chordata; class Actinopteri; order Characiformes; family Alestidae; genus Hemigrammopetersius; species Hemigrammopetersius urotaenia. The sequence continues at coordinate 954,522 of JBBPDC010000001.1, read as the reverse complement.
ACATAATAGAGCCTTATACAGTGGTACAAAGCATTACAGAGCGAAAGAATATTACAGGGTATTACAGAACATTACATTAATATCATAATGCATTATAAAGTGCTCTAGAACATTATTCTGCCATTATATAAATATTAAGAGTATATCAGTGTTTTACAGCCTTATAGAACATTACTAAGAATTAAAAAGGATTATAGAACACAAAAGAACGTTATAGAGTGTTATACAGCATAACAGAACAGGAACTTCTAGAAAAGTTATGTAAGAGCATTACATAACAGAGTACTATAGAGCATTTAAGCATGAGTGTTACAATACATTATTGAGTATTGTATGGAATGACAAACTATTTTTCAATACATTAATATATTAAAATATATGTGTTTAACATAATACTAAATACATAACTTAAATATGTTAAATACTTCCTGTTTATAATATTTACATATATTTCAAAATCATATGTACATTTCAAACTTGTGCGTCATATTTTAAAAACTAAACACACTATACTTTAATATACGTCAGAGTTTTTTGCTTTAAATATAATTAACACTTCAATGCATTCTCGCAGCTGGTGTGAATACATAAAACCGCACATTTGACACATCGGCCTTGTTTCCTTCCTGAACTGAAAACATAAAGCAGAAGAGTAAAACACAGTGTTTGTGTGTATGTGTGCATAACAGGGCATTACCGTGATGATCGCCGACAGCGACAGCAGCAGCAGCAGCAGCAGACACTGATCCCCAACAGCAAGACTCCGCCCACCACCGCCATGGCAATGATCAGGGCCTCGAAATTCACTAAAACACACACCAACACCCCACAAATGATCAAACACATTTCCATTAGTGTTGAGAACTGCTTTTCAATGGTCAGCAGTCATTAAAAGGGAACTTCATCCATTTCCCAAGTTCTTTCATTATTAAGGTGTAAACAGAGTGGATCAGAACTATACACAGTGGAACCAGACATCTGCCTCTGAATACTCCCTCACAGAAACCTATTCCAGGACACGTTAATGGTTGCACCACCTGATGCCCAATATGTTGTTCTACCAGAGTTTGAGAAGCTTTTGGTCCTAAAAGAAATATGGAGAAATTTGTACTGGGTGTCATGAGACAAAACAGTCCCCAAAGAAAAATGATTTAGTTCAGATTTTCCAATATTTTACCATTCTTAACATTTATACAAAGACACATTTGGATGTTCACTTGAGGAAAGTAATACCACCATTGTAACATGATAAACACTCCCTATGAACTTTCCCACTAGTTTGTGATGTTTCCTGTTGCAGTGCTGCCACCTGCTGGTCAAAGAAAGTACTGCTCGCTGTGTTCGTTGCAACGTTTATCTGAGAACAGAAAGCTGGGAAATTACGTGTTTCGTATGACCTTCCAGCCCAGGTGATCTGCACCTAGTGTTTAGAGGTCATTATGTTATAACACTTTCATAAAATCTGCCTCTCTGATTCTCAGGCCTGTCACTGCAGGCTGAGTCAGGAATCATGTGGGCGTCATGTGACATTTATTGATAATCACTCTTCTGTCCAACCAGCTAAAAAAAACAAAACCACAATCAGACTCACTTCACTTTTGACTGGTTAAAAATGAATCTGCATCACTACCATTAAAAAAAGGGTCCCATCGATCCCTATGACACACCTATGAAGTATTAAACAAAGGACTTAAAAAATACAAAAGCAAAACTGCTAATTTAAGGTACGAGCCAGTTGTGTGTGTGTGTGTCTCTGTTCTCAGTTCCTTTTCCTATCTTGTCCTGAATACAGACATACAGAACAAAGTCCTTTCCAGCATGCAGAGCACAGTGGGTGAGATAATAACCACTGAAACCTCAGCCATTGGGCAGTTTGTGGTGTGTGTGTGTGGGGTGTGTGTGGGGTGTGTGTGTGTAGGGGGTCTGTCAGCTTAGTGTCCACTACAAACAATATCCTGAATCCAAGCAGGTCTGTATAAACATCTCCTGTCATTTTCTCCTCATTCTGCCACCACCTCAAATAATTGAGGTCAAGGTCCAGCTGACCACAGCACTGCTGGTCACACAGCTGCACCAAAAACAAACACACCTGAGCAGATAAGCTGGTATAAACCTTATCATTAAGGGTGTAATGTGATTGTGTGGTGCAGAATTAACTCTATAAATCATGCAGTTATTTGCATGTGCAAACCATCTTTGGTATATTGAGTAGATTTAATGAAAGAATTGTGAACGTGTGTTTTATTGTGACAGGCTGCCTAGATAAAGGTTTTCCAACCACTCAGCACCAATAGTAATATTCTACCTGTTTCTTCACTGGTTCAGGCCTTAAGTTAGATGCTCTTTGTTCTGCTTGAATGATTCATACGTAGGCCACTGTGTCTTAACCAACAGAAACATTCCTCTGAAACTGGTCAGGATCAGGGACTGGACTGGAAATGAGAGTGAACCAGTGTATCGTTCCACCCCAATTATCATTATTATGATTCAGTGTGTTAAATTGAGTGTGTGTGTATATATGATGACACCTCACACACCAAACACAGCTGGTTACTGTAGATGGCAGCTGTGCTCCAGCAATCAGAAGGTCAACAGGATTCATTCTGTCTGCCTTGGTGTGTTTACAAGCAGCTGAGTGTGTGCGAGACGTCACTTTCAGAGTGTGTATGTGGAGGGTACTCACCCCAGCAGACACCCCAGCGGGCCTGGGACAGCTGACACACTGAGGCTGGGGGGATCACGTAGGTGACCGGGTACTCTGTACAGGTGCTGTTGGTCTGGCACCACAGACACTGTCAATCAAATTCACAATCAGACATATGACAGTGGACGGAACTCTTTTCATTTACAATAAAAGCAAAAGTGATGTATTCTTCTTAACCCCCCTCGCTAGGCTCCACCCACTAATGCATTCCCCTAGGTCTACCACTGTGAGGGTGGGCTGGTAAAAAAAAAAAAACCCAACAAACCTAATTATTATTAATGAGAATTTAAATAAAAAAATATCTGCTAAAGCTCCAGACTCTCACTGACCTACTGCTGGAGATCCAGACTCTCACTGATCTATGGCTGAAGTTCCAGACTCTTATTGATTTACTGCTGGAGGTTTAGACTCTCACTGATCTACGGCTGAAGCTCCAGACTCTCACTGATCTACTGCTGGAGCTTGAGACTCTCACTGATCTACTGCTAGAGCCCCAGGCTCTCACTGATCTACTGCTGGAGCTCCAGACTCTCACTGATCTACTGCTGGAGCTCCAGGCTCTCACTGATCTACTGCTGGAGCGCCAGGCTCTCACTGATCTACTGCTGGAGCTCCAGACTCTCACTGATCTACTGCTGGAGCTTGAGACTCCCAATGATCTACTGCTGGAGCTCCAAACTCTCACTGATCTACTGCTAGAGCCCCAGGCTCTCACTGATTTACTGCTGGAGCTCCAGGCTCTCACTGATTTACTGCTGGAGCTCCAGGCTCTCACTGATCTACTGCTGGAGCTCCAGACTCTCACTGCTCACTGGTTAAGTACATTCCTGTGTTTTCATGGTAATATTCTTTTATTATAACATTGGTTCCTCATAAGATTTGTCTCTCATTAAGCTGAATGCCATCTTGCCATCCAGAAAAGTGAATATCTGCATAGGAACGTGTGTATGGGTGGAGCCTGGAGAGTGACCTGTTTTCTTACCGACACGTTGGAGAGGCAGCCATCGCAGGTGGTGAACGACTTGCATGGTGCTGTGAGAGGAAAGGACAGGTCTGAGTGATCACAAATCTCCAAACTAACACGGTCCTGTCCATCTTTCTCCCAGTTTCTCAGTTCTGAGAATTCCCTGTTTCACTTTTACTTTGGTTTACCGGGCAAAGAAACAATCTCCATTCTTCTCAGTTCCACTTTAGTCACAAAAATGTAGTCCTAATTCCTTTTTTGGCTTTGCTTTGAGACTGCTGACCAGGTTTGGTTCCTGGGCTACTTCACAGTGTCTCATTTCAAGACCCACTGAGAGAAGGTGCGTGGATGGAGTTCCACTGTAGGTCCATTTCAGCGAAACACTGAAGTCGAGTTCCATCATAATTCATGGAATTCCCCTTTAATGTGGTGGAAACTACATAAGTAAGCATTTAGCGCGTACAAAAGGGGTTCAAAGTGGGTTTGGAGTGAAACTGACCAGATTTGTTCACAGTGGTGGTGAACGGAGCCAGGCGTCTGAAAGATCTAAAATCTCCTCACAGAAAGTTATTCCATACATGGTTGTGCCACCCGACACCTAAAACTTAGGTACTAAAACTAAATCCATTCGTGGTGGACCTCACGCAAGGCGTCATGAGTCAAAATAGATAAAACGGCTGTATTTGTGTTGGAGACGTGTGGTTCCACTCCACCACCAGAAATCAACGTCTATAATGGACCGTTTCACACCAAACACACTCTGAACACTCTATATTTACACACGGAATTATGAAATGTAATTTGGGGAATCTCCTTAACTCACAGGACTGTTAAAAACTTTTGTTTGCCTATAAGGCCAAGTCAGAACAGAAACTGACAGCAGGCCTTTATACTTTCCTCAGCTACAGAAACCTAATTCGGCTACATATCTTTAGAGTTAAGGTAAATATGTGCTATACAATGTAACATAATACACTTGAATCTGTCTGTAAAAGTAGGCAGGGTCACTGCGCTCACCAGACAGGGGTGCGGGGCTCTGAGCGACCGCTGCGCAAAACAGCAGCAACAGCACACTCGCACAGCCGGAGCTCCGCGTCAGCATGGCGGGCAGCCTCGGGGAGTGAAGCCGGGGAGGAGTGAGGGGAGCACTGACACAACCAGAGAGGAGAGCCGGTCCCAGCACTCGGCAGAACCGTCAACAACAACAACAGGAACCCGAACCAACAGTATGGCGAATCACACACCCAACACTTTACTGTTTTTCAAAATTAAAGTCCAGGAACAGATTTAGGGTTTTTGGGAAACAAAACAAAATTATAATTATTATTATTATTATTATTATTATTATCATTATTATTATTATTATTATTATTATTATTATTATTATTAGTAGTAGTAGTAGTAGTAGTAGTAGTAGTACAATAATAATTATTATTTTATTTTTTTATTTTATTGTTATTATTATTATTATTATTATTATTATTATTTGTAGTCGTCGTAAATAATATTGTTATTGCAGGCTTTTTAAATTATTCTTTGAATTTGTGAACTTCCAGGGGCGGCCAGTGTGGGGGGACGGTACCTATCTTGAGGGAACCTCAGTGATGACACTAGCAGTTGGGATTCGAACCCTCAACCTTCTGATTGCAGGGACCTAACCTAAATAATGCAGGCTTTTTGAAGCAACATTGACTAGTATTCGTAGTAGTATTGTTGTTGTTGTTATTACTGTTATTTGTTCTAGTAGTAGGAAACAACATTTAAATACTGCATGCGTTTTGATTTTTGAAGCATCATTTAACTTATTATTATTTGGGCAACCTTCACATTTCCTTTTCCCTCTGAAGTTCTTTTAACAGCGCTTGGCAAATCAGATAAACCACATGGTTTGATATATTTCCTGTTTTAATTATATTCTTATAACAAATATGTTGCTTATAGCTGTAGTTTGTTCAGATGTTAAAGTTTGCCTCCTTAGTTATAGCACTGAATATTCCTGTACACCCCCATCTTCACACATTACATTACATTTAATTACATTACGTTATACACATTATGCACTCCTTTACCTTTAGCAGGAAGTTCTCTTCACACAGAGCTAGCGGTGAATTGATGTATCCAAGTATTGTGGTACCATGATGACAAAATGTGACAATGTGCATTGTGCAGAATAAGCACTCTATTGTGTGTGCATTGTTTACATAAAATTACCCGCCACCTCTCCGTTTTCCATCTTTGTGACTTAAACTGAGAGCCCTGAATCATCTATTGAACCGACTCATGAGTCGACTGAAATCTTAAAGCCTCAAAAGAGAGCCACACTGTTACTCTGAAAATATTCCTTAATATAAATCTAAATCTTAGACTTGTTTATAGTATAATCAGCGAAGTGGGTCCTGGGATGTGCAGTTTGTGAGCAGGTTACAATTTTATTAGGCCAAAATGACAAAATATGTTTGAAGGTCAGCTTTCAGTTTCAGTGACCAGAGAGTGTGTACTGTATGTCTGTATGTGTACATTAAGAACACCATGGCTATAAGTGTACATGCAAGCAAATCATTCTTTAGTAATTATTTAGTAGAGTTGGTTTTAATGGAAGAGTAAAATATCATATAAAAGGAATTGGTATTCAATTTGACCATTACTCACATTAAAACAGACCCAGACAAACAAAAACTTACAGTGCAGGAGAGAAGTATGTAGATATACAACACAAAGCACATTTTAATTATTAAAATGTCCTATGGGGTTACTTGCAATCCTTGAAAGTTTGTGAATAAAAAAAAACAAGGTTTTAAGAAACTTATATATTTTGTGCAAAAACACAAAGTTAAGTTCACTGTTAAGTTCAAAGTCATTGAATCTCTGATTCTCTGAAGTGTATCTGAAGATAAACAATGTCTGCTGTTTACTAAATTAAAAAATCTGTAGGGATTGACTCCATTTACATCATTTGGCAGATGTTTTTAAGTAAAGCTCTGTTTTATGTCTCAGTGTTTAGTTGAATGCTTGCCCAAGTACTCATATTGTTGTAGAGTGGTGTGTCTTGCTGGTGTAGTGCAGTGTGTTGCCCAAGGCACGAACTGAACCCCACTCTCCTGGTTGGAAGGCCAAATGTTAACCCCCCACACTAGCCAACCAAACTGTGGCTGCTCATATTAGTTTGCTCTCAAAGCTGACATTTCATTTATTGCTAGTAGCTGTTGGATTTTGGTCTCCAGTTCTTTGGCCTTGACTGCATTCTCTCCAACTCCTTTACTGAGCTTCAGGCCCTTCAGGACGGACTGGAGAGCATCAACATTCTTCACGGAGTCCATCTGGTCATGGTCCTCCTGAATCTCCTTCACCCAGCCCAGGTAGGCCTCCAGCAGCTTCAGGTCATCCACAAAATGTCCGATGATGCGGAGGTCTGGCCTGACCCGACCCAGCTTCTCCAGCCTCTCCCAGCCAGTATCGCCGAGCTCGTTTCCCACAACACTGCAAGAACAAAACAATGTTTCTATTATTTAATTTTCATCCAATACAGTCATACTGACAGACTGCAATACACCACAAGACATGTAGGTGACAGTATTGCTTCTGCTTTTACTCTGGGGCAGCTCCTCCAGTGACAATGACACAAACACAAGCAAACACACATATCCACATACCAAGGACAGACAAGTGCAGCTGGTTCTTTTATGTGCAATTTTTTTAGTGCATTATTCCTGGTCTAGTGTTTAGGGCGTTTGCCCTGTGATCAGGACGCTGTGGCTTCAATTCCCAAGACTGCTAAGCACCTCTGAAATACCTCTGAGCAAAGTACTGTCCCCACACACTGCTCCCCGGGTGCTGTATTCCTGGCTGCCTGCTGCTTCACTTGATGAATGGGTTAAATACAGAGGAAGAATGTCAGGCTGTTCACACTGTGTGCTGTGGTGTGTTCACGCATGACAGAGTGCTCAGTTTCCTGTGCTCTACTTCTTGTCTGCTGCAACTATGCACCTGAAGATACTCTACTGTGTATATTCTTATATATCCATTGTGTACATACATATAGATATCAACTATGTAATAATGAGTTAACACTAATGCCACAAAAGGCACATGGCGAGAACATAAAAACAAAGACAGGCAGGGGACAAGGACAAGACACTCTGCTGCTGTAACAATGCAAATTTCCCATAAATGGATCTAGGGGGTTATCTTCTTATCTTAACATAATGATCTATGATGTCGGAGATGCCACAAGAGTCACAAGAGTCCACAGCTCATCTTGTCAAACTTCCATCTTTCTAGAACTGGGATTAGAACTGGTGTGTTATCTTGTGCCTCTGCCTTGTCCTTGCCCTGTGTTCTGATGTGCCATGTGCTCACCATGTGCCTTTTGTTGTGATCATGTCAGTGTCATCTCATTATTAGTAGTAGTCAGGTCTTTATATATGCCCATGTGTTTCCATCTTTGTTTCTCTCTGTCACAGTTGTGTTTAGTTACCTTGTCCTAATATTGCTTGTCTTGTGTGATGCTCTGTGTTCCTGATGTGGTTTCATAGTGTCTATGTTTCCTAGCCGAGATATAATCAGTATGTCTGTGTCTCTTTACTAAAGGCAATCTCACACAACCCTCCAGTCTCTAAACTATCTTCATTAAATCTGCTGTGATTCTACTGTTTAGGGGACCAATCTCCCTCTCTGACTTACGTTAAAATCTTCAGTGCTGTGTTTTTGCTGAGGCACTGGACGAGGTTGTCTGTGCCCGTCTCTGTAATGCCAGTGATGTCCAGGTAGACCTCATCAACGGTGCGGTTGTGTTCCAGTGCGGCCCACAGCGCCTGCGCTCCTTCTGGACCCAGCTTGTTCCCACACATGCTGGTTTTGCAAAAAAAGGCATTAGCTGAGAGATCAGTCGGGCCATTTTATTCAAGCTAATGAACCAGTAATGCCATAAAAAGCTGGTTTACACACCCCAACACAGGTGCACTTACTAGAGCTTTTTCACCTGACAGTCTTCTGACCTCAGAACAGAAGACTCCAAGATAGCAGCATCCGTTCCCAAACAATTGTAGCGTATGCTGATGGCAAAAACAGAAAACATCACATTCTTGTTGTTACACACATGCACTCTATTGGGAACTCCTCCCTGGTCCTTCAATTGGTCATTTTATTAGAAACACACAAAAACTTAAAAAAGTCAATCAAACTTACTACAGAGACTCACAACGATGCAGGATTGGCCCGAGACGGGTGAAGCCCCTGTTGCCGATGTTGGAATAGCCGAGGTTGAGCTCTTTCACCACGTGTTTGGAGAACTGCAGTACATAATGCACAGCAGCACAGTCCACCACGCTCAGCTTCATCTTGAACAGACTCAATTTCCTGATCTCTGGTGCCGCCCTGCTGGTGGTCTCCACCATATGCAGCTCCATCAGGCAGTGGAGGAGGTTCAGAGCTGTCTGATTAGAGAGGTTACTGTTTTTAAAATGGCTCTGAAACCAGTCCCCAAGCTGTGATGGCAAGTCTGAGCCCCAGGCACTCCCCCCAAAGCCATTCACCACCATCCCATCCAGCAGCCCAGCGAGCCGAGCCCTCACCAGCCCAGAAAAGAAGCGAGTGAACATCTGCAGGTTCTCAACACGGGGTTTTTCCAGCTGATTTCCAGCAGGCATAAGGTTCAGAGTGAGGGGAGAGATTTGGGCTGGTGGTCGAAGTTCTCCAAAACACCAGTAATCAAGTCCTGCCAGGATTTCAGTGGGAGTCGAGAAGCTGACCACACAGAATAAGCCAGCTAGGTACTCCTGGACCGTCAAGTGGAAGAAAGCAAACATTTCCACCCTCTCCTCCTTCACAGTCACGAGGATCTGACCGAGGAAGGTACTTCGGATACCTTGGGGATCAAGACCGAAATTCTGCAGATCTTCCCTGTTAAACAGGATCCTATTCCTCAGCAGGTTTTCGTAGGCCAGCCTACCCAAGTTCATAAGCTGCTCCTTCACTAGAGACAGAATCTTCGGCCTGGGTAAGTTTGGCTCACCTTTGTCCTTAAGCGCATGGTGCTTTATGGTGGTGTAGAGGTAACAGTAGTAAACTTCACTAACAGTCCTTGGGGGGCTAAGGTCAAGAGACTTTCCATCATTGTTGCTCTCTGCTGAGAAGAACTCGGTCAGGGCAGAGCAGATTATGTAGCAGTAGAGCGGGATAAAGGACAAAGCGAACAGATTGTCATTCTTTGCTATGTAACCAAAGACTTTCTCAGCCACTACAGGATCCCTGTAGAACTTTGTTGTGTACTCTTCGACATGCTTCTCCTGAAAACCCAGGACGATGCAGCAACGCTGGAAAAAGCGCTTAGGTGTTTCTGTGGATGGCCTTGTGGTCAGGATGACTGTGCACTCCGGGAGAAGGTTTCCTTTAACCAGGGCAACTAGCAACTCTGGGATAGTCATCTTTGAATCTATGGTTACATCTCTGTCTTTAGCCTCCCAGTCCAGATGGTGCCTAAACTCATCCAGTCCATCCAGGATAAACAGTAAGGATCCAGCACACTTGAACAAGTCTGGTAGAACCTTTTGCAAGTGCAGGAACTGGGACGCTAACAAGTCATGCAAACTTATAGGACCATCAATCAGGTTGAGCTCACGGAAACGCAGGTCAAACACACAGGAGAATTCCTGCAGATGCTTTCCCAGAGCCCATTCATATAAAAGCCTCTGCATGGCCACACTTTTACCAATCCCTGCAATCCCTTTCACTTTCACCCGCTTGGGCCTGTTTCCCGTTTGGGGCTCAGGGTTTAGCAGGTCCCGGGTGTGGACTAGCCTGCAGGACTGGTGGGGGTAAATTGGTGAACGTCGCCGGGCAACTGTAAAATATTCATGTTCGCCATCCGTTAGCTGTTCTTCGTCTTCAGTGACAAACAGGTCGGTGTAGCGGATGTCAATGTGGGCCTGGGAGCTGGAGTCCTGCCCTTCTCCTTCACAATAACAAATCAGTCTCTCAGTCTGGCGGAGGAGAGTGTCCTTGTGAGCACTAAGAGAGACTGCAGAAAAAGGCAGGAAGAGCCTTCAGGTATAAATGACATACAGGACACCTCAATGGTGCAACTCATGCGCTCCAGTGCAAATAAACATGCAATTTGCTTGTTAGTTTCTTACACGTTGTTACCAAGTTACTATAACCAGCTGTAAAACAAGTATGACATTGTCTAAGCAACATAATGACACTGTACTGTTGTCATGTCGGCTCAGGCTTATAAAATGAAGTGATTTTGGAGGCATACCTCGTATACGAAGTGATCTCAGGTTCTGCTGAGGTCTCCGACTGTCTGGTGCTTGAACAGTTAAAGCAAACAATAATACATTATTAATATAAATGTAATGTTAACAGTGTGTTCTGTTCAAGTCAGCAGGTTGTTTATTTACCTTCATCACTGGGGGGTAAAGTGAATTCCTGGGATTTGCCCTTCATGAACAGTTTAATCAGAGGGTTTTTCAGCTTCTTTTTGCCTGTGATAATAAAAGACAAACCGAGCAGTGAACACAGCGTAAAGGAAAAGAAAATTCACAACAAGAATATGACTTAGTTCTGATCAGACCAAGAAAAAGAAAATACTGAAACAGTTACTCGATTGGTGCTTGATCTAATATTACTATAATTAAAAAAAGTTGATGTGACTGGAAAATACTGCAAGTAGACCTGAAATCGGCATAAAAAACTGGTTTAGAAGATTACATTTTTTGTTGACCTGTGTAATTTGCCAGGAAAGCTGTGTTTGTTTAATATCAAGAGAACCTTGGACCTCAGCAACTCTTCATCTGTCTTTATCCGTTTATGGTCCTGTGAGTTTGGCAGCAGCAGCTTCAGCTTTATTTTACTGCTTAGCTCTTAGATCTGTTTCTATCAAACAAAACATCAAAGGCCAGGAAGAAATATAGTGGGGGTTATTAAGCCCGAGCAAGATTTTATAGCTCACAAAAGTATTTGCTTTTTCGTTAATCACTAACCCAAGTTTCAGATGTTTGACCAAAGTGTGACAAAATGGCCAAATCGATGTTAAAATAAGATCACTTTCTGTTCGATTTCATTAATTAATTCAAACTTACAGTTCAGGACGATGTGTTTTTACGAAAATCAATTTTATTACTTATTTTACATGCGAGCGGCAAAAGCAGAACTAATGCGACGCATCGATTTTAAACCTATTTATTACATATTTTACATGTGAGTGTCCAATAAAGCTCTTGCTACATCTGTAATATGGAATTGGTTTGGTTTTGTGCCGTCAGACACAGACCAAAAAGTCCTGTGTCCGACAGCTTAAGCAGCGCAGCCGCTGCAGTGCTAGCTTTAGCCATGTTAGCTGGCGGTGCCGTTTCAGATGCCGTGCAGGTGTTGTGCCAAAAAGTGATCATCTGCCAGAAATGGATTGCGGCTTATAACTTGTGGCTCAAATACTGTTTCTACTTCAAATTTGCTAGATTTCATTTAGGAGGGTTATATGTGACACATTATACTGCAAGCAGTCCGTTATAACTGCTGAAATACCTTGAAAGGAACATTACAACAGAGAACAACCGCGGACGGCAATCCATTTCTGGTACTGTTACTGTACTTTAACACCGACTTGCAGCTTGTGAAGGTCACCTTGCTGTTTGTGTGGTCCAGAGCAGGGCTGGACAGGGACAAAAAATCAGCGCAGGCATTGTGAACACCTGTTCCAGGCAATTAAGTTTCCCCACGTATCCCCTTAAAATGCTATTTGAAATCAATACGATAGGTGGCAGTGTTTCATGAAGACCGTCCTCTTAAGGAAGCATCATGTCCGGCACCAGATCGCCATCTTGTGGTAAAATCCATATTACTGTCCTTCAAAGAAGCCTGTTATTTTACGACAGACTTCTTTAACGTACTGTATTATAAATGTTGCCACCAGGGGCAATGTGGCGCCTTGCAACCAGTTGTGCCACAGTGCCCTCGTGTGTTAGTATCTATATTACAGCCCTTTTAAGAAATTTGTTCTCTGCATGTAAGCAATTGTTCTCTGCATTTAACGCATTCACCCAACTGAAGCAGTTTGTCACGTGCGCAAACAACAGATGGAAATTCAGATGGAAATTTAAGGAAATTCACGAAACACTGCCATCTATCGTATTGATTTCAAATGCCATTTTAAGGGGAAACAGGGAAACTGAAATGCCCGAAACACCAGCGTCTTTGAACAACTGTAATATAGATTTTGCCACAGGAGGGCAGTGTGGAGTCCTGCTTCTCTTTGTGCCACACTGCCGTCTTGAGGAGACGTCTATATTACAGTTCTTTAAGGCTCACCTCTGCCCTCTTGTGGAACATCCATGGAACATCCATATCCAAAGAAACCTGTTATTTTAGGCCAGACTTCTTCAACGTACTGTATTATAAATGTTGCCACCAGGGGGCAACGTGGCACCTTGCCATCAGTGGTACCGTAATGCCCTCTTGTGGCAATATCTATATTACAGTCTATTGAAGAAATATGTCGGTTTGTAAAATTACGGGCTTTCTTTAAGTGTTCTAATATGTCAGACCCCACCAGATGGAATTGTGGCCAAATCCATCTGTTGTTCGCACACGTGACAGACTGCTTCAGTTGGGTGAATGGGTTAAACGCAGAGAACAAATTTCTTCAAAGGGCTGTAATATAGATACTTTTGTAAAAAATTGAAACTCAATAACATACAAACATAGCACAAAGGCATTTCACACAAAGGCATGAGTTCAAAGAGTAGACCGAAAATTAAATAAACAATTAATAATAATAATAATAATAATAATAATAATAATAATAATAATAA
>JBBPDC010000001.1:920561-940948 GCA_037974485.1 Hemigrammopetersius urotaenia | reverse complement strand
AATTAAAGTGATCTGGGAGAACATTTGGAGGCATATTTATGGTTTACACTATAAAAACAGGCATTTTTTGGGGGGGGGGCATTTTAATCTAGATTAATTTAGATTAATCTCAAGATTACAGTGAGATTAATCTAGATTAAAAAAAATAATCTATGCCCACCTCTAATTAAAAAACACATTCAAATGAAAAACCCATAACCTGAAGAAGCAGCAATGCTGCAGTAAGCACAGTTGGTCTACTGTTAGGGCAGGTGGTCTCCAGCACAGTTTGATGGTTCTCCTCCTCAAACACATTCACTAAACCTGAAAATTAACTGATGAGGAGAACCAGGTGTTTCTGAGCAGGGAAATCACCAGAACATGCTGGACCACGGCCCTCCGGGACTGGAGTTCCACACCGCTGTGTTAGGGGTTTGGGTTGGTGAATGTGTCCACATTGCTATAACGTGTGCCTTGATGTGTCTCAGAACCTTCTGAAGGGTCTCGAGTGATTTGGATTTAAATTTGGTTTACATGTGTCTCGTTCACACCTGTTAATGTGTGTAAATCAGGAAAATCCAGATATAGTCCTGATACTCAACATACATTTAGCGAGTAGGTGTTATTTTCAGCCCTTTTTAGGCTGAAGCTCTGCCATTTTGCTGGTTCATTTTCAGCAAATACACTGGCCTAGTTAGTTAGGGAGTTGCCCCTGTGATCAGAAAATCATGGGTTCAAATCCCAGGCCATTAACACCACTGAGGTTCCCTTAAGAAAGGTACCGTTTCACACTGTGTGCTGTGGTGTGTTCATTCTTTACATTTTAAACCCGCTAAAACATGTTGAGTGGCATAAAAACGACAGGCGTCAAAATGTTTGTGAAATATGTTTCATTCTCTTATTATATTCGAATAAGAGAATATCTGAAATGCCCTTCTCTGTTTCCTGTGCCCCAGTCTCCTCGTCCCAGTCTGACGTTCTGTGTGAAGACCTACGAGCGGCTCTTCTTCCTGGTGGCTCCGAGTGCTGAGAGCATGCGGATATGGATGGACGTCATTGTCACAGCGACAGACGAGCACAGCAGATACTGACCCTCTTGTGGCGAGTGAGGGCGAGGCAGGAGGCAGAGCTTAGAACTGGGCTCAGATCAGACTCCAAATTTAGTGGTCACCAGTCCACTTTCCCAATCATTCAACACCACCGGCACTGGGAGGAGGATGGTGAGCATGTTCTGAAAGTGAAGCTTCACCACCATCATCGCAAACAGACAGAGAGAGAGAGGACAGTTATACTGAGTGATGTGGGAGAGGGAGGAACACCCTACCCACCCAGAGAGAGAGAGAGGACAGTTATACTGAGTGATGTGGGAGAGGGAGGACCACCCTACCCACCCAGAGAGAGAGAGAGAGGACAGTTATACTGAGTGATGGGGAGAGGGAGGACCATCCTACCCACCCAGAGAGAGAGAGAGAGAGAGGACAGTTATACTGAGTGATGGTGAGAGGGAGGACCACCCTACCCACCCAGAGGGCCTGAAAAGGCCTGAAGAACCTCAGTGTGGAACAACTGCCTTTTATTCATCTTTAGTTCCATCTTGTGGTCACTCTGAGAATCTGCAACACTACATTACAGCGAGGAACTGGGGATAATTATTATACGTTATTTATTACTGGGTTTTGTTGTTTATTATTATCATTTAAGTTTAAAACTTGAAGAATTATAACTGTGACTGTTACATACGGATTCATTTGTCCTTTCAGGATCTAACACATATAGTAACTTAATTATGAATGATAATATTATTGAAATATATTGTAATAAAGATATAAAGAAATAAAGAGATTATGACTGTTTTAAATGAATCAGGTAGTCTTATTTTGGACCTACGCTCATTTAATAAAGTGTAAGTGGGTGTGTGTGTGTGTAGGCTTTTAATGGGACTGGATAAGTGTGTTGGTGGGTTGGCAGATTTTGTGGAAGGTGTGGATTCAGTAAAGGTACGTTTACTGGGGGCAGTCTCTCTGGAGCAACTTGGGGTTAAGGGTCTTGCTGAGGAGCCAAGTGACAGTAAGCTGAACGTTAGATTTGAACCCACGACTTCTTGGTTTAGAGGCAAGTAACCTACCCACTAGGCCACCACAACTCAAAGCAGATAAACTTAAACAAACCTAAACTAGGTAAATGAGGTAATTCTCATTATTTATTTGCCTTTCTGATTGATGGGATTATGTGTTTTACGATATACATTAAACAGTAATCATTTTTACATATTTTACTGTTATTAAAGTGTTATATAATAATAATTTAAAAAAAATAGAGAAGTAACCAGGCTCCTTGTATCTTAAGGCACATTGCTGCCTCTCACAGTAAAATTTGCCTCTTATTTCCCATTTTTTCCGTTTAATCTACTCAATATGCAACAGTTTGACAGACAGATAATAGGAGTTTCAAGCAAAGCAAAAATACGAAGAAAAGACTTTTTCACAGTACTGTGCATTCAGCATGATGGGGTTTTTTTCTGACCTGTACATGTGCGAAAGTCTGAATATGCATGAACATGTATGAACTACTGTTATATTATTGTTATTTCAGTCCCGCTGTGTTGGAGCCTCTCTCTGTGCTTACCCACAGCTCTCCATGTCCGAGAAGGTGACCAGCGGGAGCTACAGCTACAGGGGAAAGGTCATTCCTGCCACGAGCGCTTTGAACTCTACATCTTCGTGATCAGGGCAGAGGGCTACGACAGTGGTATCCACTGCTGGGAGGAGGAGGTGGGCCACAAACCAAACTTCTGTATCGGCATGGCTAGGGGGTCTTCTCTGTGTGCCCCAAAGAGGGGTTGTACACTAGAGCTCTTGTTACTGGGAGTTATGTGCAGGCACATATCCAGAGACCTGTCTGTACTTCAGGAAGAAGCCCCAGAGAATAAAAGTGTGTTTAGACTGCAAGAAACTCCTTCACTGAGAAGCTGTATCCTTTGTTTGGGCCGTACATTTGCGGAAACCTCTGATATCCTCCACGTTTTTTTGCTTTTGTGACATTCGAGCCTCGTCTGCCATGCGCCCTCATCCTCGAGCTGGTTGTTTATGTTTGGGCCCGGCAGTTAGCAAGGCAATCAGACGCACCTGAAGGGAATGACCCCCGACATAAACATCCCTGCTACTGGGACAAGGGGGCATGGTGGAGGAGGCCTGGACGTCAGCTTTTTTCATGCCAATATATATATTTTTATACATTTCAGTGCTAAATTATTAACAAAAATATAATTTACTAGTTTTGTAAATTCAGCTATATTTCCATATAAAATAAAACTATACAGTTTTTGGTACTGTCGAGAGAACACAAAGAAAGCGTGTGTTGGGATGGTGAAATACGCTGTACGGGAGGTTTGAACGTAGCCAATCCAAGAATTATATTTATTTCTCCTTGCTGCTGATTGGCTGCTGCTTTGTGACGCATCTCGCATGGAGCAATCTTGAGTGTTTACATGTTTTTTTCGTTTTGGGGGGTATTTTACACGGTATAAATTAAATTAATTTATTACTGTATTTACCCTGCTTATACCAAAGAGAATGACAGCACATATCATAAGAAAACACACGTGCATAAATCTGTATATAAGATTTAGATTGTTACTATGTTGTATTGTTCATTTATCCACACACATATATACATATGTATATTCATACATATATCTATATTTATAAACAGCATAAACATATATGTACAAAATACATATTACGTATTCATATTGTGGATTTATTATTGTATATTATATTTGCTAAGTATATTGTTTATTGTATCTTTTAATTATTGTTGTTGTTTTCATTGTGTTGTACTTGAGAGTACATCTACCGGAATCAAATTCCTTGTATGTGTTCGCTCACAATAAACGCGATTCTGATTCTGATGAATTACCGTACGGTCTACACTGTACTTTATGTATTAAACTGAGTTTAAAACGAAATTAAAGTGAATAGTGTATTTAGGGTTTACACTATAAAAACAGCCATTAATGCCGTTTTTTTTAACCACAGAACATATACGCGTGTTCACACTATACGCGGGAGCTCTTGGAACGCGGTTTGCTGTTTTCACTTTATATTATTCCTATTACAAATTTTTTATTGACTTTTATTTTGCCACCCTGTTCGCTTCCGGAAGATGGTCTCTTATTGCTGCGTGCCCGTCGCCTCGGCCTCCCCCCGTTTCCGTCTGTGCTGTGAGAGCGCGTGGGCCCCGGAGCGCGGGTCTTATATATAAAAAAAATCAAAAATACAAAAAAATTACAAAATACAAAATCAACAAAAAATCGTGTTTTTAAATAATAACCGGTGACGCGGTGAGGCAGAATCCGCCACTATAGTTTTTTCGGTTTATTCGTCGCCTCGGATCGTCAGATTAGCGTGTTAGCCGGTTAGCACCACGGCTTGAGCAGAAGCCCCAGCCTTTCAACGCGCCAGCGGAGCAGAGCGATTCGGTTCCCTGCCTCAAGAGTGCACCCGGAGCGGCCACGCACTCCACAACAGCCCGCTGATTAAAGGGGTAGTTTTATAACCCGTTTTTGGTCTTGCTGTCGGTCCGTAGTGGGTTAAAACCGCATCGCCACCCGCTGTTCGGTGTCCGATTTCGTGAATAAACGTAAAAAAAGACAAAAAAACACCCAACTGAGCGAAGATGAACCCCAGCGCCCCGAGTTACCCGATGGCCTCGCTGTATGTGGGGGACCTGCACCAGGACGTGACCGAGGCCATGCTGTACGAGAAGTTCAGCCCTGCCGGACCCATCCTATCTATTCGGGTGTGTCGAGACATGATGACCCGCCGATCACTCGGTTATGCCTACGTGAACTTCCAGCAGCCCGCAGACGGTAAGAAAATTCCACATTTAACGGTGCGGCCCTGTACTAGGGCCGAACAATACATCGCCTGTTAATCGATATTGCGGTATTGCTACCGCAACAGGCTGCGATATGCAAATAAGTATCGAACAGCAGTTTCAAGTGAATGATCTGATTCGCAGTCTTTGTGTAATCCAACAAAAGTCTGCCTATTAACAGTTGAAGCTGCTGAATCAGTGAATTGGTGCTCAAGTTGTTGGAGCTAAACTGCTTTAGCCAGAATAAGACACACATCAATGTGTTCGGTTTGTGGTTTTGTCGCACAACTAGATTTGAAAACAGGCCGTTTTAATAGCTAACTTTCAGTAGTTGTATAGAGGATCAGTGCACTCCACAATCTAAATACGTCACTGCATCATTTTGCACTAGACATTCTATTAATACTGTATACATTAAGCCTTTTCCGTACTTGTGAATACTAAACACTCTTTAAAAATGTTTTCTAAATGTTGCACCTATCTTCTAAATTTCACATTTATATTACATTCCCATATATATATATTCAATTCTTAAAATTTATGTTTTAATTTTACAATCAACATGATTGTCTGTTCTGGTGTATTTAAATCCTCTAAAATTTAGCATCACACCCCAAAGCTCAAACTAATGTTATATATATATATATTCATTCACGCACACTCAACACGGTATCTGTATAGACTACATGAGTGTACTGTGTTGGCACTCTTTAGGACTTCATGGCATGAGGGTTGAGATGTACCGTGACGGTCACGGAAGGCAGAGAGAGATGTCTACTAAGCTAATGCTCTGTGTTCCTCTTTTAGCGGAACGTGCTCTGGACACCATGAACTTTGATGTGATCAAAGGCAGGCCTGTGCGGATCATGTGGTCTCAGAGAGACCCGTCTCTGAGGAAGAGTGGCGTTGGAAACATCTTTATCAAGAACCTGGACAAGTCCATCGACAACAAAGCGCTTTACGACACCTTCTCTGCCTTCGGGAACATTCTATCCTGCAAGGTGATTAAAACCGGGATGGTTTAACTCTGTGTGTATTTGTTGCCTGTTCTCCTACCTGCAGGTGGGATGTGTGTGTGCTGCGGTGTGTTTTTGTCTGCCTGTACTCACGCCTGCTCCCTCCTCTGAAGGTGGTGTGTGATGAGAACGGCTCTAAAGGCTACGGCTTTGTGCACTTTGAGACCCACGAGGCAGCAGAGAGAGCCATAGAAAAAATGAACGGCATGTTGCTGAATGATCGCAAAGTGTAAGTGGGATTTGGGGTCTTGGTGGTTTTTACTTTTTGAACCCGTTTCTAACTAATTTAACTGCATTATTCTGTACAGAATCTCCTTGTTTGTCTTATTGCTTGCAATTAATATACTTGCTTGTATCTAGATCAACTAGACCAAATTTTCTCACAGTTTGAATTAAGATTAATATTGATGGATTCCATTAATGCAGCCTGTACTTCTACACTAAGCTGCAACAACAGATGATTTTGAATTTACTGTTATTTGTGATGTCACAAAAGCCATCCATTCTGCCTGTTTTGCCTACAGCAATTTAGCCCTTCCCTTTCATGCTGAAGTTGGTGTTTCAGACTGGACTGCTTTTAATTCTTAAGATTTAGTAGTATTACAATTTTTATTATTAAAAAGGTTTGAATATAACACAACTCCGATCGCTATGGCACAACCTGAAATAAATTATCCACACCATCCAAGCAGTCATTAAGACCCCTCTTAAACCATCTGATAATGGGATGTTTATTTATTTGTAAAGGTTTGTTGGTCGCTTCAAATCTCGCAAGGAGCGCGAAGCAGAGATGGGCGCCAGGGCGAAGGAGTTCACCAACGTTTACATCAAGAACTTCGGAGAGGACATGGACGACGAAAAGCTTAAGGAGATCTTCAGCAAGTATGGTGAGGATCTCATCCTGAGACACTCGGGCGTGTAGAAACAGTTTGTGTTCCTGCAGGGTGTTCTGTGATTTAACTACTTGTTTGTGTTCAGGCCATGCACTGAGCATCCGCGTGATGACCGACGACAGTGGCAAGTCCAAGGGCTTCGGCTTTGTCAGCTTTGAGAGGCACGAGGATGCACAGAGGGTGGGTGTGCTGTGGAAAGCAAGGAGCTGTATTCTGATAGTGTTATGAATTGTGTGTGTATATATACCCCCCCCCCACACAACTGTCTTGGTGTACCTGTCGTTTTTTCATATTTTGCTTCCAAAGATTCAGATTTTTTTTGTTTAGTTTTGAAAATGTTTTTCCGGATTTCCTGAAAGTCTTTCAAAATCTAGTATTCTGCCCAGTCCCTGAACTTCACCAGTTTCAGAGGAATGTTTTTTGTTTAAGAAGTGACCTACATATGAATCATTCAAGCCTAACAAAACGCATCTAACTTATGGCTTGAACCAGTAAAGAAACGTGAGCTGATGATTCCAGATGATCATGTGGTGATCAGTATACTGGTGGTGCTGAATGCTAAGATGTTGGAACTCCTTTAGGTAATTCAAAGCAAAATCTGAAGAAATGAAGGGGGCCCAGGACTCAGACAGTACTGTGTATGATTGCTGTAAGGCTAACGACCACTACATGCGTATACGCCATCTCCTGTGTGACTCGCTTTTCTCTATAAACCTGGACTAAAGTGTTTGTTTCTCTGAAGGCTGTGGATGAGATGAACGGTAAGGAGATGAATGGGAAGCAGGTTTATGTGGGCCGAGCTCAGAAGAAAGGCGAGAGACAGACAGAGCTGAAGCGCAAGTTTGAGCAGATGAAGCAGGACCGCATGACCCGCTATCAGGTGAAACTAACCTTACAGACACACACACTTCCACATGGTGGGCCAAACTAGCTTCAAGGGTCTAACAATACACGTGACCCACTATTCAATAGCATTGCAGTATCACTTCGTGCATCTTTACACTCTCTTCCTCTGAGTAGTGCTCACTGAGGAGCCCTGTTTTGTTAAATTCCACCTAGTTTCTTGAACTCACAACCACGTTTACATTTCAGACATTTCTTTGGACAGTGCTGACTTGTCCTTAGGCAAGTAACTTTAGGAAACAGGCTTCCAGGCCTCACTCACTTGTTTTGCTGTTCCAAAAGGGTGTGAACCTGTATGTGAAGAACCTCGATGATGGGCTAGACGACGAGCGCCTGCGGAAGGAGTTCTCTCCATTTGGAACCATCACCAGCGCTAAGGTTAAAATGAGCACAGTCACAGAACCTTATTAAAATATAAAGCATATGAATAAACCCCATTATTATTATTACCACCATTGTTTATACAATATGACTACGTTGGTTGTTTGTGTATGTTGGACATCTGTTTCAATTTTACTTACATTTTCCTGCGTATGTTCCTGGCAGAAACAGTGTAATCTTATTTTTGAGTTTTAAATCTTTTGTTTTGCTCTCTCTCCCTGCTGCAGGTGATGATGGAAGGCGGTCGCTCCAAAGGCTTTGGCTTCGTGTGTTTCTCCTCGCCTGAGGAGGCCACTAAGGCAGTCACGGAGATGAACGGACGCATTGTGGCCACCAAGCCGCTCTACGTGGCTTTAGCTCAGCGAAAAGAGGAGCGCCAGGCCCACCTCACCAACCAATACATGCAGAGAATGGCCAGCGTCCGCGCCGTGCCCAACCCTGTTCTCAACCCCTACCAGCCCGCCCCGCCTTCAGGGTACTTCATGGCTGCCATCCCCCAGGTCAGGCACTGACTGACACACGCAGATAATTAAAGTAACAGTGACGAGATTATTTACACAATATCCTTCTGGCTGGAGGTAATGTTGCTAATGTAGACTTGCTTAACGCTAAACAATACCAGCTCTGATGGCGCCTGTGTTGTGGTTGGAGTTAACCATGCTGAAGCGTTACCTTCTCTGGTTGTGTTACAGGCTCAGAACCGGGCTGCATATTACCCCAGCAGCCAGCTGGCTCAGCTCCGCCCCAGCCCCCGCTGGGCCACACAGAGCGTCCGCCCTCAGCGTGAGTCACTCACACACACAAGCTAACATCTATGCCTGTACTGTCGAATTCTGGTTTGTGTAAAATGGTTAAACGAAGTTTGTTCTGAAACTTGTGCCTAACATCCGTGAACAACAGTGTATAAATTGCAGTGTATATGCAGCAATACAGATCAGGTGGGGTAGCTGTAACTGATAGGAGTCTATTATGCATCAGTGGAAACTACAGCATTGTAATAGAGAAATAGAGCATGGTGCAAAATATAATGAAATTACAAAATAGTTGAAAGCTCACTGCCTCTGTTTCTACTTACCTGTTTTTAAACCTGAAGAAGATAACTTAAGATAGGTAGTGTTCTCCCCAGTTTCGCCACCTGGAATAATTCCCAGTGTCTTTACACACTTATTTTTCCCACAGATTTCCAGAACATGCCGAATGCAATTCGACCCACGGCGCCCCGCCCACAGACCTTCGGCGCCATCCGACCCACCACCTCTCAGGTTCCACGCATGATGGCCTCTCAGCGCATGAGTATGTCCCCTACACTCCTACGCCGATGGTTATGCCTCTGTGTATATGTGAGTGTCACTCATACACTCTGGTCCTGACTGTGTGTTTGTGTTCTATGCAGCTTCTCAGCCCCTGGGCCCACGACCGACCAGTGCTGGAGCAGCTACTGGAACAGCTCCGGTCCGAGCAGTTCCACAGTACAAATATGCCCCGGGAGTGCGCAACCCTCAGCAACACCTGGGCACCCAGCCTCAGGTCCCCATGCAGCAGGTACACACACTCAGCCTGTCGCACACTGACAAATTAGTGTATGCATGTTAGGACTGAAGAATATATATGTTTCTGTGATACTGATATCGAAGAAGGTTGCACATACGCCTCTAATCCGTGTTTCTGACAAGGTGACCAATCACAGCTCCAAGTGAGTTACTGGGTGCTCTGATGAAGGGTTCATGTAATCCTATAAAAGTCTAATTGTCTGATTGGCTGAGGTGTTTTTAAAAGTTCATATTCATTATTTTACCTTTTAATTCCAGAAAAATTATGATTTGGGCTGTTTGGTATATTGGAATCACATGTAATAAATACTGATATTCTGTTCATATCATGCAGCTCTAGTATGCGTTTTGTGCGAAAGTCTGACGTATGAAACATTGTTTGTGTTAATTTTATTATTTCCCGCCCCTAGCCTGCAGTGCACGTACAGGGCCAGGAGCCTCTCACTGCCTCTATGCTGGCTGCCGCTCCTCCTCAGGAGCAAAAGCAGATGCTTGGTGAGTCACTCATAAACACTTCAGCATAATCTGGGATCAGGAACACACCGTCTGGGATTCCTGAGTCCAAGCACATTATAAAAATTCTCTGTATGCTCTGCAAAAGCGTTTTTTGCTTTGAGGTTGTATAACAGTTTTCTCTTAATCTTTTTCAGGCGAGCGTCTGTTCCCCCTCATCCAGAACATGCACCCCACCCTGGCAGGAAAAATCACCGGCATGTTGCTGGAGATCGACAATTCAGAATTGCTCCACATGCTGGAGTCTCCCGAGTCCCTGCGCTCCAAGGTCAGCACACACACATGCACGTTTATGTTGTACTAGATTGGCAGCTATCTGGGGCCTTGAGCTTGTGGCAGTGTACAGAAAGTCTTGCTGAACTTATAGTGGTGAATAGACTACAGGAACTCGAGTGTGTTTATATCTAGGGGGATTAACAGTGGGGTTTAAACAGACTACAGTAACTAGTGTTTTTATATCTAGGTGGATGAAGCTGTCGCCGTGCTCCAGGCCCATCAGGCGAAGGAAGCCGCTCAGAAATCTGTGAACAGTGCTGCTGTTCCAGCTGTTTAACGCAAGGTAAAGAGCTTCTATAATAATCCACATGTGAAATAAATGCACTGTGCCTTTAGACTAACATTACTCTGTCCTCCTCTTTCAGAACAGGATGCCCTGCAACTCAGCTTCAAGACGGAAAGGAAAAAAAATTAAACATTGAAAAATACAAAACTCATAAAACAATGAAAAATGTAAAAACTCTTTAAAAATTGAATAATTAAAAATGAATGCAAATTTTGCCAGGTCTATAGACATCAAGTCTGGGCCTTGATTATAGTCAACCAAAAAATTAAATAAAAAAGAAAAAAAAATAGAAAAAGGAAAAATTGATTTTGAAAATGATCATTCCTTTCTTTTTAATTCCTTTTACTGTTTGAATGCCCAGAATGTCAGTTGATAGCTGAGCATTGGGAAAAGTGTATTGGATTGCATTAATAAAAATTTAAATTCAACGTTTGGTTTGGTTTTGACACTTTTACAAACACTTGTGTGGTGCGATATAGAGCTGCACAATATATTGTATGCCAAGAATCATACCGGGCTCTGCAATACGGATATCACAGGGTTTCAATATGCAAATGAGCCTCTAACCAGTCTTAGTGGTTCAGACTGGGCTGTTCAACGAAGCGAGTTCACTGGCTTGTCGTGGGAAGTTCGAGAACAACTTTACGTGAGGTGTAACTTCGTGGTTAACCCGTACTGCTAAAGGTGATCAGATTGTTTAGAGGTGTGTTGCCAATTTACAGTGTCTCAAAGCTGCTCCGACCAGTCTGCCCTACATAAGCTCCGCCCCTCCACACCTCTTCTCCGCAGCCAATGGCGTGCCTGGAAGTTCCGCAGGATATAGGTGCCTGAATCGTGAGGGGCTCTCCACGCAGAGCACAATTTATGATAAATGTAGATATTATTTATAAGTATAGATTCTTGAGGGAATTTACGTTTGTCAGCAGATTGGACCTGTGGTCTAATGCTGCCGCTCCTAAGCAGACCGTGTATGTCTGCTGAGCTATTTTGCGTGTGGACAATTACCGTCTTCCATCCGTGATGAACATCCGAGCATAAACGATTTGTTGTGCGGTTCTGAACCAAAGTGTTCATTTGTGGATATTCCTGTTCATTTAAGCAAATTACTTTATGCTATCACAAGTAATTCGTAACAGTAAAAGTGTCTGTTTGCACAAGTGAAGTGAGGCGTCTGAAATATTAACCACACAGACATTAACACAGGATTACATACTGAGTAACCTCCCAGTAACTGAACTTTAGCAGCATTAGATTACTTAACAGTAAATGTACTTTATAATTTCAGTTCATTCTTATATGACCTTTTCTTATATAAACTTCTGTTTATCTTTTATAATTAAACTGGCTGCTACTGTGCCTTTAAGACTGGTATATGTAAATGATCTTTCTGATTGGTTCCCCTGTATTGCAGCAACATGAGGACTGAAACTCCCCTTAAAACTTCAGAAGGAATTGCCAGGGTTAAACTGCTGTAGGGAGAATAAGGCCATATATTTCAATTTAACATTTCTGTCACATAAACTGATTTGAAAACAGTTTGCAGTTTCTGTAACTACTGAATGGATTGCAGGGGATGAATGTACATTTTGAAACGTTTACCTATATTTAGAGCCTTCTTAATTCCAGAAAAGTGATGATATGGCCCCTTAAATACAATGTGTAGCAGTAAAACCGCAATGCTGATATTTTTGCAGCCCAACTGTGAGCTGTGTGTTGAGTGTTATGCGGCCTCATGCTCAAACACACCAAGTTCAGTCCTCAGTGCCTCCACTAGGGAGCAGTAAAGTTCAAATTCACCCCCATTTTACCATCAACATCCATACAAAACACATTTAAAAACACCTGGAGCTTCACTGGGGGTTTATATTTGCGTTAGAGACATCTAGTTCCATTCACCATCCCTGTAAAGAGTTTCTACAATGAAAGGAAATGAGTGAATATAAAAATAATAAAAACAACTTCAAAGGAATTTACAGACAAAGCGATATGAAATGATCGATTTAAATGAGACAAAAATTATGTGTTTTCTGTCTGTGGTTCTGCAGAGCACAGGTATAGTATTCTCTAAAATACGCTCAGACTGCTCTGATTTTAAAGGACGTTTCTGGGGTTTGTTTGAAATTCATGAGTGATTTTTCCAGGGTTATGTAACGTTTCAGGCTCCTCGATCATAAACCTTCTGCTCACACCCGGCTTACCCTTGACCTGTTTGTTGAACAGGTTATCTGCGTTCAGCACCTGAGAACCGAACCTCCTTACAGCTCCGACCTTCACCTTAACAGCGTCTTCACAGTGACTCCAATAAAACCTTGAGTATAAATAGCCTCCAGGAGCCGTCTCTGGCTAATACAAGCACTCATGTTAGGAAACAATCATAAAGGTGACACATGTCTGAACCTGAACCTGAACAGAGCATTTATTCTGTTTAATGGGGAAGACTGGACTGACAAGACTGGAGAGATCAGACCAGGATCATCAGATATGCCGGCCGTTCTGAAAGCACTATGGTTAGAATATTGGCCCCCCTCCAAACAGGAAGATTTGAATTACTCTACCTGGACACACCTGTGAATAAAATGGCACATAACTAGACTGCAGAGAAAATGCAAAGTGTGCTTGCTCAAATGTGGCAGGTTGCGTTGTGCAAGCCAAGATGACAGTCAAGACTCCTGTCTGTCTATCTCTGTCTGTCTATCTATCTATATGTATCTTTCTATCTATATGTATATCTATGTATCTGTCTATATCTATTTGTCTGTCTATCTATCTATGCTTCACTCTCTTTCTCACCCAATCGCCAAATGTCCTCTCTACACTGTTATACCCCAATATATGCCACAGTCTCTGCTTTCTCTCTCTCACCGAATCACCAGCCCCATCCACACACACTGTAAAACACTGTCATGGTTTAAAAGAAGGCTCTGCGCCTTAAATCCTTCTTTTAAATGGCTTTGGTTTATAGTTCTGCCTCTTTCTCTGGCTTAACATAATTTAGAAGGCAGATGTCACTGCCAGAATGTCCCCTCTATGTTTTTTCAACTTAATTCAGAGGTTTAACGTGGTTTAAGCTGGAATGGATAACATCATTCCAAAGTTCTGCCCATTCATTCCTATGGGCCATTTTTTCGCCGGAAAGACGGGAATAACGAACTAACGACAAGGTGTAGTATAAAACTGTGAACAAGCACGTTATTCCAGATCGGTCCCGACGTGTCAGAGCTGGAACGGTGTCTCTATCTCGAAAGCCCTGGGAGTAGTAGCAGGCCAAAAAACGGGTGAACGCCATAAAGATGAAGAAGAAGCTGTCTTTGGCTAGTGTGTGCAAGCACACTAAAAAGAGAACATGCTTCAATAAACAATATATGCCGATATACGCTAGCATAAGTGAAACAGGTCAGGATAAGAGTTGTACAGGTGATCTAGACTAGCACATGCCAGTGTAAGCGATACAGCATAGGCTAATATAAGCGTAGCAGACCAGTATAGGCTAGTAAAGGTAATCAAGGCCAGCACAGGTTATAAAAATTGCTATGCTATGATTGGTGATATAGGCCAGTATAAGCGATGTCGGCCAGTATACACTAGTATACCAGTGTCAGTATAAGTGATATAGGCCAATTTAGGCCAGTACAAGTGATTCTGGCCAGTACAGTCTAGTTTAAGTTGTTTAGGCCAGTATACGTGATAGAGGCCATTCTAGGCTAGTTTAAGTGACATGGTCCAGTGTTAGTCACGATACACTATAAACACACTATCAGTCAGTAATAAAGACCTAATCACTGAATGTTTGGCCCAGATAAAGTTAAAGCTGTGGTATTAAAGCTGTATTAAATCAGGGCCTGATGTCCAGCAGACTGTCAGCACATTTTTGCCAGTTGACCCTGAAACAGACCGGACATCTGACCCCTCGGCTGCGTTGCAAAGGCAACTCTGTAAACATGTTGGAATTACTGCAAGAACACAAAGATCATATTGATTTATCCCAGTTGTTTTGGGTTTCAGGGATTCAAAGTCCATACAGCGCATCATGGAACGGAACGGTGACCCGGTGTAAACACCCCGCTGTCATCCAGTTTCATAGAACATACACTGATTTAATGTCCCGAAAGAAAATCGTCCTTTAGCAGTGAGAATCTCCTGCACAGCAGGGAGACGTGGGTGACTGTTTGTTGATTTGATTCAGACCAATAAAGTCATTTGCTTATCAGGCTATGGCCTCTGTGCCAGGCACTGCACCGACAATAAAGCACGGAACGTCCCATATGATCATAACCGCCACGAAAACAGCTTCAGGAAGCGTCTGGCCCTCTGGAGCTGAACGTTATGGCACTCATTAGGTCATTTTATTACAGCCTGTATCTCCTGGGGAATGACTCCTCTTAACACACGTTCGAATATTACTTCTTTCTTCTTACAAATATAAAAAAATATATTAAAAATATAAAAAAAGAAATATAAAAAAAGCTAATTCCACTGCAAAAGCTGTTTACTATGCCACACTCATCCAGACTGCTGAAGGAAACACACACACACATTATTCACTAGACGCAGCAATATACTTCAACCCCCAGACCCCCTCGTCCCACACATACACTCCACTACTCTCTGCAATGACTTTATAAACTTTTTCACAACAAAATTGAAAACTGCAACTGTCTCCTCCATGCATATATTGCATATATTGTGCACTGTCCTATCAACCACCTGCTTCCTCATTGTTAAACTTCACCCTCCCATCCATCAGTGAAATATGTTCCACTATTCATAAATCAAAGTCCTCCATCTGCAAATTAGATCCTCTTCTCACAAACGCTGTCTACCGTCACTTTCCCCCCCTATCACTAGATTGCACACACCTCCCTCACCTCTGGCTCAGTTCCATTTAAAACGACAACCATCACACCAATACTTAAGAAACCTGGCCTGGACCCCGCTAATCTAAATAATCTGTCCAAAATCCTAGAAAAATGTGTTGCCCGCCAAATACACATCTACCTCACTGATGATAAGCTGTATAAACAATTTCAGTCTGGTTTTCAGCCTCGTCACAGCACCAAAACAGCCCTGATTAAAACTACAAATGATCTACTGATGGCAGCAGACTCCGGCCATACAATCTCCCATCTTTCCCTCTTAAACCACTTTGCTTCCATAGGAATTAACAGCACAGCTCTGTCCTGGTTCTCATTATATCTGGTCGCATTCAGTTCATTCAGTAAAGGTCTTTCCAATCCCAGCCCTCTCCAGTAAGCAGTGGTGTGCCTCAGGGATCTGTCCTGGCGCCCCTTCTTTTCATTATCTACCTTCTTTCTCTTGGCAATATTTTTAGGAAACATAGTATCAATTTCCACTTCTACACGGATGACACCCAGCTTTATTTCTCCTCCAAACCCACTACACCTCTACCCCTCTCCTTCATTTTAGACTGTCTACGACACATCAACATTTGGTTCTCCCACAACCTTCTCAAATTAAATACAGATAAAACAAATTCTTCCTGTTGGTTCCAAATTCACACTATCCAGATCTGGTAGCTTTTTACTATCTATTGATAACACCACTGTCTTCCCTTCTTCTTAGGTCAGGAGTCTGGGTATCATCCTTAACAGCAACCTCTCCTTCACTTCCCACGTAAACAAAATCACTCGGTCTGTCTACTTCCACCTCCGTAACATTAACCGCCTTCGTCCCTGCAATGCATTGCTTTCCGCACTGCGGTCTCTCTGTCCGGGGGTGTGGGGGCTCTAAGCATTGGAGTAGTTTGTCCAGAACATCCCACAGAAGCTTGATCAAATTTAAATCGTGTTTGCAGTGTGGGGGCATCATCCTGCTGAAAGGGGACACTGCCATTAGGGAACAGCTCCATGAAGGTCTGCAGTGATGTTTAGGTGTCAAAGTAAAGTCATGAATGCCGGACCCAGAACATCATCCAGAGCATCACAATGCCTCCACCACCTTGCATTCTTCCCATAGTGCATCCTGGTTAATCTCTTTCCTAGGTTAGAGACACACACATACACACCTGGCCATCTACAAAATATAGAAGAAAATGAAACCCAAAAGACCAGCCAGTTTTGATGGCCACCATAGGAGCTTTTGGTGGTGGGCAGGGGTCAGCATGGGCACTCTGACCGGTCTGAAGATATTTAGCCCCATGCTGTGGGACTGCACAGTGTGTTCCGACGCCTTTCTGTCAGAGCAGCACTTTAGCAGTTTGTTCAACAGCATCTTCTGTGTGATCAGAGCAGATTGGCTGGTCTTCACTTTCCACAAACTAAACCTCAAGTGTCCATAAACCTGCTGCCAGTTCTCCAGGTCTTCTTCCTTGGAGCAATTTTAGCAGGTTATGACCTCTGCACATTGGGAACCCCCCACAAGACCTGCCACTGTGGGGATATACAGCCATCCAGATATCACAGTTGGTTGTCTGTCAAAGTGTCCCAGAAAGTTTTACCAATTTTGTTTTCCTTCCAGCATCAGAGACTAATATGTGTGTTGTGCCTGAATGATCCATATACAGGCCACTGTGTGGCTTAACAAACAAAAGACATTCCTCTGAAACTGAGCAGGTTCAGGGACTGGACTGAAAGTAGGTGAAATTTGAAAGTTCTTCAGGAAGCCTGGAGATAAAAGGCTTTTGGCCAGTATTGTACACAAACTATTATGTTAAATGCTACAAAATGAAGATTTCAGCCGTTTCCTATCAGTGGAGGATCAGGAAATAAGCAATCGTGGAGAGTAATGAGGTAACGGGGTGAGTGTTGTCGCTGACGGCGGGTCACTGAACTCAGACCTGTGTGATCTGGCTCTGTGCCAACGGTTCAGGTGTGAGCTCGTGATAAAAGCGGCCACATGCTCGAACACTTCAGCAGTCCTTGGATCCCTGGTACAGGCTGGTTTAATTACAGCGGCTGAGATAAACCTGCCTCGCCCGAATCCTGCCAGGCGTCCGGACGGGGGCGTGTTGTTTTTCTCCACAGCGGGACGTAATTTCAAAGTTCAA
The DNA here is from genome assembly GCA_037974485.1 of Hemigrammopetersius urotaenia. Lineage (NCBI taxonomy): Eukaryota > Metazoa > Chordata > Actinopteri > Characiformes > Alestidae > Hemigrammopetersius > Hemigrammopetersius urotaenia. The sequence goes on along the minus strand of JBBPDC010000001.1, from coordinate 923,270 downwards.
CAGCGTAACCCAGTAAAGGGCCTTTATAAACAGCGGAACACACCTCACACAAATCCACAGACCGTCAGCGTGAGCTGAGATGAATTACGAGTGTCACTGTTGGGACAGTGGGCGTTCGAACGCCATCCTGTTCACCATCCTGAGCGGTGAGGCGACCCGGAGCGACCTTGACTACCCTCTGTCCAGCAGGTGCCACTGTGAGACCCGCAGGACGGTGCGGCTGAAGATGCCTGGCGACACGTGCCAGGTGGCCTCGAGTGTTCTGGTGAAGACCATACACTTCATGAAGAGTCTGCCCGCTTTCCAGCAGCTTCCGTCCAAAGACCAGATGGTGCTGCTACAGAACTGCTGGGCGCCGCTCTTCATCCTCGGCCTGGCACAGGAGCGAGTGAGCTTCGAGGTGGAGGATGCACCAGCCCCCAGTATGCTGAAGAGGATCCTCCTGAACCACCGGGAGGCTGAGGAACCGTACAGGGAGCAGCCCACACTGGCGGGGGTCCAGAAGCTGAAATCATGCCTGAAGAAGTTCTGGAGTCTGGACCTGAGCCCAAAGGAGTATGCCTATCTCAAGGGAACCATGATTTTCAACCCAGGTATGGAGATTCTTCTTGTTTTAGACAATTAAGACAGGTTTAAAGCCCAGACCTGCTTCAGCTGTTCCCCTGTCCTCCTCAAGAAAAAAACAGACATTAATACGTTATCTTTTCCCTTGCGTAGATGTTCCAGGCCTGCAGGCGGCGCTCTTTATCGAGGGGCTCCAGCAGGAGGCGCAGCACGTGCTGAGGGAAGTTCTCATCCTTCTCCATCCAGATGATCAAGGGCGCTTTGCCAGGCTGCTGCTGGCTGGATCTTCACTGAAGACCATCACTCCAGGTCTCATCACCGAGCTCTTCTTCCGGCCAATTATCAGCCAGGCTCACCTGCTGGACCTGCTGGCTGACATGCTATTCGGCAGGTAGCCAAACACCTGGAGGCATATCTGGCTCACCTGAAAGTGTGCAGCAGTTCTCTAAGTGACTGTCACCCTGATTAACAGAGATGGTCTGAATGACCCAACTCTGCCAAATGAAACAATGTGAGCAAGTTACGTATGAAATGTCACTGTTGTTTACATGCCTGTACATATCTATGTGCCTTTGGAAGTGTTTCTTCAGGTCACCAAAGTTTGAGATTTTGTTTTAAACACATGATCCTGTACCTCCAAACCCAATGGAGGCGATGAGTCTTGTCTCTGTGAGACTGTTCCTGTTTGATTCATTCAGCTGTTCTTGTATGCTGTGGATGTTCCTGGACATATTTCAGTAAAATGTTTTTTTTCTACAGAAAATGCTGGTTGTTTTCTTTTTTCTCAAAAAGGTAACATGATCAGAAGCTCTGAAGTGTCATCCACAGTTCCTGGTCTAAACATGAATCAATAACTCCCAGTTTGCACTTTTTACTGGAAATGTACGTATCACAGCAGTGCATGTTTATGTAGGTTGATGGTGAACTTCATATCTCCAAAAAATGTAACTGTTCAGGAGAAGATCTGTAGCACTGAAGTTCAGTTCATTTTTACAGCTCACAGTGAAACATACTGTGTCCTAAACCACGTCCAATAGTCTGATCCACCTTAATGAAGAGCTGGGTGGGGGTTGAGGGTCCAGAGAAGTTTTGGGTTTGCTTTTGCAGAAAAAGATTTGGGTGAGTATTGACTTTTAGTGTTAATGACCTTAGCCTTGTAGCTCCAGTTCTGAACTAAGGAGGATAATTATGGATCTGTACAGGATGGATCTCGACTGATCTGAGGTCAGTGGAGAACTGTGGCGGTCAGATTTATACCAGACGGTTCCTTTAAGACTGACAGAGACACAGAGATGTTTCTGTGGGGCCACAAACGTAGTTAAGTGAATAAAGTTCTGATGTATTAGTGCATTAATTCAGAGTCACCTGAACCTTCTGCTCTTTGGGAACTCAACCAGAAACATCTCACACATCTAAACAAAGGAGTGATGAAGATCAGCTGCTAAATGATCTAATCGATTAGCAGCTGATACTGAAATTAGTCCCTAAATAGTGTTAAATAGATCAGCAGAGAGATCAGATTGATCCAACTGACCAATAAGATCAGATTGTCATTAACACAACAGTGTTTCTGTTTCAATGTACACACACACACACCATGCCACCGCCAGAAACAGTGACAGAGGTGTATTTGCGTGTCAGGCACAGTCTCCCTTGTGTTTACAGAGTGGAAGTGTGAGGACACACACACACCTCATCTTTTCTGACCTGAAAAAAGATACACCACAACTCTTTAACACACTCAAAAGCCAGATATGACCTCTGTGTGTGTGTGTGTGAGAGAGAGAGACACTGGCCCTGAGCGACATGTGGTCTGATGCTACATGATTCAGCATTTTGGAGGAAAACCCCCAAGAGAACAAAATATCAGAAACGAAACACCAAGTGGCCCACAGGACAGTACCCGGACCCTTCACTCAGACACACACCGCAATGTGCAAAAGTCTTGATTCACTCTTCATTTTTTCACATTTTACTTCCAAAGAACCTGTCTTAATGTCTTGAGGAACAGTTCTCCAGGCTTCCTGAAGGACTTTCAAAGCCTCTCATTTGCAGTCCACTCCTTGATCCTGACCAGTTTCAGAGGAATGTTTCTGCTGGTTAAGACACACAGTGACCTACGTATGAATCATTCAAGCAGAACAA
>JBBPDC010000001.1:903351-915405 GCA_037974485.1 Hemigrammopetersius urotaenia | reverse complement strand
ATGCAGAGGAAGAATTTCGTGCTGTTCACACTGTGTGCTGTGGTGTGTTCACGTATGACAAATGGTCACTTTCACTCCATTACACTCCTCTCTTAAATCTGTAGGGGGTGTCCTGGCGACCCCGTGTGGCCACCTGTGGAACAGCATCAGACTACTCATACAGTCTCAGGCCTCTCCGCACACACTACTGGCTTGAGCTCATACTGCACTCAACGTCCCAGACCTGAACGCTCATCACCACACACACACACACACACACACACAGTAGTTAGACAGCCAATCTAAAACCCACACACACTCTCTCTCTCTCTCTCTCTCTCTCACACACACACACTGTAGTTAAAGACAGCCAATCTAAAACCTTCACTCTCTCACACACACACACACACACACTACTTAAAGATGGCCACTCTAACACTTACACACACCAGATTGTGAAATACTCACCCTTTCTGGATCATCACACACAGTAAAACATGCAGTGTTGCCCAAAGCCAAAAACACACAAAACAGATCACAGTAAAAACCATTCACAACCCCCCCACACACACAGTGAGCAACACTTTATAGATTACTGCAATATCTTTATAATCTTTATTAGAAAATTTTTTAGCAAGAGGGAATGAAGGAGGGAAGAAGCGAGCAACAGGGAGAGAAAGTGAGTTGGGGGGGGAATACAAGGAATACAGTGGGTGATGTTTATAATGTGTAACACTCAGCCCCTCCTCCACAACGAACACACATGCACTCACAAACCTTATTTCCTTTCTTCAGTCAAACCTGACAAACAAGTTTGCAGTTCATGTCTCACACACACACACACACACACGCGAAGGTGGCCACCACAAACCTTCTGAGAAATATACAGAGAGAGAGAGGGGGGGGGGGAGGGACATATAATAAAAACAGAGGTGAAAGAGTGCAAAAATAAAAGTATCTCTAAAAAAAGTGCGGTTTGTTGTAAATAAATTTGGAGTCCGTCATTTTTTGGCTTGTCCTCAAAACAGAAAAATAAAAAACAGATGAGAGTAAAGCGTTACGGACGGCACCGCAGACACGTAAACAAACGGCTTTTATTCACAAACAAAACAAACTCGGTAAAAGAGCCGAACACAGACGGAGGATCAGCATAGAACCAGCTGTCCTACCATGCCACGCCCACCTCACCCACCGGGGGCACCACCACACATACCCTTTAGTGGGGGGAGATCCTGCTCATGCACAACGGAACAAGAAACAAGAAAATAAAAACAGCAATGGAGTGGTAAACAGCGGACGGCGGAGACACCAGTGCTCCTCAAGTTCAGCTCAGTCTGCTTTACGCCATGACAGCCGGGAGGGTCACAACCCTGACCCCAGCGATCTTTACTGGGCAAGAGCCCAGCTGTGTGGTCCACCCAGGCGGTATTTAGGCTAGTAAAGTGGTCTCTAATCTATCCAGGCAGTATTTAGACTAGGGAAGTGGTCTCTAATCCAGCTGTGTGGTCTCTAATCCAGCTGTGTGGCGTCTGGTCAGGCCGGGTGAAAGGTCAGCATAGCAGCGGTGCCCCCGAAGAGTCTGTTGCTGTGGCTGTGCTAGAGTAATACACTGCTGAAACAAAACACAGAGACACTGCTTTATCACAAATGCACTCACATTTCAAACCTATTCTCACACACGCAAGCAAGCACAAACACCCTGCATCCAGACTGTGTTCATACACTGTGCTCAGACTGTATCCACTTTGTGCGCACACCGTCCTTAGACTGTTCCCACACTGTGTTCTGCTGCATTTAGCTGCAATATAAAAATCAATGCTGACTTTGAGCTGCATTTTTTTTAATAAATTAAAATAATTAATCTAATTTGTAAGGAAGAACCTCTTCAATCAGGTGCATAAGGAACTGAAGACGAAGAACGTCGTTTTCACCCACGGGTAAAACGACACCCCACATTTTCACTCCCTAAACACCATAAACACATTCCATCCCTCTGTCCTGCTGAAAGGTGAGACGCCTGAGTGACATAATGAAGGAGCTCTTTATTCGGAGGTGTCGAGTTGATCCAGTGGTGAGGATGATAAAGTGCTTGGAGGTGATTTTTGAGCTCCTGAAAAATGAGCTGAGGAGCTCCAGCGTTCAAAAACAGACAAAGGCAAGCCAGAGGTACTTTTTCGCCCCAAGACAGATTAAAGATGGGAACAGAAAAGTGAGAGCAGAGAATGTCACGTCTGTGTAACATCTTAATTAGAGTCAGAACTGATGATGGTTATATTGAGCCGTTACTATTTTGACATTACTACCATTATAAACGTTGCTACAGTAATTAAAGACGCTCAATACATCACATCGCAGACTCATCCTCAGGTCTCAGATCAGTGGATCATTTATCTGCAGTGGCTCCATGAAAGTCCCCCAGTCTAACTTAGTTTAGCCTCTCTCACTGTACAGTCCCTGGTCAACTCAAGGGCTCATTTCACTACATGTTGTACAACTTCTTATGTGACAGTCTTAAATCTGGTCTCAGGCGTCAGATCCATAGTAATTTAATGGAATAACTTCCTGAGGGAGTTTGAGAGAGACCAGTTGTGGCCTATTATTTGAGGTTTTATTTACCGCACTGAATTATATAGAAACTGTGGTGGAATTCCCCTTTAAAACTGATGCTCCTAATAAATGTGGCAGATCAGTATAAGAGGAAAAAAGTGAGGGTGGAACTCACCACTCCGTCCACTGTGTGCTCTCATCTTCCGGGCGAGTTCATCCGACGGTGTCGAAGCGGACACCTGCACGTCCGGGTCCCCTTGGATGGAAGCATGTGGTCATGAGTTGGATCATGAAAAAAACATTTAAAAAGTCTTCATACAGGACCAGTGTCCACTCAAATCGCTCCTCGGAGACCCACCAACGGTCCAGTTTTGTTCTGTCCCTGCTTCACAGCTGGTAAAGGAGCAGAGATAAGACACAACTGTGGACCATCTGGTGGTCCCCAAGGGCAGCTATAGAGAACCACTGGTTCAAACAGTCCTGTAGGGTCTACTTACCATTGCTGAAGGTGAAGGTCATTGTCTCATTGCCACTGTCAGGTAGCGTCCCATCCCTCCTCCCATTCACTTGGAGCAGGGTGTCCTGGGACCTGTAGTCCTTGTTGGTATGACCTTTGGGGCTCTGGGACTTGTACTTGCGTGTGCTGATGCGAATGACACCGTGCACTAGCCGACACTCGGCCTCCTGCTCCTCCAGGTTGTAATCCTGCGCGATGCTGTTAATCAGGTCACTGATCTCGTTGGTTTTGCGTGAGAATGACTGATCGGATGTGCACTTGGCCAGCTGCTCAATCTGGTGGAGCTTATAGAGCTCCAGCAGCTTCTTGGTGATAAGTGAGTCTATGTCAGTGCCACCACCATCGTCCACGTCGTCCACGTCGAGATCCTCTCTGGAGTAGATGCTGGTGTTGCTCACTGGGCGCTGGCTCTCTCCCTTCCCCGTTGCCCTGCTGCGCCGCGAAGGAAGCTCTGGGTTAGTTGGATAAACCACCTTCTTGCCAGCCAGGTAGACATCCCCGTACCGGAAGCTTTCGGAGCTGGGCAGCTGTGGGGGCTTGATGGGCTCCAGTGATATGCCGCAGGTGGGGTTGGACATGGCCAGGATGGGTGTCCTCCGAGGCTCCTGCTCGGACTTCGGTGGTGCATCCGTGGAGCTCTCGTTAGCAGGCAGGCAGGGCTGACGGTTGCCATAAAGGCCACACGTTAGAACACAGCACAGTAAGGCCCTGCAACTGCTCCAGCCCATGGAGGAGCAGGAACCACAGGCCCGGGCACCCCCTACTGGCGCCGCTGCTGAACCTGGGACAAAGCCCAAAGTCTCTGAGCCGCGGCCGTTGGCAAAGCGCGGGTGGGGCTTGTGAGAGGGTTGTGTTTCGATGGTCTTTGGCCGCTCACTGTAGTGATCTCGGGAGAAGTCCTGGCTGGTCAGGTGATTGTTCCGGGATGATTCCTGCCCACTGCCATGGTGATCCCGGTATGATTCCTGCCCAATACCATAGTAATCCCGGTATGATTCCTGCCCACCACCATGGTGATCCCAGTACGAGTCCTGGGCAGTACCATGGTATGACTCCTGGCTGGTGGCACTCTCCCGGGAGCTGGTGCGACCCTGTCGGTAGCCCTCAGCCCTGCAGCGTCCCGAACTCTGTACCTGCGAGCGGGACTTGTGGTTTGGCACTGCACTGTGGCCAGGCATGGCACGCCCTGGTCAGGACCTGCCGGAAACAACCCAAACAGAAAATCTCTATTATATACAGCCCCTCAACCCAGGAATTGAGGGACCAAGTGGGTAAAAACAGTATACAAAAGCAGGAAGTCCTTAAAATGTTAAATACACTCTTAGGGGGAGGGCTTGTCTTTGTTTGGTTGACAGTCCATCCTTAACTTGGCTGAAGTTGGCCTCTTTTTGGAATTCCCCGTTCCACCTTAAATGGCGCAACAGTTACATTCTGGCGCCTGGGGCAGCAAAATGCAACTGCTGCGCCATTTAAGGTGGAAAGGGGAATTCCAAAAGAGGCAAATTTCAGTTCAGTTTATGCTCAAAAATGTGCCTTGGTTTCCACATTACTCTCTCAAAACGCCCAAGTTTTGCCTGGTAGTGACCAGTTAGACGCTCCACTCACCTCATAGGCTTGGACGGTAACCCTCCCTGATGTTTTGAGCCCGAAGATCACGGAAGTGACGGTGAATTACTTTATATTGTTAATTATTATACATATATTCATTAATATTCACCCGCTCCCGTTACTAACCCTAAATCCCCGCAAACGGGACCTCGGCAGCTGTGCGGGACCTCGGGCTCAGCTCATGGTGAAGCTCTTCTCGGTGAAGCCTCGGTTCCTCCTCGCTCTCCTTCTTTACCTGGCCTACAGGTAAGACCGTGCTGCATTCAAGAGCCCCACCCAGCCAGCCTGTCTCGGACTCCCCGTCCACAAACACAGATGGTTTGCTCCTAAACAATCACAGTATTCTCAGCTCATCAGTCCACAATTTGTAAGCTTTAATCGCTTTTCTATTTTATTTTTTATGTTTATCTCTCCCCATATCTCTCTCTGCGCCTGTGTAATAGAACCGAACGTGTCTTATAAAGCGATGAAAACAGTAAAATCGCATTTTTCCCATAACGGAGGCGCTCGCCCACGACACAAGTTTATTCTACAGATTTCCTCTATAATCAATTAATAAATACTCGTAATTTTGTTTAGTTTAAATTAAACTGGGGACATTCAGCAAGCGCTTGAACGTACCTTCCATAATGAGTGACGTCAGAGCTCCACAGAATGCATATTCATGGCACAAATGCATTTATTTATTTTATTAACTTGCATTATTTAAATTATTTATTCATATAATGTCATTCAAACGTTTATTGTTTTGATGTCCTTCTGTATCAAATAAAATGATTATAAAATTGTGTATATATTATAAAAGTATTTGACAAGTACTTCATCTCGTTCTTGGTTCTTTATTCCTTCTTGTTTATTTACGGATATAAATAACCGTGTTTCTCATCATAAACCGACTCAGTCTCCCTTTTTGATCTGAACTGAGAAGAGTTTGAGTATTTATGATCCCATGTAGTGTATAAATAATAGTATAATAAGGACGAGGGTAAACGAGATACAATCATTAACGTTACTTTAAACATTATCGGCAGGTTAAACCCATTTACCGCCCCCTCCATCTATTCCTTCTCTTTATTCTCTCATTCCCCACTCCTCTCTGTCTCTCTATTCTCTCTCCTCCTCCCCCTCTATCTCTCTTAATGCATTCATTGGAGTAGCCACACTCTGAACACATTCCTGTGTGACCCATCAGCTCGGACACTCAGAAAACAGCACACACACACACACACCCTTGCGTCCACTGTGCTGCTCCAGTTGCTCACATGCTTTTATTTAGGTTTTTTTAATAATTGCAAATAATAAACACATTTGATATGAAAAGGTGAGATGAGTGAAATAATTGCACGATTACAAACATCAGGACAAAGTAAAAGAAAAAACATTCTGAAACTGTACTTCCTTCTGCACATGCAATTTGTCTTTTTTATCTGATCAGAAATAAATCATCTTATTTGGAGATTATTGAGTTTAAGTCTGAGTTTAATAAACAAGCTCGACATCTCAGAAAAAATCACCACCTCTGTGCTGACACCCCTGGAGATGAATTCACCATCATCATGTCTGTTCTCCTGGACCACTCAGCGTCTCAGCTGCTCAGTGGACTTCAGAGGGTCTCTGCAGGTTCTACCAAATTGAGGAGCTGCCTGAGATCTTCAGACCCGTTGCAGAGTGATCTGATGAGGTGGGTGGTGTTTTGTTCAGGTGCTGCTCTAAGGCAAGTCAACACATTTGCCAAAAGCAGCGACAGAGATTAATTTCCAACGTCCCGACTTGATCCATTACAGCCATTAACTCCAAACTCCTGCACACACACACACAGACGTGCAAAGGCAGTGTTTCATGGCTGTGCGTGACGTCAGTTCTGTCGTTTGCAGCCCAGAGGTGGTGATTCTTCACTCTGCTCCACTTTCTCCTTCTCAACTCACCAACACCTAAACCCCCACCAACCCAACCAAGCCGCCCTCAATTCACCCTGAGGGCGGCACGATATGCACAATATATCAGTATTGTGATTTTACTGCTACATCTTGTGATTGCAATGCCTTTCAAGATATTACAGGGCCAAATGTGATGTTAATCCCCACATCCATTCAGTCCAGCTACAAGGCAACCTGTTTTCAAATCATAGTTCTGGTGATGTCACAAAGCAAACACATTTAATTATATTTTCTTCTTCTTCTTCTTCAGCAGTTTAGCCCCACCCATTCGTGCTCCTTTTCGCCAGCATATTTTGTTGGATCACATGAAGACCTTAATGCACCCAGAAAGATGTCCCACAGTGTGATGTCACAGGAGGGTGGGGGGTCTCTAGTTCTTGGTTTAACTGTCTCTTTAATTTGCCTTATAGTGTGATGTCAGAGGGTGTGTGTGCACTGCGGGAGGGGTCTGTGGGGGTGTGTGCTGGCCGGGGCTCTGTTCGGCGGTGCTGCTGGCTGTGGACTGAGAGGTCTCTGAGTCTGGGGTCGGAGTCAATTTCGAAGCGGTAGTGGTAGCCCTCCAACACATCTCTGCAGGCGGCGTGAAGATCCGTCACCCACCGCTCGATCCCTTTGCGGTTCAGGTAGATCACAAACAGGAAGATCATACCCACAAAGCCAAGCACCAGACCTAGGAACACATAGGATGTCTGCAGGGTCACATCCGCCCCCTTCGCCTCCGCTTTACTGGAGCAGCCAGGAGCTCGGGCGCTCAGTGTTCTCAGGGGAGCCCCCTGCAGGTCGGGCGGAGAAGCGCACAGCAGCTTCTCCGCATCTCCCACGAGGGAGGTGGAGGCGTTTATCCAGTGGGAAAACTCCCATGTCCCGCAAGAGCAGCTGTAGGGGTTCTGGCCCAGCAGCAGCCGGGCCTGTCCCAGTCTCTCCAGCTCCATCAAAGCCTCGGAGCTGAAGGTCTGGAAGGCATTGGAGCGCAGGTCCAGCTCCTGCAGCCGCTCCAGGCCAGAGAACGTCCCGCTGTAGACGGCCACCAGAGAGTTGTTGGCCAGGATGAGACGCCGCAGGCTGGGCAGTGGGGAGAATGACCCGGGGGGCAGCAGGACCAGCCGGTTCCCCGACAGGTCTAGCTTCAGCAAGCTGGACAGCGCCCCCCAGCGGAGCGCAGTGATCAAGTCGGTCACGGAGGTGGAGTTATAGAGCGAGCCACTCAGGCTGAGCTGCTGCAGGGGGCTTCCCGGGATGGAGAAGGCTTCAGGGTGGATCAGAGCCAGTCTGTTCCTGCTCAGGTCCAGACTACACAGTGCACGCAGCGTGGAGAACGCATGAGAACCCAGCTCCGTTATTCTGAAAATAAAAATAAAAATGAAAGGCAAAAATAAGAAAAAGACTGGAGAGATTAAATCTGTAGAAATAAACGACATTGAATTATTATTCTATTATTTACAACATAAGAGCTTTATGCGGTATGTGACAAAAAAGCATGGGAGACCAACTTTATAATCCTGAAGGAACTTTAATAAATCCTATAACAACAACAGAGACTTTAGCAGGCCTATATTATTCATTTTTCCAGAGTCTTGAATTTGACTCCGCATCACCACACTGCCAGTTAATTGGATATCAGACTATTTTCTTTCCTCTTAGAAAGGAAACCTGTTCATTTCACATATTTTTGCTTATGGTTGTTCCCTCAACAACTTTCCTGTACTTATAAAGGCTACATATACTCACAATTTCACATTACTCTTTCACTCAATAAGCAATCTGGCATATATAAATATACATGCATTGTTTTTTGTGAGATCAGTTGAAAACAGGCTGTCATGCAGCTGGGTTTCTGTATGCAGACTGTTTGGGCTAAACATTACATTGAGAAATGTTAATGTTTACACCCTACATCAAAAGATTTCCATTATATTTGTTCTTTAACATTGCAGCTTCATCTTTGCTCATTAAGTTTGTTCTTCAGTAGCAGCTTCATCAGCTCAAACCCCAGTCGGGAGGGCAGAAGAGTTTCTTACCCGTTGTTGGTGAGCTCCAGCATGGTTATGTTCTCTGCTCTGCTGAAGGAGTTCTGGTGGATCTGCTGGATTTGGTTCCCCCGGATCAATAAGGTCCGTGTGTGTTCAGGCAGAGTGTCTGGCACCTGGCTGAGAGCCCCCGACACACATCTGACGGTGTGCGGGTCCTCCACACACTCGCAGCCCTCCACACACTCCGCAAGGCACACGGACACTCGCAGGAACACACACAGGAGCAGGAGCATCTTCTCCAGCAGATCATTGGTCAAGGGCTCGGTGTGATCCGCATCGCTGCAGGTGAGAATACGTCCCGAGAAGAAGAGCACCAGCACTTAAATATGAAGGGGGAGGGGCTACCCAACTTACACAGGACATACATCTGGATAAGTGTGTGTGGGGTGCTCTGAAATAGGGTCACATCATTAACACATCCCACTGAATTAAAGGTGGACAAAAATATACATTTACCACAATAAATATTCTCACTATGTACACTGAGCATTTCTCCAAATCTCCCATAATTCAAGTGAACTGGGAGGTTCAGAGCGGGTTTGATGTGAAACTCACATCACAACTGTTTACAGAATCAGAATGGAGAATAGAATCAGATGCCGGTCTCTAAAAGCTCCCTCACAGAAAGTTTTTCCACGAAACGGTTATGGTTGCACTGCCTGACGCATGCCTGGCTCACTTTTGGTCCTGAAATTAAAACCAATTAATTTCAGAGGGATTCAAAATAGTCCGCAAAGAAAAGTGATTTAGTTCAGATTCTCAACTATTTTACCATCATCAACATCCATTTAAACACAAAGAAATCTCAGTAAAGCTAATCATAATGAATATTAATGTAATTGACCCAAGATCTAGATAAAGAAAATATTTTACTTCTTATATTTTTTACTCCACATGTATTTCATTTTATGTCATAAACAGAAAAGTTGTGACAAAAACAACTTCGCAACATAAGACCCTGCAGGTTTCCTCCCTTTCAGTGAACACAAAAGCGATTTCTTTCCAGCAAAACTGCGGATTCCCTGTTTATCCCTCAAACTGGGAATTCATCACCAAGTTGATTCATACTGGGTGTGTGAATCAAAGTAAGAGGATGACATGGAAGGTTGCCATCTAATCAGCCACCCTGATGGCCGGAAGTTTACGTTATACGCTGGTTGTTGTTAACAGTATTTACAGTCTGTAATTAGTCTTTATGATTCAGGAAGTGTACCCATCATACACCCTGTGACTACTGTTTAAAATGAATCAAAATAACAATAAAACACTGTTTTTTTGCCCCCTTCTATACGGAGTTAAGAATTTACACTCCGTTCTAACCACTCTTGTACAAAATACACTCAAGAGGTGATGCATTCAGATGAAAAAAATTGTATTTACATTCAAAACACAAAGACAAAACATTGCACAAACAAAGACACAGAAAGGAAAAGCAGCCCTTGTTCCTGCCACATATAAGACACACCTTGAAAAAAATGAGGTGGGGTCCAACAGATGATTACGGTTTCCTACTGCATGTGTAATATAAAATAAAGAATCCTGAAAGATATGATATGGTGATTCTACCCCAGAGTTTAGACGCCAAGTCATCATTAACAGCAACAACATCCTCAAAACCAGGAAAGCTGTCATCGCGCCCACTGGGTTCCACTGCTGTGTGGATGATCTTCCAGAAAGCTGATTAAAACTCCATTCAGACCAATGTCTGCAGCACCTAACACACACAGTTTAGTTTTTGCTGTGTAATGTCAGAAAAAAAGCGTAGTTTTAAAGAGAGCTTTTTAGAGATGAACAACTGACAGACTAAACAAAAACTTCACCGGCTGCCGGTGTTTTAGCACAGATTAACTGCTGCAGCCAGAGCAGGGAGATATAAATACTGGTTTTATGACATCACACAAACTAGGCTTAAAAAATGGGCTGTTTTTGTATCTTATTTTTCTTATACATAGGGGACAAACCATATACATATGAATGGGGGAGAAAACAGACCATTTGAAACAATATTTAAAGGCTTTTTAATTCCATAAAAGTGATATGGGGCCTTTAATGCATGACAATTGCAATCTATAGCAGTAAAATTTTTTTACCCATATTGGCAGCCCTATTAATAAGCCACCAAAGTCTCTTTAAAAGAGGAGATTAGGACTCACAGGCCCTTTTCACAGTTGGTGTCTGAGGTGAGCAGACTCATTAGGTCTTACTGGTCTGAGTGGGGTTTTCTCCAGCGTTCTGTAAAGCTCGCCCCCACCAGCAGCAGATCCAGAGGAAAACGTCAGCGGGCAGAGCTCAGAGCGTTCGACTGTGATGCTGATGTGGTCCATTAAGGTATAAACCTTTCTGATGGTCTTCATGTTGGAGATCCGGTTTATGCCAGTCTCTCATGGGGTCAGCTAGCCCAGGTCACCATGTGAGGTGTAAAAGCTTTTCGCTTCTTTACGCCACGTCAGGACGCTCCCGGATGGTGACCCCTCCCCCCTGTCCTATCCACTGTGGTTCAGGGTGTCCAGCGTCGCTGACTGGAGCTTGAAGGCCAGAGTAACTGTGGCTATGACTCCACAGATCATGAGGAAGGGCAGCCATGTCTTCAGGAATCCAACAAAGCTATAAAAAAAAAAAATCACAAAAAGTAATTCTGATTTTTTTTTTTACTCAATGAAGTCTGTTGACTCCCTAAATGAGGGGTGTCAAACTCTGGTCCTGGAGGGCCGTGGTCCAGCACAGTTTGATGGTTCTCCTCCTGAAACACATTCACTAAACCTGACAATTAACTGATGAGGTGAACGAGGTGTTTCTGAGCAGAGAAATCACCAAAACGTGCTGGACCACAGCCTCCAGGACACCCCTGCCCTAAATTAAGCCATTGAGGTTTTCAGGAAGTCAAATGCCAAATGTCACGGCCTGGTTATCCTACATCCATTTCTATGGCCATGACACATCAAATTTCATTTCCATGGTTTCACGGCACAACGGTATGTTTTAATGGTTACACTACATAATAAAAAAATATTTCACAACCACTGCACTACAGTGTGTTTCCATGGTTGCACTACATTAAATTTCATTTTCGTGGTTACGGCACACCCGGTTTCCATGGTTACACTACCATAATTTCCTTGATTACGCCACTTTTAATGGTTACTTTTAATGTTTTCATGGTTTCACTACGGTCATTTCCTCGGTTCTCACCTGACGTGTTTGCTGTAGATGAAGGACAGCAGGCAGAGATTCACCATGTTCCAAGATGTGCTGTTGTCATAGCGCATCAGGTTCAGAGCCATGGCAACGTGAGAGTGGCAGTTATCACAGCAGAGGTTATGCTGGGAAGACACAAGAGAGAAGAGCAGCAGTTCAGGGAGGACACTCATCACACACACACACACACACACACACACACACACACACACACACACACACACACACACACACACACACA
>JBBPDC010000001.1:861245-885186 GCA_037974485.1 Hemigrammopetersius urotaenia | reverse complement strand
GGCCTTGGCCAAAGAAAGCTGCTATGAATTCCAGACCTTCAGTCGTCAGTCTGAAGGTCTGGCTACGCGAGACTAAGCTGGCGGTAACGAAAGAGAATCCAGCCACACACACTCAGCGAGGGGAAAATCACACACAGCGAGGGGACAATAAACGGACCCAGTGCGAAATCACGTTAGCACAACCCCCGTCTTTCGTCTTCACAAAGAAAAACCCTGCAACAGCGGGGGAGGATTAAGGCTGGATGGTTCCGTGACGAAGGCCTTCTGCTATGTACGCCTCCATGGCCTTCTGCTCCCCCGCAGATGCGGTACCGTGCCAGGCTTTAGGTTAATGGCCAGATCCAAAGGCCAGTGAGGAGAAAGTTGGACTGTTCTGCGTTTACTGAAGACACCACCAGGTCATGGTCTCCAAGTCAACGTCGGGGACGCCAGACTCCCCTGAGAATGTCTCAGCCTGTTTTTGCTTGGAGGCAAAGCTCCTTACTGGGTGGCCCCCACTGAAGTACCTTTTGCTGGATCCAGGAGATGAGGGGGTCATCCTGGAGGAGCCAAGAGTGTCCAAGGGTGAGAGGAGATCTTCTGAGTGTTCGCCAATGGTGATGGTGACGGGTAGAGTCTGGTGGGTGATGGGACTGGAAGACAGGAGCCGACCATTAACAGTGGTGCACATCAAGCTAGGCAGTGTAAGCATGATCGATGAAAATACAAGCTGCCCCCGAATCAACAAAAGCAGTGGCTATGATCTGTTTGTGGCCCAGTTGGATGCGTACCTACAGATTCAGGTGGGAAACGGTGGTGGCAATCAGACCAGATGAGTTCCTCCCCCATTCACCTTGGTCTGGCCGTTTCCTGGACGGAGAGGGTAGACAGCACAATAGTGGTATTATAGCAATAGGTGCAGAGGCCATTATGATAGCGCCATTCCCTCTCCGCCACAGGCAGGGATTCTGGTTAGGTGGGCCTCTGACAGAGGTGAAGGTCTGGCCAGATGTAAGGAAGGCTCCGTAGATGTGCTGGTCTTGGTCAGGGGATTTGCCGGCAACAGCATACGTGGGGCTGGGTTCAGATAAGAGCTCATGCACCGGTCGATGTGCAGATTTAGCTGAATTACACCCTCCATGGTATCAGGCAGCTCTCGTTTGGCGAGTTCATCTTTGATGTGGGGAGCCAACCCCTCATAAAAGACCGGGTGCATAGCGGAGTCACTCCAGGTGTCTTGTACAGCTAGGGTGCAAAACTCCAAGGTGTAATTGTTCAACACATAACTAATTTATCCTGGAAAACAGCAGTGTAGGGAGCAGACTGCAGGCTTTTATAAATATGCAGGTGCCAGCGGCCAGCCTCTTGAGCGCTGGCTCCTCAGACCCTTTTCAAAACCCCACGCATTAGGTGGCCCGTTATTATACCATCCCCCCAAAAGTGTGCCGAATTATGAGAGTCTGTGCTGTGCTACACAACATTGCACAGAGGAATGGCATTCCACTCCCCCCTGGCCTACCCTTACCACAGCCCTATACCCATAACACAGCTCTAACTTCAATTAATCCGGAATTACAATGATTGCTCTTATTTGATCTCATTGTGTTGCCAAGATGGTCTCAGTCAGGACCCGGCCACTTCCAGAGGCTACATGCACCTGGGCCTCGTTGGTGCTGAGGACACCCAGGCGCTCTTCAGCCACATCCTGCGACTCGCTCTTCTGATGCACGGCAAATCTTTTTTTCTAATCACTTTCAAATCTGACCAATCTAAATTTCAGGCGCCGTCCTGTTTGCAGTACTCACTTCTTTCACAGCATTCGTTACCTGTCGCCACAGACTGCCTTTATTTTTGTTTGTCACCCCACTACTGTGACCACCTAACACATTTTTTCAACTTTCCATTTCACCCACAAGCATCTGTTTCAGTTTCAGGAAAAAAAAATCATCCCCTTGGTCTGCATGCCATTTTTTCATGCCATGCTCATGAGGTGATGCAGATGTGCGTCACCTCATGCGTCACCGGGTCCGGGAGTGGGGATTTTAATGAGTCAGATCATTTGGATCAGATCACTAGGAAGATCTGGCTCATTTGGCTCCCAAACTCATAGACAGGGTAGACTTCACAGTTCACATGATATGTCAGTCTGGTAATATTCTCTGTCTGTGGTCAGTCTAGTAATAGGTGGGTGGCGTTAGCTCAGTGGGTAGGATACTTGCCTCTGGACCAAAAGGTCATGGGTTCGAATCCTACCTTATGCACCACCACTGGGTCTCTGAGCAAGACCCTTAACTTTACGTTGCTCCAGGGAGACTTTCCCCTGTAGTTAGCGAATGGAAGTCGTTTTGGAGCGTCTGCTAAATGTAAATGTCTAGTAATGTTCTATGTCTGTGGTCAGTCTAGTAATATTCTATGTCTGTGGTCAGTCTAGTAGGTCTAATATTCTGTCTGTGGTCAGTCTAGTAATCTATGTCTTTGGTCAGTCTAGTAATATTCTATGTCTTTGGTCAGTCTAGTAATATTCTGTCTTTGGTCAGTCTAGTAATATTCTATGTCTGTGGTCAGTCTAGTAGGTCTAATATTCTGTCTGTGGTCAGTCTAGTAATATTCTATGTTTGTGGTCAGTCTAGTAATATTCTATGTCTGTGGTCAGTCTAGTAGGCCTAATATTCTATGTTTGTGGTCAGTCTAGTAATATTCTATGTCTTTGGTCAGTCTAGTAATATTCTATGTTTGTGGTCAGTCTAGTAATATTCTATGTCTACGCCTAAACAGCTCTTTGTTTTCCCGATTTTTGTCAAAGGGCCCGCTCGTTTGCGACCGACACATCTCTATGAAAGCAGTGTTAACAGATTGAGTTTCGTTTGAAACGATTCGCACGGCCTGGCAACCTGTTGCAGAGCACATTCTAAAATAAAGAAAAAACTATAAAATTACACGAGAAATGCTGTTTCACTCTGACAACAGTTTCGTCCATGATGTTGCTTCTTTGTTTTGTTTTAACGCTCTTTACGTTGTGTATAACGACAATATTTTTTTTAATCATATCATATTTGATAGGATTGAGCGTGTTGTTTCACTGCTCCGCCACCAGGAGCGCTGCCTCCTGTCTCGTCGAGAGGCTCCACGTGATTTGGGTAAATGAGGGACGGTTTGCTGCCTGGGACCGACTTGCAATTGTGCGGCGCGAGGATGGCGGCGACCGGAGCGGGAACGGCCGGCGGGGCAGCGGGGGGAACCGGGACCGGGAGCGGCAGCAGCAGCAGCAGCGCGGCCGGGACGGGCGGTTCAGTAAGCAGAAAAAAGGACGGAGGGCCGTCGGCCAAGTTTTGGGAGAGCGGAGAGACGGTGTCGCACCTGGAGGCGGTGCGGCTGTGGACCGGCAAACACTACAAAAAGGTCGGCCAGCTAATGCTAATGCTAACGACAAAGTTACTGTTAATGCTAATGCTAACGCGGCCCGCGCTAACACACAATAGAGCCCCAGCAGCGGCGTGACCTCCTCATCCACATTACAGGCTTTAATTCGGCCAACTGGCCATTTATATTCCGTCTAGTATCTCCACGTTTAACCGGGCACTAAATTATCCACACTCTTGATCTCCAAAGGTTACCGTTTCTGTATTTTTTTTAGTTTCATCGCTTAAACGAGCCAGGCTAGGCTAGGCTATGCTATCAGTCTCAATGTTTTGGTTAGCATCAGAGCTGGTCTCTGTTTATATGTGTATAGATGTTAGATTAATTTGTGTGTGCCACGGGCACGCGATGGGGCCGATCGTGGACTCTGCTCTAGTCGCTGGTTCGACGCTGGTTTGATGTACTTTTGTCCGCTTTTGGTTGTTTACTTTCGAGCTGCAGGATACGGTGCTGCGATTTTACTGCTGCATATCGTCATTCCGAATGGTGTTTAAAACATTAAAGGACTCATATCATCACTTTTCTGCATTTAATAAGTCTGTTAATATTGTTTCTAATGGTACGGTTACACCACCTATTCATACAGTCCATGTGTGGAAAAAATAACCTACAAAACAGTACATTTTCAAATCAGCTTTTGTGATGTCACAGAACTAACACATTGAAAAACAAATCTGACAATTTTGGCTTCAGCACTTTAGACCAACTAATCAATGCACCGATTCAACACTTTAATGGTTAAAAATTAGACTTTTGTTGGACTGTATGAAAATCTTGAATAGTCAGAAAACGCAGTAACTCACATGGGGTCGCCCTGTTAGCAACACTGAATATTTACAAACTTGTTTGCGTATTGCCGCTTTCTGTGATCTCAGTTAACAGACTTTATATCGTGCAGCCCTGTTTCACAGCTACACATGGCCCACTAGTATTCTCTAATGCAAAAAGCATATGATGTGGCTGGGATTGGTTAGTGTTTTGGCTGGATGGGGAGGTCACCGTCAATCTGAGCCGTTTTGGCTAGAAATTGTGGCATTAAGAACAATAGGGTTGCACTTCATGAATGTCTTATTGCGGTGGTTATGTTCCAAAAGCACTTGTTTATACTGAAAAACCATGAATAAACATGATAAAAATGCCTGTTTTTTAAGTGTACACCCTAAATATGCTCTCAAAGCACGTACATTTCATTTTAAACATGTCTTTATACATTTTGTAAAGGTAAACCTGTGTTCTTGACTGCATCTGCCAGAGAAGTGTCACAAGGCAGCAGCTAATCAGCATCAAGGAGGAATAAATAATGTTCACGGATTGGTTACTTTCAAACCTCTGAGTACAGGTGATTGTGACGTCCAGGCCTAGTCAGCCACGCCCCCTCTTCCTCGTGCTGATTGTTTGTTTGGAAGTGGTGCTGAGCATAAACATGAAAACCAGCAGGAGGACAAGGGGACGTGGTGGATGAGGACTGGATATCACCAAAAAAAAAATGTGGACGGTTCCTGCAGTATCCACTTTGGTGCAGGGTTTCCACAAAGTTATTAATTCGGTTTTCAGGAAAAAAATCTGAAAGTCTGAAGCCACGACTGCTGAATTGTGATTATATATAGTGTGTACTTATTTGTTTTTATTAATTGTGCATGTGTGTCTTGTGTTAAAAGGTTAAAAGAAGGAAAATGTACATTTGGTCCTTTCATAATCACAGAGCAGCTTGTGTTGAAAATACTGGATTTATTGTGTGGCGTTCTCTCCCTCTCTCTAATACAGTACGTCCAGCCTGACTCTCCGTCATGCAAGTCCTTGGCAGGGCTGGTGGTGCAGCTGCTCCAGTTTCAGGAGGATGCGTTTGGCCGCAGGGTGAGCAACCCGGCCCTCACCAAACTGCCTGTAAGTGCTACTTCACAGATGCTGATTACTTATTTCAGTGTCCAGGACCGATGGAATAAATAAACAAACCTCTACTCTGAGTTGTAAAATCAGCTGTGGACTATAGCGAGCTTTACACATGCCCTGCATGTGAGTTTAAAGTACTCCACAGCAGGGCTGTCACTGTGGCAAATTGTCAAATGTGCAATTGTAATATTAGAACTCTACTATTTTGTGTTTGTTAATATAGACTTCAGCAGTAATTTTATTTATACGCAGGTTCCTCTAGTATCAAAGTTTTCTGAATCTGAAATATGCCTGATTGTGGCGGTGATATACTAGCTGCGCTCAGAATCCCATCACTGCTGATGAACTGAATCGTGTTGAAAAGAAAATAAAGATCCTGATTTGTGAAATTTTGTTCAGCTATGTGTGAAACAGTGCATCATACATCAGAAAAAAACATCCCCATTACAGAAATGAAGTGTTTTCGACCCTGTAACACTTCAGACCAAAATGGGCACAGAAATCACATGGATCAGAAATGTAATGGATTCTTCATGTTCTATTTGTGTTTTTAGGCAAAGACCTTTTTGGACTTCAAGCCAGGTGGAGCTCTGTGTCATATTCTAGGTTCGGCCTACAAGTTCAAGAGTGAGCAGGGCTGGTGAGTGGTTATGTCTGTTTAACATGACCATATTTCACAACGAAATAACTAAAAAAATATGTTTAACATGTAAACACTGAAAACAGTTTGCTGCAGTTATTGGTGTGGGAAGTGGACACTAAAAAGGAAACGGGCAGAAATTACACACAAAGCAATGTAATCTCATCTGATTTTGTAATTGCATGTAATTACAAGTCCCACAGTAAACCCACGCTGGTTTAATGCCCACAGTAGCAATGGCACCAGAAATGCAAGATCAAATGACTGAAAAGTGGTCATGTAGAAGTAAATTACCAGTCTGTTTATTGAACTTAAAACTGTGCAAATGTCAGAAACTTTAGGGAGAGACAGAAAATTGTGGATAAATGTGGGGTTTAAGCTCATTACAGAAGAAATAGGCTCAGTATCATCACTCAATATTGTCAGGAACTGCATAGGTTTTGATTTATTTTTATTTTTTTTATTTCTTCATGTTAGGATGGTCTGGTGCAGCTCTGAGGAGCCTACCTGAGTTTGTAAAGGTTCTCAGGTTTTTGTGTGTGTGTTTTCAGGAGAAGGTTTGATTTGCAGAATCCATCTCGAATGGACAGGAACGTGGAGATGTTCATGACTATTGAGAAAACGCTTGCTCAGGTAAGGTTTCCTTCCTCACCTCACCTGAAGTGACTCCTGGGCTTAAATTAGCCTGTATTTGTGACCTTTTTTTCATATTGCTCTTTCTTCTTGTATCCTGTAGAACAACTGCCTGACTCGACCTGTGGTGTACATTTCATCTGACGTTGACCAAAAGCAAGCGAGCAAACTCAAAGACATCATCAAGAGACATCAGGTCAGAGACTAAAGCTCCTCCATGGACTGAGTGGTCAAACTGCACTAAAACCTCCAGCTGCATGAATCCATACCACAAACAGCATGGACACAATTACTCAAAGCATTTTTGTGGCAACAAGGACTAGATGTGTGTTTGATTTTTTAGAAATATCGTTTTTTTAAAGCCTCAAGAATATTTATATATTAATATTCACAATGTGTTTTGAGTTCCTTTGTATAATTATATTAAGCATAGAATCAGTTAAGGATTAACTTGTTGAAATATTTCCAGGAAATGCATGTCAAAGCAGTAAGAACTCCACACATCCCTCAGTTTGTATTTGAGGAGATTTTATGTTTTTAATTTGCTTAATGCTTGCTCCTGTTGGCTTTTCTTCAGGGCTCCATCACAGATGATAAATCCAAAGCCACTCACATCATTTGTCCTTCGCCATCGCAGACTGAGGAAGGTCAGTTTACAAGAATATGCCAAACCAGCAGTGCTCTGTATTTACGTTATATTAATATAATTACATGGTGTATATCTGATTTGATCCTTGTTGATTTTATATGTTTAGTGATTTTCATTCCGATTAGCCTTTTCTCTTGATATGTTAAGTAATTGACTATATTAATTAGGGCTGTAACGGTACATGTATTCGCACCGAACCGTCACAGTTCGGTACATGATGTTTTTCTGAGAATACACGGTACGACAGAGAAGGCGTGATTGAAGTAATATGGAATCACAGAGGGACCTAAAAGCGCAAGTAAATCATAAACCTAGGTCGTAGTGTAGTGCAATAGTGCCAACTACTGGTGTAACACTTACACATACATGAAAATATAAGCTGTTTACTGGTTAATACACTGCTGTTTATTTAAAATAAACAAAAACAAACCAAGCCTCATTCTTTAGAACTTTTTGTTGCTTAACTTTGTTGTATCGTGAACCGTACCGAACCGTGACTCCAAAACCGAGATACGCACCGAACCGTGACATCTGTGTACCATTACACCCCTAATATTAATATATTAAGCAATGTTACTGAAGGGACTGTTTTATGAATTATTTAGAGATGTAGGTACTTTACTGACCCTGAAGGAAATTTAAGTTCCACACTACCAAACACGGTAGTTTAATCCACACATTGTTACAGTAATTACAAAATATGTCAGACACGGCAGTGAACTAGACAATACTGCACATAAACTATACATTAAGCTATTCTGTACCTAACATTCACTAAACTATAATGTACGTAAACCGTACTGTATTGTGTTTGGTGCAGAGGTGATGGGACTGGTCGAGTTTCTGTTCTAGTTTATTGATCTTAGTGGATTAGTAGACACACTAATTTATTTTAGTCACTCAGAATAAGAGGAGTCATTACCTAACTAACCTGATAGACACAACACCAGTTTACTTAAAGGCTGCTCAGTAGAAAAGCGTTGTGGAAAGTCGGTGTAGTTACTCTTTGCAGCTGGACACAGCAGAGGGTGCTGTGGAGTCAAAGAAGGAAATTCTCTTCACAGGTGACTGCACACTGGAATACTAAAATAGGTTACCAGTTATTGATTTGTCCATAATTTCAGTATTGGTCTGATAACAATTGTGCTTTTTTTTATTTGTTGGCAAGTACTTTATTGGGCAAATGTAATGATAAGCAATGATGCAGTTACATACAGTCAGTTCTACAGTCAACTCTATTACTGCAAGCATATTAAATGATCTAATTTTGTAGTCCTGAAGTGGTGTTGGTCCTGTGTTAAAATGTTTTCATGTAGCTATGTTTGTTGCACCCATAATGCTTATTTTAATGTCCTGTTTGTTTTTAAAGAGGAGTGGTTGCGTCCGGTTATGCGGAAAGACAAGCAGGTACTGGTTCACTGGGGCAGTTACCCGGACAGGTGTGTTATTATTACTACATGTGACTTTGAAACGGTAGCTAAACTTCTATAAAAATGTCTCTGTTTAAAATAATTTGTGAAATCATTTGACTCCATTGTTTTGAAATCCGAAATAATCCTCTGCGGTTCGATTGTGTCTCAGTTATGACACCTGGGTGTCCAGCAGTGACGTGGACGGAGAGGTCGAGGACCCACCGAGCTCAGAGAAGCCTTGGAGGGTGAGGGCACTCAAATCAGCTGATTAGACAAGTAGACCATTGCGTGTGCAGTACAGTATGTCTGAAATGCATCATGTAAAATTATTTACAAATCCTGGTCCCCCATGTCCTAGAAAATAAGGACAGTACAATTTCAGTATTGAGATTTTACCGCTACATATTTAAACTGTTGTGCCTTTCAGGACCTTAAAGGACCCATATAATCACTTTTCTGGTTTAGTTTGTGTTTAAGTTCCTCCACCCATTCATACAGTCCATACGTTGCAGAAGAGCATACCGTATGTTTTTGGGACACCAACACATTTAAATGTAGCTCCTTATTCTGATTACCACAGTTTGACCTCACCCATTCACACACAATTTATATCTTTAGATTCAAGAGAGGTTTATTGTCAATATACACAGTATACAGGATATCGGAATTCCGTTTCACACAGGCCCCCCATGGTGCATTCTGTCTAAGAAATAAATATAAAGATAAGAATATAAAACTATGAACAAAAATGACCCATAAATACAATGCTAGTCCTTACCCATAAATACTAATCAAAACTAAAGTTTCTATTTTAACTATGCATTGTACAATAAACAAAGATGGCACAATAGACAATACAAAAGTGAATGTGTGCAAGTGGTTCAAGGAGAATGTGAAGTTATTGCCAGGAATATTAGACAAGACGAGACAGAATCGTGCAAATTCAGCAGACAATATGAAGTGTCTTGTGCAACAGTCCCATTGGTCTTGTGTTTGTTAGGTATTTGTTCTTGTAGTGCAAAATAACGTATTGTGTTGGGGTCCAGTTTGTTTAGTTGATTTTTAAGTTCTTTGTGTGTTTGTGTTGGTTCGTGTGTGCGCATTGCTGGTGTGCTTTAATGGTTAAAAATGAGACGTTTGTCAAAATACCGACGTTGTACCTCCCCTGGAGCTGTGATTTGTCATCCTGTCAAACACTTGAGATTGGTTTGAGGTTTATATTGCAGTATTTACATATTGGAGAGGCCAATATTGCAATGATGATTATCAGATGATATATTGTGCTGCTCCACTTTACCCACAGTGCTAATACGCCTTTTCATGAATTCTGTGTTTATTTCTCAGGTGCACACCAAATGGGTCCTGGACACGGATGCATTCAATGAATGGATGAACGAGGAAGACTATGAGGTGGATGAGAACAGAAAGCCAATGAGCTTCAGGCAACGCATCTTCCCCCGAGAGGAGGAGGTGAGCGAGAGAGATTTCATGTTTTTCATAAAGCGGGATTTCTGCTTATTCTGTGTGTCGTAGTGTGTCGCCTATCCCAACTTGGTTTATACTTTGTGAAATAGCTTCCAGGACTGCATGTCTTTTTGTTGTCCATGCTTTGTAGCTCTTCCTCCTCGCTCCACCCTTCCTCATCCTCCACCCCCTCCCCCCTGTGTCCCTCGTCAGCCACCCAACCCCTCCCTGCTGTGTGTGAAACCGTTCCATTCTCTCATTCTCGCATTCTCTCGCTCTTTCTCTCATCCCTCACTCCGTCACCGTGGTTACTGATCAGTCTTCCCGTACGCCTGATCGTAAGGAGCGAAAGTCACTGGCTGGAGGAAAGAAGAGGCGCCGCTCTCCGTCCCCGCCAAGCACCCCTGCTGAGTCCCGCAAGAAGGGAGGCAAGAAAGGGTAATAACCTCCAACAGCCAGCAGTACCTCCCATCACTTCTCTATTTACCCTCAGAGGAGTTTGTTTAATGATTGCTTTCACTTTTGCACCGCGAGGATAACCTAGCTTAGCTTTAGGCTTTAGGCTAAGAGTCGCTCACCTTTCCCCCTCTGGGATCTCAGGAACCCAGGGCCGCACTGGAAACGCCGAGGTCACCGTGATGATGATGAGCAGGACGAAGATCTCACCAAGGACATGGAGGATCCGTCACCTGTGCCGGGAATGGAGGAGGTCTCGCTGCCTAAAAACAGTGTGTTTATACTCTCCTACTACTTTCTTTTGCATTGTGCTTGCAAAACATGACCTTTTTTCTCATGAAGTTTTGAGAACTTAAATTAAACGTAATTGGTTAAACCAAGACAGAATGATGCTTTCCTTTTTAGATTAGCACATACAGTGATTGACTCCAAGGTAAAGGGACAGTCATTTGGGTTTTTTTTGTCTGTTTAAAAAATTAGTTTTGGTTTTCAAGTCACCTTTCAGTCTAATTTCACCTCTACACACCTTACTTCCAAAGCCTCTTTTCAGGTCTCTAAAATTTGCACTGGTCTTCTCCACATCTTAGGGTTTTTTTCCCCTCACATTGTCCAATAGAAATGTTCTTCAGCTCTTTTCAGCTTGATAAGGTTGACTTTGGGCTTAAGTGATTGGTTTCTTTTGGTATTTCACAAATTATGACTTCATGCCACAATGTTGTTTTTTTGCATGCAGTGAACCAGAAGAAGGACAGTGAGAATGCACCAGTGAAGGGAGGAACTGTGGCTGATTTGGGTAAGAGTTTATATTGCAGTTTTTTTGTCTCGCTGAAGTCGTTTTAAAGAAGACTGAAATGTCCTTAAATTTAAATGTAGATTAAAGGTAAGTAAATTGCTAAATTGTAATACACTAAGAGAAACTAGTCTTTTTTTTTTTTTTTTAAAAAAAAGAGAGAGATACTAAACTCACTTGGTTGAAATGTTTTTCTTCACTTTTACTCTCAGATGAGCAAGAGGATGGTTCAGTAGCATCTGGAGGCAAGGTAAGAGTACTTTAATTCTGGGGTGTTCTATCAGGATAAACTTTTATTAGTCCCACAAGTGGGAAATTTGCTTCATTACGGCAGCAAGTGCAAGATGAGAGCAGCAAAAATTTAAAACTATACCAACGGTACAGTATTAAAAAAACAGGTAAATATGGATGTGTATTGAGTATATGGATGGATGTACAGGGTGGCAATGTAAATGTATGGAGAACACTGAATACGAAAGTATTTGAACACTGCGGCTATTTGAGTGATTTTCGCAGAATAAAACCTGATCGACTCTGGCTAAAAATACAAATGAGAGCTTGTTGGCTGTTTGAAGAGTTTCAAGTGTCTGTGTGCCTTGCCTACCGAGATATGCAACGCAGAAGGTCGGAGGACAAAAGTATTGGGACACTGTGGTGAGGGGAACGTGTCCCCTTGTGTAAAAACATACTTATTGTCGCAAAAAACGTGTAGGAAGGTGTAGGAATTTTGCAGTGAGTGTAAAGACAAATCAACAAAAGGTATAGACAAATAATTTTGACGAGTTGTTTATTAGGGGTTAACGCATGATTAATCAACATCTACTCTCGTCGCTAAGGGCAGCTCAATCCCAATTGTACTGATCCATGAGTATCTGCAGATACCTCTCCAATACAGTCTTTCCTTCTTCAACAACTGCTGTTAACATCTGAATTTGAAATAGCAGCCTACTTCCTCCAGGGGACGCTATTCCTCCAGTTTCTACACCCATATAGTGCAGTGTGTCCATTTTGGAGTTCTGCATGCATGACCTGGATCTCCAGCAGACAATGTTTAAGTGCAGGAGTCTGTATTTTAAGTGCACTTTTTAGGGAGCAGGGAACCCTTGGGGTTTCAGGCCTACTGCTAGTCTGTGTTACACATGTCCTCATAGTGTGGATCTCACAGTGGGATTCTTCTGTGAACTGTATTTTAGTAGGAAGCGGTCATTTATCTTGTGTGTGTGTGTGTGTGTGTGTTTGATAGGATGATGAAGAGCAGGGAAAGACAGAGGTGAACCGTCTGATCGACTCTGGGGAAGACAACGTGACGGAACAAACCCATCACATCATCATCCCCAGCTACTCCGCCTGGTTTGACTACAACTCGTAAGAACCCACCTCATTTTGTGTGGTTGATATTATAGGATAGCTGTTTTTAGAGACTACAAGGATCGAAGACTGCAGAGTAGAAAACGGCACATTGAACATTTTAGTGCAGAACATTTCTAAAATGCAATAAAAATCTCGATACTTTAATCATGGAGCTATGTTTTTTTCTGCCATCCGGAACTGACTAGTCAGATTTTACAAATGCATTTTTTTGGCGGTGCTTGTAATCATGGTGGTTTTCTCGATAAGCTTTATAAATGGGTATTCTGATTTTAAAGGTTTTTGCTTTTAGTGCTGTAATATGTGTCTCTCTGTCTCCTCCAGTATCCATGAAATAGAAAGACGGGCTTTGCCGGAGTTCTTCAATGGCAAGAACAAATCGAAATCTCCAGAAATGTAAGGTTTTTTTTTCTTTTCATCTCTACCTGATGCTATGACCCAGTCGTTCTTCTTGGTTTTAAATTCTTTGGTTTATTTCTAAAAGTTTCTCCTCTTCTGTCTGCTCAGATATCTGGCATATCGTAACTTCATGATTGATACATACCGACTGAACCCTCAGGAGTACCTCACTTCCACTTCCTGCAGACGCAACCTCACTGGAGATGTGTGTGCTGTGATGAGGTATGAGCACACATACATACACACACAGTTGTCAAACCCCAGTGTGCTGTAGTGGTGGAGGATGAAGGATAGTGGTGTTATCCATGACACCAATCTCTCATTCATTATCTCCTATCCATTACACTAATCTCCCAAAGAAACGATTCATTTAAAAATGAATTAAGTTCTGCTTTCCAAAGCTTACAATTTACTAGGTTTACAGATGTGAATGTAGCAGTATCTTAACCATGGACTCTAATTGGTGTAACTGGAGTAGTATTGTTACCTGGGATGGTGTAACCAGCAGTGGTATCAGCTCCTGAGACAGCTGTTAATACCAGGTGTGAGGAGGGCAGTTACATGGTTTGTTTTGATCGGCAATTAATCTGTATGTGTATGTTATTGCTGGCATTCTGATTTGAGTCTTTTCTTTATTGTTTGTGTATGTTAGGGTCCATGCTTTTCTGGAGCAGTGGGGTCTCATTAATTATCAGGTGGACGCGGAGAGCAGACCTCTGCCCATGGGTCCCCCTCCTACACCCCACTTTAATGTACTCGCCGATACGCCTTCCGGTCTTGTGCCCCTTCACCACCGCCCTCCACAGGTCAGTCTTTGGAACCGCAGCTTTTTAGCTTCGTTGATGCTGTAGTACAGTAAACCCCTGCTTAAACGTTCAGCAGTTGCGCCTTCAGTCTCCCACTGATTTTTTAAAAAAAAAACATTTCTAAGAGCTGAATTGGTCGCAAATTGGTCGTGGCAATAGCAGATATCCTCTGCATTTATTTATTTTTTGCTTTTGTGCAACTCCCCCTTGTCCTCATGCTGGTTGTTTGGGTGCGGCAGTTAGCAAGGCAATCAGACGCACCTGAATGGAATGAGCCTTTGCTGCTCAGCGCCCTGCCCAAACATAACCAACCAGCAATTTGGTTCTCAGAAAAAATCTGTGACTGCTGAACCATGAGTAAGTGGTGGTTTACTGTACAGCTAAAATAATCAGTTTAATTGATTTAGTGCTGTTTTTCTGATCAGATTCCCCTTTCTCTCTCTGCCAGGTTCCTTCTGCTCAGCAGATGCTTAACTTCCCAGAGAAAAGCAAAGACAAGCCCACAGACCTGCAGAACTTCGGACTGCGTACAGACATGTACTCCAAAAAGAACCCCAAGGTCAGGGACTGTCCAGATATTAGTGTTATAAAAAGATTTGGTGAAAAGAAAAATGAACAATGTACAAATATTCACAATCACAATAAAATCCGTCCCACATGGAGTTTGTTAGTCAAAAGTGTGACTTACATGCAGCATCTCCCTCCCTTACACACACCATTTCCAGACAAATGCAGGAAAACATGAGTAAGGCAGTGTTGTGTGTGTGTGTGTGTGTGTGTGTGAGAGGTTTTTTAGTGTGGTACCACCACAGTTTTTTTTTTTTTTTAAATCAAATCTTGATTTAAAGAGTAGTAGATTATTTTTGTAACAATTGTTCATTTACTCTGTTGAAGTCGGGAGTTATAATGAGACGTGTGCGTCTTCTCTCTCTTTTTTTTTTTTTTCCTTTTCTTCCCAGGGCAAGGGGAGTGGTACCAGGGAATGGACTGAGCAAGAAACTTTGCTGCTCTTAGAGGTAAGACCACTGACCAAGTTTTATTCTGTTTGTCTTATTCCTCTCGTTCCTGCAATGAATGCCATCTTCAAGCTCCAGCTACGAAGATTTTTCACGACTAGAGTTATAGGGTTGGACAAACTGCGGAACACTGGTAAAAGTGGCCTTCGACCTAATTAGAAATCAGACTGGTGCTACATTTGTCTGTTGTGAAACCGTGTACAAACATTTCACAAAAATGTGCGTTAACGCATTACTGTGTTCATGCATTATTTAACTAACGCAGACAATTATTTAAATGCGTGTTAACGCAGTTTTTTGTTTTACACTTTTTAAAATTTTTTTTTCTGTGCTTGACTGCTTCACCTCACTTTAAGAGGGACACTCACTACCGACTGCTTCTGCTGCTCCCTGATAAAAGAGAAATGTTTCTGCAGTTGTAACATTTATAAATGGTTGTAAAACTATAATGGCTCTGGACTCTGAGGGTGCCTTACTGTTCTATAAGAAACTAGATAAAACGTGAATGTGGCAAATAACTTAAACATTAACGTAATCAAATATGAATCCAAAGCTAAGATTCACAGAAATATCTGAACTGTAACTGTTAAATGGAACAATGCTGTTAAAAAGTTCATTAGTTTCAAGTGTTTGCAGAGTAAACAATATTGCATTCAGTTCACAAATGTATTTGACCACATTTTCTTAAGATTGAAGATGGGAGACTGATTGACTTTTGCCCTTTGGTTTACTACAGGCCCTGGAGATGTACAAGGATGACTGGAACAAGGTTTCGGAGCACGTGGGGAGTCGCACGCAGGATGAGTGTATTCTGCATTTTTTGCGACTGCCCATCGAGGACCCGTACCTGGAGAATTCGGAGGCGGCGCTTGGACCCCTGGCCTACCAGCCGATTCCATTCAGCCAATCTGGAAACCCCGTTATGAGCACAGTGGCCTTCCTCGCCTCTGTGGTGGACCCCAGAGTAGCTGCTGCTGCTGCCAAGGCCGCCTTGGGTGTGTGTACACGCGTGTGTGTGTTTGTATGTTAAAGCCTTCATCCATCAGTATACAGGAATCGTGCCGTTTCTGGCCACGCAGTGGTGACCTAGAGACCACTCAGCAAAATGGAGGGTTTGAAGTTTTTGTTAGTTACTTTGTTATAGTGGTATTTATTTAATTTTGTGTATGTATGTCCTATTTGAGGGTTATTTTTGTTTGTCTTTATTTTTTCTTGTTTAGCTATGTGATGAAAACCTAACCCAGCTAACTTTCACATTACTCACAGCGGTTTTTGTTTGCATCATAGAAAACTGCCACTGAAATGTATCTTCAGCCCAAACAGAGTAGTTCTTGTACTACTTTCATTGTACATTGACGTCTCAGCCATTAGAAGTGCGTGGGCAGGAAAAAAAAATGTTGTGGTCTCTTTCCAAGTCCATCTAGTAGCACAACATATTTGACCAGTCAGATGGCAGAGACACAGTCAGTGCGGCTGCGGCATGCTTTGGGCCCTACTGTCAAGCTGCTTGGATACTGCTCTGATTTAGGTCGCTTTATTTGTAATTGAAAAACATTGGTTTGCGGTTCCTTGTGCCAGTTGAACAGCGCCATTAGGGATGGACAGTATTATGAGAGGTCATCACTGTTGTTGGTATTGTCAGTACAGAGCAACTTCTGAGAAGTTCAGAAGAGCTTCAGAAGTAACAGCTGCTGAATTTGTGTGTGCAGAGGAGTTTTCTCGCGTGCGTGAAGAGGTTCCGGCTGAGCTGGTGGAGGCTCATGTAAAGAAAGTGCAGGAGGCAGCCAGGAACACTGGGAAGGTGGATCCATGCTTTGGTCTGGAGAGCAGCGGCATTGCTGGCACTGCACCGGATGAGCCCGAAAAAACAGGTAATCATTAATTACACACAGGGTTATTTGTAGGTCTTCACTTAATCAAACAACATCGGCATGGTGTATTCGTTTTTGGGCTTATTTCTGAGGCACCCTCATCAGACCTTTCACCATTGGTAACACTTGGTATCATTTTAAATATCAAGTTTATAGACCTCTTAATTGAGTGAAAAAACTTGTTTTGGTAGATGGTAAAACGTTTGGTTTTTGTAGCATTTTTCAGCACTTTCATTACCACCAGAGGGTGCCAGTGCAGCACTCCACTGAAAAAAGAGCAGAACTAAAGATGCCCTGACTACGCTGCTGTTTTGTCATTTAAGCTCTTTGACATCAAATCTGCAAGTGGAAAATATTATGGGAGCAGCATCTTCTGACAAACCGATTATGCAATTACTCAATTTAATGATTTTCAGACCTTCATGCCTGTAATAGTAGATTCATAACCATGTTTGTGATGGTATAACACGCTTCCCCTCCTGGAATCACAAACATCCTGTTATCGGGCATTCTGGCAGTTTTTCCAGGTCTCTTCTTGTCCGGTGTGCGTTAGGCTTTAGTACAGGGGTCGTCAGCTACATTTGCCCAAGTAATATTGCATCTTAAGTAATATATTTTTATTTGATATTAATTTTCCAAATTACTAGGGGGTGACTGCAATTCGGTATTCGGTAATATGAGCGAATTTTTAATATAAGGAGAACTCACATTCTCAGAACACTTTCGCGAGCGAGAGCAGAATTTAGCCGTCTAGCTTCATAGAGGTCTTTTCATTTTCCGTCGGAGGGCTGGATGGAAAGCTCTGGCGGGCCGGATGTGGCCTGTGGGCCGCCAGTTGTTGATAATTTCCTTAGGTCCTTTAGAGACATGATGCCCGGCATTAATGAGTGGCCCCTTTTGCATAGCCAATTAGGTGTACAGCAACTGGGTCGTACATAAACTGTATGGTCGCTTTATTAGTACTTGAGCACTGAAGTACGTTGCTCTGGATAAGAACGTCAGCCTAATGCCATAAATGAAATGGAAAAACGTTTGTACACGGTATGTTACAGTTGTTTTGACAATGAAAAAGCATCATTAGAGATGGTCCCCTAGCGAAGGGGCAGGAATATTTAGGGATTGTGCCCTTAAGACTTGGTGTTCTTTGTTTTTGTTCCTGACTTGCGCCACTTTCACACCTGTAGCCCTGAGCAGAAGTGTTCACTTACTGGAAATCCTCCATGTGAACTTGTATTCCCACATACAGCTCCTCCATCTAGAAAAGCTCAGCATTGAAGTGCAAAAAAAGAAAAAAACACCACGAGGGCCTACAAATAGTAAAGCCCACGTGGCTAGATGACCGAGGGCTGTTTGTCTGTTTGTGGTGCGACCATTTGGATTAGAACTGCTTTGGCAGATGGGCTTTAGGGGGGAGGGGTTGAATCTGGGTCAGTTAATGTGCGCTCAGTATACCAGCCTTTGGTACACACACACAAAACCAGTATTATCACTACTGATGCTGTAGCCGCACACAGATGTTCAATCACAATTACTTCACATTTTGCTCTCTTAAAGGAACTATGCATCCAAAGAGCTTGCACTGAAAATAATTAGTCAGTGGTGGCCAGTGCCCCCCGGACCCCCGTGCTTTCTTTGTAAAAAACTGTATTGATCAAACCCCATGGTGCGCACACACTTCCACGTAACCCAGCCTCTCCCATTCTGCTCTCTGCACCGTCACACACAGTATATCTTCAGAGACAAGCGGCTATTAGCTGCCTTATAAACTCGCTCTCTTTATTCTCTCTTTACTCCCGGTCTCACTATGAATAACTGCTGGCAGAGTCGCTCTTTTCCTGCCTCTGCCCAACTGAACCACTCACAGAGCTCTATTGATTAAATGCTGCAGACTCTGGCACTGAACTGGCTGCCATTTCTGGCCTTCTGAGGGCTGGTGTGTCTGCCTTTGTGGGTTTCTAGCCCTTTTTCTTGGGTTACTGTTTAGGTGGGTGTACAATGACACCAGTGCATCTGAAAATTGACTGACCGTTCATCTGCATCACTTAAAAAACATTTGAACCATATTGAATAGTGTACTCATTTCATAGCCAAAATAAAATCCCATCAGTGTCTGCATTGTATTTGACTCCCCTTTTGCCTCTTGTCTTATGGCCCCTCTCTGGCAAACCCGTGTCTACGCAGTGTTGTGAAAACAAATCTTGAGGTGAAGCCTGTTCAGGCATTTTACACATTCACATGTGAAGTATGGTAATGGTATGAATTTGAGTTGAATGCTACAGACAGAATATCAATATTGCGTTTATTACTGCTGCATATTGCAATTACAATCCCTTTTAAAGGTATTAAAGGTCTGTATCATCACTTTTCTGGAATTAAAAGGCTTAAAGTCTTTAGATTTAGCTTTTAATGGTCCCCAATCCATACATCATAGCCTTCTGTGATACCACCAGTATTAGAGACATCGAAATCACAGCAGTAATATGTTGTGCAGCCATAATATGAAAACATTTGTCTTCGTACTTCTCTCAGAATCAACCGAACCAGAGAAGATGGACACAGAAGCAGAGGCTCAGCAGCCAGAAAAGGTCAGTAGAGTCTCCGCCGACTCCAATTGCTTTAGGTTTTTTGATTCAAACAGATCCGATCAGAGATATTTAGGCCCAAATGGAGGGGTGCAGTTCAACTCCTCATTTTCTGTCCCTCAAACAGAAGGTTGAGTTGTAAGCAAAAAAGTTTTTCCTTTATAAACATCTCTCAGGTTGAGTCAAAAGATGAAACGGAGAAGCCAACTGATTCAACTGAGAAACCAGTGGAGGGAGAGAAGGTGAAGAATGAAACGGCCGAAAAATCTGAGCATGAGGAAGAGGAGGCCGAAGGAGGAGAGACAAAAGCTACAGGAGCTGATGGGGGTAAATATAGTATCAGCATCTTTAACAGCTGCACTGCACTGGCCAAAATAGGTTTTATGAATTAGTGGCAGATTTGGTTGACTGACGCACTGCAGATTAATATTGGATTAAAACTGTTTCTGTGTTGTCATTCATGTCCTTTATGTCTTTATGTTCTATCTGTGAAGAGGGTGTTCAAGCAAGAATTTCATTGTACTCTGTACACTGTACTCTGTACATATGACAATAAACTTCAACTCCATTTATTACTGAAAAGCTACATACACTACAGATTCTTGCTGGGTTAAAATCACAAACTGGTTGTTTTTGTGAAGTTTCATTGCTTACACTGGTTAACTAGTTACACATAATATCTGCTACTTTGTTTGTTGTGAGTGGGTTTAATTTATTAACCCTTATAGTCACATGTGAAATTCTTAAATGCAGTGGGCCTATACGCCTGGGGAGCAGTCTGTGGGGACAGTACCTTGCTCAAGGGTACCACAGTGGTGACACTAGCAGTTGGTATTTGAACCCCAACCTTCTGATTGCAGGGCCAATGCCCTAACCACTATGCCATCCAGCTGCCCACAAGAGTTCCTTTGTGGTTGTTTTTCAGAAAAAGAAAAGGAGGAGGCAATGGAAGTATCGGAGGAAGGCAAGGAGGCAGGGGAGACGCCAGAGGAGAACAGGAAGAAGCTGGAGCTGGATGTGGGCGAGGGAAACATTGCAACTGCTGCAGCCGCTGCTCTTGCCTCCGCTGCCACTAAAGCCAAGGTAGATCCTACTGGTATAAAAGCAAATACCTTTGTGTGGATCTTATCAAATATAGATTTGACCTTGAACACCTTGATGGTGTCCTATGAACACCATCATGACTCATAGCAAACAATAAACCTCGCCCTCCAAAAAAGTACATTTGACCTAAGAATGACCCTTTAGTATTCATGATTTTGGGAGTTTGATGTCATAGGCATCTGGCTGGGAGTTGAAAACTGTGTAATTGTCCTGATGGATCTCCCCCTCCCCATCACTCAGTATAACTTTCCCCTCTCTCTCTCAGGATGGGTAGTGTGATGCTCCCTCTCCCCCATCACTCTCCCATCTGTGTCCTCTCACCTGTCCCCTTTTTCTACTTGGTGAACATTTTTTAAATTTCTGATCAGGAATTTATTTCCTTGTGCTTGTTTTATTTTTTACTTTTAGTTCTTTTGTGTTTGTGGTTGTTGTTACAGCCTACAAAACTCCCTGGTCTCCCTCTGTGGTGACGGGAACCCTAGAATCTCACATTGTATGAACCTCTTGTGTCCAGCTTGGATTTGTTTGTTTCTTATTTAACATACAGGTTGGGGTTTTTCCCCTGTGTAGCAGTCTTTATTTAGCTGCAGCTGCAATAAATATTTATTTCATACCCTCAGCAAACTCTTGGATTATTTAGGAGTTCTTTCTCTGTCTGTTTTTCCAGCACCTGGCAGCTGTCGAGGAGAGGAAGATCAAATCTCTAGTGGCTCTACTGGTGGAGACTCAGATGAAGAAGCTTGAGATTAAACTCCGTCACTTTGAGGAGCTGGAGACTATAATGGACAGAGAGAAGGAGGCGGTGAGGATTTATCTTTTTCTGCACTTTCTCTACAGTTCCTTTTTTCTTCACACCAGCTCCCTATTCCACATGACGCAGCCGGTAAAGCCGTGGTTCAGGTACTAGGTAAGAGATCAGTGTCGGAAAACACATAATCAGGTCCTTTAAACTATATTTAAGAGCTCTGCAGGCTATGAGGTAATGTAATGATATTCAAATGTTGAACTTCAATTCAGTACTTTTAAATGTCAATATTGGTACCAAAGGACTATGATAAATTGATCAATTTCCCCCCCAAAATAAACACACAGCCAGTATTGGAGGATTTGTACTAACAGTACTTAAGTTATGTCATTCTGCTGTGATTAGGTTTTGTTTTGTTTTGTTTTTTGGGTATTTATTTATTTATTTATTGCTTTGAATCACCTTGGTGCAAAGCCTGCGACAGGCTGCAAAGTACCAAATGATACAAAGTACATACACAAGGGTCTTCCAGCCACTCCGCATTCAGCACCACCAGTATACCGATCATCTGCCCGATCGTCTGGAATGCTGGTTCTTCACTGGTTCAGGCCTTAGCTTAGATATGCTTTGTCGTTCTTGAATGATTCATACGTAGGTCACTGTGTGGCTTAACACAAAATTCCTCTGAAACTGGCCAGGTTCAGTGACTGGACTGAGTCTTTGAAAGTCCTTCAGGAAGCCTGGAGAACTGGTCTGCCACACTACATAAAAAAATACATGAAACCCTGGGTATTTGGAAATATGATATGAAGAAATGAGGGGTGCACACTGGAAACGTGGTTGAGTAACAGTATCGGTACTGTGGAAAAGAGTTTCACACTGTTTAGATATGTAATATCTATGTATTTTCACTAATGTGTTTGCAGTTATCTGTTAATTAATGCCATTTAGCTCTGGTGCACCAAACACATGTCAACTGATTGGCAACATTTGTGGTCAACTATAAATTAGATATCTGGCCTAAATGTTCCTTTAAAAATAGGGTGTGCCATCTCTAATTCATAAATCAACCAATATTGATTGTGTTATAACTAAACTGTTCTGTTGGAGGCACAAATCCCACGGCACTCGTCACCTTCTCTTGTCAGAATTTATACTGTTCTCTCCACCAGTAAAAGTGCTTCATCGGCTTGGCCTTAGATAAATACTGGGAGTGGACATAAAATGAAACCTCCATCAGTGCGGCTCAGTAAATTCGAGTCACCCCAAGAGTATTTAAACTCTGACGCTTTAATAGAGGTTTTGAACATAGCCCCGACAATCAGAAGTTATTTGCATATATTGGTCACAGTAATAGCATGTTTTCTTTGGAGAGAATTAGCGAATGAAAAAACGTTTTTGTATTAGGGTACAGTACAAAGTAATGCTTGGAAAATCAAACTAATTTTAATATTTCGTATCAGGATAACTTGAATGAAATCTGTCTCCGTCTCACTGTAGCTGGAGCTCCAGAGGCAGCAGCTATTGACGGAGAGACAGGCCTTCCACATGGAGCAGCTAAAGTATGCCGAGATGAAGGCTCGCCAGCAGATGGAGCAGCAAGCAGCGGCAGCCGCTGCAGCGGCTCAGCAGGGCACTGGAGGTCACCATGGAGGGCCATCTCAACATGGACCCCCAGGTCATGGCCTCCCACCACACGGACCACCGCCACATGGGCCACCACCAGGCATGCATCCTGGACACTCGGGTCATCCTGGGCCTGGATACCCCCCAATGCACCATCCTATGGGACCCCACCACCCATCACAAACGGGTTAGCACACCTATCAGAGCAACAGCTGTTTTTTTGTGGGGTTTAATGTTTAGAGCCTGACCAGTCTTGTCGAACCAAGATAACTTGATCAGGACAGTAACATGAACTATAAACAAAATGAGGTTGGACTTCAAAATCAAAAAATCTTGTTGAACCTGGAAATGTGGGTCTTTACACCTCCAGTACTTATGCCATGTGTGTGTGTGTACATTTGAGCAGGACCAATGGTTGGACCAGGTCAGCCCATGCCAAGCCGCATAATGGCTGGACCCCCTGCTGGAGGGCCTCCTCCAGGCGGCATGCCCCCCATGATGGGCCCTAGACACCCTGGAGCCCCTAACGGCATGTGTAAGTTAGAAGCGCATTATATTGAGAAAATATAGGTATCACAATTGTACTGCATCATAGTGTGATTGCAATGTCGTTAAATATACTAAATGGCCCATATCCGTTCTCTGGATTTAAAAA
Source organism: Hemigrammopetersius urotaenia (assembly GCA_037974485.1). Lineage (NCBI taxonomy): Eukaryota > Metazoa > Chordata > Actinopteri > Characiformes > Alestidae > Hemigrammopetersius > Hemigrammopetersius urotaenia. The sequence continues at coordinate 861,684 of JBBPDC010000001.1, read as the reverse complement.
GGCTTAGTCTGTAAATGTTTTAAATGGTCACACAACCACCACATACAGCAGTTTAGCCCCATCCGTTCATGCACAGATTCGTCAGCATCTTTAACTTTTTTGGATTACATGAAGACCTTGATTCATCAGAACACTCAGTAACGCACTTGGAGCTGTGATTGGGCACCCTGTCAAACACTTGATTCAAGGCTCATTTACATATCGCAGCCTGTTTTCAGTATTACAGAGGCTGATATAAAAGTAATGATTAACAGATGATATATTGTGCAACTCTAATGTAAGAGTTGGCTGAATAAAAGATAAGAACTAAGTTTGGACCCAAAGTTTTACCTTCACTGGTAACATATGGTGCATGTTGCAGCTGGGCAGCTGGTGGCCTAGTGGTTAGGGCATTCGCCCTGCGACCAGAAAGTCCGGGTTCGATTCCCAAGACCGCTAG
>JBBPDC010000001.1:828945-841767 GCA_037974485.1 Hemigrammopetersius urotaenia | reverse complement strand
CCAAAGCGACTTCCATTCCCTACCTACAGGGGGCAGTCTCTCCCTGGAGCAACTTCGGGTTAAGGGTCTTGCTCAGGAACCCAGTGGTGGTGCTGAAGGTAGGATTCGAACCCAAGACCTCTTGGTCCAGAGGCAAGTATCCTAACGACTACGCCACCACCACCTTTATTTATTTTTGAACTAACATTTCAAAATTCTATTTGCATTTTTTTCACTGTGTTGAGTGTTAAAGCCCTTATTTTCTAGAGTCCTAGAAAATAAGGGCTTTTCATTCCTTGTTCGTTTAACATAAAATATATTTTTACATGGACTTCTTATTCCGGGTTTGGCCCTAAACCTGGCCCTAGGCCCATATCCACTCCTAACCCCTATCACAAGCCTACCCCCTAACCTTTCTCACACAGCCCTAATCCCTAAATCTAACCCTTTCCCCTAAACTCCACTCCTAACCCCAATCTCCACTTCAACCTTTAATCTTACCCCAACCCCAACCTTTATTGCTGCCCTCAATTCACACCCGATTCTCAACTCAAACCCTATTTTTAATCATATTCTATAAACGAATTTCCCCGCTCAATCCTAAACATCATTACATACCTTAATATTCTGATAAGAGATTATTTTAATACATTATCCTTTATTATTGGTTTGTTTGATTTATATTTATTAGTTTTAATAGTTTTACGGATTTTAAATCTGATCCCGATTTTTGTTAGAAAATTTCATATACATTTCATTTTGTTCCAGTTCCAAATTCAGGACGACTACAATTGTTTACTGATCTTACCCTTATTTCCAGGGAGGATGAGGTGTTGCCAGGGCAAATTAAAGAAGACTGGAAGCTTTTAAAAAAAAAAAAAAAAACCTAAAATCTTACCCTAGCCCTAACCCTAAACCTAACCCCCTGGGAAAACAGACAGTATTTTTTCACTTTGTCAACAATATATTAGAATGTTACAGTGTTAGAGTTAACAAAAGCCTAACTAATATTTTATATATTGAAAATATACTTCAACAAACTTCAGACTGTATGTTTGACACCCATGCTGTACACTGTACACCAACACTATACACTATACCAGAGGTCCTCAACTGCCAGGCTGCGTACTGGTATCAGTCCGTGAGTAATTTGGTATTGGCCCGCATAGAAAGGCAGAATAAAAATATTTGATTGATTATCGGAGTCTGAAAGATCTTTTATTTAGGAAAAAAAACACTTATCTTGGTCACATGATATGGTACATCAAAAATTTTGCCCGCAAGTTCGTAAAAAAAGTATAGTCCGTTAAAAAATATTGTTTTACGTGAAACTGGTCCGTTGTGCAAAAAAGGCTGGGGGCCCCGGGACTATATACTGTACACTAAAGCTGTAAATTGACAGTGTACACAAACGCTACACACTAACACTGTACACCCTCCACACACATTACCCTTCCAGACGAGATAAGTCTGAGGTTTGCTTCATTAGCTTTGCTGCTGCAACTGCAAGGCAAACGTAGCTAACATGTACTGGTAGCCTATATGCCACCAATTAGCATGCATAAATCATCACACTCTCGGCTCAGTTTCCATATATGAAGTGTATGAATGGAGGAGTGAAGGTGCATTTTTGAATGCTGTCTCAGAGATGAGAGGAGAAACTGTGTGTAAAGATTAGTGTTTAGTGTTTGTAAGTAGAAGAATTCAGACTAACACCCTTTTAGCAAACCAGGATAAGGCTTTTGTCCAACCAGGATGGATCTTCTGACCAATCAGGGATGTTCTTCTAACTGGATAATTCCAGAAAAGTAATGATCTTTAATATACAAAAGGCATCATATCGTGGTACTGATACTCCGTTCATATCGTTCAAGAAAGTCTGGTTTAGTCTGAAACATCCATCTTCCTGTTTCTACATCAGAACTCTGTCAGATCTGCCTCAGTGCCATCCTCCTCCCCCTCGTACTCCTTCGTGTCTCCCTCGTTGCTCTTGTCCTCTCTGGAGGAGGAACGTGATGGATAATAGAGGCTCTTAAGTGCTTTCATTCTCTCATTCTCTCTCTCTCTCTCTCTCTCTTTCTCTGCCTCTCTTTCTGCTCTTCGCTCATGCTGAAGCTCCACGGGTCCATCATGCAGCTTAATCAAGGATTTCTTCATTTACCTGGCATTCACTGTGCTGCTTTTATTCAATTTAATGGGCGGAAAAATGGGGGTGGGGATTATAAGGAGCCGAGCAGGACAGACAGAGAGATAGATGGTTCTTCAAATCAGAAACCAGCACAAATCTCCACGGCTCCTCCAGAAAGCTGACTATGAAAAAGTAGATGTTCTTTTCTAATGGTCATACACAACGTGTCTGAAGAACGACCTCTACTGTTTTATTTACAGTAATGTCTTGAGACACCCCATGTCTTTATATTTTGCATTGTCGGTGCATAAATATTACTTCCTACTATTTTCTATTGTCTTGTCTTTGGCATATTGAGTAGATTAAATGAAAGAAACAGGAGAAAACGTTTTACTGTGAAAGACTGCCTCAAGATACAAGGAGCTTAGGTAGAGGTGTTTCAGCCAGCAACTCAGCATTCAGCACCACCAGTCTACTAATGTGCTTTGTTGTGCTTGAATGATTTGTATGTAGGTCACTGTGTGGCTTAAAAAAACAAATAGCAATCCTCTGAAACTGGTCAGTCACAGGAACTGGGCTGAGAATCAGGAAGAACTGTTCCTCAAGACTACATTGAATACAAGAAGGTTTGGATCTGTAGACATGAAGGGTGGCTCAAAACTTTTGCACAATACTGTATAAGCACTCTTAATCGCTTTTTAATGTTCATTTGATTCATACCGTCATTCTGACAGAGGCATAGAGGACGACATGACTTCTCTTGTATTAATGAACTATAATAAACCGTACAGTACTCTATAATGTTCTATAATGCTCTGTAATGTTAATAAGTTCCACAAACTAATGCTGATAGACTGTAATACACTGCAGGAAACTTACAGGCGATATGACTTCTGCTGCTTCTGATATAGATTTTGTCTCAGGGGTGTCGTTAGGCCTGTTAATCCGGGACTACAGCCGTAAAATATTTTATGAATGCCTCTGGAAAAAATTGAAGTAATTAAAAATAGCCAGTAGCCTCAAATCTAATCATAATCATCTCTTATTCTGAGGTTTCATGGAGACATGGCACACCGCCCTCCCCCCTCCACCACACCTTCGCACCCCTCCCTTCTATCCACACACTGATAATTTAAAACTATAGCCTGAATGTCTCAAAAGATGTTGTTGTCATCGAGAGAAGACAGGATGGTTGAGTTGTGGATACTCATCAGGCGCAAAATACCCCAAATACTCAACGTGCTCATTAGTTGCCTCCCGAGCTTAGGTCCTGTGAAATATGTGCAGCTCGGAGCAGCTGAGGCATCCAGAGCCGCTGGTCTGGCCAGTTGGTGACATTTTACTCCGACTGTCTCCCAGCACACCGTGACGTCAGAGTGCGGGCTGCTGCCCCGAACTGACCGCAACCCCCCCACATCCTCCCTGTGTCCCTTTCAAATCGTCAGAGCATTAAACACCAGCAATTAATGTGCATTTCAAATATTTTCTCCTTCTCCTCTGACATTATATTTCTGTTCTGACAGTGACGTTATGAAAGATCTGCCCTCAGTTCTCCCTTCAACGTTCCATTAAAGGGCCCAGATCTCAGCGTTTTGTTTGATGTAGTGTGTAAACACCGTTAAAACTTCACAGTTATACTGCAATTTTTCATGTTGTCACAGAAACGGACAGATTTACACACATCGTCCTCTCTGTCCTGCAGCAGTTTAGCCATCCCCACTACAAGGAGTCTTTCATCTCTGGATAAACCAGAGCTCATAAACATCAGCTGGGTTGATCCCTAAAATAAATGCTACATGTATAATGAATGCTACACATATAAAAAAAACCTGTGGTGCACAAAAACTGGTAGAGTAGGTCTGGAAACATCACGTCCAGTAGTAAAAATGCTAAAACTGTATTAGAGGCAATTAAAGACAGCGTCAATTATTAATAAAAGTCATTTTGTCCGTCTGACTAGGATGTGTGTGTGTGTTTGTGTGTGTGTGTGTGTGTGTGTGTGTCTGTCTGTCTGTATGTGTGTGTGTCTGTGTGTGTATGTCTCTTTTGGCAACCCACTTACTCCATCCATCACCTTTATTATCCCTTGAGGCTGCAGAGCCTCCAGATCCTGCAATAACTCTCTCATAATGAAAACGAGGCACATTTAATGAATTCTGAGATGATTCTGAGGAGCTGATTAACCAAAGATGTCTGAATGAGGGACATTAATGTAATGCCAGTGAAAACTTTTTGCTCAGTTTTCTGTCTATGAAGCATTTCAGAGCACTCAGCGTTCAGAAGCCTCTTTTGAACTTAGTTCTGAACTTCCATAAGCTTTCCAGCCTTCGAGGTGAGTTTAGTGAGACGCTCCCACTGTCAATGCCCGTCTCAGGTCATTTGGAGCGCTGTGACTGCACTAATTAGTTTGAGACGCGGGAGATAGATGCTTTCCAAACTCAGCATCCACCACAAACCCACTGGCTGGAGTTCTGGTGAGTGAAGCGCTTGATTGGCCCGGATAAATAGAACATGCTGAGCTGACTGCTGCAGCAAAACCCTAATCTCTATCGAAATTATACCTTTAAAGAGCCCATCCAAGAGAAAAACCCTTTCTCCTCACGGTTTAAACATGTCATTTGGTATTTCCACGAACAGTGTAAAAACAATTATTAAATTAAAGACAAATTAAAAGTCTGCAATGTTGATTATTCACTCATATGCTACAATTCATTTAATTTTTCATATTTTCAAATGTGTGCGATTCATTTAGATTAATTTATCAGAGAGCTTGTAATTAATTAGATTATTTTTTAAATCATGTGACACATAACATTTATTCTCCAGTCCATATATGGAAACTAAGCTGCACTAAAACATCCTGTTTTTCAGTTTTGTGATGTCACAAAAATCTATTCCATCTCCTGCAGCTTTGCCCCGCCCATTCACACTGAAGCTATAAAGGATGTTACAACTCGCACTCACATCTGGAGTGAGTGCTCGGGGTGGGATGAGGCTCAGACGCGAGTTCAGTTTGATAGTTTTTCATTTGTATCAGTTTGTTTCCTTTGGGTGTGTTTTGTTGTAACACAGTTTTAAGATTTACTTGCTCCCGATACATCACACAGTTGTTGTAACAGAGCAGGTCCAGCAGCAGTGCACAGTCTGGACCCTGGAAGAATCCTTCTTTACTTTTATATATTTTAGAATAATTATGTGGACATCAGCACTATAAAGTAACAGTGGCCAAGTTCCCCTCCCATTCTTCAGCGTAGCCCCTGTTTGGCTTCCTACATGGGAGGCTTTTAAGTTTGAACAAATTTCAAACATGAAAGCATAAGCCTGTAGATCTGAAAGTACAGTACTGTGCAAAACTCTTGAGCCCCCACACAGTCCCATCTATAAAGCATCTGTGTCACGGGGGGCTCCCGTGATTTACCTCGGGGCAAGGACCAGGCTGGAAAGCAGGTATCCATTGCTGTAGTCGACTTTTATTCAAAACAAAAATAAACAGAAAATAAACCTGGCCCAAGGGCCGCTATAAACGTGAACAAGATAACATGAACTCAGAATAGAAGGCATTAAATGAGGCGATGGACAGACAGCAATGGGCTAAACAAACGGAACTTAAATACAGACAGAAATCAAAGAACAAACGCAAAACAGGTGGATACAGGAAACAAGGCGAAAACAGAACAGAATATCAAAATAAAAGACCCAAAAATAACAGAAAAGCAATGGCCCTTAACGGCCACTGGCTGAGCTGTGACAATCTGATTGCCAACAGCTTCATTTTTCAGCACGACAATGATCCTGAACACACTGTTACTGCAATCAAACCACCTAAATATGAAAAAAAAACAACAGGAAGCTATCAGTCATGAATCAGCCAACAATTATTGCAACGGTGTGGGATCATCTCAACAGAGAACATAACAAAATACAACCAATATGTAAACAAGAGCTTTGGAATGTCTTTCAAGAAGCCTGGAGAAGAATTCCTGAAGACATTTAACGATATTACAGGAAAGCTTGTCTAAGAGAATTCTGTGAGTGGTGGTCAGAAACAATGCTGACTTTAAAGCTAGTTAGAATTAAATAAAATCTCTTTGTGTATTTAGATTAGTCAGAGTTGATATTTTCAAGTGGAGCTGTAAAGGATAGTGAGGTGTGTGTGTGTGTGTGTGTGTGTGTGTGTGTGTTGTGGGAGCTTTGAAGAAATCGACTGAGGGTTGATCCTGAATGAGGCTGTAATTCATTAGACTGAAATATTTTCATGGCGGGCCTAAAGAGCCGCGGGGCTGATCGATGGAGGATGGGTTGCTCTGTGCTCCAGCCTCTCTGCAAGTCCAGAGGAGCATAGTCCAGAATAATGGACATAACATTATTCAAATACAAGGACTGCACCCAAGAATGACTCTCGTAATCAGTTGACCTATAGACTATTATTAGATTACCTGACTAATTCTATTTCCCTTGATTCCTCTTTCATTGTAATACCATATCACTCAGTTCCTGTAGTGAATTACAATCTGTCAGAATGGCTGTATAAATCGTATGGATATTAGAAATAGCACACAGACAATAAACACTTTGAAGATTTTCCCTGATTTACACAGTTGTACATGTTTAAGAAACCTGAGGGACAGCAGCGAGACTACAAGCCCTTCATCATTAACAGAGCTCTAGTGGAGAAGGTGCTGTCTCTCTGTGTCCACATCACCTCAGACCTGACATGGACTGAAAACATTCAGGTCCAGTCCAAAAGTCTAGGCAGGACCTGTGCCATCTCTGACAATTGAGGAAGTTCGGGGTCTATCCATTGATCCTTAGGACTTTCTATTCAGGTACTGTGGAGAACATCCTCACACAGAACATCACAACTCAGAACATCACAATTCGTTGGTATTAGAATAGCTGGACCGAAAAACCCATCAAGAGAGTGATCTATGCAGCAGAAAGTTGCTGCAGCTCTGCTCTCCTTTTCCTGCCGGATATTTATACCAGGCGGTCCAGTGCAGCTCAGATCCTAAAGGGCTCGTCCCACTCCAGTAACGACTGCAATCAGGCAGAAGGTTCTGTACTATCAGGGCCATAACAGAGAGACTCAAGAGGAGCTTCTATCCTCTGGACATTCGTCTCCTAAACCAGAACATGCCTCCATCCCCTCATAGCGTTACCCTAAGGGACTGATACAGCACCTCAGGGTGTCATATCATATTCATTGTCATATTTCATGTCTGTCATATTTCAAAGCTGTTTATTATTACACTGCATGCTGCTAGACTGTACATGCCACTATACAGGTCCTCAATTCTGTTTACATAACTGTGCTAATGTTGCAGAATGCACTGTAATATAACACTTGCACATTGTATTTATATAAATCTGTCAGATTGTTGCTTCACTTATAACTTCACTCTAACTCAGCTTCCATGTTTTACATTTAGCATGTTTAAGTTGTTTTACCCTTATTTGGATTTGTTTTTAAATTAAAATTTTGAACAGTCATAAAACAGTAGCTGTTTAGGATACATTTCACTGTGTATTGTATTTGTATAACTATGCATGTGACAAATGAAGAATCCAGAATGATCTTGACTGATCAAGACTGATCTCCAGCAGTGGGTGCATGAACAGCCACATCTGTCACAGCAGATTGTTGTTAACAGATCCAGATGCTCAGATTTCAATAGGCCTGTGTTTGCGTTTGCAGTTTGAGAGCTTCCCCTGCTGGACTGGAAGACAGTGTCCGTGGCTCCCGCCCTGCAGGTCATGTGTAGTGTTAAGGGTCAACTGGGACAGGATGTGGAGAAGCAGGGCATCAAACTACCAAAGAAATTTAATGATCCCAATGACAAGGTGAGTCACCTCAAAAACCTGTTAAAAGCTTTAAAGGTTCCAAATCATGGAAAATCGAATTGTTGCTCCTTTTGTGAAACAGAAGAGTTGGGTGTGTTTCATAAATTGCTTTTCAAATAAGCGTGTTTACCAAAAGATTTAAAAAATCTGTTCAGTTCAAGAGAAGCTGGTCATGTAGAAATGAATTATGACCACGCAACCACACAAACATGTAGACTTAATTGAGCAAAAGTACCTGAAATGAAAAATGTAGGACACGTATTTGCATATCATTAGCAAAGGACACACTACAGTCTACCCTAATTTACATACCAATTACACGAAACTGCACTAATTCAGCTTGTTTTCATAGTGAGCCATTAAAAGGAGATTCATCAAACTCACGAAACACCCAGCCTCGTAGCTGGAGTTTCAGGTCGAGCAGGGAGGACAAAGCTGGTGGCCTTAGTCTTGACTTGGACGGGTACAACAGCAGTTCCCTCCACTGCTAGAAATCTGAGAATCAGCTTCGACTCTTACTTCAGTTGCCCCTGCTCTAAAACTATCTTCTAACCTGATTCTCTGCTCTTCATCCCTTATTTATCCCTTCATTGTTTCCTCATTGTCCCTTGACGTCACTTCATCATCTCTTCATTGTCTCCTCGCCATCCTTTCATTATCACTTCACCGTCCATTCTTCACATCATTGTCCCTTTACGGTTCCTTCATTGTCCGTTCGCCTTCCCTTCATCCCTTCATTGTCCAACACCATCACATCATCATGACTTTATTATCTTTTCACCATCCCTTCATCATCCCTTCATTGCCCGTTCACCATCTGTTTATCGCCCCCCTTCATTGCCCCTTCACTGTTCCATCATAAAATATACCTGTACTTTACCCATCTGCCCATCACCTCAGATCCCCACGGACCGGACCATGGTGGTGGGAGGCGTGACTGGAGGCGGAGATTCCTTGAATGGTCCAGGAGGTCTGCTGAAGAAGCGCAGACAGCGCTATGTGGAGAAGGACGGCAAGTGTAACGTTCACCACGGCAATGTGCGGGAGACCTACCGTTACCTGACAGACATCTTCACCACGTTGGTTGACCTGAAGTGGCGCCTTAACCTTCTGGTGTTCACGCTGGTCTACACCACTACATGGGTGTTCTTTGGCCTTATCTGGTGGTTGATTGCGTATGCCCGAGGTGACCTTGACCACACAGATGATGGAGAGTGGACGCCATGTGTCAACAACCTCAATGGCTTTGTCTCGGCCTTCCTCTTCTCCATTGAGACAGAGACAACAATCGGCTACGGCTACCGTGTGATCACAGAGAAGTGCCCGGAAGGTATCGTGCTGCTTCTGGTGCAGGCCATCCTGGGCTCCATTGTCAACGCGTTTATGGTGGGCTGCATGTTCGTGAAGATATCGCAGCCCAATAAACGTGCCGAGACGCTCATGTTCTCACAGAATGCCGTGATTTCTATGCGGGACAGCAAGCTCTGTCTAATGTTCCGTGTGGGAGACTTGCGCAACTCACACATCGTGGAGGCGTCCATACGGGCCAAGCTGATTCGCTCCAAACAGACCAAAGAAGGAGAGTTCATCCCTCTCAACCAGACGGACATCAATGTGGGCTTTGACACAGGAGATGACCGGCTCTTCCTGGTGTCTCCACTCATCATCTGCCACGAATTTAATGAAAGCAGCCCCTTCTGGGAGATCTCTCAGGAGCAGCTGGCCAGGGAGGAGTTTGAGATAGTGGTCATTCTGGAGGGGATGGTGGAGGCCACAGGTGAGACAGCAGAGAACATTAGTGTGTTAACAATAGTTAAAATCAATACTGTTCCAAAACACTTGCCCAGTCAGATATGGGACATCTTCCCCTTCCCAGGCGTGTTTTGCCCGTTGCTGTGTCAGTTTTTTTGCTCATAAGATAAGGTAAGATAACATAAACTTTTATTAGTCGCACTAGTGGGAAATGTATGATGTTACGGCGGAAAGTGGACAGTACAAAGGTAAGAGCAGCAGAACGCAATCGAATAAAGTTATACACAACAGTATAGTATAAAAAGCACACTATACAAATAGTACAAAAATATAAACATTTGTGTGTAGCAAAATATATGTATGTATATAGGTATACAGTAAACCCCCACTAATTCACAGCTTCAGTCATTCACAGATTGTTTCTTTGAACCAAACTAATAATTGTTCACAGAACCCCCTGCAAATTCGTGGAAACCGCAGATATCCTCCAGATCATTTATTTATTTATTTGCCTTTTCTGGAAATATAGCACTTTTCAGTGCTAAATTAATCAAGGAAAATATAATTTACTGTTTTTGTAACACAAACAATAATTTAAATTTTTTAAATAAAATGTAATGATATATTTTTGGTATTGTGGAGAGAAAACAATGAAAGTGCGTCTTGGGATGGTGAAATACCTCATGTACTCAGAAGGTGCGTGTCACAGGAGGGGCTGCTAAGCCCCAACCCGGAGCTACCTCAGGGAATGGACCAGACGCCAGACCAGAACTCCATGCTTGATAGGGTTTATTTCCCAGAAACAAAGGAACAACAGAAAAGGGCACGAGGGCCGCCAGGAACAAGAATCAGAAACAAGATCACAGGCAGGGTAAATGAGGCGATGGACACATGAGGTTACACAGACAGACACAGGCTTATATACATGGCATAACTAGGGGAAACACAAGGCAGCTGGGGAGCACATAAACAGAAAACAGGTGATGACAAAAACACGTGACACAAGCAGAACCCAGGAACACATCAAAAATAAAAGTCCACAGAATAGAAACAAACAGAACAGGGCAAAATCAGAACAAAAGCAACAAAAAAGCTGTGGCCCTAACTGGCCACTGGCCTGACCGTGACAGTGCGGTAGGATTGCAAGTAGCCAATCTGAGAGCATGATTCTCCTTGCTGCTGATTGGCTGCTGCCCTATGACGCATCTCTGGCAGGTATAGTCCAGAATTTCTGCATGGAGCTATCGCGAGTGTTTCATTTGTGTTCTCGTGTTTTTCGTTTTGTTTTTCGTAGAGCTGTATTTTTATTACTGTAAATTAAATTAATTTATTACTGTATATACTCTGCTTATACCAAAGAAAACAACAATGCATACCAAAGAAAGCAGTTCAGTGTAACAGCAAGTTTAAAATTAAACCAAAGTGTTTTGGGAGCATATTTAGACTCATATGTAGGGTTTACATTGTAAAAATGTGTAAATATAAACCTATATAAATATTTGTATGTAGGTACACTTTGGATAGCTGCAGGCATTGACAAAAACAGTAAGCAACAGTAAAAAAAAAAACAATAACCGTGAACCAGACAAACTGCACAAATTGCACATTGCTCACAGTAATATTTCAAGTTCTACCAGAAATTTTGCACACACGAGAAACTTCCACTTATTGGTCCGTGGTGTTTGGATGTGTGCATTTGTTTATGTGTGTTTGGTCAACTGCAAGATGTTGGTTGTACACGCCAACAGCAGCTGGAAGGAAAGACCTTCTGAATATCTCCTTCCCACACTGTGGGTGCAGCAGCCTGCCACTGAAGGAACTGCTCAGTGCTGACAGCTTAGCCACCATTCTCCTGTCACTCACCACCTCCACTGGGTCCAGAGGGCATCTCTGGATCAGCCTGTTCAGTTTCATTCTGTCACCAGCGGAGATGCTGCTGCCCTTGCAGGCCACACTGTAAATTATCTAATGGCTAATTATCTAGTGGCTAATGCCACTACAGTGCCATTAAAGATCTTCAGGAGCACTCCCTGCACTCTGAAAGACTGGAGTCTCCGCAGCAGGTACAGCCTGCTCCATACTTTTTTGTACAGAGCATTTGTTTTGTCCTGTCCAGTTTATGGCTCAGATGGACTGTATGTTTGTGCCTGCAGAACTCTGCCACCAGGTCCTTGGTTTTTCCAATGTTGATCTAGAGGTTCTGCTGGCACCACTCCCGGGTCAGTTCTCCTTATTTCCAATCGTCCCTATCAGTGATGAGGCCAACAATTGCAGAGTTGATAGGAGAAGTCTGCAGTGCAGAGAAATGGAGCAAGAACCTCATGCACTGGCATTTAATAGCCTGCTTCTGTGCATTTTGTATTGTTCTTGTATTCACTGCAGTTGTGCTGTAGTTTCAGAACAATGGTATCAGACTCGTAGTGATACACACATAGACCATCTTATTGGACCAAGTGTGTGTGACCAAAAAACCAGCACTGTAGGCTTGTTTGCCAGTGTTGGTTTGACGCTTGTTCTGTCATTAATAAGCACAGCATCAGTTTCAGAGTTGAACATTCATTGTGACTGTGCGGAGTTAAACCAGCACCACCCCCACATTTACCATCATAATTGTGGCTGAGGGTCCAAGAAAGCACAGTTTTTGCTAACCTGGTTGCTAACTTAGTTTTGAGGAAATTGAATACAAATATATTTACAGGAGCTGCATTAGTTTTCTAAAAATATATATATATATATACACCAATATACTATACACTAATGTTAGAAAAATATACATTTTTACATGTTATGTTTACTTTTTTTGGCTTTGATGTCAGCTGCAGGAATGCAGAAAGCATTTTACAGTGAAAGCATACACTGTAGCAAAAGGAGTGCCTTCCTGCCACTTGGTTGGAGTAGATGTGAGCAGTGTTTCGCAGAGCAGAGGTGTGCGTGTGTGTATCCAATATATATTATAATTAGCAAATTCAACTGTAATCTAACCTGAAGATGCTATGTGTGAATGTAAATGTGCATATGTGTATGTGTGTGTGTGTGTGTGTGTGTGTGTGTGTGTGTGTGTGTGTGTGTGTGTGTGTGCACACGCAGAGACAACACACGCCCAAGTGAGATGTATCTCTCCT
>JBBPDC010000001.1:790800-812390 GCA_037974485.1 Hemigrammopetersius urotaenia | reverse complement strand
TTTTTTTTTTTGCTGCTGCTTTCAGACTCTGATAGTCTGCGGTCCAGTGGTTAGGGACCTCTGATCTAAAGCAGATCTTTTATTTCGAAGAAGAAGAAAAAACACGTCTCGGGCACGTATTACGGTACAATAAAAATTTAGCCCACAAGCTAGCAAAAATGAGTAAAAAACAAGTGCACTTTGTTTTTAGTTGTATCTATACTGGCCCATGAAAATATTGTTTAACATAAAACTGGTCCGTGGCGCAAAAAAGGTTGGGGGCCGCTGATCGAGCGAATCATGAAAAAATGCCAATTGTAATATACCACAGGTAGCATTTGTCAGGTCTTCAGAGACTGAATTTTTCTAGTCTTGACCCAGAAAATGATATTTTTATTTTTTTTTTGTCAAGTCAGAACCTGAATTTGGCTTTAGCGATTGAGTTTGTAGAGTGAATTTCTTGAGTTTGCGTAAATTCTGACGGTCAGAAGTGAAACGGCGTTCCCAGTGTTCCTGGCATTCCCGCTATGTACCTGGAATGGCACTGGAATGCCAGCCGTACCTGCACGGCAATAAGCACACTAACCCCTCTCTCTGCGTCCCGCGTGCCTCGCCTCGCGGCCTCTCCAACTTTGGCTGTGCGCTGCTTCTGTTACCCAAACAGGGAATGAGGTAGGGGTCGATGCGGACACCGGTTATGTTGGGGGGGGTTGAGGTTGGGGTTTGAACATGTTCAGCTGTTCCGCTCCCTCTTCCCTCTTCACCACTGGCCTCTTCCTGCGCCTTCGAGACAGGGAGTGCGCCGGCTTGTTACCATGGTGACATCCTGATTGGCAGTAAGCAGCTGTATTTGGTCAGCTGTGGTGGTGATGGTGGTGGTTGTGGTGGTCTTGGAGGTGTATTCGTTGCTTGTGTGTGTGTTTAAACACATTACATTTTTAAGCTTGCATAAGTGACTGGAAATCCCAAGCATACACCAGCACCACATCCAGAGAGGCTGCCATGAGTTTTATTATTTTAACACTCACATACAAAGATGATCTATTTTGCAACAGGAGAGGGGAAAAAATAGATGGAAATATAGATGGAACATGAGAGAAAAGAGGGAAGGAGAAAAGGAAAAGAAATGGGAGAGAGGGAAAGAGGTAAGGAGAGAGAGAGAGAGAGATAGAACAGCATTGTGGGAAGGGTTGCTGATACAGCACAAGCGACCAGGTTTATTTATAGAGACCTCGCCGCCCAGCCCTTGGATACCAACAGCCAATCAGGAGGCAGGAGGGAGGGCCCCTCGGCCAATTGGCGTGCAGTGAGGTGGGCGTCACTCAGGAAGTTCTCAATGTGTTCACTTCAGCATTTAAAGGGCCAGCGTGACTTTTTCGCTCCGCACCTCCGCACACAGCCGCATGTCCCGCTAAAATTAGGCTGTGCAGAGGGGTAAAAACCAGGAGAGAGAAAATGCAAACACCAGTGTGAACACACAGGCCCTGAGAACTGCACAAGTGTGTGTGTGTGTGCCCGTGTGTGAAGTGGAGCTGTCAGCGCAGCATCACTGTTGCCAAGGAAAGTGGTTGTGTAAGCTCTCACCACCCTCGGCCTGGACCCACTGGACACAGGAGATTAATAAACCACATAAACACAAAACTACTGTCACACAAACTGCTCTACAACAACACACAATTCAGATGTGTGTGTGTGTATGTGAGAGAGATAGCGAACGAGAGTGAGAGAGCTCTTAGTTAACAGCATCTGAAAACCTGAAAGTTACAGTGTGTGAAATTTTAATAATGAATACACTAGTACTGTGTTTGTGTGCGTGTACACATATACAGAGAGTGAGTGGTTCGCAGTGGTAGCTGATTTAGGTATTATAATTAATGTGTGTACATATATTGATGCTGTGGGGATTGATGCTGTGTCTGTATGTGTTACAGAGGAGGGTGTGTGTGTGTGTGTGTGTGTGTGTGAGAGAGAGAGAGAGAGAGAGAGAGAGTGAATGCGAGAGAGAGCTCTTTGATTTCTCTGTATCATGTTGCTGATCAGTTCCAGCCCTGTTACTCTTCCTTGGCCCGACACTGGAAGTGTGTGCATATATAAATAGTCCCTCCAGTTTGTGTGCATTTGCTGGATTCTTTAAGGTATTCAGTTTATCAGGTTTCATTACTCAGTTTAGCTCAGTTATCCTGCTATGATTCTGAATTATTTTAAATAATAAACTCTAGGTGACAGGGGGACCCGTTTACGCTAAAGTGGAATAATGACAATAACACCAGAATGATTGTCAGAAGACTACATTTTGTTCAATTGTAATAATTCAAAATGTATCTTAATTGTTTACTAAAGAAATGAATTGATTCATTGAATTACTAAAAAAGGGGAATCAGATTGTTTAATAATTTTCTAAAGAACTGGATCAAATTGAATTGTGCGATAGATTTGCTGGTGTGTGTTGATGTCTCTCGCCCAAGTCTCTTACTTTAGCATGATCTGTGTTTGGGACACACTGGTCAGTACAGTGGCCTAGTGGTTATGTCCTGAAGGTTTGGGCTGTGGGGCAGCGCACTAGCTGTAGGTGTCATTGGCATCATACACACACACATGCTCAGTTTTGGTGACGGTTTACTGCAGTTAGTCTGCGTTAGAGTAATTGGGAGAGATTTATGATAAAAGCAGCACATCAGTGAGCTGCAGCCATTTTTACTCACGTATTGGCAAGCCTTTGGCTTTGGCATAGTTTTTTGGTTTGTTTAGAGTGTTTTGGTTACATTTATAGTCCTGGTGTGTATTCCTTTGAAGTATTCGCATATCTGCTATGAATAATTTAGTATTCATTGTGAAGTGTTCAGCGTCTACTGAGTTGTTCAGTTATTACTGAATCATTCAGGATCGCTAAATGAATCCTTATCTGCTAAAAAATCATTCAGTGTCTACTTTGTATAGTTCAGTATCTACTATAGATCATTTAATAACTACTAGGAGGTATTTCATATCTACTTTGAAGTATTCTGTATCTGCTGTGACATATGCAGTATTTATTTTGGAAGTATTGAGAATCTCCTATAAAGTATTCGGCCTGGATGTAGTTGATCAGTTGGGACCGATTCATACATGCTGTGAGTTCTGTGGGTTCTGTGACGTGTATTTGTGGTTCTGTCTGTAGAAGAATCTGATCTGTGAAGGAAAACGGCTGAATAACATTTATTTTTCCTCAACTGTTGCTTTAATGCATGATGCAGATCACCACCTTTCATCCATCTCTGTCTGTCTCTCTCTGTCTGTCTCTCTCTCTCTCTCTGTGTCTCTCTCTGTCTCCCTCTCTCTGTTAGGTGGAAGCAGCTCAGGATGCAAGCCCCCCACCTCCTCTTCCCTCTGCCAGCCTGCTCCCGGCTACTCCCCCGCTGAGCTCACCATGACCAGCCAGCACACACACCCCCCCTTCAGCAACATCCAGTCCATGGCTGACCAGCAGCAGGTACACACTCACTCACCCCCTCACACACATACAGTTCTCACATAGACGCTTCAATTTCTGTCATTTGGACATTTGGAAACTTTGGTGTCATATTAGTATTAATTATTATAACAATTGTTTTATTATGATGCCGCTAGTTTTTTTTACAATTCTGTAAATAATTAAAAAGACTAAATTGTTAAAAGTACAAAAGTTGTTGACAAATCCGTGTATGACTGGGTGGGGCTAAACTGCTGTAGACCGAATACAGTGATAAAATGTGTTGGCTTGGTGACATCCCAAAACTATCGTTTGAAAATGGGCTGTCTATGTAGCGTATTTGTATGTTTGCAATTTTACTACATTTACAGACTTTGAACGTTTTCATTCCAGAAAAGTAATGATATGAGCATTTAATATAATGAAAGGCATTT
Organism: Hemigrammopetersius urotaenia; assembly: GCA_037974485.1. Lineage (NCBI taxonomy): Eukaryota > Metazoa > Chordata > Actinopteri > Characiformes > Alestidae > Hemigrammopetersius > Hemigrammopetersius urotaenia. The sequence continues at coordinate 808,529 of JBBPDC010000001.1, read as the reverse complement.
TTGTAGCAGTAGAATTGCGGTACTGATCCTTTGTCCATATTAGCCCAACTAAATACCTGAGATGATTATCCCAGACCTGATCATCTGGTTCTGCCAAATGGTCAGCACTTATTTAGTCACAGTCATGCAGCCTTTGTGCTTTTTAAGCCAAATCGCAAGACTAAACTGTGCAGTATATCAGCTCACCTCTCATTTTAATGACCGTAGAACCGTTAAACAGCCTCAGCTATAAGGAACCTTGAATCTACCTAGATGGACCCGCGCCATGTTTTCTCTGCTGATCAACTGATCATCCTTTTCCTCCCAGTTGTGTGATGTCATAAGCCAATTCCACCCCCGGCCAAGCCTTACCTGTGAACTTTGCCCATTCAGGTGCTGTCTGATATGACGATTCTGCAGAGGAGGATCCCCCCAAGCTTCAGAGACCCCGCCAGCGCCCCACTCAGAAAACTCTCCGTAGACCTCATCAAGACTTACAAGCACATCAATGAGGTCAGTTCATACACGCACATAAACACGCACACAAAATGTAAATCTTCAGAAAGTCCTGAAAAATCTTCGCACACAAACCATCATTGCAGTGTAAAACAATGAGTTGCTCGGTTTGAGAACTTTGTGATAGATGGATATAGAAAGACAGACAGACAGATGTACTGTATAGATGGACAGACAGACATGTGCTGTTGGAATGATTTGATGGATCGATGAATTGGTAGATAAATAGATAGACAGACAGATAAATGTTTCATATTCATAGATGGATAGTTAGGCAGACAGATAGATGGATAGATAGATAGACAGACAGACAGGCGTACTGTATGAATTAATAGATAAACAGACAGAGGAATGGGTAGATGCATTCTTTTGGTCCATTCACCTTGTGCAAATGAATAATAAATAAAATCAGCGAATTATTGATTTGCAGGGTTTTCTGATGACATCATCGGTCCGTAAACCTCACATCGCTTTACTTTGGTGTCTTTGTGAAACAAGATCAAATAGAGCTACATTTGAATTAGAACAAATCTGACTGTCATCTCTTCGTCCCCATTCCCTGTTCCCATCCCCATCCCCTGTCCTCCTTCCTTGTCCCTGTCCCTTTTTCCTATCCCCTGTCCTCCTTTCGTGTCCTTGTCCCTGCCCCTATTTCCCCATCCCCTTTCCCCCTTCTCATCCTCGTCCCTTGTATTCTGTCCTCCTTCCCATCCCCATCATCTCCATCTCTGACACCCTGTTCCCACCCCCCGTCCGCCTCTGTAGGTGTACTACACGAAGAAAAAACGGCGGGCGCAGCAGGTGCCCCCGGAGGACTCCAGCACTAAGAAGGAGCGCAAGGTTTACAACGACGGCTACGACGATGACAACTACGACTACATTGTGAAGAACGGGGAGAAGTGGCTGGACCGCTACGAGATCGACTCACTCATCGGCAAGGGCTCCTTTGGACAGGTGAGCAGCTCGCGTATTAGAACCTCTGTTTTTTTCAGCCTGGCTTGAGGTATTTATGGCCAGGCATGTTCTGGAGAAAACATGTTGGTCCTGGATTGTCAAGTCAAGTGGTTTTTTTTTTTTCTTTTTCTTTTCTATCGCCTATTATCGTACACAAAGGTCAGTCAATGTGTTAATGTAATAAATCACAAAACATAAAACTAGTAGAAAGTAAAACAAAATATAAGAACTCAAAAAAGGAAGATTAACAGTATTTATATTTAAAAGGCAGAGGAGAATAGTATTTACCAACTTTTTCAAGCTACAGTTGGTGCTGATCTGATGTTGATCACTTAGAAAACTACTAAACTGGAGGTAAAGTTTATTTTTACCAGGTTATGGACTCTCACACCACACATCTGCTTAACTGGGTTTCTAGGGAGACTTTTCCTCCCATACATCTATGGACCAACTACAGGCTACAGGCAATTTCATAAACTGGTCAACCATAGAAAGAACTTTTGTGCTAGAAAGCACAATGGAAAGAACCACAGGAATAACTTACATTAGAAGAATCATGGAAGGAACTGTCGCATTGGAAAGCACCATGGAGGAGCCAGGCTAGCACTTACACTACTAATCTAATAGTGGGGAAACTATCAGAGTTGATTAACTCCAGCTATGCTCCAACACTGGAACATTTTAATATTCACAACACAACGTTCTCCTATCTACATGTCGAACATTAGATGGTTTGACAGGCAAGAAATAGTATTTTTGGCCCAGCAAGGTGATTCAAAGCAAAACATGAAGACTTTTGCACAGTACTATGGATATTAAGGCTCCGTGGTAAAGCTGAGGCTACTTGTCCTGAAATGTCCCGTTGTTCCTCTGCAGGTGGTGAAAGCCTACGACCACCACGAGCAGGAGTGGGTGGCCATCAAAATCATCAAAAACAAGAAAGCCTTCCTGAACCAGGCCCAGATCGAACTGAGGCTTCTAGAACTCATGAACAAACACGACACAGAGATGAAGTACTATATTGGTAAGTAAATGGGACGTTCAGGCTGGGGAACCTCAGGGATCATTAGAGTGAATCAGAAAACTATTAATTCCGTAGGAATTTGCTTATGCACAGATACTGCACAGATACACAGAGACAGAAAGAGACTATAAGTTAATATAAAAGTAATAAAGAAATCCCAGAAATACTCGGAAAATGCTTAGTACTAAATATATATCTATACTTTTATTGCACGTGATAGTGATATAAGTAGTGGGAGGGTCTTATCGGGCCTCCATTTTAAAACACATGACCAAACACAGCTGACTCACAATTAAGAACACTCTCAAATCAGATATTTAATAGCTGCATGAACTACAGCGATGAATAGGTATTATTAAATTATAAGAGCAGGGAATGGACGCCTGGACCTACTAGCAGAACTCTGAGGGTTAAACGATTGAATTTGAAGGTTAATAGTTGGAGGTTATTGATAGATTTGTTTTATTATGGTATGTTTGTGCTGTTTTTTGTGCCCATGAACTTTTTTTCTGTGTTCTGTTTAATTTATGACCTTACTATTTCAATTTTGAATTGTTACACCCTGTGCTGATTTTCCAAGAGAGAAATGTCCTCTTCAGCAGGGGGTTCTGGAGGGTCCTCTGTCCAGCACAGTGTGATGATCTACCTGGTTCAGCTCACTTGTTCATCTCCAGGTTTAGTGAGTATTTGAGGAGGACTGTGCTGGACACCTACTCTCCAGAACCGGATCTGGACACCCTGCTTCGCAGACACTCTTTCACTTTGGTGCACAGCTTTTATTTATACATGAAATATAAAATGCTCCAACTTTTGCACAGTTAAACAAGAGTTTTAATATTCTGTATTAATATTAATAATCTTTTTTCACCACTCTTCACTTCACTCTCCTCTTTTCATTTCTTGCCTTCTCTCTCCTTCTCTGTCTCTTCCACCCCCACATTGCTCTCTTTATATCGCTGTCTCTCATCCCTCTCTCATTCTCTCTCCTTTTCTTTTTCCTCTCTCTCTCTCTCTCTCTCCCTCTCCCTCCCTCTCTCTATCTCTCTCCATTTCTTTTTCCGCTCTCTCTCTCTCTCTCAGTTCACCTAAAAAGGCACTTCATGTTCCGGAATCATCTCTGCCTGGTGTTTGAGCTGCTCTCCTATAACCTGTATGATCTCCTTCGCAACACCAACTTCCGGGGTGTCTCTCTGAACCTGACACGGAAGTTTGCGCAGCAGCTCTGCACGGCGCTGCTCTTCCTCGCCACACCGGAGCTCAGCATCATCCACTGTGACCTCAAACCCGAGAACATACTGCTGTGCAACCCCAAACGCAGCGCCATCAAGATCGTAGACTTCGGCAGCTCCTGTCAGCTCGGCCAGAGGGTGAGTAACTCCCCCTCGGTATAACTGTCCTCACTCTTTCTAAGTGGGTAGGGTGGTCCTTCCTCTCTCCATTACACAGTATAAGTATCTCTCTCTAGGTCAGTAGAGTGGTCCTCTCCCTCCCAATTCACTCAGTATTTGGGGCAGTTGGGTGGCCTAGTGGTTAAGGCATCCGCCCTGCGACCAGAAAGTCCAGGTTCGATCCCCAAGACCGCTAGGCACCACTGAGGTCCCCTGAGCAAGGTACCGTCCCCGCGCACTGCTCCCCGGGCGCCGTGTTCCTGGCCGCCCCCTGCCTCACTTGGTGAACGGGTTAAATGCAGAGGAAGAATTTCGTGCTGTTCACACTGTGTGCTGTGGTGTGTTCACATATGACAAATGGTCATTTTCACTTTCACTTCAGTATATCTGTCCTCTTTCTCTGGGTGGGGTGAGGCAGCTCAGATTGTGTGGCTTGTGATTTCATGATGTTGGGGGCCCTGACCAAGTGTGTGGAGGAAGCAGGTCATTAGCAGCAGTATCACAGCATTTTGGAGCTCCACACCCTTTTTCTTATGATTCTGATCATCCATGGACACTACTGTGTGTGTGTGTGTGTGTGAGAGAGAGAGAGAGAGATAGAAAAAGAGAGAGAGGAGGCAAAGCTGTAATAGGCTTCAAAGGGCAGAAAGGGCTTTCCCTGGTGCAGCACACAATCGTGATCAGCGCATTGTCAAGGACTCTCCCTGAGAAAATGGGTTTGGGTGAAGTGCCTGTGAACGGATTCCCAACGGCGCTGCTGCACCCTCTCCTTCTCACACCCAGTTTCTGCTGCCACCCAGAGGCTGAAAAGTGTCACTACATGCAGCGTGTGCATAAAGCATCATCTGTGAGGAGTCTTATCTGTGAACTTAACGTTTATCTAGCGTTTACTTTTTGTGGGGTGTTTGTATAAGTGTGTGTGTGTGTGTAAATATATATTATACAGTACAGTTAAAGTTTTGAGCCCCCCTCATTTTTATAATTTGCTTTGAATCACCTTGTTGTTCTACTCTTTTCTTATTTCTTATCTTTGGTATGTTGAGTAGATTAAATGAAAGAAATGAGAACAAATGTTTCTGTTGACAGGCTGCAAAGTACTTAAAGGTACAACGTGCCTAGATAAAGATGTTCCAACCACTCAGCATTCAGCACCACAAGTATACAAACCACCAACCTGATCTTCTGCACCAATTTCTATGCTGTTTCAGGCCTTAAATCAGATGTGCTTTGTTGTGGTTTCATACCCAAGTTACTGTGTGGTTTAACAAGAAAAAGATTCCTCTGAAACTGGTCAGGTTCAGGGAAAATGAAAATCTTCAAAAGTCCTTCAGTCAAGACTACATTAAAAATACAAGAAAGGATCTTTCCCAGCAAAATATGAAGACATTAGTGGCACAAGACACTTGCACATTGTTGTACTGATAGTTATTTGGCCTGGTTGAGAGCTCACCAGGCACTTTTTTTAGTTCTGTTAGTTAAGAGCTTTAGTTAAATGTAACATTGAAAACTGTGCATTGGTATAAAGCATGTGTGTCTGTTGCAGATTTACCAGTACATCCAGAGTCGTTTCTACCGCTCCCCTGAGGTTTTGTTGGGGATGCCCTACGATCTGGCCATAGACATGTGGTCCCTTGGATGCATCCTTGTGGAGATGCACACGGGCGAGCCCTTGTTCAGCGGCTCCAACGAGGTGCGTCCAGAGAAATAAAATAGCCCAAATACAGTCATATATATTCATATAAAATCTAGCCAGCATCATAATAGTGCATTCTGAAGCCATTGCAGGGATACAGCCTAATCCTGTACAGCATGTGTGTCAAACGGGACTCTGTTCAGGCTACAGCTCTGCAGAAATGAGCATTTTCCTGCTCAGATCAACGCATGAAGGTCTTGCTAATTAACAGAGGAGTTCATTCAGGACTGATTCTGATTCTAAAGTAGCCAGTAGCATACCATTGCTGTCTAAAAATGCATGTACCTTTTTTTTTTTTTTTGTTCATTTGTACACAGCAAGAGGAAATAATGCAGATTTATTATTGAAATAAAAAATTGACATTGATTTATATTAAAAGTTAACGATCATTTCTCCTGCAAAGTGGCTATTTTGGACATACATTTTCTTTTTTGATTGAGATTATAACAAGAAGTACAGTATATAACATTCTGACATCCGATAAAAATTGTAGTACATATAACATACTAATATCCTACAGCGTAAAAGTGTATAATAACACGTTAACAGTCAATAGCATACCAGAATACATGATATATAAATATTCTAAAGCATAATAGTATGTATAACATGCTAACATCCTTTAGCATAATAAGCTACATGACATACATCCTGTGTTATGACCATGTATATAACAAGCATGTAGAGTGAGATCAGGCATGTTCTCCATCGCTGATTTTTGTTTTCTTCTCTCAGGTGGATCAGATGAATAAAATCGTGGAGGTTCTCGGGGTTCCCCCCAACCACATGCTGGACCAGGCCCCCAAAGCACGCAAATACTTTGATAAGCTCTCTGACGGCCTGTGGACCGTCAAAAAGAACAAGGATATAAAGAAGGTACTATATCCTTCAGCCTCTGTGAGTAAAACTCTGCTTCTAATTAACCCCACACCTCCTGACCCCATCCCCATATCTCCTGCCCATCTCCACCAGACCTCGTCTCATCTTCACACCCAGCACTGCAGAATCACCAGCAATACATTTCTGCTGCAGCTGCAAGGCCAAAGAGGACTAACTTTTAAGAACTCAAATATTTATTTTCTCTGTACGCTGATTAGGTAAATTAGTTTGAGGATGGTCCCTGTACTGATTGCTCCACATCACCTTCCAATCAGCATTCACCACGTCTCAGACTTGCTCAAAGGTATCTCAGAGGTGCCACTGGCAGCCCTGGGATTCAAACCTTCGAGCAGGGCAGACTCCCTAACCACTGGGACACCAACTGCCCCACACACTTTAGTCACAGCATAAAAGCAGCTAAACCGCACACTCTTTTACCTGCTCTTCACCTGCCTTTCCTGTCCGTATTCCTCTCTCACCTGCATGACCTCTAACTACCTCTTAACCATTTTCACTGTTTTAACAGTTACTGTAATGAGTATACAGTAAACCGCCGACAATAAAGTAAATGACGCTCTCGGATTGGCTTATTTCAAACCTGCTGCCTCTGAGTGCAGTGGTATAGCTGAGCTTGTTAATATTTGTTACAAATTATTAAGAAAAATATAATAGTAAATTATATTTTTCTTAATAATTTAGCATTAAAATGCCCCCAAAAATGTATATCTCCGTGAAAAAGCCAAAAAAAATTAAATATCTGCTGTTTCCGCAAACAGTTATTAGAAAATCTGCTGATGACTGCAGCCACGAACTCTGGACCATGACTTTGTGGTGGTTTACTGTATTACTATGCTAACTTAACACCTCTTTGTCTTTAATCAATTAATATTTCTTAGTCTGTGTAATGTCTGATCTGTTGAACTGTGTTAAAGGTTGTTTTTTGGGTCTGATCAGTAATGGCTGGTTTTAAACATCACCCCCTGCAGGAATATAAGGCTCCAGCGACGAGGCGGCTGCACGAGATCCTGGGGGTGGAGACCGGGGGTCCTGGCGGGAGGCGGGCTGGTGAGCAGGGCCACGCCCCGTGCGACTACCTGAAATTTAAGGACCTGATCCTGCGCATGCTGGACTACGACCCGAAGACTCGCATCACACCGTTCTATGCCCTGCAGCACAACTTCTTCAAAAAGACGACGGACGAGGGCACCAACACCAGCAGCTCCACCTCCACGAGCCCAGCCATGGACCACAGCCACTCCACCTCCACCACCAGCTCTGTCTCCAGCTCCGGTACATACACACACGTCCACACAAACAAACATACTCATACTATCTGCTATTCATTAGGGTTATCTAGTTATAATGTTATCAGCTGTATTCGCATGTTACAGTTGGTGGCCTAGTGGTTAGGGAGTTGCCCCTGCGATCAGAAGGTCGTGGGTTTGAGTCCCAGGACTGCTAGTGGCACCTTTGAAGTACCTTTGAGTTAAGGTACCATCCTCACACACTGCTCCTCACACAGTGTTCCTGGCTGCCCGCTGCCTCACTTGGTGAATTGGTTTAATCCAGAGAAGAGTTTTTGTGCTGTTCACACTGTGTGCTGTGGTGTGTTCATATATAACAAATGGGCACTTTACACTTAGACTTGTTTACTGAAAATACACTCAGAATTGTTTATTTTATCAAATGAATTTACAGTATGATCATCATTCTTTATTAGGCAGGACATATCATATTTTCATTCATCTCTGCTGAACTACAAAAAGCAACCAAATTTTTGTAGTTCAGCAGATAGGCAAGTTAACTGTTCTTTCCATGAATCTTTTTATTTGACTTTCCATCTATAGTTGTTCACTCAAGAAGAACAAAATCTGAGAATATGAAGTAAATGGATAAGTGGTAAAAACCTGTGGGGTGTAAAAACTTTTGACGGGTACGGGGTATGTTACATAAACGTGACAGTTGTTTCCACAGTGGTTCCTAAACTGGTCCTGGGGAACCTCCTGCACGTTTTAGTGTTTACACACCCGATTCAGCTCAGAAACAGATGGGTAATTGACTAATTGAACTAGGTGTCTAGGGAGTGATTAGAACACTAAAAGTGCAGGTTCTCCAGGACCAATGTGGGAAAAGCTGCTTTATAACTGTCCACTGTAATATGTTGAGGTCCAATTTTACTGAACCACAGTAGGTTTTATATCAGTTTTAGTAGATTGGACCTTTCAGTGCACAGTGTGTTTGTGTCTTACCTAAACATTCTTTTCTCTCCAACCCAGGTGGATCTAGCGGTTCTTCCAATGACAACCGAAATTACCGGTACAGCAACCGGTACTACAACAGTGCCGTCACTCACACGGACTACGAGATGCAGAGCCCACAGGTACCATTCAGATTATCACTCTATCCTGATTATCCGTCTGTGGACCTGTGCAAGTATAGCAGTGTAAAGTTATTGCATTTCTCACTTCTCTCTATTCTCTTTTCTTCTCTCATCTTCTTTTCTCTTATTTCTTCCTTTTCTCTTCTCTCTTCTCTTTCTTCTTCTCCCTCACTCTCCTCTCATTTTGTCTCATCTTCTCTTCTTTCCTCCTTTTCTTTCTTTCTCTTTCTCGTTCTCGTTCTCTTTCTCCTTTTCTTCCAGGCACCCTCCCAGCAGCAGCTGCGGATCTGGCCCGGAAGTGAGGGGGGTTTAGGGCAGCTGTCGAACAGCGGCAGTGACTCCTCTTACCCACAGCTCCTCCTGCACAAGCCGGCTGCCTCGCAGCACTCCCGCCACTTCCTCGGCAATGTAGGGGGCATGATGGAACCTCCTCACCACCCCCACCCAGTGTACGGCGGTGGAGGCCACCACGGCAACGGCCGGCAGCTCCGGCAGCAGCAGCAGCCGCAGAGCCAGGCGCAGGGTCAGACTCCCCAGGGCCCACAGGGTCAGGCGCTGATGCCCATATCATCGCCGCAAATGCAGGACAGCATCGAGCTGAGCCTCACACACCACCACCACTTGGCCCAGTCTTCCATCGTGCAGCCCCCGCCATCGAGCTTGGACTCCAGCCAGTACGGATCCTCCAACATCCACCTGGGCCTCTCCGCCTTTCGGACTAGAACGGCCCTCGCTCCGCCCCCCCAGCCTCCCACCGCCTCCTCGCAGCAACAGCTGGCCCCAGCCCCGGCCCCCCAGGACAGCATGGTGCCTGCCTCCGGCCTGGGCTACATCCCCCCCTGTTACCCAGGCAACAACAATAACAACCCGCCGCCCCAGGGCAGTGGGATGCTCACCGGCGCCCCGTCCAGGGGAGGGGGCGCAGGGGCAGTGCGGCCGGATTCAGAAGAGTCCATCATGATGGGCGTGTGCGGAAGTGGGGGGGGCGGCCAGAGCGCGGCCAACTCTTGATAAATCTTGAACAAATTCCAAAAGCCATACAAAAAAAAAGAATTTTAACGAGAAACATAAATGATTAAAAACAAACAACAAACGCCGCATACACACACATACATGTAGTACACATGAAAAAAACACACACAGAAAAACTTGTGAAATATCAAAGGATTTTTTTTTTGTTGTTTTTCTTTTGTTCTGTTTTGCATGGGGTCGAGGGGCAGGAGAGGGAAGATTTTATCTTTTCTTTTTTTCTTTTTTTTGGAAAGAAAAGAGCAGAGGTCGAGTCGGGCAGGGCAGGATGTTTTAATCGTTATTATATTATTATTGGATTTTATGTGATTTAAGAATAGGTTTGCAGCGAGGTTTTTTTTTGTTTGTTTTTGTTTTGTTTTGTTTTTTCGCCATTTTGGTGGCGGCGCTCCGGGTGAGCTGGGAGCGGAGCGGTGAGTGAGTTAGAGGGAGAGAAGACCCTGTGAGCTTTTTTTTTGTTGTACATTTGTTGTACATTTTTAATTTATTAAGAATCACTACAAAAGAAGGGGAGAGAGAGGTAGGACGATGGAGAGGAGTTCTAACGAGGTGGGTGTTTTTTGTTTTGTTTGTTTTTTTTGCTGGGTTTATTTATTGGATGTGTTTATTTTATTTATACAGGTTTGTTTTCATTTTGGAGGGAGAGACAAGACTCACGCATATACACAAAAACAAACAAACAAGCAGACAAATGGGATTGAGTTGTTTTTCGTTTGACTTTCTCACCCCGTGACTTACGCAAACACTTTTGTTACTGTTTGACCTTTTTTTTTTTCTTTTCTTTTTTTTATGTTTCCAGTCTTTTTCTCGCTTGACACACTGGCTTATATATTCTCAAACTATGAAACAAATCTTACGAATAAAATAAAGCAAATGACAAAAAACCGTAGTCACACCGCGGTGAGAGAAACCACGCCAGGAGGAGGAGGCCCAACCACTTTGCCCAGGCGAGGCGAGCCACTCCGAAAGCGAAGAGGGGGGACCTTTAGCTAATCTTTACAGAAAAAAAGGAAGGAGGAAGTGAAAAAAAAAACAACAAAACACTCGGCCAGAAGGAAAAACCAAAATGCTTCCCTGATGTTTGTTTTTCGGAAAAAAAAAGTCTGCCTTCTTCATCTTCTCTACACTTTCTCTCTTTTTGTTTATTCTCTCTCTTTCTCTCTATTTCTTACTCACTTTTGTTTTTGACAGAAAACAGTGAAAACATTTGTATTAACTCTTTATATGCTAAGCCAAATCCCTCTTTCTCTCTTCCTCTTTTGCTCTTTCTCGTTTTTTCCTCTTCTTCTCTTTCCATTTTTATCTCTTCTCATTTTCTCACTCTTCCCTTTTTTTTCTCTCTTGTCTTTCTGTTCTGTCTTTTGGCTTTTTTCACTCTCTCCTTTTTCTTTCATTTTCTTCTTTTTTGTTTTTCCCTCTGTCCTTTTTCTCTTTCTCCATTTTCTCTGTCTTTGCTCTGCTGCTCTTTCACACACTTGCTTTTTCGGTCTGCCTGTAGCTTATCACATAGTCCTTTTTTTTCTACTTTTCTTTTCTTCCTGGCCCCATATTTGTGTTGGACGGAAGAGGAGATGGGCGAGAAAAGCAGGAGGGAGGAAACCGTAAAAACGAAGGAGACTCTTTCATTCCTCCTCCACTGAGCCCTCCTGCTCTCAACCTCTCTCTCTCTCTCTCTCTCTCTCTCTCGCTCTCGCTCTCTCTCTCGTCTTTTCCTCCCTCTTCCTCCTTCCTTCTCTGCAACACTCTGTGAGTGCTGTTTGCCATCAAAAAAAGGAAAAAAAAAAAAAAGAAAAAAGTGAACTACTTCTCTCTCGGCTGCTATCTCCACTCTCAACCATGTTCGGATTGCTGCTAAAGAAAACAAACAGATAAGTAAATAAATAAATAAATAAAAATAAATGAATAAAAAAAAAACTTTTTAACCCTCCTGCTTCAGAAAAAATGGAAAAATAAAAAAACACTGCATCTCATGTATTTATTACTATTTAACAAGAAAAAAAAGTGAATCTGTTTTCTGCTGTTTATTTTTTTGTTGTTTACGTTTCGGCGCAGGTGAAAAAGCTTGATCTTTCTACTATGTAACGGAAACATGGTATTAAACAAGTGCCTCAATTTACCGGTCAGAGCCGCTGGACAGAGTGGGGTGAGGTTTTGGGGGAGGTAGGTTTTTGAGCAGGGGTAAATTATATGTATAGCTAAAATTTCAAGCCTCATGTAATTGTGTAGAAAAGAAAAAATCCACACTTGTAAGAGCACCTGTCTGAACCGAGCCTCAGATGGACTGACTCGTTGACTTAATTAACTGATGACGTCATTTTGCATTGTAAACACGCCTCTCTCTCGCTCGCTCGCTCTCTCGGCTGCTTCATGCGACTGGGATTCAAACCCACGGCCTCGAGGGCATCAGGACCCGTGACACCACCCCCTCTGTTCTCGTCAGTGACGACGACTGCTGTCTCTCATTTTGTCAAACCCAGTTAACGCTTGTAATCAGCCTCTTTTTACTTTGTAATTTCCTCCCAAGTCTCATCCAAACATGTCTGAAGTATTATCACATCATCCGTTCTTTTGGGTTCTCGATTAAAGAGAAAGTTTCCTCTAACCCAAGCGTTTAGGAGGAGTTGATCACACTGGTGTTGGAGAAGTGGCGAAGCTGGACGTCGTCACTTAGAAGCACACTGACAGGCCTCACTCTTTAAGGGTTGGGTTTTTTTTTCTTCCTTAAATAAGCTGCTTATAAAGTGCCACATATACAATCATCTCGCAGTTCTCTATCAGTACGTCCTGAGATGTTCTGAAACGTTCCTGTCTTGATGTGATTCATCACTGCAGTTTAGAAAACTTTTTCAAACCTGCCCCATAATTAAGGGGGTACGATCCAAACAGAGGTTTGCTGGTTCGAATATTCAGAACTGTTTACAGTGATGGTGACTGGAACCAGACGTCTGCCTCACAGAAAGTTATGGTTTCTGCTTAAGAAGCTTTTGATCCTAAAACTAAACTCCTTTATGGTGGAGGAATGCAGGGTGTTGTGGAGTCATTTCAACACCCATAAAAACACATGGCTGTATTTGTTGGAGACATCTTGTTCCATTCACCACCACTATAAAGAAATCAGAGCCTATATAATGAACCGTTTCACACCAAACCCACTTTTGTTTATACACTGAATTATGGCATTTAGCCTTGTGTATTAAATTGCCTGAAGTACAGATTTGGGCCGTATTGGTTTGAGTTTTTTTTTTTCCATTTAAAGAAAACATTGCACACAATAGATAATTCAGCGTCACTGTTTAACTAACATTAGCTGTTGCTAAACTAGCTTAAAGAGACACTAGTTTGGGAATCAGTTACTGTTTATATTTGGTGTATTATTTCTGGGTATTAGGTGACATTAAAACATTTACATGAAAATGTAAACTCCTCACAAACTAAGGTTGTTCCAGTAAAACATTCAGTGATTGGTTAGAGGCTTATTTGCATATGGGCCACCTCCCACAGTATTATTATACATACTGAACTCAGAACCTGAGGGACTTGCATTCATTATGTATCAGTTTAATAGTGTTTAGAAACAAATATTATGGCTAAAATATATGTTTGGTCTTCAACAAATGCCTAACGTCCTGCTCATTGGTGGGTACTGGGTGGTTGCAAGCCAGCTTCGCATGAGCGGTTGTTCCTGTAAGATCTTCTGAAGACAAAATACCATCTCGGTGCAGATCAGTTAATGCCATCATTACTGATGAAGTTTCTACAGAAGAACAGATTCAAATCCATACTGCGTATGTCCTGGATATAAACACCAACTGGAACAAGATCAAAGTGGTAAGCTAGCAATAAGGGGGAAAAAAAGGTTCTCTCAGATTCTTTTTTTTTTTTTTAAACGTTTTTGTAAACCGTTTGTTGCCAGCTTTAGTGCTGCTTATCTTGTCCATTTAGTTGACTGAAGAAAACACATGCCCAGAATAAGCCTAATTGTAATCAAAATTGACCGTTTACCATACTTTCAGAAGTTTAGTCCAAGGCTAGGCCTAATTCATGTCTTAGAAACCGCCTGAATTTTTTTTTAGGGAATGAAAAGTGGTTCATCTTTGACGGTGGTCACCAGCCCTCTGACTAATGAAGTCCCTGATTGGCTGGAGTGTTCAGTAAAGGGTGGAGCCTGAATGTCAGATACGGGTTGAAGCCAAACATGGCAGTGGCAGCTTTCCAAGCAGTATGTCTTCAAGAGTAGGTTGGTGCTTACTGATTTTATGGCGTTGCACTAAAGAATCCATTTTGGATCTCTATTTGTAGATCTTATGTGTTTTATAGGGCTGGGAAGAAACTACAGGAGGGCTTTATAGGCATTTGTTTTGCTTTATCTGTTCAGTTCAGTTGTAGTAAAATCTGATGAGAACAATTACTTTCCAGAAATCTCAAATTTTAACCATGAATGACTAATCGGGGGTCCGTTTTCTTTCATTACACCCTTATAGTCAAAGACAGATTCTGAACTAACACTCCTACTCTGAGAAGGGCCTAATCAATGTTCCTTGCCGTTACCATTGAGGCCACTTTGGATTTCCTGAAGCAGCTTTTAATAGATGGGTCTTTAGGGACAGATTTTGTAAATGTGATATAAGGGTTCCAGAACAATGGAAAGGGATGTTCTTTAACAGCAGGAAAGTGTGTGATAAGATATAAAAACGTCTGAATTAACAGAAAGGCCTGTGGCAGCAGTTTATAACCCTGTGCTGTAGTATTAGATCTTCCTCTGGAGATCCACCAATCTACAGAGCTTGGTTACATCCCTGGTGATGAATGTGTTCAGGGCTTCATTCTGTTCCATGAAATCCCTAACCACTACCTTTAGATCTATATTATAGGAACACTAGTTTGACTAAATCTGATTCTGGATCATATCAAGCAAAACAGCTACCAAAAAAAACATGAAATTAGACGAGTAAAGAAGACTCGGTTGCTAAAGCCAAAACAACTCATTACTTTCAAGAGACTAGAAGTGACCGAAGCCCTGGTCCGCAACTTGACTCTGGAGGATGGGAGCTGACTGATATAGGGGCACTGTTTATCATTCTGGTGTTGTAGGGCGCCCACTATGGGCCTTTACGCATTACTGCAGTCTTTGCTGATCACTGTGGACACTGCTCTCCTTTTCCACATTATCGAAATGCGTATGAGGACAAGTCGAGGGGGGTCCTCATACGCATTTCGATAAGGGGGGGGTCTGTTCGCAGCTCTCTAACCAACATGGTGGATAAGTACAGATGTGAGATGTTTGATTGTTGTTATTTACTGATCTGCATTAACATTGTGCTGCGCTGCTGTTACTAAAACAGCTCATTCAAAAACCCAAAGCCGAACAAAATCGTATTGCAGTGATGTGGCATGTCCACACGACAGAAAACAAATTATTTCAACCGAATGTGGTACAAACAGGTTTACTTTTTACCTAACAGTAGTGGTTTAAACCCGGAGAGTGTACAGAAAATGCAGGTATATTTTACAAAAGCCTTAAAACTGATTTCTTTGCTTCCAAAGATCCAAGCTTTATTGAGTTTCCAGGCTTCCTGGAGGACTTTCAAAGTTCCCAGTCCTGTCTCTTACCCTGACCAGTGTCAGGCAGGTTGTATTTTTTTTACTGGAAATATTGATTTGAATATCTCAATATGCTCTGAGGAAAGTTCACAGTTTGCAGCATCATAGTTTGGTGACCTGTAAGCTTTCAGTGCTAAACCTAAAGAAGCACACTTTAGGCACCACGCACGTCTGGATGACTAGATTTGAAAGAGAGTTTTTCGAAAAGCCACTAAAGATACAACAGCAACTATTAAGAAACATAACCACAACCGCAACCAAAGATACCTTTGCAACGATGTGGCAACACCCAAGTTACCAGAGGTACCATGGCAACCAGCTAAAACATCCACACAACCATCAAAGATACCATAGCAACCACCTAGCAACACGCTATCAAAACCAGTCTCTGCATTTTCTCCAGGAAATGGTTTTTTCTAGTTTTTAGTAGGACAGCATAGGCAGAAAGTTTCAAGCTATACATTAAAATGTCTCCTTGCTCAATTTTAATCCCCTCGCATCGTTTTCATGGGTACAAAACATTTATATAATAAAATTCAGGATGGACTGTATCAGCTCTGCTGGTGGACCTTTGGGTTTGAAGAGACCTCCAGTGCCTGTGACTCCAATGGTCATTTTAAACCTAGAACAGTAACAAGAGACGTTCAGTGTCACTGTATTTTCTGGTGATGTTCTCCTGGAGTTCTGGTCCTAACTGCCCGAACTCTATGTTTATAGAGACTAAATAATCAAATACCTGCACTTTGTGGATGTCTGCTGCCCTGCTGAGCCATCTTTTTCCAACCGAAAATGAATACATTTGAATTGAATCTATAGATTTAGGTGTGGGCAGTATTTGTTTTGGCTCGGTTTTTTTAGATTACTGGGAGCAGGGGAAAAAACAAGTGATTGCTTCTTCATATCTAATCACTCCTGCTGGAGTGGTGTGTGTGATGGCAGAGCAGTGTATCGGAGGATGAAGAAAGAGGAAGAATCACCCTAGAAAGCAATAAAGTGGAAAATTCGACACCAGACCACATCAGAGCCTCGCTGGACATTTGGGGAGGTGTTTGGCCCGAAAAATAAAAATGTGAGTAGAATTCCTGGTACAACAGAACAGCAATAGACTGCGGCGGACCGTACAGGCAGTAGAAAAGATTATCAGTGGCCCCCTGATTCTAATTCTGAAGTCTGGATGATGCAGAATGACAAAATTCCAATCCAAAAATTTGATTCTTTGCTCAAATAGATATGTCATATTTCCAGAACTGTGCCATTCAAGCATAACAAAGCACCAATTTAAGGCCTGAACCAGTGAAGAAACAGGAGCAGATTGTTCTAGATGCTCAGGCCTAAGACATGAATCAGGCTTTCAGTGTTTGCAGCCCATTGCAGTAAAACGTTTGTTCCCATTTCAGTTTTTTAATCCTTTTATTTTGAAAGTTTGTTGCTTTTTTGCTGGGGTGCCAGCAATATGCAAAAAAAAAAAAACAAGTTGTAGGAAAAACAAATAATGACTTGTAGTTAATCAGTTGGAAGCAGAAAAGCCCTCTAGATTATGTTATTTATACCAAAATAAAGTTTTGCTTCTTTCATTGAGTTGTATCATTTAATTAGGACAGAAAGGTCAAATTTTGCCTGTACAAAAGTCTTGATGCAAAACTTTATTTTGGTACAAAAAGCATAATCTAGAGGGCTTTGAATTTCTTATAGGCCATTTCTGATTTCAACTGATTAACTACAAGTCAAGTTATTATATGGTGTTCCTATAACTTGGTTAAGTGACAAGACTTTTTTTCAGGCACTGTATGTCGTCATTGCTTTTTTCCATATTATATGGACAAAACTAATGGGACATTTGACCCACCGCGAAAACCAGTACAGACCTAAAGCACTGCGTGGAAAACCAACAGAGACTTTTATGACACTGCATTCAGATGCATAGACTTTCATATGGAGCGCGGCTGATGGTTGCTTAGCAACGACAGACGCTTCCGGAGCGCAAGCGCTTTGGAAAGAAGGAGAAAGCAACGCGCCTGGCGTTTTCCACGCGTTTTTAGGCGCGATATGTGAACGCCCCCTTAAAGTGCTCCTTTGCATACTAAATGTTATTGCACTTTTTAATGTTTTTAAATTTGCGTATAACAATGCCACGAATCCTGATAAATGGCAGTAAAACATGTGATTAATCGCGATAAAAAAATTGAATTGTTGCCCAGCATTTGTTTACATATATATGTGTGTGTGTGTGTGTGTGTGTGTGTGTGTGTGTGTGTGTGTGTGTGTGTGTGTGTGTGTGTGTGTGTG
>JBBPDC010000001.1:755041-766260 GCA_037974485.1 Hemigrammopetersius urotaenia | reverse complement strand
GCGTTTGTGTGTGTGTGTGTGTGTGTGTGTGTGTGAGAGACAGAGAGACTCACGCGCTCTCTCTGAGGGCCTCCTCTCCTGCTGCTGAGATCTTCCTGTAGCAGTAAACCATCTCCACCAGGAGCCACAGCTGCAGCCCAATGATGGACACGTACATCATCACCTCAGACAGGATGGATGCCATTCCACGGGTTGCTATTGAAACAGAGCGAGAGAGGAAGAGAAGGAGAGAGAGAGAGTGAGTGTAAGGGGTAGAAAGAGACAGTAAATTATAAGACTCAAATTCAGGTGCACTATTTGGCATTACTGGTTTATTGCAATGTCAGTTCTCAGCCACAAGGTGTCAGTGTTTATCAAGCGCTGCCGTCAGAGTGCTTCTGTGGGGGGGGGGCGGCGTTTCTGGAGACCTTGCAGGTATTGCATGAAAGCATTTGAGAGGTCAAGTACGGATCTTCCTGTGAGGATTTGATTGAGAGCATTAATGAAGTTGCGAACTGATGTTGGAACATGGATGTGAGAAAACCCTTCGTTACAGTTAGTGCTGCTTTCAGGATCTGGGCTCGAGTCCAGCCACAGCGCTGTGCAACAGTACTGAACTCCCCCTAGCGTCTTTAGGCACTTCGCAGCCTGTCACAGAAAATCATTTGATCCCATTTCTTTCTTTTAATCTACCCAGTATGCCACAGATAGGACCAGATGACAGGCATAAAATAATTTTTGCACCAGCAAAGTGATTAAAAGCAAAATATGGAAAAACAAAAAGGGACGTTTGCACAGTACTACTGAACAGAGGGTGTATCAGTACAGCAAGTAGCACAGACTGCATGATGGAGTTTGGCATCCTGTGGCGGTTATGTAAGAGAGGAGGTGTGTGTAATTGTGTGTGTGTGTGTTTGTGTACTGTACAGCAGTCCGCAGCAGTACTGCTTTCTGAAACCTGCTGACAGACAGACAGGTGTGTGTGTGATCAAAGCCATGGAGCTGTCACCTTGTTTACTGTAACACGAAGAAGACACTACTCGTGTCCTTGCTTTTGATGTTCAGTCCACGGCAGCAGCACATCACTTTAAATCTGCACAGCTAGTTCTGTTTGTGCAAGTGAGTGAAGAGTGATTTTAGATTTTAGGAAGCTGAAAATGAGTCGATTAAATATTTAAACACTTTATTTTTGCTACATTTCAGAACTTATTTTAAATATACACTAAAAACAGAATTATTCCAGTATTTCAATTCATTGCAGATCAGTACAGAAAAGAATCAACTAATCTTTCGCTGAGTTTTAACATCTGAAAACAGATCAAAAATTAACACCTTAAATTGACACAAATAATAATTATTATTATTTTATCTATTTTTAGCTATCTAAATGGAGTGGGTCTTTTATTCTTATTTGAGTGTCATTATTATTATAATTGTTGTTGTATAATTAATTATTAATCTTATTTAATATTTAAAAATTATTTAAAAGTTTCTATTCATTTTTTGTATTGTTGCTTTTTGACTCCATTTTTTATTTTCACAGACAGCAGTAACCCAGGGGATCTGGCAACCCTGAGTGTGTCTGGACTGCTCAGTTCTCAGCGGTGCAGGACAGCAGGGCTGAGCTTTACTGAGGATTCTGAATTCAGAGGTACCTTCTCACCTTTGGGCACTACGTTCAAGTTGATGAACTTGGTGGTGTTGGTGTGGAACTCATAGTAGTCAAAGACTAGTGTGCGGTCGAAGTAGCAGCGGTAGGTTCCGGTGTCGTTTAAGGTCACGTTGAGGATGTAGATGGAACCATCCTGCAGGTCCAGGGTCTTCTTACTGCCGTTCCAGGCCAGGCGGTCAGTAAAGCGCACGTCCACCACCGAACCCGCCATGCCTACATAACTGTAGATCTACAGCACACACATAGACAGAATGAATCCTAACACACAGCAGCTCCTCTCTTTTCTTTTAATTTGAATCCCCTTGTTGGTGCAAAAATGCTGTTAACCCTGTCAAACTGTCTCATCATTGCATGCAAATTGCCTAAAGATACAAGGAGATAAAGGAGCTCCGCCCACTCAGCATTCAGCACCACCAGTATACTGATCACCGCCTGATCATCTGGAATCATCTGCTCCTGGTTCTTCACTGGTTCAGGACTTCAGTTAGATGTGCTTTGTTATGCTTGAACGATTCACTTAACAAACGATAAAACTGTCCCGATTCAGGGACTGGACAGAAAATGAGAGTCTTTGAAAGTCCTTGAGGAAACCGGGAGAAGTGTTTCTCAATACAACATTAAAAAGTCTGTATCTTTGCAAGCAAAATGCGAAATGTGGGGGCTCAAGGCTTTTACCACAGAGAACACATTAGAGACTCCTTAACTACCTGAGTCATTCTGCGGTGAGTCTGGAGGATGATGATGACGAAGCTAATGCCATGTAAACTGAGTTTATTGTGATTGCTTTTGGGTCTGTCTATCACTTTAAATCTTATCACACCCTTCCAAAAGTGTCCTGGACATTTAATCAATGTTCTTTCATTTATCCTGAGATATACCGAAGCCTGACCGTTGCCTACATTCTCAGATGACGTGGCTATTGGGAAATGGAGTGCCCCCAACCCACAACCCCCACCCGCATTGAAATTCTAGTGGAGATGCTGATCTGCCATTACTGCTGTACTGAATGGTCAGCAGACAGCGTGACTTCTGCCGGCCCTGCACTTCTCCAGCTTTAGCGGATTCACTAAGAGCAGCACTTACTGCAGCGACAAGAGCTTTAATGGAAAACTTGCATCTGAACAAGGGAAGGAAAATTCATAATAAGCTCTTTGTCCAGACTGTTCCATCTAGACAGAACTGAGTTCAGTTTTTGACCATTTTCTGACACGCCTTAAATTCAGCTCCTGAAAAAGAGCCTTCCTCCAACCTCAGCCTGATCATTTGTGTCAGATCATCAGATCTTCAGATAAAGCATGAGATCCAGAAGAAAAGTTGAGTTGTCTAATAAATGAGCCTGTAGAATCTGAATGTATGTGATTTTTTTTTCTTTTGCTCCTTATTTCTCCTAAAGGTGCAGTTTAGGAGAAACAAGTCCAACTTGATAATCTCTAAATAAGATGATTTATTTCAGAAGAGTCACAGAGAAGACTGTCTGGAGCAGAGCCACATTCCTATGGGGTGGCTAATCTGTTTAATGTGGTTAACATCATCAGCCACATCAGCTCCCAATGCAATATCTCAAGCATTCTAAAGTGACATTTCTGCTAATCAAGCAGACAAGGCTAATGAATAATGAGAGGTTAATGGCGAGGTAGCTTTTAGTAGGCCATTGTCTTCACACACTCACATTAGAGCCCTGGAGTGGTTCTGAAATGTATCATAGACTCGTTGCGGAGTAATTCTGAACAGAGGAGTCCTGGACTGATGTATTGTACTGCGCAAAAGTCTCGAGCCCCGCTTCATTTCTTCATATTTTTCTTCCAAAGATCCAGACTTTCTTGAATGTTCAATGTAGCCTTGAAGAACAGTTCTCCAGGCTTCCTGAAGGACTATCAAAGACTCTCGTTTTCTGTCCAGTCCCTGAACCTGACCAGTTTCAGAGGAATGTTAAATTAAAATTTTTTCAATAGGAAATTCTAAAGTACTGCTATATGAGCACAAGTGCAATAAAATTTGGTTCACAAACACAAACAAATAAGGTGCTTTTCAGTGTCATTAAATTTCCTGTTGCTGTAATAGTCATTACTTTTTCCCACTACTTTATTACCCATTACGTTTGTCCATATCGTGTATGTTGAGTTGTGGGCATTTGTATTGTCCATCATAAGTATTTACAGGTTTTTAGTTTCTTCTGAATTGAGAATATCATGGGGAATCTGTCCTGTCTTTGCTGCTGTACTCTTCTGCGAAGGCTTGTTGCTTATATTTATATTTACAATAGGCTTCTTATTTGTACCTGCACTGCTCTGCAATGTTAGATGACCACTTCTACTTCTTCAAAGACTAAAAATCAAATTGAATCGAATCATATAACAGTTCATACTCACTGGGGTGAATTCGGCCTCTCCTTTGGCCATGAAAAACCAGTCCACTGTGGCTGAGGCCTCCACCTCGCCCCTCATCTTACAGGAGATACAGCCGAGCTTAAAGCCAGCGCCCGCCACCGCCTCCGTGTCCGAATCCACCTCCACACACGCTCCATTACTGAGCAGGGCTATGGGGGCAACACACACACACACATAAGCACACACGCAGTCAGTCACGCAGCACGTGCATCATGTCTGATTAAGATGCTTTAAGCCTCTATGAAAGTACTACTGATGTCCATTCATTAGTTCTACTGCCGCTGACGTTTCGGCACTGCAGGCATTACTCTGATCACAGCCAGCTAGGCATTAGCTTTTTTTTTGCTTTTTTTTTTTTACTCTTTTTCGTGCGTACTTCTGCCACCCGGAAAAGTGCATGCTGGCTTTTCTTTCTTTGTGTCCAAGGCAGAGCGTTTGTGTTTATTTCCACTCATAATGTTAAGTAATGAGGCCCTAAACTGGTCCAAATTGCCTATGTTTTCCTCTGCTGAGGCCCCGCCGCAGTCACTTACCTCCTCCCTTACAGTCCGGACTCACTAACCCTACACATTACCAGTTAAAAGTTTTATCACACCACAGGTTTTACCACATTTATTTCCTAAACTGGAAGTCTGCATCTGCGCCCCACCCTGTCACTGCCTGGAGACAGGCACACTGACATGCAGGTGAAAAAGATAAACTGCTCCCAATAATATTTACATTTTCTATAAATGCTACTTGCTAAATGACCGAGCCTAAAAGCAACTGAATATTACTTGTTAGCATTTAGCATGTCCAATAAATGATATTGAATTAAATGAATGTCGAATAAATGATAAATCACAGACGTAGCTTTTACTCATTAATAACTGTTGCGTCCATAATGACACTCTCTGAACAGTTAATGTAGCCAAGACTTCGTGTAAAAGCTAACTCTGCTAAGTAGTGTTCCATAAAAGTCCAAGACTGCACTGATAACATGTAGCTCAGTTACAAACAATTTAGTATGTTAAATTAGCTAGGTAGCGTACCCAATGGATGAAGCGTACACAATTTTTGCTTGGCCTACATCTTGGTTTACATCACAGTTGATTTATCTTAAAAGTGAATTCTCATATTTCTTTACAGCGGTGGTGACTGGAACTAGACAGCTGTCTGGCCCCATTCACCATTACTGTGAATGCTAAGTGTATTTACGTGTTCATTAGGTTGAATTTCACGTTATTAATCAATGTTATGTAAAGCCTGTCCATCAACAATCCTGACCAGAAAAGCATATTTGTGCCTGAGAAGGTCAGCTAGGTATAACTCCATTCCAGACTGTCAGGCTTTGACTGCGGCCGGGACCCGGGAGGGCTTTTCTAGGTTAAACCTTTATCCGGGGGATTCTGAGGGGAAATAAATCGTCAGCAGTGAGTGATGCTTCTCCACATCCTTCTGCAGCTTGCCCTCTATGTTAGGGGGTCACACCATATATAGATGCAGGGGTCTATATATGCCATCAAGGTTGCATACACTGACCGAGAGGAACACACCTGCACCTCCAAGTCTCTCTCTTTCTGTCCCTCTGCATCTGCATATCTCTAAACCAATCATTTTGTGTGCTAATTTTGATCCCTGACCTCTGGAGGAGTGTTATAATGGAGGGTTGAGGGATAGATAACATACGTTAGTGAAGAAAAACAGCAACTGCTGTATCAAAATAAATCAGTTTTTTGGCTAAAAGTGATAGTTTGATGAAAATTTTTTATACCCTTTTATACCCTTTTACGCCACATGTGGTGTACTTTGGTTTGCTCCTTATGCATGGGAGATATGAGGCTAATACAGCTAACAAGCAATGAAAGCGTATTAGGTTATTGGTTAATCAGTTTCAAGCTAACCATAGAGTTAAATCTGCATTTGGGTACCCTCTTACGCTCATGCGGTTTCAGCGTTAGCACCATGCTAATTGGCCTACAGGTTCCATTACTTATTAGCCATGTTAGCCTCGCAGTTCCACCACAAATCCGGAGAAGCAAATGTTTGGACATGACTGTGCTGAGGGTGTGAAGGGGCTGAAGGGTTTTTCGCTGAACTTTCCCTTTAAAAGTGTTTATGAACTTGGGAGGAGCAGTGCAGCGGCTCTTGATGTCTGGGAACGGGGGAAAAACAAAGGGAGGATTGAAGAGAAACGGGGCACACTTGCCACATTGGTACAGGAGGCAGGGGGAGGGAGAAAAGCAGGAGCAGGAAAGAGAAGAAAAGAGGAGAGAAAGGGAGAGAAGAAAACAGAATGAGTTAGCTTTCGGTTGCAACCACCAGACTTGAGTATGGAAGAAAATCCTAGGTGTGTTTTCCTTTTACCACAGACGTTTAAACATGTGGACAGTATTAGCGACAAAATCACAGTAGTATCATCACACCCACTGCTGTGCAGGGAACTGCAAGTGTTCTTTCAAACACACACACACACACACACACACACAGCGCTGCTGAGGTGCAGGCTGATCTGTGAAGAGGATGCCGAATGTGTCCTGACAGAGGAAGATTTTTGTGTCGGTGCTGCTCCAAACACCGTCACACACAGGTCAAAACACAGAGATCAGACAGGAGGATGAGATGCTGATGGATAAAAAAAAAAAGAAAAAAGTGAGCAGAGAGATAAATACGAGACAAGAAAGACATATATTAACGGAATAGGTACACACCAAACACATCCGTAGTAAACAGAACAATTATAAGCAGTAGTGCCGAAGCTTTCCCCAAACTTAGACTCCAGAGACTCAGGACTTAGGGTTAGGGATAGGGACACAAGACTCAACTCGCATCTCAGAGACTTAAGACTTGGGACTTAGACCTGACTTAGGATCCCATCTCAGTTTGAACTCACATTCTAGAGACTCCTCCGAGGCACAAAACATGACTCAGACTCAGCCCTTCGGTTCCACCCGATTGCCTTGGGTAAAAGCTTCAGGAAAGTGAAAGCAGTGAATAGTTTTTGGTGTAAAGTGTAATAAATTATAAGAACAGTTTTGGACGGACGTTCTCTCAGTCAGACTAATCCTAACAGCTAGACAGCTGGATGTTAAATATGCATTATGTGGTCCTGCATAAATGTTTATTCATGGAATTCAGCAGCTGCTCATTGACTGAGATGTGAGTCAGTGGGCTTCCTGTTCTTGTTTTAGCAGGTTGAGATTGGTGTCTGTGACAATTAGCTACAAACGGTGGAGCTGCAGTGTTGTGAGAAGATGGTGGCCCCGCCCCCGGCCCCCTGTAGGCCTCAGCCGCAGCCAGGACACCTACGTTTTAAAAGTCGCCACCATACGGTTACATAACGCTACATTGGCACAGATTATGTTACGCAACTTTTTTTTTCCCCAGGAAAGGCAGATTAGGAGGCACAACGAGCCGCTTTAATCTGCACTTTTCCATTTTGGCAGCCTGGAGCAACAGCACTAGCCTTTTGCTTTCACTCTGGGGTCAGCTTTATTTATTTTTTATTTTTTTATTTAATACAGGTGAAATGGGAATCAGTTATTTTCCTTAAAATCGGCCACGGATGTTCTATATCACCACCTAAATAAATACAACGGAATAACACATAAATAACTACAAAAAAATCACCTTCATTTACATTTACGGCATTTATCAGATGCTTTTATACCAAGCGACTTCCATTCCCTAACTACAGGGGGCAGTCTCTCTGGAGCAACTTGGGGTTAAGGGTCTTGCTCAGTGACCCAGTGGTGGTGCTGAAGGTAGGAATCAAACCTGTCCTCTTAGTCCAGAGGCAAGGGTCCTTTTCACTAGGCCTCCACCACCCCTAAACATGTCTGTCCAGAGCCCACCCACGGTGTTCTTAACCTTAGCATTTTGATCGATGCTAGTGACCAGCAGCACCACAGTCCAGCAAGGGAGTGTTGTGTTCTGCACCTGAAACTCAGTGTTGTGTTTAGTGGTGTACCAATCTGATACTTAGTAGAGATATCGGCCCAATACAGGGTGAAATCAGTGGTTTGGATATTGCAAAAACCAAAGCGAGAGACACATATGAGGACACGGGTAACACAGACAAGAAGCAGGGCTGTATCCCAAACGGCTCCCTGCTCCCTACATAGTGCACTTAAAATACAGATTCCTGCAGCCAAACGTTCTAAAATGTGTCCAACAAAGAGCTCCTAGGTTATTCAGTCATGTGTGCAGAACACAGCGCCCCCTAGAGGAAGGAAGGAGCCATTTCAGGTTCCGACAGATGTGTTATTAACAGATTAGTTTACATTTACGGCATTTAGCTGATGCTCTTATCCAGAGTGACGTACATCAGTGCTTAAGAATTTCACGACTGTTTCTTACCTGAAAAACAGCTTAAATCTGAGTCAACTATTTAACCAAGATACTGCAGTCAGAGCATCTATACAACAAAAACAGAAAGTACATTTACCAGACGCTTTTATCCAAAGCGACTTCCATTCCCTAACTACAGTGGACAGTCTCTCCCTGGAGCAACTCGGGGTAAAGGGTCTTGCTCAGGAACCCAGTGGTGGTGCTGAAAGTAGGATTCGAACCCATGACCTGTTGGTCTAGAGGCAAGTATCCTACCCACTATGCCACCACCACCTTAGTTGTTGAATAGAGGGGAAAAACACATTAGATTTGTATTGGTTTTGTACTGGCAGTTTGCAAAAAAGTGGTACTGAACCACTCCTAGTTGTGTATCAAATTTTTTAAAAAAGTTACTGTTTAACATTTTTTTATCAGCATTCTGTAAAGGTTGACCACTCAATGTAGCTATGAAAAAACACAAGGGACACTAAATTAAATACTTTCTACCCAATTTAGTCACCTGATTTAACAGGAAAACAATGAGATTTCAACAATCTTATGTAAAATCTTTTCTTTGGAGTGTGTTGTTACAATAAAAAAAAAACAATTTAACACTAATTTGATTTTAAAAATATGTGAATATGTGGCAAAGAGTTTCTGTGAAATCTGTTATTTAAAAAAAAAAACTGTTCCCTTTTCACCTCCCCTTAACATCTGGAGCCAGAGAGACTGTGTGGAATTACTCTCTATAGTTTAGTCCAGACTATTAGGACGGGGGTTTGTAGCTGAAAACTTATTTATGATGATTTAAGGAAAATGACGCTTTGTTTTTGACCTCCTGACCTCGGAGAGATCGAGCAATGCCCCCTGCAGGACGCAGCTGAACTAGTCTCCGCACTGGTGTTTAGGGACACGGTGAACAACCATGTTGTTTCCCATGATGCTTAGCCTCAGGGATCATACTTTCCATAGGAACAAGCACCATCACAACATCCCCGAGCCCAGCAGCAGAAAGGGCATTTCAGAAGCTCTTCTGAAGCAGCTCCTCTGCAGACAGAGCCTCATTCATCGCTTCCTCACAGCAAAACAAAGGTTAAGCCTTTGGTGTCCAAATTTGGCCATGGAGTGTCCGTTTCCAGCACAGTCCTCCTCAAACCAACTCACTAAACCTGGAGATGAACAGGTGAGCTGAACCGGGTGTGTTAGAGCAGGTAGATCACCAACTCTGCCAGGCTCCGACCCTCCAGAACCAGATTTGCATCTTCTGCCACAAGGCTGATGTTGCTAACAGATAATGAGAGTTTATGTAAACTAATTTAGCATGATGCTAACTACAGACCCAAATCATCACACTCTCCTCAAAATGAGACATACAATTATGTCCAGTAGAGTCGCTTATGAGGTTTCTGACACCATATGACTCAAAGCACAAACACTATTTGGGGTGCGAGACATTTGCTACTGTTTTTAGCTTTAGCTTAAAACATATCAACTTCACTGTAGAAGGAAAAACACTCTTAAATTTCAACGTAAATCAGGTCACTGTTTTCCAGAGTGATTTTAGACCATTTCTTTGGGTCCAGTCATCATGATCTTTAGGACAGTTTCCAGTTCCACCACAGTGTACTACAGAGTTTACGCCGAGTGAGGAATAAAAAGTGTGTTAGTTTGACATTTTGACTAAAGAATGAATCTCTCCAGATTTTTTGCTGTCGCACCAAGCAGCTGCGATATAGAACCATTTATGTTAAGAGTGAATGTCTCTTGTCTGTCAAGTTACTTAAATAGTTGCTAAAATAATAATCATTATAATAAGAATGATGATGATTAATAGTAGTAGTAGTTGTCATGTTATTTGATGTTTGTTTCCTCACAGTGACACAGCACTGGCTGTAATATCCCTCTGCTAAGAGATGACCCTCCGTTTGTCCTTTTCTGCCCTTGCAGAGATTTTACAGACACAACCTCCCCTCCCCCATCCCCTCTCTAACACACACTCTCACACACACACATTCCACAGTCAGCAGTGTGTATGGACCTGCGTCACCACTCGCTGAAGCGGCTGCTACATTCGCCCGGATCTCACGCGACACTCTCTCCCCTTCGCCGCTAATCTCCAGGCTAACGTCGCTAACAAGAGACTCAAACCCAACCAATTTGTTCCGCACAAAAACCTCACACTTGCCTCAGAGCATGGTCAGTAATCAGACTCACTTATGTGGTTTATGACCAGGCACGACTCCCTGTTATTAAACACGCACAGAATATTACTTAATACTGCCTTTGTACAGTTGTACAGTGTCTGAAACCCTATAAGTGAGTCTACTGAACATGTCTACTGTGTTTAAGTGTAAGATGGTTTAGCATACAGTTAGCATGCTTATTGGTGAGCTACAAGCTTCCATTCTTGTTAGAGGCCTAAGTTAAAACTAAACACCTAAACTAAATGTGTTCTGGCTGATGGATTGTATTCAGTTAAATATCAGACTGAGGGACATCGTGTAGTTGAGATGAAGCAGCTGCTCCGGCGTCTCCCTATTGTCCCTTTAGCGAGGCGCTAGACATCACTGAGCATTTTATTTCCCACTCAAGGACAACTGTCTGTTTCTCTCCCTCACTTTCTTCTTCTTTTTCTTCTTCCCTACCTTATCTCTCAATCAGTCCGCCTCTCATACACCAATTTACACCATTCAACAGCACACTTTGCAATATTGTATTAATATTGTGGGTTTTTTTTTAGTTTTTCACTATCGAACAATTCCTGAAGAAAATGACAATCCACCCACAATTACACCCGGTCCTCCTCCTGGCTAATTAGCTAATCAGTAGCATCAGCTGTGCTGTGGGTCGGGAAAGTCAAATCTGTGCAGAGC
>JBBPDC010000001.1:609206-637202 GCA_037974485.1 Hemigrammopetersius urotaenia | reverse complement strand
GTGTGCGGTGTGTGAACTCACCCACTCCGGTGATGTAGGGGTGTGTGTGTGGTGTGTGTGGTGTGTGTGTGTTAGGTATATTAGCATCTTGCCTGTCATTCCGGTTACGCTGCACTTGAGCCCACAGGAGGCCATTGAGATGCGCCATCCTCAGGATACCCAGCATGACCCTCGTTCTAATGCTAAGACTGCTGACATCCAGACAGACCTCACGCTCTATAAGTGAGTCAACTTTGTTTAAACTGTTTATTCATGACAACAATTATTTTAGCCCGTGTTAACGGTATTTCTTTAAATGACTTTTAATCTAGTAATATTCTATTTCCGTGGTCAGTGGTTCGTTTTCCACAATTTTCCACAACTTGTTTGTGACCGACAAGTCTCTATGGAGAGCCGTGTTGACAGATTGAGTTTTGTTTGAAACAGTTCTAATAATATAATATAGATAATATAGTGTACTCTGAGATATTGCCAACTCTGAGATATTGTACAACTTTCCCCCCTCCCCCAAGCTTTCCGTGGTTAGTCTGGTATTATGGGGCTGACATGATGCTCAGTTTTATTGAGCTTGTGTCTTTTAAAGGGAGAAAATCCAGCCTGCAGTTCCCCTCAGGTCCTGTGTGAACCTGTTAGTTACACGTCTCCGGTACAACTCTGGAAAATGTTGGTAGCAGTGTATGAAAATGTAAAACTGAGGTCAATCAGCCCTAACTGTCCACACTTTGTTTACCATCTCATGGAAACCGGTGATAAAAATAGGATAGAAATAAAAAGTTACTCACTTAAGACTGATATTGCTATGCTTGTGTGTCTGTGGGTATACGCGTGTATCTCTGTGTCTCATGCATGCACGTGCGTGCAGGGTTGCTGCTCTAGGTCTGTTTGCGGGGGTGGTTCTGGTTCTACTGTTGCTCTGTCTGTATCGAGTTCTTTGCCCGCGGAACTACGGACAGAATGGAGTCCAGCACGGCCGCCGTCGCCGCGGTGACCTGCCCTGCGACGAATACGGATACTCTCCTCCGGTCAGCGAGATTTCACCACTACTGCTGAAGGGACACCGCATGGTGAGAACACACAAACACACACATTCATTATTGCTGTATTTATGAGGACCTTCCACTCGCTGATCAGAGAAAAACGCACCTCCTACATGAGCTGATTTTAGGGAAACTTTTGGTCTTTTTTGTTGAACTATTCTTTTATCTCTTTCTCCGCTTTTGTTTGTCTCCTGATTCTGTCTCTCTCGCTCTCTGTCTTTCACTCTCTGTAGGATATTGAGTGTCTTGCAAGCGATGGGATGCTGTTGGCAAGCTGTTGTTTAGCGGGACAGATCCGTGTGTGGGACGCTCAGACCGGAGACTGTCTCACTGTCATTCCAAACAACGGGTACACACACTGACACACACACTGTAGTTTAGGACAGGCAGTTTATTTGTTAATAAACAAATACATGTATGTATGTAACGTAACTCTAGTGTCCTCTTATTGTGAGATGTTTTTTTTGAAGCCAAGACATGCACACTGTAAACCATGGGCAAAAAAACAAAAGTATTTAGATTTAAGGATAAACAGCACCACCTGGTGCCCACATGCTCGCCTGACCTAAATCCACTACCACTGGGACATTATGTTTCGGGCCATCCGAACATCGCCTGATTGCACCTCAGACTGTCCAGGAGCTCAGTTCAATCTGTCCATCTGACACCATCTCATTAGCAGAATACCACGATGATGTCAGACATGCATACAAGCACTTTGGGCCATACAAACTGCTGAGTGCTATTTTAAGTTGCTACAATTAAATGGTGGCAAAATGGACTACCCTGCCACACCATTGAATGCAGTCTTTTGTTGGTCGATCATGTTAATTTCCATCAAACGATGTGGCATGCTTTCTTTGCTAACACAACCCAATCCATATCAGATATCCAGCATTAATCTGATGTTTTTCAACATTCCTTAATTTTTTTGAGCAATATATTTTATTTTTATAAAATTTTGAAAGAGTAGTGTATCGTTTATTTATTTATTTTTAAAAGGGTGGGTGTCTAGTGTACATCCACACAGGTTCCCATACTTATTATTTCTAACTTTAAAAAATGCATTCAAGTTTGAAGCCACTGAGCCATATGTTGGTTATGTTTGAGCTTTGCAGCAAAATCTTTCTGAATCCTGAACAAAAACTCACATTTCTTTCCCCCAAAAAATGGGAACTGGACTATAAAATCAAATGTTTTGCTATGTCGGCTTGAACAGAGGCAGGGTAGATGATCTCTAATACATTGGTAAAATCTGTAATTTGGTCTTGATGGTCACTGATCTTTATTCATTTTAATTTTTTTGTTCTCTAGCTTGCGGCGGAGCAGCAGTAGTGGATGTTGGGAGCACCGTGACGGATGGGATCCTCTGAGTCCTACATTTGACCCTGATGCTTTGCTGGGCACAGAACCGCGTTGTCTCGTTTCCACTGCGACCGCAGGTGTGCTGGATCCTATGGATTACAGCGAGCCCCCTCTACGTCGCCGGGTCACGCCGTCTCGGCCGGTGCTGTTCGTGGACCAGCCGGATCTGACCCCTCTCATAGACACCAACTTTGGTGAACTGCCGCCTTCACACGCAAACTCTGGCAGCGGGTTTGATTTCGGCGGGCTGGTGGAGAAGGCCTATAACGAGCATGAGCCATCTCCCACGATGCATTTCACTCCTCCAACACCCGCTGCACCCCCACAGAGACGCTGCAGTCTCGGGGACTCGCCTATGGCCCCTCTGGAACGGGTCAATTCGGCCCCTGGAGACTGGGACAGCTCTGTGTGGTCCATGGAGCTTAGAGGGAACCTGATAGTAGCGGGGAGGAGCAGTGGAAAACTGGAGGTGAGGGGCCGAACATGAATAGTACTGTGCAAAAGTCTTGAGCCCTCCCTTATTTGTTTTTGCAAAAATACTGAGTAGTTAAATGAAAGAAATGGGAGCAAATGTTGCTGTAGAAGTGCTTAAAGATACAAGGTGCCTAGATTCTAAAAATGGCCAGGTTCAGGAACTTAAAACGAGTCTTTGAAAGTCCTTCAGGAAGCCTGGAGAACTGTTCAAGACTGCATTAAAATACAGATCTTTGGAAAAATGAAATGAGTGGTGGCTCAGATTTTTTGCACAGTACTGTAGTTCATCAGTCAAAGACTGAAGTTTGCTTTATTTAAATTTACACAGGAGCTATGGGGTTAAGATTTGTTTACTGTGGTGGTGAATGGATGTAGACATATCCAACACAAATATAACACTGTAATTGCTTTCCAAATATATGGAATGATACTAAAACAGGCGGAATTCTGTGAGGGAGCTTCTAGAGGCATTAAACTTATCCAGTGTCTTCCATTTACCAACATTGTGAACAATTCTGCTTGGGGACGTTTCTTAATAATGGAGCATTTCATACCAATCAGATTTTGTTTACACGTTGACAGTTGTGCAGAAATGTTTAAAAAAACCTGGTATTCTCATTTAAAGGGTTGATGAGAAGGGAAGAATTTTATTGCATAAATCTCAGATGAAATTGAGGTTTGTGTGTGTGTGCGCTCGCACGTGTGTGTGTGTTTTTTAGCTGTGGGATGCAGTGGAAGGATCATTGCGCTGCTGTAATGAAGATGGATCTTCTGGAATAACAGCCCTGGCTTTCCTCAACAACAGGCACGCCGCACACACACATACAATTGCACACAAAGTCTTGAGCCCCCCCTCATTTCTTCATATTTTGCCTCCAAAGGTCCAGATTTTTGTTTATTTTAATGTATTCTTGAACACTTCTCCAGGCTTCTTGAAGGACTTTCAGTGACTCCTTTTCAGAGAGTTTCTGATGATTGTGACCTATGTTTAAATCATTTAAGCATAACAAAGCACATCTAACTTAAGGCCTGAACAGGTACAAATGATTCCAGAGGATGTGGCCCATGATTAGTATACTGGTGGTGCTAAATGATTAGAACACCTTTAGCTAGGCATTTTGTATCTTTGGGTGCTTTGCAGCCCATCGCAGTAAAACATTAAAACATTTGTTCCAATTTCTTTCATTTAAACAACTCAATATGCCCAAGATAATACAGTGTGACATTTTTTCCTCCCACCATTCGAAGCAAAATAAAAAGAAGTGAGGGGTGGCTAGACTTTTGCACAGTACTACATGTAGCACTGTGCTGCAACCTGTTTCTTGTTTGTAGGATTGTTGCAGCTCGTCTAAACGGCTCTCTGGACTTCTTCACAGTGGACATCAACAAGCCCCTGGGATTACTGCAGTACAGAGGTAAGTTTACTGCAGCCTATCCCAGTAAAACTTGTGTTCCCTGGTCTTAATCTACTCACTAGGCCAAAGATTATATCGTTTGACTGGCAGATAATGGCGTTGTTTACTCCAACAATTTGATTCATAGCAAAATATAAAGAAAAGATTTCCCTCCAACTTTTAAACCTTGAGTTAGAGAGATGCTTTATTTGGCATGAGCATAGTATGAGGTGTTCTTTTTTTTGTAGTTTTAATAGTACTTGGCAGCCATTAACAGGATGGAACCTTGCAATGTATGACTGTGTGTGGGATTTTCCTTCTTTTGAATTAATTAATTAATTAATTTATTTAGCATTGTCTCAAAAATGTAGCTAGTATACAATTATTGTGTCCTGAATCTTCACTGGGTTTTATTTTAAATGTACAAAAGCTTGGGAGGGATATTCTTCTGTTTTTCTGTTTTGTTTGTAAACAATAATAAAAAAACTAAAGAAATAAATTGACATACAGTACTGTGCAAATGTTTTGAACCACCCCTCATGTCCAGTTGAGTATCAATAATAGACCTGCATATGTGACCTGCTGTTAAATATAAAGCAAGTCAATAGGGCAGTTTTTATAAATTACTCTCTCCCTTTCAGGTCCTCCAGGTCGGGGAAGTTTACCCTCCTCGCCATGTTACAGCGGTGATGATGTCATTAGCTGCCAGCTGACCCGGTCGGTTCAGTGTGCCCACCAGAAACCCATCACCGTGCTCCGAGCTGCTGCAGGCAGGGTGGTCACCGGCAGCCAGGACCACACTGTCAGAGTAAGGGAGACACACGCACACGCACACTCCTATTTCATTTCTTGTCACTGTGGTGCACCTGCACTGTGTTTTGTTTACATTTGTCTGAGTAGATTTATTATTGCATTATATTTACAGAAATAACTATAAAGTTCATTATGTTTCAACATTTGCTACTACTATTACTAATAACAATGATTTGAAGAAGCGGCAGCAGCAGAATAACAGGTTGAAAAGAACCTGTTGAACCCCAACGAACTTTGTAAGAAGACTAATTCAAGAAAATATAGTTCAATTCAAATAAAATAGTTCAAAATCAAATAGAAAAACAGAAAAAGTTAGCATCCTTTAATGCACAATAAATAAAATGCTATTTATTGAGAGACCGAGAGAGAGAGACCGAGAGAGAGAGACCGAGAGAGAGAGACCGAGAGAGAGAGAGAGACCGAGAGAGAGACCGAGCGGTTTAAATTCGAGAGCGTGTGGATTGCCTGTATTTAAACCTCTCTCGCTCGCTCTCTCTGTCTCGCTCTCTTTCTCAACATTTTCGTTAAGGGTAATGTATTAAGCTGAATTTAAAATGAAAGTGTTTCAAATTCAGTCATCACTGTACAGTATGGGTTATCTTTACATTTTCTTTAAGTAGTAAACTGAGTTTAAAATGAAATTACAGTGTTCTGGGAGCAGACTTGGGGGCACATTTAGGGTTTACATTATTAAAATGGGGACACTGTGAAAGAGCGTGTATTAGGCTGGCACTGAGCCAAACACTGAAGCTCTCATATGGGTCATAAAAACATCAGTGTGAAATACGGGAGACTTGAAAGTCCTAAAAATCTTAACAGCAAAATTTTAGGGTGCTTTCTGGAAAAATATTTGAAACTGGGTTCAGAATAAAATGGTTGAAAAGAATGTTTGCTCGAGTTAAACTTTTTCATATAATGCACACACCATGTTTTTACACTATTCTGCATGGAATAATTGTGGCACTGTGTTGTTGCAGGTGTATCGTTTGGAGGATTCCTGTTGTCTCTTTACTTTACAGGGCCATTCAGGTGGCATCACGGCCATCTACATTGACCAGGTGAGTCCATTCATTTACACATTTTCTCCTCCTGCTCTGTGGCTAAACATCTGAAGGCTGAAAGAGGCTCAGGTCTGAATGTGGCTGGGTTACCATCTTGAGTTGTGGTCATTCAGCCTTAATTAGAATTACAATACTGTCATATTTTTGGCATATTGAGGAGATTAAATGAAAGAAATGGGAACAAATGTTTTACTGACAGGCTGCAAAGTGCCTAAAGATACAAGGAGTCTAGATCAAGGTGTTCCAACCACTCAGCATTCAGCACCACCAGTATACTGATCACTGCCCTTAACTGATGACTGTTCCTCAGGGCTACATTAAAAATAACAGTATGAAGAAATGAGAAGTGGTTCAAGACTTCGCACAGCATTATGCATATAGATGTTTCTCAAGACTGTATTCAAAAGTTTTTCACTTTTTTCCTGCTCTTTCTGCTGTAACCACAGAAATTTCCCACTTGTGGGACTAATAAAGGCTTATCTTATCTTATCTTAGACCATGGTCCTGGCCAGTGGAGGGCAGGATGGAGCCATCTGCTTGTGGGACGTTTTGACGGGAAGCCGGGTCAGTCATGTGTACGGTCACCGTGGCGATGTGACCTCTCTGGTTTGCACCAACTCATGTGTCATCAGCAGTGGTTTAGATGACCTCATCTGCATTTGGGACCGGAGCACTGGCATCAAACTCTACTCTATCCAGCAGGTGTGTGCGCTGACTGCGTTAATGAGCTTCATCACTGACTCTTAAAAACATAGACTTTATGCACTAGGTCTTAAATATATTGAATTTAGGTCTTAAATGTCATCATGTATTTACATTTCCCATTACTACTGTGTTTTTTTTTTTTGTTTTTTTTTTGGGGCATGTTCTGGCAGAACTTTAATACTTTAGTTTAGTTTTTTATTTCAGTTTTGCAAATGAGACCGAGCTTGAAATGAATAAACCGCTCAGTTTATCTTTATGGGGGATGAGTGAGTTATGTATTACAGTTCTTTTGTGTGCTGATTTATATCATTTTTATTATTAATTTATATATGTTTGAGAAAC
The DNA here is from genome assembly GCA_037974485.1 of Hemigrammopetersius urotaenia. Classification (NCBI taxonomy): domain Eukaryota; kingdom Metazoa; phylum Chordata; class Actinopteri; order Characiformes; family Alestidae; genus Hemigrammopetersius; species Hemigrammopetersius urotaenia. Next base: position 630,011 of record JBBPDC010000001.1, on the reverse strand, counting down.
TTTGTTTTTGAGGGTAAACAGACTAATTAGTGTTATTTTTGCAGCACTTTTTATACACACACGGCCCAGTCAGCAGTCAGCCAATGTTTTTTATGGAATTTGACTCGGTGATTAGCTGTTTACTGTCAGTAATAGAAATGTGGGTTAGAATTTGGGAACTCAGCACTTTGGTCAGAAATATTGGCACCCCTGTGTTTACATTAACCCTCACCTATAACCACCTAGCAACACATCCATGTAGCAACACCGTAACATGAACTACAGTTAACATAGCATCCGTGCAATCACGCCTCACATTTTTTCGCAGAACTGCCTCCTACTTTAAATTGCAGTCAGTCTACACAAATGCATTTGAGTATTTTCCCCAAATCGATCAGTGCTGTGTAAAACTAGCCCTCTGTTAGCATTTCTTTAATTTCTTTAACAAATGAATTCACCCCAGTTCTCTCTCTCTCTCTCTCTCTCAGGAGGTGGGCTGTGGGGCTAGTCTGGGCGTGATTTCGGACAGTCTTCTGGTGACTGGAGGTCACGGCTGCGTTTCTTTTTGGGACCTGAACTATGGGGACCTCCTGCAGACTGTGTACTTGGGCCAGAACAGCGAGGGGCAGCATGTCCGGCAGCTTCTGGTGCTGGACAATGCCGCCATTGTGTGTGATTTTGGCAGCGAACTCAGTCTGGTGTACGTGCCCTCAGTGCTGGAAAAGTTAGATTAAACACATGCACACACACAAATGCACTAGCTTATGCACTCATATTAGTCTTTTAGCCTGGCTTGGATGATGGACACTGGAAGGCTAAAACAAATTCCCTGTTTTCTTCTATCCACGACCCTCGTGTGTGTGCGCGAGAGTGTAAAGGTGGGCAGGTCCTGAAGTTTTCTTCCTTTCCTCTTAATGGCCCTCTGGATCTTCCTTCAGAGCATTTTATATATTTTTGCTAGAAAACAATGCAAAATCAAAACCGAATGTCAAAATGGACAGTCTTTACTGACCGGCTCAGCCTCCCGAAACCAACAGTGTCTGAATAGAAACCTGGAGGGAAAATGGAAAAAAGCCTGGAAAAAGAGATGGACTGGGTGCCCAAGAGTGTGCTATTTGATGAATGAGGTGTGTGTGTGCGCGTGTGTGTGTATGAGTAAGGACTTACTGTAATCATCTGAACCTGAAAAGGTGGAGAAAGTGTCACTTTCTAATATTTAAAATCCATTATTTATTAGTGAGAAAAAATTCTAACGATTTGTAAAAGTGCTCGTCTCTTATGTTAATATGGAGATTTCTAATTTTATTGGAAAAAAAAAAAAAAAAAAAAAAAGATCCAAAATATTTAAAATATATTAATTCATATTTTAAAATATTAATTATATCATTTGGATGGTAACCAAATGAGTGTTTCTGTTTGAGTTACTTTTTTTTTTAATTTAATTTTGATTTAATGCTGAACATCACTGGCAGATATATATATATATATTAGACAGAATTGTGTGTGTGTGTGTGTGTGTGTGTGTGTGTGTGTGTATATATATATATATATATATATATATATTTTCTGTCTGTAAAGCTAGTGTTGCTAACAGTGAATGAAAGTGGAAAGTTAGCAGTTAGCATCAGAAAACCAGGTTGCTTACGTTTATCGTCAGCAATATTAGCACACATGGTCCCTTTTAAGCTTTTGTTTTTAGTCCTGATTTGGTTTTTAGCTCCAAAACAGGTCGCTGGTTTATGCTGGCTGCCGGCTCTTAGCCTTTACTGGGTATTAGCCATGTGAGCGTGTGTTTGGAGGATACTTGGAAGGCTACAAGCAATAGCTACGTTAGTCTATACTGCTGCTGTGTTCTGTTCAGCTCGGAAGTGGGAAGTCTAGGAAAGATGCCCCACTCAAGTTGATCACATTCCAGTATGACAAATGGAAAAGTCGGGTTCTAGGCAGCTTCACTTCTGCTGATGCTCTGAGCTGTTGCCTCGGATACGGCGGTCGCGGTTGATCTTCCTCTAACTTTCCAAGTCAGATATCCGACTTTAGAAGGTGTACCAGTTCAAATGGAATGCACTAGGCCCGCACAATATGGACAAAACATCGGAATTGCAATTTTACTGCTACATATTGTGAATGCAATGCCTTTTAATATATTATAGGGCTTATTTAATAATATTTCTGGAATTTATATGGCTTAAAGGCAGTAAATATAGTTTCAAATAGTACATTTACTTCCTATAGTTCATATAGTCAATATATGAAAAATTAACTACATTTTTTTAATGTCATGAGGCCATCGAATTTAAATATGTCCCTTTTATTTTGGCTACAGCAGTCAGAAACACTGATTGGTTAGAGGCTTATTTGCATATTGCAGAGACTGATAATTACAGTAATGATTAGCAGACATATTGTGCAGCCCTAGAACGCACTAGTGGCTACTAGCATTAGCTCTGCTTTTTAAGTGTCCGCATTCAGTTGCTAATGTCCTGTAATGTCCAACAGTTTAGAAACTAGGGCTAAAAGGTCTTCTGTCTCTTTGTCGTTTTGTTTTCTGTCCTAGAATTATAACGTTTTTTTGTTGGTTTTTTTTGTTTGTTTTCTTTTGGTAGAAAAAACAGCCAAGCCAAGCCATGAGTGATTCAGGACACTTTAACATGTCTTGGAAGTTACTGCACATTTGGGATGTTTGTTTTGAAGGCTGGGCAGAAAATCGAGTTCTGTAATTAAGGCCAGTCCTGATTCGCATTAGGTCAGTGTAACATGCTAAGTAGGACAGACAAGAAAGACAGGGACCAGAGGACCAATGCAGATGGACTGAAACGGGTCTTAGAGGCCATGTTCAACCAAACGAAACTAAACCGCAACATTTGTGTTCAGTAGGGATGGGTGTTAGGACTGTACTGATATTGATACTCATTGATCCTACTCTATATAATTTGGTGGAAAAAACGAACACGAAAAGCTGTAAGAGGATCCAGCAGTTGTTTAGTTTTTACATATTTTTAGAAATGAGGATCGAAACTGTGTCCTGAGTATATTTTCCTGTGTGTATATATTGCTACAAATGTTATGCTGAAAGAGTATACCTTGGTGATGTGCAGCGCGTCACTCCCGTCTCTCAACTGATCCAATCCCGCACTGATCGTGTGAAAACGCAGCTGTGTTTAAATGTATTAACGCTGCAGAAACACCAACAGCAGTGCCATCGGTCCAGGACTTTATAAATATTTCAGAACTAGGACCGGTTAAGTAGCAGTACTTGATACCCATCCCTGGAGTTCTGTCTGCCACATCTATAGTGGACAATCTGTAATCACAGGCGATTGTAGTACATTTAACCGCACAACTTCACATAGTCAATGGGCAGATTGCCATAAAGGTGAAATTAGTGACTATGTAATGGGAAAATGGCACAGCTGTGAGGCCAGAGAGGACTTTCTGTCCCAATTTAAAACACTGTGAAAGATGAGTAGTTCTGGTTACTTTTGCTTTATTGTTATTATTGTTGATGAGCACACAATCTTCTCTCTGGAGAACAACTCCCACCTCTGGCAGAACCAGTTACACATATTTAGAACTCAAGTTCATGAACGTGTACTTTATCGTCACTGCCTTAATACATTGTGCAGTACAGATGTGGCAGCTGCAGATCAGCTTGAAAAGCCCCGAGTTTTATTGAATGTCCTGTAATTTTCCACGACTGTTAGCTGCCTTCTTTGTGGAAGAGCCGTTTTTGTTTTGAGTCCAACTCTGGGCCACTTTCTCCCCTTAACACACCGCTGTTTATAACAAAAACAGTAACGAATGTGTTTTTCCCCTCTGAATATTTCTGTCAACCTTCTGTATTCATTTTTTGTTTCATCAGTTATTTATTTAGCTCATTTTCTTTGTGGCTTGTGTTAAATCGTTGAATGTCAAAACTTTGGAGTCTAAAAGATAAACTCCTTCGCTCTCCCTTCTCATGCACACTGATGACACCAGCAAAAGCTACAGAGGGAAGAACGTTCATATCAAACACTAAAGGCCTATTTTCAGGTGCAGGTTGAAGTGTCTTTGAGGACGATAAATGACTTCGTATGTTGGGAAATCAAAATCGCCTGGTTTTGATTTTGGTGGCTCGTTTATGTGTCCTTCGGGACGCGTCCCACCTAATCCTATCCATTTCCAGTCTTCACAATTGGCTGATGTTCATTAGGGCAGCCAGAATCAAGGTTGTTGTGTCTTGGCCGGCCAGTGGACAAGAAGCTTTCCGACGTTGCTCCCGATATCGTGATAAACACTGCGCTCACAGATTGAGTAGAAACGCACACAAACAGCAAAGAGATGTTAAAATGATTAGCTTCATGAATGTAAATATTTGGTAGATTAACTGCTGAACTTTTATTTTCTTTAAGTTTTTAGCCTATAGTTTGTTTTGGTGAAAATGTGAATTTTTTATCTTTTTTTTTTTTTTACTTGCTAAGCAAATGGTTGTGGCGGATGTGATTGGTCTCTCTGAGATTTTGACTGTTGGCGTAAATGATTATATCTGTGCAGCACGACTCTGTGCTGTCCGTCTGGGATGTTGATGCAGTGTGTGTGGTTTGAACTCTTGGTGGAGAGCCCAAACAGTAGCTGAGAACATATTGGGTAGTTTTAATCAGGTGTTAGTCCAGCGTTCTTCAACCCAATTTCTGTCTGTAGCCAGAAGGCCAAACCTAGCCTTGGAGAGTCATTGTCCAGAAGTCTGGTGATCTCCCTGCTCTACCTGATCTGTTTCAACTCAACTGTTGGTTGCCAGGTTTAGTGTGTGTTTGAACAGGGGAACCACCAAACTGCAGGAAACCAACTCTCCAGGACTAGATTTGGGCCTGCAGTCATAGAAAGCAATGTTGTTGTTTGCCCAGGCTCTAGGTACACTCTTTAGGAGCCAATGCTTCCTTTTCTGTTGAGAAATTCGTTCCAAACTGCAGAGAGGTTAGGTTGAAGAACACCAGGGTGTTCCCTTGCATCACTTCCCCTCTTTATTTTGGGTTTCCAAAGACCAAGCTATAATTGGTGGACATCCACTGAGAACCCAAAACCTGGGCTGAGTGTATTTGGCTTTTCTGTAGATCTTTTATGAAATCTGGTCCACAGGAAAGACGCCCACACTGTGCTTGTTTTATTCCCACTTCGGTCAAATGTAACCTTTACCTTCAAAAAGGGGTTTGGACATGACCTGGACAACACAAGCTCTGGAGAGTTAAAGTGAAAGTGGGCGCAGAGAGATGGGGTGTAAATATAAGTCTTCACCCGCTATTTACTGCACTGGGCACACCAGACAGTAGGGGGTGTGACTAATGCTCTGTTTCTATTTTTAACACAGGAAAAAAACTTTGTACTAATTTGCAAATAAAATGGGTTTGATACCTTGGATATTCTCCCACTCATTCTACAGTTTTCTAATGAAATGAATGAAAATGACCTTTTCCCTCCAGGTGACTTGGTCAGCTTCTTGCAGCCACCTTATCAACCACAGCTATAATTCTGGCATGGGTTGAAAACCTGCTGATTTATTACAGTCCTGGAATAATGATGGTTCTTGTGTATTAACATGTCCCTGTAAGCTCAATTCTAAAGACAACACAGCGATGTTCCATTGATGCTGCTTTTAATTAAGATATATTTACAAAGTTCACTGAAAATCGACTCATTTGAATGTAATGGATTCTGGAGTGCTGATTCAGGAGTGTTTAGTGTAATAAGGAAAACAAGTGCATGGCTTAACAAGTCTGTGCTTCATTTCCAGCTTCAAATGGTCCTGCCAAGAAAACATCTCCCAAAACAGCTGTTACAGTAAGGAATAGCTGTTAGCAGGTGTCAGACGGCATGCTAACTGGTACCCACTGGAAGGTTAGGGATTGTTTTTGTCATTCCTTCACTTGCAGAATGCTGTAGCTCATACTCAGGTGATAGCAAGCAGCACGGTGTAGTGAGGGCGAGCAGAAGGCCAGTTTCTCCAAACATAGATCAATGACTACATTTAAACTGCATTAAATCACAAATGAAGTGGGATTCTTCTTCAAAAAAGCATTTTAGGATCAAGTTTAATCTGCATCTAGAAAAATGGCCATCGAGCTGCTAGATCTGTGCCCTTCCCCTAGAAGAAAGTGCTCAGGGTTTAGAAAATTTCCAGCTGTTGATTTCCATGTCTTTTATATCTGTTCTCAATACAGTCTGCAGATGCCTGAGCTGCGAGAATCTCTGGACACTTTCAGAGTGAGGGTTACATGCGGGGAGACTGCTTTAAGGAATGTAGCCAGGAGCAAATAGGGCAGCGCTGGAAAAGTACAGACTTGCTTACAGACAGACGGACGGACGGACAGAGACAGACACACAGTGATGTGGTCCCAGAGGCACAGGGAATAGTTTGGGAAAGTGTTTTGGAGCAGCCTGAACAATTTTACAGAGGTTTACAACACTGCCTAGTGTTTTAGAGGGTCACCGCACTGTATAGTTGACGAGAGCTTTAAGTCTCCAAAACTGTGAGGGCCAGCCAGTTTCCCAGCCTTGGATTAAGCCTAAACAAATGGCACAGAAGTTTAGTCCAAGCTTTATCCATATCTAGGTGACTGACCTTGAGTATGTGACGCCAAGCCAGGTGGTCAGAGTGCCTGAAAGGACCAATATTGGGAGATAGTTTTTCAAATTTTAGGTCTTGTTGAGTGTCCAGAGCGGGTCCAGAGCACTAAGTGGGTCATCTCCCTGTGGGGGGCCTTGAAGACCCTGCCCTTCCTGTGGTTGGAGGAAGCTTTGCTTGCTAATGCGCTGTTTACCCCGGTAGGCGCTGTCCAACGTAAAGGCTTCGGGCGTCAATGAGGCCAGCAGGCCGAGAGACGATGAGGCTGGAGGAGCTGCTGCTGGGGCAGGGTGGTGATGGTTGGAGACCGGAGAGGCCTGCATGGATCCCTCAAACCCATTGCCATGACTGTTAGGTGGTGATGGGGACCGTGTCTTACCTGGAGAAGAGGAGCAGGAAAGGGGAGGACTCAGTGACCCAGGAGCAGCATCAGTGGGGGAAGGATCCTGGGCAGGCTGAACTGGTACAGTTGGAGACTCTGTTTCAGCAGCAGCAGATGTCACCAGGTCCTGGCTGGGCTCCTGCTCAGATTCAGTACTCGGGGGTCGGATACTCAGCTTAGCAATGGTTGCCTGAATGGAGCTGATTGGCATATCACCTCCCAAAACTATATCCTGAGCCTCTTGCCTTGGGTACTGCTAAACAGACAAATCAAAGATTAGATGTTAGATTGGTGTTTCCTGGTCTTGGAGCTCCCCTGTCCTGCATATTTTGCTCTTTTTCTTTGCTCCAAGTAATCATCTAATTCACAAGTTACTCTTGAGATGAGGAGTGTTTAAGCAGGAAAAGCAGTGAAGCAGTACGCTAGGACCAGGTCTGGGAACCACTTTTAGGTCAATTAAACAACTGTTGATTCTAAATTCAGAGCTACTCACGAGTCTAACACACTCAAATAGCATGAAAGCTCTCAACTGCAGTAACAAAGTTTATGACATAACTTAAGCGACCCACCTTCAACACTGTGTTTGTGTTCTTTTGGCTGGTAGACGTGATGATTCCACGCCGCTGAAGGACCAGCTCTGCATGCTTCAGCACTGCCTCGTAGCAGAACTTAAGGTGGAGCTATATAAAACACAGCAAGGCCGCACTAGATCAGTAGGTTTAAAATACTGGGCTTAGTTTCTGCCAGAAAAAAAAAATATTTGATGCTTACCTTCTCCTGCAGCATGTTCTTTCTTTGCTGCCTCATCTTTCTCACGAGCTGGGAAAGATCTGGTATCCCATTGCCGGCTTCCAGCTCCTGTAGTGCAGCATATAACAAGCAGAAGGCTCCTGTCCGACCAACACCGGAGCTGACAATGACAAACAAGAAGTAAATATCCTTGCTCAGTGTGCCAAGAGTTATACAAGTCAGAGAATGTGGGCTGGAATAACACACCTGCAATGCACCACCACAGGCATGTGTAACGGGCGCTGAAGAAGATAATGTCCATGAACTTCTTGAATGAAGTGAATCAATTTACTTTTGCTTTCAGGCAGGCCCCTGTTTGGAAGAAAAGTCCTGTTCATACTGCAATAAAAGAGATTTGTGAAAGTATGTGTGAGAGAAGCTGTTTTGTTACTTACAGTTCAGGCCAGGATGTGAATTGAAGATGGATGACTGTGCGCTTCAGACTCTGGTCTCGATACTGGAGTCCAATCATGCGCTCCACATGGGTGGGTGTGTTTTTCTGAGTAGTCAAGGTGAGAGTGATTGGACCCTGGGCAACCTGCTGCCCCCTTTCGGATGGAAAATAACGTAGGAGTTTTTGCTACAAGGGAAAAAATGGGTGAGATGAATCATGTCAGGTGGGATTCAAAAGGTATCTACTTCGACTTGCTTGAGAATTAAATGCTAATGCTTTTGGTTGAGGAGTCTTACCTTTTCAAGTTCTTGCTCTGACACCAGCATTACAATCAATGACACCTTCTGTTCATAGACCATGAGCCAAAAATCAGCAGCAGTTCCAGTTAGGGGAGCCTGTGTGGCAATAAGATGAGGGCAATATGGCGACAGATCCTCTATAAAGCTGGCATTGATGTAGTCATCTTTGCCGGAGTGTAGAACAACACGATTGCGGTCATAAGGCATGACATCCTGATGGCGGTTTTTCATGGTATAGCAGCGTGCTACAGCAATGGAGAGTTGGCGAGAATCCTTCTCCTGCTGATCCTGCAGCTCCTTCCACCGAGCATCAAGTTCAGACAAACCTCCCTTTCCAGAGGGACGCTCTAAAGACTGCACATTTGATCGAAACCCTTCGAGCTCCACACAAAGCTGAGAGACTCTCTCTGGAGCCTGGTATGGGTCACCCTGAATAAGTTTCACTCCCTCTGCTTTCTTGCGGTGCTGTTCATCCTGAGGGTCAGCCTTGGTGGGTAATAAGACATTGGCAGTGTCTTTGTTACCCCCGTGCTGGCTCTCAGGACTTGAAGAGAGAAGATCATCTGTACTGGAATTCTGGCGCTGAAATAAGGAATCAGATGATGGCAAGGGGCCAGAAGAGGGCAGGGGTGTTGTGGCAGTCTCAGGTATTGGTGTAAGAGCAGGAGAGGGTCTCTGAGTCACCAAAGCAGGTGATGGAGAGGGCGATGGCGCGGGTGAGGGCAGAATGTTGCTCGGCGGAGCCCCTGATGTAACTGAAGATGAAGGGATCATACCCTGAGGAAGGGTCTGGGGTCCAACTGGTCCAGGATGCTGCATCGGTCCAGGAGGAATGGTTCCACCATGTGGTCCAGCGTAAGATGTCGTGGCCAGGGACTGTTGAGGAACTGCAGACTGGTGGGGAACTATAGGGACACCACTTAGATAGCCCAGAGGTGAAGAGTGAGGGGGAGGAGGTTGCTGTGGCACTGGAAGTCCTGGGGGTATCTGTGAACGGAGATGGTGCTGTGGAGGAAGAGCCTTGGTGTGCACTGGCAGCTGTGGTGACAGAGAGGCAGGAGGTAACTGAGACTGAACAGTGTCAGGAGCCCTTGGAGTGTCTGCAGGGAATCCAGGCTGATAACTAGGGTGCATATGAGGATGAGAGGGGTGTGGTAATGATTGGGAAGCATTTGAAAGTGATGTGTGAGAGGGGTGCGGTAATGGTTGGGAAATAGTGGGAAGTGATGTGTGAGAGGGGTGCGGCAATGGTTGGGAAACACCAGGCATCTGTGGGTGAGAAGGGCGCAACACCGACTGGGAACCAGCGGTTATTTGCTGGTGAGATGGAGGGGACATTTGTTGTGAGGGAGGAGGCATTTGTAAGTGGGCTGCAGGGGGCACCTGCTGTGAGGAAAGGGGAACTTGTGGAAGAGGAGACGATTGTGCTTGCGGACAGATAGGGGAAATATAGGGATGGGAAGAAGAGGACATTTGCGGTGCTAAATGCGGCATAGAAACTGGAGGCATTTGCTGGGAAGATGGGGGTATTTGTGGATGCAAGGCGTGATGGGGCAGCTGGGTCTGAGCAATGGTTCTGACATGAGCATTAACAGGTTGGCTGCCAGAAACAAATGAAACAGGTGGGTACACGTGCTGAAGTTGTTGCAAGGAAGGTGCTGTTGTGTGAATACTGAATGGATGTTGCTGAAAGTTTGCAGGTCCAGGCGGTCTTGGGTGAGCCATGGGGTGTGGGTAGTGTCCTTGTGGCCTAGGTATCTGTTGTTGGAGTGGCACAGGCTGGAAATAAGGCTGTGGCTGGCTCTGGCCACAGGCTTGGGGAAACTGCTGTGTTTGTGGTTGAGGGGCTTGTACTGTTTGAGGTGGCTGGTTCACATGAGCACCAGGCTGCGGGAAGTACTGAGGCTGAGGTGCAACCGGAGGGGGAGCTGCATATACAGCAGGAGTGGAAACAGGGTGTCCAGGGGAGGGTGTAGGCATAGCTGGCTGGCCTGGTGCTGGAGTGTAGCTGGGAATGGGTGTTTGTACGCTGTCCACAGTGGTGGTAGATGGTCGAATGGGGGTGGGTGCCCCAGCTACAGTAGGCTGGGTCTGTAAAGATGGAGGGCAGTATCCAGGGACTGAGGGATGCTGCTGGGAGACCTGGGGTCTGGGTATCTGTGGTACCTGTTGCTGCTGTGGCAGGGGGCCTGGTGGCAGACTGTGATTAAAACCTTGTGTCGGAGGAAGTGTAAAGCGGGAGATTTGTGCAAGAAGTTCAGGAGGTGGTAAGTTGGGAGGAAATCTGGGTGGTCCATAAGTTGTCCCAGGCCAGCGTGGTGTGGAACAGGGTGAGGCCCCTGGAGGAAAAGCTTCAGGCATAACAGGCAGACCAGCTTGGGGCAGAGCAAGCTCAGGAGACATGCTACGAAGCTCTTCTGGCAAGTCTCCACCTAAGGCTAGGATGGCAGCATTAAGTTTGGCTATTTCAGCGTCTCCTCGGTTAGAAGAATCAATATCTTCGACTTTTTTCTGAGCAGGCTTTGGGGCTGTGGGCCTCTGAGGAGCCTTTTTCTGAAGCTCTCTGTTGGAAAAGAAGTTGGGAAGAGTTCAGTGAATGTTACTATTATCAGTGTAATCAACTGTGTATATTCAATATTAGAGAGTTTTGGTTAAAATAACTGAGATGATCATGGAAAGACTGTTCTTTTATGCTATGCTGCTTCTTACTTTTCTAATATGGCTTGTCTCTCATCTTCTCTGGTCTTACAGAGTGTCTTAGCCCTCTCTAAAAGGCGAGATGCCTTGCCCTCCAAGTCTTCATAAAACTCTTTTCCCTCCTGAGATTTCTTCATCAGGTCTTCATAGGCCTCGTAGGAGGCAATAAGCATCTGGACTGTGCTGTGCCATCTGTAAAGTGAAGATGCAAGAAATGAGTGTACAGCAAGAATTAAACAGCTAATTGTATGCATGACAAAGCACACAAAACAATCAACAATTTTAACTCTTACTTGTGTTCTGTCTCGGCCAAGCCCTTGCGTACTGTGGCATACTGGACGTTTGCTTCGGTCAGGGCCTTTAGGATGTTCTCCTGTGCAGCCAGATTCTGGTCTATGTATACCTTCACTTGCTCATACTTCTTCAGCTGTTCCTGAAATAACCTCTGCAAGGGGAGAACAACGGATTAAGAATAAGTGATAATGCAGGAAAGTCAAGTATGTTTAATTTATGGAGAGCTGAACCAATAATTCTTTGTACCTTCATGTCAGCCCGTTCAGTGGTAACAAGGACAGAAGTGATGTCATCCTGCTGGATGAGCTCCCTCAGTTGCTTCTCTAGGGAGCCGCGCTGGTCTTTCATCTCCTGCACTTTACCCAAAATTCTTTTCATGCACTGGAGACCTGCCACTTCATCTAGAAAAGTAAGCTTTCATTTATGCTTGTTTTGACTGAGGATTATCTTCATGACAATTATTTTAGCCAAAGTAGCAAATTAAGGATACAAACACTACAAGGTAATTAGCATTAGTCCCTAATTCCTGGAGAGTTGTCTTAAAATCTGCATGGGATTAGTAATGTTTTATGTTAAGAGAGTTTAAAAGGTTAAACTTACGATATAGCTTATGATATTGCCTGGACTTCACTTTACATTTGTTGTTGGACACCTTAGCATTCACCACCTAGAAATTCTACAAAACTTGCCTTCACTGAGCTGTGGTTTGGGCAGAGCATCTTTCAGTGTGTCCAGCGGACCTCCCAGCAAACGCAGGTTGCTGATGTGCAGATTCATGGCGCGGTGAAGCTCCGTGTTGGTAAAGCTGGCTTTCTCATGTGCCTCAAGGTACTTTTCCAGGTCCCTGCGGAGCTCAGTCAGGGCTGCAGGCTGGGACGGAACAGCCTGCTTTCCTGCCACCTCCTCCAGCGTCCGCTCACTGGCCTCGTCCTCGCCTAGCACTGCCCGTATCTCCTTTAGGGAAACTTCCACATCCGTAAAAACGCCGGACAGCACTGAGGAGGACAGAGGTGCTCAGTTTGTGTGAAAGCAAATACAACAAGTCAGACGTTTTTACACTGACAGTTTTTACCACTTATTTATTTCATAAACTACATTTTTTATTCTTGTTAAAGCTGACGAGTGAACAATATAACAATTATAATTGATGGCTTATTGTAGGCCAGTAGTGATGAATATACTGGTGTATGTACTACACCATACAAGTGGTGTACCTACTGAAAATGTACTTGCTAACAAATGGATACTGAGTGTATTTTTAGCAAATATTGGTGAGTAACATGCAAATGCAGAAAATCTGTGTTTGTTAGCAATAGCCCCAGCACCTACCTTGCATGGACTGTATAAGACTCTTCACAGTGTCTGGCCGCACGCTGAGAGCCGCACACTTCTCCATCAGCACTGAGGGAATGTTGCTGTACATGTCCATGTTGTCCACAGAGTTTGGGTCCAGATTTAGCGAGTCCATGAATTGTCTGAGGGAACAACACAGGCGTCACTAATTCAGGTGGGCTTGTCTTTTAATGAGTGTGATTCAGAAACACCCTTAAACATTGTGCTTAGATGTTTGGTACTCACTCTAAAGTCTCATTCTTGCCATCTATTTTTGCCATGACATCCCTCAGCAGCTTGGCCTTTTCTTCACTGAGGGGTCAAATTGAGTTATCGGTGAGTTATTTATGAGTGAAATGCCTGTAATTGCCTCACTAAAGAGTCTTCAGAATATCATTAAGGTATGCTTGCTGTAGTTTTACTGAGAGTTTAATTAACCTGACCTGTAGAGAGAAGAGGCCTCGTGAGCAGCCATGGGCACCAGCTTGGAAAAAATGTCTGGTCCAGTGACGCTGGGGTCTGTTGGGTTCACGGGTAAGGCTTTGACTAGTGGTGCACCTGGATCAAAAAAGGCACCAGAGTGTATTAGTATGCTCAGAAGTATGCATGTAGCAAATAATAATAGACTATATATAATAAACTAAATTGTTTTTCCTCAAAACTGTAACGTTGCTAATAGGACAGGACTGGTTTTGGACAGCACTGGTTTTCCTAGGGAAGGTGGGCTAACATCTATTCACAGGGCACAAGAAATCTCAGAATAAAACGACAGATTGGAGTGTCTACTTGAATTATGCTCCATTCTCACCAGAAAACGTCTTTCTGGAGCTTCTTCGTATTTACGCACTTTGTTTTTAGTTGCATCTATACCGGTCCATGAAAATACTATTGATACAGCATTTGTTTTACCCTGGAAGAAGGGTGTCATTTACCTTCTAAAAAAGAGCCACTGAAACAACCCCAGGTAATATTAATGCAATTCTTAGGTGAATAATTATGTAACTAATGAACTCTGGATAAGAGTCAGCCAAAAGTACAGAGCCTGAAAGCAGTGCTTATTGTTCTCTGTGGTTCAAAATCTAAGCAACTAAAATGCCCTTATTTAAATGAATCTCACCCAATAACCTGATACTAAAAACAGAGGGCTGAAAACCTTTTATTTTGGATTAAATAGTCCTTGAAAGAACCAAGATGTATACACTAATCTGCATTCTCACACTAAACGTTTAGTCCTGGTTATTACTGGCACAGAGCAGAGTAGATCATAACTCATATACCTTTAACGGAAGGCAGAGTCTCAAGAGACGGCACTGATTCATGGTAAATGAAGTCATTGTCCTTCTGAGCAGAGTTAAACCTGAAACGAGAAACAGAACCCACATCTTCCTCTGGAACGTTTATGATGCGTGTGAAAAGAAACATTTAATTACATTTTCATAAAATGTAAAAACAGTGAAGCATTTACATACTTCCCTCCAATAATGTCCATGGTGAAGCGCAGGGCTTCCTGAACGCTGTCTGGCTGACCCTTTGCAAGCTTTATGGCTTCATTTAGTTTGTCTAAAGAGCTCTGAAGATAGGCAAGCTGTAAAAATACAGAAAACAAATCCTCACTTTTCTGAAATAAACCCATGTACATAAAATATAATAAATACAGTAACCCCCTGTTTATACACGGTTCAGCAGCTGCAGTTTCAGTCTCTCGCTGAATTTTTTTTACTTATGTTCTGGGTTGGGGCACGAGGACGAGGGGGCGTGGCAGATGAGACTCGAACATCACAGCTTTTTTGTGGCAATATAAAATTTTCCATGTGTTTTAGTGCTAAATAATTAAAAATATAATTGACTAATTTTGTAGCATAAATATTAATGTTAATTCAAAAAATAACTATACATTTCTTGGGACTGTCCAGAGAACACAGAAAGTGCGTCTTGGGATGGTGAAATACTGCTGTACTCAGAGGTGGGAGGTTTGAAAGTAGCCAATCCGAGAACACTATTTATTTCTCCTTGCTGCTGATTGGCTGCTGCCCTGTGACGCATCCCTTTGCAGCTTGAGTCCAGAATTTCCCCCCTGTTGAGCGTCTCAAGTGTTGTTGTGTTTTTCATTTTGTTCTTCTTAAAGCCCTGTATTTTTATTACTGTAAATTAAATTAAATTATTACTGTGTTTTCCCTGCCAAAGACCAAAGGTATTTTACATTATTAAAGCATGCTACATTTTGGCACTCTGAGACAGCAGTTCAGCACAAACTGTACAGTACGAATACAGGTTTACCCTTAATTTTCATTAAGGGTAATGTATTAAGCTTAAAATGAAGTTTAAAATGAAATTATAATGTTTGGGGAGCATATTTGGGGGAATATTTAGGGTTTACAATTTTTTTTTTCTTCACTATACGCGAGTACTCTTGGAATGATTGAAGCATTACCCTTTCTCCATACTTCTGCTGTTCCTCTGCCTGTTTACCCATGTGCAGCTGTGGAAAGAAACAAGAGGTTAGAGAGTCACAACTGTCTTGAAAACAGCTGACATCCGCCTGTTATTTCAGTAGAAGCAAATGGCAAAGTCTATTCCACAAAAAATATATGCTATTATTCAGAGCCTGTAAGTTATTTTCAGTAAACTAATCCCACCCAAACACATGAAATCTAGTATGATTTTTTTAAGTCACATTATTATATTTGCAGTATGATACATTACATCACACTATATTTGCACATCATTAACACATTCCGAACACATTCAGCATTTTCAGAGACCTACATGAGCAATAGCAGCGAAGTAATAAATCTTCATCTGCACAAGCTTCTTCCAGTCCTTCTGTATCTTTCCGAGCATGGAGGCAGTGTCCGAGTTCTCCAGGGCACGGCACGCCTCTTTATAATAATCCACCACCT
The DNA here is from genome assembly GCA_037974485.1 of Hemigrammopetersius urotaenia. NCBI lineage: Eukaryota > Metazoa > Chordata > Actinopteri > Characiformes > Alestidae > Hemigrammopetersius > Hemigrammopetersius urotaenia. Next base: position 614,347 of record JBBPDC010000001.1, on the reverse strand, counting down.
GAACAAAATCATGAGAAACCAAAGCAGTGGGTATTGGGATTCTGCTACTGAGATACAGTAGATAAAGTAAAACTGCAGACATGCATGAAGCCTAATCCCTTAACCTTGACGCCAGAACATTAGGCAGACCCCTGTGCAATGTGACACAAACTGTCAATACTAATATTAAGGATATTAATAAGTTACCTGAGCGCTTATCCGTGCAACAAGGAAACTCTTCCTATTGTCCAGCATCGACTTCTCCAAGAGGCACTCCTGGGCCTGACCCTGAAAACACACAGTCTCAAACTCATTCCGAAACAGGTGGCAGTGTGTTTGGGTGAGACGAAGCATACCAGCATTAGGTTGATGTTGAGATTAAGGATCTGATGACTCATGTCGACGCTGTAGTTGTGGCTGAAGTGATCGCGCAGGTAGGAGAAAGCTCCGGCTGAACACTGGAAGTGTGTACATGACACCTTCATCCCCTTATAGAGAGAGGGAGGGAGGAATAGGCAGAGAAAAAAAGGGAAAGAGGGATGTGAGAGACGGAAGTAGAGGATCAAAAAGAGGAATTCACACCAAATTATAGTTTGAATTGAAAGACATTTCTGACATGTTAAAGGTAATTTCTTCTATGTTCTGCATGATTGAATGGTTTTGATGTAAACAAAGCGGGATTTCGTAAGAAAAAAAACAAAACTTCAGGAACAGGAATGTTGATCTAGAGTCAGTTTCTGTGCTGTCAGAACTACAAAGGAATCTGATTCCAGATCAACCCTGCTTTGTGGACACTGACCCAGGTGTCGTCTGAAATGTCCACCCTGACAAGTCATACTGTCTCCTGAACCACGTCTACAGGTCTGATCCACCTTATTGAAGTAGTTCGGTTCATTACCACACCTCACAATAACGCATACTGCGTCGTAAATCACATCCACAAGTCTGATCCACTTTAATGCAGAGCAAGATGTGGTTTGAGTGGCTATAGAGACATTTTGAGGATGGAAAGATCTGGATGACAATTAGATATTGGGCAAGAGTAGAAAAGCAAACACTTACCTCTTCAGACACCCTGTTATCCATGGCTCCCAACATTGAGTGAAGTGCTCCTGCAGAAGGAAAAGCATGACTGGAATCAGGATCCAAGCCTCATTCGCTCTCTAACAGTACTCAGAGATTTCAGAGATGTGCAGATATTGGTAAGGACTATGCAAATCCACACAATGCCTTCTGTGTTCAGCCGTAACACTGTTCGAGCCAAACAACTCACCCAGGTTATAGAGGATGCAGGCCTGTTCGTAGCTAATGTCATCGTGGGTGACTGTCTTTCCAGAAAAGATCTCTGTCCTATTAACAAAAAACAGTTTAAATTAGAAGTATGATATTTTCATCATATCCTCCATTGTCGCTGTTCTTAACCACTGTGGCATGTCAACAGGAAAGCATTATACTGGACATGGAGTCATATGTCTTATTCCCAAAGTAACTGAGGCTGAACAAAATGTTCACAGTGGAGGTAAACAGAACCAGACATCTGCCTCTAATAGCTCACAGAAAGTTATTCCAATGGTTAAGGTTGCGCCACCTGACGCCTGAGATGTTCTACCAGAGTTCTGAAGGTCCTAAAACTAAACCCATTAATGGTGGAGGGATACATGCAGAGCGTTATGAGGCAAAACAGTCCCCAAAGCATTGTTCACTATTTTACCATAAGAAAAGAGAAACTATTAATCCCACAAGTAGGAAATGTGCAATGTCATGTCAGAAAGTGGACAGTACAAAGGTAATATAAAAGGTGCACTATACAAATCTAAAATTATGATTATGGACACGTGGGTTGAAAAAGAAATGTGTATGTACACGTAAATGTATAGATAATATGTATGTTGAGTGCAGAAAGTATTCACAGCCTATGTTGTATCTCCTATGTTACAGACTTATTCCCAAATAGATAGGGTGGTGGTAGCTCAGTGGGTAGGATACTTGGGTCATGGGTTCGAATACTACCTTCAGCATACCACCACTGGGTCCCTGAGCAGTTGTTCCAGGGCGACTGCTCCCTATAGTTAGGGAATGGAAGTCGCTTTGGATAAAAGCGTCTGCTAAATGTCGTGAATGTAGACCCAAACTTCTACATACAATAGCCCATGATGACACAGTGAAAACAGTTTGTTTGAATTTTTTAATAAATTCGCTTCAAAAAAGTAAAACAAAAATAAAACCTTTCCATACGTTTTCACAGCATTTGGTTCATACTTTGTTGAAGCAATTACCCCCTAAAATCTTTGTGAGTATGATGCTACAAGCTTGGCACACCCATTTTTTGCCAGTTTCCCAATTCTTCTTTACAGAACCTCTCAAGCTCCATCAGGTTGGTGCACAGCCACTTTCAGATCTCTCCAGAGATGTTCAATTGAGTTCACATCTGGGCTTTGGCTGGGCCACTCAAGGACTTTCACAGAGTTGTCCTGAAGCCCTTGCTTTGTAATGTTGGCTGTTGGAAGACGAAACTTCACCCCAGTCCGAGGTCCAGAGTGCTCTGGAGCAGATTATCATCAAGGATGTCTCTACATTGCTGCATTCATCTCTTCCTCAACCCTGACTAATTTCCCAGCTCCTGCAGCTGAAAAACACCCCTGCTTCACTGCAGGGATGGTATTAGCCAGATGATGACCAGTGCCTGGTTACCCCTAAAGACATAACGCTTGACATTCAGGCCAGAGTGTTCAATCTTTGTTTCTTCAGACCAGAGAGTCTTTCAGGTGTCTTTTGGAAAACTCCAGGCGAAAACTCCAGGTGGGCTGTTGTGTGCCTTTTACTGAGGAGTGGCTTCCGTCTGTCCACTCTTACCATACAGGCGTGATTGGTGGAGTGCTGCAGAAATGGTTCACTCAGAGTGACCATCAATTTTCTGACTAAGGCCCCGATTGCACCCCAACGTTTTAGTACTGATTAGTATCTGAGAATCAATAATATTTTGAATCCTCACCAGGAAATAGGTACAGCAGCTTCCTGCCCAGAACCCAGAGGCACACGGCTCTGCAGGTAGTGCAGCTGCCCGAAGTATTTCCGTAATGTACTGCAGCCCTCAAAGTCCCTCGTCACGTTCACAGCACTCTAAAGAAGAAAACCACAGATGAGCACTTCTAATAGGGCTCCACAGAATATTTATAGATCATGTATTAATATCCATCATGATACTTGGTCTCTGCTATACTGATATATACAGCAGAATGCAAATGAGCCCTCTAAATATTCTCACTTAATAATACCTGCCTTCATTGAGGTGTTTGAGACAATCAGGTGAGTTGGTAGGTGGGTTGGTAAAAACAGTTTTCACCAAAAGGTCAACCGTACTTTAATTCTGTTTGCTCTTTTTAGGGCTGCCATGAATCGAATGAATAACTTCTTTGCAATTTGAATGATAAACACGAACCTGCAAGTCATTATAAAGTCGTGCTTAGCAGTCTGAGCACCTTCCTCAAGGGGGTGCACTATCATCACTGAAAGGGAGGAAACCAACACCAGCAGGATCTCACCAACACATAAAATATGACGACACTAAATATGTCATAAGTAAAAATAAAGAAAACCTATTTTACAGCACTTCTGTACTAGCTTTTCCCAAGGAAGGATGTTTAATATAATTCGGTTTGTTTGGGATAAAAAAGTTTCCACAAATTCCCACTAACATTAGACTCCAGGGTTAGTTTTTATTTGTATCGAACAGCTTAGTTCAATTCACAAAGATTTCTAATAAAAACATTATACTGCCAACTCAAGTTGTTCTTATGATAATGTCCACTCACCTGTCGCAGCTGCTCCAACTTCTTCAGCTGCTCATTGTAATTGTCCGGATCCTCTCCATAGTTCTTCAGAATAAACTAGGTATGGAAAAAAGGAGGGGAAAGATAGATATTAGATTTCAAGCCTTCACTTGAGCAAATCCAAGCTGATCAAACTCCGAAGGCTTTCCACAAGATTTTGGAGGGTATTTGGAAATCTGTGCCCGTTTAAGCAAAAGGGTATTTGTGAGGTTAGTCACTGGTGTTGGATGACAAGGTCTGGCCTCTGTACAGTCCTCCACATCAAACTAGTTAGTTCATGCCTTAATGGATGTGCACAAGTACACAGTGATGGAAAGACACAAAGTAGGAAACACATTTTGTTGTGTGTTTGCACACTGTAGCACTGACATTTTTCCCTGAAGTGTTAAGTGTCAAACGTAAACACGCCACAGCACACAATGTGAACAGCACAAATTGTTCTCTGATTTTAACCCATTCACCAAGTAATGTAGCAGCCACACAGGAAAACAGCACCCCAGGAGCAGCGTGTGGTACCTTACTAAAGTATACTTAAATAGTGCCACTAACACTCCTGGAAATTAAACCGTAATCCTCCGATTGTAGGGGCTACTCCCTAGCCACTAGGCCACCAGCTGCTCCAAAAGGTGGTTTATAGCACAGGATGGTTTCGATCCACTGACATCTGGGTTATGGGTCCAGGATGCTTCCACTGCATAATTCTGCTAACCAAATCAGCCCAGTGCCTTATCCAGGCCACTGAGGCTCAAACCTCAGACCCACCATGTTTCCACTGCTCAAGAATCTGGTGGCGGCATGTTTTACCACATTCCAAACTCTGCTGGTTTGTTTACACCTGCAGTGCATTTTAACTTGTTGGCCCCATTCTGTGAGTTTATACACGTTTGCAATATATGCAGCAAAACACCGGAAAGGGTATCAAAAACTTGGAACTTGGGATCTGCTTACTAGTGCAGACCTTGTTTGGTAGTATTTTACCAGAATTCTATGTCATCTGTACAATATAAACATATCTAAATGTACAGCACTGCAGCGTTGTACAAAAGCCTTGAGCCACGCCTTATATGTTTTGCTTTGAATCACCTTGTTAGTAAAAATGTACCATTTCATTCCTGTCAAGCTGTATTCGCCTTGGCATTTTGAGTAGTGGAAATGAAGGAAATGGAAATAAATGTTTTACTGCAACAGCCAGCAACATACCTGGAGGCCTTCTGACTTTTGCACAGTACTATGTTTTATTTTCAAAGCTCTCTATTAGTGGTGCAACGGATCACTGTTGATCCGTGATCCGAACCGATCTCTCTCCACGGTTCGGCACGCACGTGATCCGAA
>JBBPDC010000001.1:596829-609106 GCA_037974485.1 Hemigrammopetersius urotaenia | reverse complement strand
TGAGCAACCTACTCTCTCGTGTCCTGTCACGTCTGAGTTCTTCCCTCACGCTACAAAGCGGGCCCAGACCACAGACCGATCTCCCCAACCCCGTGACAAAAATAGCTCTGTAACAGAGATTAGAGTTTAAATCTTTACTGAAAGAGTTTATCAAGAGATCTGCTCTTAATGACCATAAACTCACCACTTTACAATGATGCCTCTCAGGATTTAAGGACTAAGCCTCTTTCTTTTTAAACAAGCTTACTATTTTGAAAATATGTGCTTTTTTCCATAGTGCTCTGCAGTTGAGGAGGTCTCCACCTCTGTATAGAGCCATACCCCTTACCCCACCCCCTCTTCTGAGACAGCCAATGAGAGTCATTACCATACAATTTTAACACCCAGAAGTTGAGCTCTTTTACACAGCTCATAAAACTAGAAATAATTTAAATTGGGGAAAAAAAATATGCAAATTAACACATATGTAAATAATATATGTCTTCTTTATGGGACAAGGTAAAATAACAGTCCCTCTCTCTGGTGGGCTCACATTCCTGCAGATGCCTGAACAGTTTCTGAACAAAGTCAGCTGCTCCAGCTACATAAAGCAGCTGTATAAGCTATACTGTATGAAGCAATGTTCCAAATGAAACTATGTTTAATCTGAAGTTTACACAACTATAACCATCTCTTGCCATGTCCTTGGATGCTCGCTTCAGCTTTAGACGAGGGATGTTTTAACTGTTGCAGTAAATGAGTCACTCGGATCGAGCTGCTGTGCCTCCGCCTGGCCCAGAAAGGCCCTTCTATCTAACTGAAAGCTTTTCATTCAAAGAAAGCCCATTATGTCAACTGACTCTTTTCATTGTGCCATTCTTCAGTCAATAATTCTCCTGATCAGTTTTCCAGACGCAGTTAGATAAAACATCTTGCCTGAAGTAATGTAAGATTATGTGCTGCATCCATCATGCATGTTGCTCCCAGTTGGATTGAAGATGTTGCCTTGCATGTTCACTGCCTGTTACTCTCTCAGTACTAATAATGAAATATACATTATTTTATATAATAATAATAATAATAATAATAATAATAATAATAATGATAATAAAAGTAGTAGTAGTAATCTGAAAACATTTGAAGCTTACTGGACATTCTAGCTGCATGAGATCTCAGCCAATCAGATTGAATAACAAGCATTACATCAACCAATCAGATTGTGTTTCAGGCGGGGCATTGATTTAATCACAGCTAAGGTCATTCTTAGGCACAACTTGAAGCAAACATTCGAAGCTTATTCAACATTCAAGTGGTATCTGATCTCAGCCAATCAGATTGTGCGATCTGTTTTACAATCAAGAATTCAGTTGGTCATATGTGTATATATTGAATACATTGAGATGGCTCAGCCAATCAGATTTCAAATTTGTAGTTATACAGGAGTTATACAGCTCCTTTCTGCTTTATGAGGTACTGATTAGTGAGCACTTGAATCAAAATTTATTTAATGAGGAAAAGTATAAAACACTGCTGTAATCAACACTCTCCTCTCACAATGAGACCAGTATTAGAACACTATTAGAAGTATAAAGGTTACAAGAGGAGAGTGAAAAAGGGATTTGTTTTCTTTGAATTATTCAAGTTCTGTAAACACAGCACTCTTATTTTGATGTTTTGTTTTTTCCTTTAAAATGATGCTTTAAAGAACAATTTTTTGGGGGGGAAATTAGGAGAAATTTTTTCAGCAGTTCTTAAAACTAAGGCAAAGCTGTTTAGTTCAATACTTGCACCTATAAAAGATAAAAACTGAGAAACTGAACATTTTGCAGTGTCTCTTATTTTTTTCCGGAGCTGTAAATGCTCAGTCTTGTCCAATAAGGCACCAAATTGTTAACTGTGTAATTCGTACCTGTAATTTAAACACACGTGTCATTACTACCTGTAATTGTAGTTTCATATGTAATTATTACCTTTAACTATAATTTTACATGTATGTGTAATTAGTACATGTAATTGTAACTGTGTTTGTAATATATATGTGTAACTAGTACCTTTAATTGTAATTGTAAGTGTATGTGTAAATGGGTCAGAGGAATTATTTTTGTGAGGATGTTTTTTACCGCTTTTGTTCAGTCTAAAATTAGCAAGTTGATTCATTATTCCATTTGGTGAACTGTACTTGTGAAAACATTCTTCATTCATGAGCCTGAAATGAACTTCTGGTCATTAAAAAGTACCTCGCCAGTGTCTTTGCTCTTTGGTAAATTTAATATGGATCAAGCCTTCAAAAAGCAGAGCTGTGAAAGATCTCTCTGGCATTGTTCATTATGGGAAGTTGAAGGAAGAGTTATATTCCACCAGTTTCTTAAAAACCTAAAAAAAAATGTTAAAAATGTAAAAAAAAAAAAGTCACAAAATCTGTTTGCTGTTGTATATCTTAGCTAAACTCAATTTCAATCCTGTTAAACTAAAGCACATTAATATAGGGGGTGTTCAGAAAAGCACACAGTTCTGTACAGAACTAACTGTGTGCACTCCTGTGAAGCAATGGACACAGACTGCACAGACTGGCTTTCATTAGTCATCAAATAAAACTTTTACATGGATACTTACATATAAAATGTCTTTGCACAGCCCATAAATTGGTCACCGTACTCCTCCTCATTTTTATTATATCTCCAATATTTACATTTTACCCATAGACAAGCATTTATGCATATATACATTTAATATCGGTTCAGCACGCTTGGAACCTCGGCCACAGTGGTACTGAGAAGTCTCTGAAGCCCACTGTCTCCACACTGGCCCGAGACTGGCTCACGTTCTACTTCTTGAGTGCCGGTGCGGCGGCAGCCCTGGGAGTCTGTGCAGGAACCTGCTGCGCCTCTGGATAGGCTGGTCAATCTGTCACATCTTGCCGTGCATGGTGAGTGAAGAGCCTCTACACTACAAAAGGCACAATGGCCTAACAAAAGCCCACTTAATAGCAGACACACATGCAGTGGGAAAGGTGAGAGCATAGGTGAGAGTTGACCAGCAAATGAATACATGAACTCTAGAACTTAAGTACTGAACACACTCAGACAAGAACCAATCATACGGCACAATTACTCAAACAAAGCAGCTGACACAGTGACCAAAGACAGAAACATACCCTTAATTCAAAATAAAAGTCCCATTAACAATCCCAAAAACAGCAGTGGCCTCTACCGGCCACCAACAGAGACCTTGACACACTGTCAGAAAAAACTGTTAAAACCCTTATTTGTTGCAATAATATATATGTATTAGGACATTAACACAAAAGTTGAATAGTCGAATAGTTGACTTCAGAGGCACGAGTCAACAAAGAATTCGACTAGTCGTGTGTTTTTTTCCTCTCTCTGCCCTCACTTGCGTACACAATGCAATCTCTGCCTCTGACACTGACATGCGGTCCTTGGTTTAACCAATTATTATAGTCCCTTCATAAAAAGGGTGGTAACGTTTTGCACAAGAGGAATCTAAACACAAGACCACAACAAGACGAGAGACATGCAGCAGAGGAGACAGACACACCTCACATGTGTGGAAATACTTCACTCTAGATACATTAACAGCACGGTGACCTGCAGAACCTGCAAGTCGGTGTTAAAGTACAGTAACCATACCGGCGTTCTACATGGCATCTGAAGCAGCACCTGTTAGCTAACATGGCTAATGCTAGCACTTCAGGCAGTCGCCATGCCGCACCTTAAGCTGTTCCCACTCACAGTGGTACCTTTAAAATGATCAGAAAATTCAAGGCATTAGCCTGTGTTTTGTTTTGTTTAACTGTCACGTTGACCGTTAATGTTACAGAGAACTTTAATAAAAGTGTTCCTTTGCTGCTTCTGTGTGACGTCATCAAACTACTACTCGACTCGACTTTGACTTTGCTGGCGGATTAGTCAACTTGAAAAAAGTCGTTAATGCCCTAATATGTATATATGTTAATGTATTTGAAAAAATGTTGACAGTATTGACCGTCACAACTCAGCACATTCAAAAATGAGGATGGAACTTCTAAAACATGAATGGCAAAAGCTCCAATTCCACACACTGATCCATTTTACCATGACTATAATGTACATGCACACACTCTGACTCTATGGACAGATTTCACTGATGCAGAGGGGAAGACAAACATTGTGTGTGTATGGCCAATGTGATTTCAGGTTACAGGGTTGAAGAGTACTTACGGAGCATTCAGTCTCTGGAGAGCAGCCCTGTCAGTACTGAAGGCTTTGAGGGTTATTGGGTTGGTGTAAATCTCTTAACACTGCCAGCTCTACCCCAGCATTACACTGTCATTGCTTTGCTCTTGAAGATTGCACTTTGCTCTCATGCCACTCAATACTGGAAAGGTTTCCTTGTCAGTCTCAGAGTAGCAGCAACATCACAAGGCTCTTGCATCCTGACTGCTGAAGGACTCCAGCAGTGATATGACAGTTCAGAAAAAGGGCTTCTGCTTTTCCAAGTAAAAATAAGTACACACACTCTTTGGGGAACACACTTAAACAAGGTACTTTCATGCAATTTTAATTATATGAAATGGTTCAAGATTCTGGCTGAGGACCGGAGATGTTTAACTTAATAATTTTGTGATGTTGTCGCCTAAAACATTTTTGCAATACATGCAGAAAAAAAACCCTTTGAATTGATGTAGGATGTGTAGATTAATTTAACATTAACATTTCATTTACTGAGAATTTCTATGGGGAACCAAATGGTTCTTTTATGCCATCACTCCCAAAAACTCTTTCTGGCACCTTTACCTTAATATTTTATTTAGTTTTTTTTAAATGATCTTTTTTCTCTCATTGCAGTCCTAATTAGGGTCACTTTATGGGATCACTTACATTTTAATCAATAAAACAGTGATTAAAATGTAAGTGATCCCATAAAATGACCCTAATTAGGACTACAGTGAGAGAAAAAAAATCTTCAGGTGCTGTGGGACCTCAGCAGCAGGTGGTGCAGTATTAATGCTGAGGAACGTATGTGTGGCTTCTTTTAACCTTTCCCCACATAATTTATGCGTGCAGGAGGGAAATGTGCGAAGTTTGCAAAGTGGCGAAATGGCCCTGCTTCTGGGGCTTCAGGGCTTAATTAGTGCTGTAAAAATAGTCTGTTTAAAGCGTGCAGTCTGTGACAGACGCTCCTGCCGTCCCCGTATCCTCACAAATCTCTAAGCCTCTGTGAAGCCACAGGCTCCCTGTGCCATGCAGACCTGGCCATATGCAGCCTCAAGCAACCCTGGGGGTGGATACGGAGCAAATTCAGGTTAGATCTCTTTCGTCACCCACCTATCACATTCTATAACTCCACCTTCTGTCACACACCCACCCATCAGACTCTATAACTACTCCCTCTGTCACACACACACCCATCAGACTCTATAACTCCTCCCTCTGTCACACACCCACACATCAGATCCCTTATTTGCTACAATCTTCTTTTCACTTATTTGCCCTCAAATACTCCATTTCTTAAAAAGTTCAATGTTACGATTCAGTAAGAAATTGACAGTATCAGTCAGTCCTTCAGTATCCTTCTCCCCCACCACAGTTGTTTTAAAGCTAATCAGATAACGCCTTCTTCGCCCTTTTATGTAGCACAAATAGCTTCAAGCTTGGCTGAAGTGCTCTGTCCAAGATCACACGTTTTGCTGTCTGTTTCTCAGGAAAGGTGTGAGGCTTCACTAGGGCACTCACAGCTTTTCCTCTCGTGCCTGACTGAAGGGGGGATGACAGGTCTGCTAGAGTATGTAAAGCAGTTCTATCCTCTTGGTTAAGATGTTGACCCACTTTTTTGAACCATGCAGCCTTTAGCCATTAACTAACCCAGCAATGCCACACTGGCAAATCCATTTCATACTACAGTATCCTTATGAAAGCCCAACCAGGAATTTGCTTTTAGGCCCTGGGAAGTTACCAAAACCAATCACGATACCAATCAGTTGCCTAACAACTGAGGGGCTGCACTGAGGCCCATGCTGATGGGGCTACATTGACCAGTTCCCTCTAAAATTCTTATTACGCCCTTCATATAGACACAGACACCAAAAGATCCAGGTTATTAACAGCACCCCTCACCAGATAGCTTCAATCAACAACACACATGAAGAACCCTTTTTAGGGTGCACATTTATTTTTAAGAATGATGTAATAACGTGTTCTAACATGCTACAAGCTTAAATGTGCTGTAACAGCACTGTAACTTTGCATCAGTGGGACTTTTTGAAATAGCAATGCTCACTTGGTTCTGAAGTTCAAGCCAATTGCCAGGGGTGTCATTACAGATCCATGGGGCAATGATGGGCAAGCCTTTTCTAGAGGGGTTCTCGGGTTAACCACCCAGGGAAATTTAAATAAATGGTTCCAAATTTGGTGCAGTGGCATTTCAGGACATTCTGGCGCATGTTTTCATCACAGGGGAATTGAAAGGCAATAGTTCTTGTTAATGGCAGTGGTAGGGATGACCCCATAGCCCCCCTAAAACAGGGCTAGCGATGCCTCTGCCATTCCCTCCCAAAGCCTGTGGTAAAGTGCAAGGCGCGAGGTTGTCATTTTTGTGCGGCACCCTGTTGCTCATGGTTTATAATGTCTCTTGTGTGGCCCCTCGTTCTTCTGCCACATTGGTGTAAATAAACCTGCTTTATTATGGTTACTTGATTGGCCACTAAGCTCCGAATTGTGTGCTCCTACTGCAAATAAAAACGCTTGCCAGAAATAGGCATGGCGTAAGTCCTTTGAGGGCTTCTGCAGCCTACTGCAGTTGTTCCATGGTGGGTGAAATTGCTCACAGACTGTGTGTGTGTGTGTGTGTGTGTGTGTGTTCTGCTTTGGTCTTTCTAAACGCTTGAGTTGTGTATGATGGACGGTTTGAGCGCAGTCTGTCGAGGGCTGATGAACGGCGGGATCTGCCTGCTCTGTCTTTCAGCACAGATGTCAGAGCTCGGCAGAGAAACAGCCTGGCTTGTGTTTCGTATTTTGTTTGCATGTCCGCAGTCTCAGAACTGTAGAAAGGTGACGGATCGTTTAAAGCAGAGCCTGGAGGGTGTTGTGGGGGGTGCATATCTCCCAGCCACAGCTCTGAAAAATGGATGGCAAATCTGGCTCTGGCTTATGAAGCTGGCCAAGAATCTCTGAGCTCTGAATATTTTCCCCCCAACAGCTTTTCCCTAAAACTCTGAAAAGACTCCGAAACACAAGCTATTTTGAACCAGCCTTGCATGTTACAGCATCACGTCATTTTTCAGAGGTTTTTGTGATGATGAGTCTCAGCCAAAGTGCCAGTTTCCACTTTAGAAAATACAGCTTGGCACAGATTCTTGTAGACTTTCTCCTAGGCTTCCTTCACACATTTTGAAAACTTGACAGTAATAATCGCCAAAGCTAGCAGAACAAACCTCCATTCTGGAGGAGCTCTCACTATCCTCACTTTCGATGGACTGGAGTGAGCCATGCCATTCAGAAACTCTGTCCTCTCAGGCAGACAGGCATTTCCAGTGACTATGGAGGTGCTGAGATAAGGACTTGCTGGTGGTCTTGAGTGGCACATTCAGGCCGAATCTCAGTGAAGTTCAAGCTCAGCAGGTAACTGCCCACCAATCCATCTCTGTCCTTCTGAACCTCATTTTACAAAAGAGTGTTTTAGCTCACTATCACAACTCCATCCACAGCCTTGATTGGGCTTGTGAAGCCCTTTTCCCCTTTTGTCCGTGTTAGTCATCCTCTGAGCAGTGACCAGTGATGAATCGCCGGGTTATTGGACCATTTCAAAATCGCTGCTCAGGAAGACGGATAACACTGGGAGAAATAGACTACTAAGACATTTATCTTTTGCCTGAGGCTTCTGTCAGACAGAGCTCATCAGTTTATGCTTGTCTGAGTGAGTGCTTCACTGTCTCTACTTATGACATGTCTTGGGGTCATACCTCCACCCCCACCCCCAAAAGAGATGCTGACCAGAATATATGGATCTACAGAAAAAACAAAATAAGCTCTTTCATTGATTTATGTACACTGAGCTGTCTCCATTTGTTCTTGTTCTTCTCAGGACCACACAGGTAAAATCCTGAATAATAAGTAATAAATTCCATTTGTATGTTGTTTAGTTTAGCAGCTAAGTACTGAAAATGTATGTAAAGATGACAAACATTTGAGTGGCATAATGATTTAGGGCCCATAGATAAGTCTTTGATAATCTTTTAATCCCGGAAAACAGATCAATAAGAGGAAAACAAACACTATACAATTGTTTAAACTCACAGATGTGTGACAAGGATATTATATTTACAATGCTGGACCAGTGAAGCAGCTACCAGCATAGCACTGGGCCCTTTAGTGCCTTATGTCTTTAATAGACTCCTTAGAATCCTATATGCAATTTTTACAAGCACAAATACTGGATACACTCTTAAAGGTGACCATTCTCCGCTTGGCTTGGGTTCTCTGAAAACCTAGTTATTACAGAACTTTTCATTTAGGTGGAGCTAATTTAACTCTAAGCATTTAACTTGGGGAAAAGGTTTTTTGAAGAACCATCCATTAAATGCTCTAAAAAAGCATCTTACATTTACCAGATGCTTTTATCTAAAGCAACTGTCATTCCCTAACTACAGAGGGCCAGTCTCCCTGGAGCAATTTGGAGTTAAGGGTCTTGCTCAGTGGTGGTCTGCTGATGGTAGGATTTGAACCAATGACCTCTTTGTCCAGAGGTAAGTATCCCACCCACTAGACGAACACCAGGTCACCACCATCTTGTGGTGCCTTAAAGGACTTAAGTACAATATTTGTGGCCTACAGAAGGCCAAAAATGATTAAACAAAGAAGGTGGGGAGGTTTCAATTTTTTAATTTGTAACATTATGCCATATTTTGTGAGTAAGTTATTAAAAGTTTCACAAAGAAACACATGTAGTTAGCAGGGGTGTGCTGATGTGGGAAATGTGGGCAAAATGAACGAAATGAAAAACAGGAACACTTGAGACGCTCCCCAGGGGAAATTCTGGACTGCAGCTGCATCAAAGGGCAGAAGCCAATCAGAAGCAAGGAGAAATAAATAAAATTCTCGTACTTTCAAGCTGTCTCTGAATACAGCTGACTATGACGTCCAGGACTCATCCGCCACACCCCCCTGTTCTTGTGCTGGTTGTTTATGTTTGGGGCAGCACTAAGCAGTAGAGACTTATTCTGTTCAGGTGTCTGAACGCCTTGGTAAAGGACAAAGGGGCATGGCAGACGAGGCCCGGACGTCACAAAAGCAAAATAAAATCCACAAGAGACAACCTTAACTTAGCAGTAGTGAATAAAGAAACCAACTACACTCCAGTTTTTAAAAACTCATTCAAACCCATTTCCATGTGGGCCCATTCACTTTATTCACACTACAAGGGCCGCCTGATCCCAGTTACAATGCAGCCCAGCTTTTCGTTTGGCTCACATTCTAAGCATATTCAAAGAATCAGTCACAGTCTGGATTCACATGAATTATGTTTATTCAATCTGTGCAACACAATTCATTCACACATTTATATACTGTTGATTTAAAAAAACAAAAAAATCACTCCCCCACCATCATTTTCACGGGTAAACCCATATCAGTCAAAGAGCAAAACGCAGTGAGACTGAAAGACAATGAAAGTGCCAGTGCAGATATTACACAGGACCTCATTCTGTCGAATTGCGATTTAGCCCATTTGAATGCGTTGTGTTTAGAATGTGGGCTGTTTTGAGAAACAGCAATGAGGTCATTTAGGCCTGCGCTCGCTGTGACCAGCGCTGCTCATGGGCAGCGCTACTGAAGTGTCTGCTTTCCCTCTGAATCATTATTGTCTGAGCTTAATTTAATAGAGGAAAGCTCGCAGACAGTCAATATTTTGAAAAGGCCCGTAAATCCACGTGAACTGCAGGAATTTGCATGCTGCTCTGATATTACAGGTCCGCGCTATAAAGGTCAGCGCCTGTGAAGCTCCGTTTCTCTTGCACTTACACAAATCAACAAGGACAGCTCTGGGGAGGCATTCATACAAACCATTAAGAAAGAAAAATAGTGTTTGACAGGACAAACAATTGTAGTGCACCTAAAGAAGCCATGAGTTGGACCCAGGAATGGTAACGTGGGACACCAGCACAGTCATGGTTTACACTGAAACAGCTACACATACAAGGAGACATCGCAGGGGGCTTGTTTTAAAGCACTCCTCTTGAGTGGACTGAGCACAATGAAGGATAGCAATTTGATTGATTTTACACAAACAACACATTTGAGATAAATAAGCTTCTAAATTAAGACACTGTGCAAAAATTGCCTTCCATACACCTCAACAGGACATAGATCACCATCCAGTTTGAGTTCGATATGTGGCATCTAATCAGACATCCTTGTCCTTTTACTTCCCTTGGTGTCCAGTGTGAGGAGCTGAAAAGTCCATAATATATTCATAACATAAAACATATTCATTAATAAAGGCACATTCATTAATAAAGGCTTTTCGCAGGGGGTTACGTTCCAAGAGCACCCGCTTATAGTGAAAATCCGCGTTGTTGTGCTTTGGTAAAAAAAATCCTAAAAATGCCTATTTTTATTGTGTGAACCCAAAATATGCTCCCAGAACACTTTAATTTCATTTTACACTCAGTTTAATGCATTACCCTTAATGAAAATGTATGGGTTAACCCGTATTTGCCTCTTTTAATTTAAATTCCCAGCCGAGAAGTCACGGGACAAACGTATTGGGACACCATGGCGAGGGGATTGGTTTTTGGGGAATAACCCCTGATCTACTCGGGGCCCGTTGTAAAGGTCTCCTGGAGATGAAATGTCTGAGTGCTTGCACCGCGGAGAAATCCCGCTTTGAGCGCGGGGGCCTTAACCCTGGTGTGGAATTTAAAAAAAGGGCTTCCAGGTCAGCTACAGCCTGCCCGGAGTCCCCTTGTTTTAAAACATCCAAAATGAATATTTATTGCCACAAAAACATAAAGAAGGCGGAGAATATTTGCAGTTTCTGCGTTTTTGTGGGGATTTCTGAATTAAACCCAGTAAGACGTTTTAGCCTATAGCTACAGGTCAGAAGTTTGGGTCCACTCTTTAAAAAAATAAACCATGTACTGCTTTTTCATTTCTTCACAAGAAAACATTAGAAGCCCTTCATAATAAAACACATGTATATTTAATAATCTATAGTAACACATTATTTGGCCCAATCACTTTTTTAAAGAGACATATCGGGTCTGTCTTTAGTTCAGTGAATGACTTTGTGTTGAAATATATCACTAAATTCTTCAAAATTTCACAGTTCCTTCTGGTTTACGTATTATTGGACAACATGTCCTTCTTGAACAGGATAATGATCTCAAGCAGTCTTTAATATTATGCCAAAATTCTATCCTCTCCAAAGAAAAGCTAAACGTTTTGAGAATGATGTCTTGGCCTTCCCAGACTCCAGATCTTTCTCCCATTGAGCTGCAGGGACAAACCGAACCCACAAGTTCGAAATGGGCATCCAGCAAATGAGCCTGTTTGCTGCTTGAAAAGGTGCTGGGAGGGTTTGGAAACATGTTATATCTTTGTGTTGCTTTGTGACAATTTATAGTACATAATTGTGATTGAGTGGGAGAAAACAGAAAGTAACATGCAGGTCGCAGTAGGACTGTGGTGGGCTCACTGAGTTGGGATATCAAACCCCAGTCCCCCATGTCCCATGCAAATGATTTAATAATTTAGCACTCTATAATATGACGATACTTCAAGTCTTACTATGATGCGATATGCTTCCCCTCAGTGATAAACAAACAATGTGAATAATAAACCACAAATCAGCCTCTTTATTTCTGTTTTGACAGTGCTGACGGTGCTGTTCTTTACCTTTCAAAGACAGAGGTCAATTGATTTTTCTTTTTCTTCCAAATTAGCTCACAGTATTGTTGTAATCCTTGAAGTTTGACTGAAATGCTCAAAACACTTGAAACTTCCCTTCTTTGTGTGCAGACAGAAAGCTGGCTTCACTCTCCACCCTCACATGCAAGCAAACCTTGTTTTTTTGGCATGAAGACATGCAGCCTTGAGACATCAATCGCCTTGCTCTACATCTTTTGGACCACGTTCATATTAGTCAGTGACAATAAAACATTGAATGTCACTGAATCATTGGCACATGTTTCAATATATTTTCCCACCCATATTCAGACATATCCTGTGGCTAGTATAGTCCGTCCTCTCTCTCTCTCCATCTCTCTCTGTCTCTGTCTCTGTCTCTCTTTTCTTTTCATATA
>JBBPDC010000001.1:584430-596729 GCA_037974485.1 Hemigrammopetersius urotaenia | reverse complement strand
CTCAGAGTCTCTCCTCAGCATCCTCCTCCCAACACACTCAGAGTCTCTCCTCAGCATCCTTCTCCCAACACACTCAGTCTCTTCTCAGCATCCTCCTCCCAACACACTCAGCCTCTGAACATTTTCATTCTCCGTCTCTGCTTACTGTCTTTTTGTCCTCACCAGTATCCAACCCAGAAACACAAGCTTTTAAGATCCCTCATCTTTACCAGTGCTCAAGACTTGTTGCGAAACACATAAATTGCAGTGTACATGTTATATTTAGACTGGCTGTAAAACTTTTATCTGCTTTCATTAACGTAATGTGTGTTTTTTACATCTCCTGTAGGATAACTTCTTCCGGTCGGTCAAGATTGGCTACACCATTGGACACAGCGTTTCTCTCATCTCCCTCACTACTGCCATAGTGATTCTCTGCATCTTCAGGTAGGGAGTGACTACTGAAAGTAGTCATTTTTATACATTTGACATTTTTATACAAATTACTTCATGTCCAGTTAATCAGAAAATCAAATAATTTCTGTGAAATTGAACCATGTCACTGCTTAAGAAAATGAAAATCGAGGCTATTTGAAGTTAGATAATGTAGGACAAAAGCAAAAATAACATGAATTTGAACCCTAAATGATTCAATACAGACAGTCAAACAGACCCGGAATTGTTCCCTGGACTACACGAATATTCTAGTGCAATAATCAGAATTAGCCTTATTCAGTTGTGTGTACTTTAAGCAGTTTTTAAACTCAATTCCAATGATGCTTGACTCCCGTCACCATCCTCTCCAAAAAAAAACCAAATGAAGCACTAACATGATTTTTGTTTACTTAGGGATTCAGAGGCAAGTGAAATTTTACTGATTTCACTTGCAGTGAGTCTAAAGGCTGTGCTTGGGACCCTAAGGGCCTGCATAATTGTGTAATTTGATATAATTCCACCTAATCCAAGACCACATGCTCCTTTAGGATATAACATTGACTTTCCTGTTAACACAGATCTGCAAACAGGTATCTTACACAATAACATCTTCATTTTACACCTGCAGGTAATTCAATTGACACAGATTTTGCCTGCTCTAAATGAGCCTATTTTTTTCCATTCCAATTTAGAGACCATTTTTCTAAATTTGTCTGGGAAATCACCTCTTAATGCGTTTCCTAAAAGGGCCAATACAGGACATTTGGGTATCAGGCGGCAGCTATTAGCATCAAAGCACAAATCCATTCAACCTAATGAGAAACTGTAGAGACCTCAATTTAGAGTTTCAGGTTACAATGCTGCACCCCTGAGCTGTTGGCCTCACTGCCGGTTTTATAAAGGCTTTGGCAGCCCCTGAGATTTAAATGTAATTTATTCACAGTGGATGAATTACATTTTACATTGACTTGCATAGAAATGATACACATAGCTAACCAATCATAGCTTGACTTAAATATGTCTTTTTTTATATTTGAAACAATATTCGTCATCTTTAAAATGTCTACACTTAAGGGTAACTTAGTGTTTTAATGATGATAAATATCATTAATCTTAATTCTAATTCTCCTAATAATCATCCTAATCCTAATTATAATAATTATCATTATCATAATCAAAGTAAACATAGTGATGATCAAAATGACTGAGAATACTTTTCAGTTGTTGGTTCTTCTATGTCATCACTCCAAAGAACCTTTTATGTGGTGAGAACCTACCTGTTTAACTGGACGATGAGTTTGACTGTTTATGAAAGCATCACTGCTTCCTGGTTATGGTTTTTATGAAGTGGTAACTGTGCCTCCTTGGCTGCTGAAGGTTAATACAGTGTTTATCAGCAGTTGTCATGCATCAGAGCAAGCATGACTGCGTGCCAGGCCTGCAGCGTGGCTGGTGCTGGTGGGAGCAGTGCCACTGCTCTGTTGGACTGAAGCTCTGCGGCTGTGTAATCAATCCTAATCCTGCACATTATCACCGCCACTGCTGGGGCGGCAGTCTTAAGCAGCCTTAACAGATCATGATTGGCTCAGTGGGGATTCGCTATGGGTTACGAGGGGGAACTTAAGGATATTTGTTAACCCAATCGCTGTTTATCATATCTGTTGCATGCTGTCATTCGTCCCACATGCTTATTTCGATGATTGGGTCTGCGCTGAGTAATTTACCACAACAGTGGGGCTCTTACAGTGCTGTTAGAAGTTGGCTGGAGATGATTACGCCCACCAACAAAGTACAAATACAGAACTGTCACGTCACACAAATTGGTGTATAGTCTCAATTTCACTCATCTGATCTGATTTTTTTATTTTTATTTTAAATGTTATAGTACAGTGCTTTGTGGGCTACACCTAATAAGGCTTTCAGCACAAATGTTTGTGCAAGTAATTGCTGAGATCTGAGCACATACTTCAGGCAGTAATGGGTGAGGCTATTTGAATTTTATAGCCAAATTTGTCTTACTTGTTTACTAAATTGACTTTTCTTTATATTCATTTACTTGAGTGAGTTTTCCTAGCAGTGAGTAGAATGACCCAGTCAGGTATCATTATGTAATTTCTGGACTGCCCAGCAGGTCAGCCTATGAGAGTAAGTGTGTCCTACTGAGTCACTGACATTGTTGAAATGTGCATGCGCAAGCAGCTCCTGTGGCATTCAGTGCCACACACCATTAAAGGCCGCCCTCATATTCTACCTACACCAGCAATATAGAGCAGCATATAATGAGAACAAGCAGAAATGCACTCATTCAGGGCATTTATCAAACATGGGATTTGAGACAGCGATGACCTAATAATAGATGAAAAAACAGATTTCAATTGAAATTTGTACTTCATTGTGTGGTATGAAGCCTCATTTGGCTTTTATTAACTGTTCGAGGTGAGGGTACATTTACCAAGCATAAGAAAATTACCTATAAGTGCAGAATGTAAATTTGAGATATTTATTCAGTAGTGTTAAATTAGCTGGATCTGAAGTTTTAATGCAATACATAATTCACATGAATAATCTCTTTTTAAAGAGTTAATGTTGGCTTTCTCTCAGCACTGTTATGCTGGTAGTACTGTTAGCAATGCAATCAGTAAAGAGAACAAATTGTTTTTTGCTTTTATTTTTATGTGAAGATGTATGTTGGTGTGTGTGAAGGTGTATGATGGTGTGTGTTGGGGTGTGTAGATGTATGATGGTGTGTGTGGGGGTATGTAGATGTATGATGGTGTGTGAAGGTTTGTAGGTGTATGTTGGTGTGTGTGAAGGTGTATGATGGTGTGTGAAGGTGTATGATGGCATGTATGAAGGTGTGTAGATGTGTGATACTGTGTAGATGTGTGATAGTGTGTGTGATTGTATAGATGTGTGATAGTGTGTGTAATAGTGTGACGGTGTGTAAAGGTGTGAAGGTTGATAAAATATGTAATTTCATGCTTCATTTTTATTGGCTGGTCAGGAGATGTAGGTCGTAGAAGATGAACATAGATAGTCACTAAATCTGAAGACCCTTTTTGACTTTTTGTGCTGCATTGATGGATTTAAGTTATTAAAATGTCACTGGTCATTGTCCACTGCTGTGTGTGGCCTCCTACTGGTCTGTCCATGTGAATCTGCAGGCCATCTGCCAAGGTCACCACATTACGACAGTGGTGCAGAGAAGCCACACTGAGTAGGCAATGAGCTGGCGGCTTCCTTCACACCTGTGCTTCAGCACTAGTGTTAAGTGGCAAGGTCACCAGAGTACGAGGAGACTGTAAAAGGCAGCATTTCTCTTCGCTACAGGCATAAATAAAAATCAACTAGTTGTGAAACCCTGCCTCTGTACTAATCCTGAGTGATCTGGACAGAATGCTAGATCACAATTATTCCTGCATGATGCGATAGTGATACACCTCTTCCAAAACACAGTACAGTGTTCCCCTGCAAAGTCGTGGTTCAGAATCCTTTTTATTAGCGGATTTTTTCTTAGAACCAAACTAATAATTGTTCACAGAAACCGGTGCAAAATCGCAGAAACCACAAATATCATACATATATTTTTTCATACATATATTTTGCTTTATTATGGCATATTTAGGGTTTACACTATGAAAAGAGGCTTTTTTAACCACATCACAAATTCACAATTCGCGGGTGCCTTTGTAACGTAACCCCTGCGAATGTCGGGAGTTACAATAATGCTAAGAGTATTCATTTAATGTAAACTGCTGTGTACACGAAAGAGTGTTCACTTGATGAAAGAATGTTCACTTGAAATGTATACGTGATGACCCACTTCAGATGTACAACATCTGACATGATTTTGATTTGATTTTAGGGTTATAAATGATGTATTGCAATCATATGCATTAAAACTGGAGAGTATTGCAGTATTTATAGTTATATTGATATTTTATTATTATCATTTATTGTAATATCAATACATCCTAATTAGTAATTTTGTACTTTTCTAAGCTATATTTCATAATGTTGTGTAGTAAATGTGGCAATACTGGTCCTTTTTTGTCCATTCCAACTTATCAGACATATTGTGACATATTGTGTAACAGTTTGCAGTATCACATTTGCCATATTTTGGATTTTCCTTTGTGGGCTGCTGAGCATATAGCAAATGGATTTTTTCTGTTGCAATGGCGATACCAAACACCCATCTCTGTCATTTATACAGAAATTTCTTATCTTTATTAAAAACTTTGAAGACATACTGTGGTAAAATAGTATTTCTCCTAAACTAAATAAACAGCATGTTTTGATGAAGCTGTGAGGAATATAGATTATAAGCATTTTGTAACCAGCCTGTCTGTTACAGGGCGATTACAAATAACACCCATGAAAGGGTTAATATTCTTTAATGCAAACTATGGGTCAAACACATGGGCGTTGGGAGCATTTTTAATGTGAGGGGGATGCGTGGAAGGCGGGATTTGGGCGTGGGGTGGGGGCGTGGTGATTCCCTTCACTTGCATGCAGTGATTTGGAGGCAAACCCGGAGCAGATTACCAGTGGTGTGTATTCTCCTATAAATTAAGTATAAAGGATTGTTTCGTGAAAGATTCAAGATTCAACAACGCTGGGTGAAGAAATATTTTGTGTTAAATGTGTGTGTGGGGGGGGGGGGGTCCAAATGAATAATTATGAAATGCTGGAATGGTGGTGACGCCTGTGGTCTAACACAAGAAAATAAAGATCAGTCCTGTCTGTTCTGTAGTATTCTGTATTTTCTATGAAATCTGTGAAAGCCAGATCATTCTGAAAAATGCTCACTTTATACCCTCACTTTTATACCCTCACTTTTATACCCTCACTTTTTGATACCCTCACTTTAGCGGGTATCAACATTTTTGATTACTTAGGACATACTGGCTCAAAAATGTATTAGACGGGCTTTTTGCATTTGGGTGCTGAATGGGCTTGGCAGGTAGAAGCAGAAAGGAGCAGGGAGATGAATCCAGCTGTAATATCCTACATTAGAAATATCCAAATCTGAGTCAAGCTAATCTTATTAGCACACCATACAATCTAATCAAAAGGCCAGTGATTCGTTCACACTGTATATTTTCACAAGAAAGGTTCATGTTACCATGAACAGTTGAAGTTTGGATTAGTTTGAATTAAATGTATTTGTATTGCTAGAGAATATTTGTATTATGGTATGTCTTTACAAATGTGAACAATTAATGTGATTTTTCGGCCTCTGTGGCCAATGTCTTACCCTTTGATGTTGTTTGAAAAGACAAAATTGTCCAAAACTACTTGAAAATAATTGCAGTACCTTCCACTGAGCCATGAAGTTTTAATGAGTTTGATTTGAATGTATTTGTATTAGGAGAGAACATCTGTATAAAGACATGTCTTTAAAAATATGGAATATGACCATTTAATCTGGATTTTTGGCCACTGTGTATGGTGTTAGGTAAGGCTGACTAAGGCATATATAGACAGATATATATATATATATACAGCCATAGAATAAATAAGAGACCGCATCTTTTCATCTGGTTATTGCTTTTGTAGCTTGTGGGAGTGTGTCTGTGTAAAATGTGCAGGTCACTATTGTTTTATACACTATTGACCACACATGATAAAAAATTTCAAACAAAAAATGTTTGGAGGACATTTAAAAATAATACATATAAATAATTTATTATACATTGGAAATGTTAAAATACACACCACTCTTACAATATTTTACAACTGCAACAATTAAAATATTGATGTTGAGAGCAGTGTGTGTGTGTGTGTGGGTGTGTGTGTGTGGCTCTGTTTGATTCACCAGAAACTGAATCAGGAGTGAAGCTGCTGGAATATAGAACATAGAAAAGCTGCTCTACAAACACTACAGCACTCACAACACATATGGAGGCATTTCTTATTTTTTACACACACACTCTACAATAGTTCAGAAAAGAATAGCAACCTTTAAGCAATCATGAAAGTCCAACTGTCCAGTAATTATATTAACATCATGTCTCAGTTTACTCAGCTAAGCTCTGGTGTGTCACGTGTCACGTCCTCTGGAACATTCCAGCCTTCATCCAGCCGTGGAGCCGGCCCAGCGCTCCAACCTTGTCAAGGCTTGGACAAAATAAAGCAGAAGCACAGAAACATTTGGTTCAGTACCACATGGGCTGTGATGATTTTTCTAAAAGATTCCTCTTCTGCTATTGAATTTCTAGTCTGAATCCCATAATGCAGACAGATTTAATACTGCAGACTCTTCTCCTTCATTGCTGGGAATGATCATCAAAGTAAAATGGCCAGCCAATAAGATAAGCCATATACATTTTATTAATTTACAATTCATTTCCAAAGCCTTCTTGTACATTTCTCTACACTCAAAGTGCAGCCTGCCACGACTACTTAAATGCACTTACAGGAAAAAAGAAAAGCATTAATTAAAATTGATTGCTCTTTGAATTGCATAATGATGCATATTTTAAACACACAAGATTGACACACACAGTTTTTTAAAGAAGTCTTTGAATATTTGAAAGGGTGTGCATAGTTTATTATTGCTGTATTCAGTCCATGTTGTTTTTTTTAAACTCTCAGTTCTTCTTTAGTAGTCAAAATAAGTGATAGATCATTCATGAAATTGCTGCAGCCTTACTCTGCTCTCATTCAGTCAGTGTATCATTAGACAGTAGATTTTATATACAGTATTTACTGGTTACTGTGTATGTCACCTGTTAGTTTGCACAGTTTTAATCTGATTATTTACCTTCGTATGTACTAAGTTCTGTAACATTTGCTCTGTGGGAAAGATCTTGATCTCCTCCATGCAAAGTTGAATTGGTCATCAGGGTGTTATCCTGACCCCTAAAAGGCACTTAAACAAGGACAATATCAATCTGGACGGTTCCAGATAACTGGGAGATTTAATCATCACATAGGGAAACCCCACTGTAATGACTTTGCCATTTATATCTGAATAAAGTGCAGTGTTTTAATTTTCCATCTACAAAAGCTCTCAGAAGGACCAGAAAGCTCAATTAGGTTTTAATCAGCCATTATTGTACAGTCATCAATTGTAAGAGCAGAACGTGATTAGGGACCTGGGGATTTCTTAATCAGGTTGTGTGTGTGTGTGTGCCCTTTGTTTTGGGTCCTGCAGGAAACTCCACTGCACAAGAAATTACATCCACATGCACCTGTTTGTGGCCTTCATCCTGAAAGCCATTGCCGTCTTCATCAAAGACGTGGTGCTGTATGACGTCATTCAAGAATCGGACAACTGCTCCACTGGATCTGTGAGTACATTAATGCATTACAGACATATCTATCGCTAAACCCTTTTAAACATTTCCTTTTGCCAGTGAATGTACATTCTAATGTACTCTTACAGTGCAGCCCACTGTCATACACAAAGGTTACTCAATGTGCTCTGTAGGAATAGAAAATGAACATTCACCAAAAAATGTAAAGTAAAACAAAAGAAAAGGAATAAAGAGTACAGTATAGCTATGTTCCAAGTACACCCACGTATAGTGAAAAAACATGAATATGTGATGTGGTTAAAAGTGTCTAAAAATGCCTGTTTTTCAAGGGTAAATCCTAAATATGCAACCAAGTATGCTTCCAAAACACTTGCTGACGGGATTCTGCGCTGGCCCTAATATCTGACCGGCCCAAATTTAGCATTGGCCCACCAGTATCCTCGATGGCCAGTCCAGCACTGGTAATCGATTGGTGAGACTTAAGTTCGAACCAAAACACTGACAGGAACTTTTTTCTGTTCTCAGTGTTGCCTTGATAATCTAACTTTTGAAAACTCATTAAAACAGTTTATTTGGAATTTTGAACATTTAAGCCCCCTTGAAGAGATCTGGAGAGCATTCAGGGATCCTTTCGGCCTCACTGCCGTTATTGCCTTCTGTAAAGGCTCTACACAAACGAACAGGCGCTCCACCGCTCTCAACACCTTCTGCCTGAGTCAAAACGTTTATTCCATTAATTCTAGATGATGGCTTCTCCCACAATTGTTGTTTCTGGCCCTTGAGAATTTCCCCTGGCCTCCCATTTCTTCCCTTTAGTTTTCCCTCTTAAAATCTATTAATACCAAATTACTTAATGTCAGTCGAGCACGGGGTCATGCTTGGGCCACCGACACCAAAAAGCTTTTTACCAAGCCACAAAAACAAATCCAAGCATTATTTAGACTTGTGTTGCTGTGTATAAAATCGCATTTGCATCTGTAAACAGCGCCTCAGATCCCTGCTTTCAGAGTGGAAGTGACACAGGAGATCTGGGAGAAAACCCAGCTGTTTAAGCGAAAACTCTCTGAAGAACTTAAGAGAAGAAGCCAAACATCTGAAATGGAAACATATGCCTCCTTATCACTGTGTGTGGGACGAAGCTGCTAGCTTGTGCATGCTGCTATGCCGGAGCTGCTCAAATTCCTGAATCTCTGATATATATTCAAACTGGAGATGATGGTAGAGGTGAAAGGACCGCAGGTAATTATTCACTCCATAACTCAGTTCCACCAGTGCACATGAATTATTAATAAAATGTGGGAGTTGTAATTATCAGTGGTGTACAAAAAGCATCCTAACAATGCAAGAGAGCATGACTGGCATTGCCATTTCTGGTATGCAGCATTCTCCTCCAATCATGTTGATCTGTAGGTGTTTCACAGAAATATATGCTCTATATTCTTCAGAGTAGATTCCTCTGAACATCCATGTCTGGTCGAAAATAAGGCCCTAATTTTTCCAAGAGCTGCTTATATTAAGCTTAAGCAAAAAGGCTTACTGGTTCTTGATGCAGTCTTGTTTTCCTGGTAAAAGCAATATTGAATGCAACTACCGATTGAGATTTGTTAGATAACTAATGATTTAAATAACTAGACTTTAATGGTCAATTGCACACTCCTGTCTGTAACAGCTTCTTGTTTGAAATTGTTTTTATAGAATTTAAACTCCACTGTGTGTAGTTAATCTGTGGTGTTGTTAAGTGCCGTGTACTATTGACACCGAGCTCGGGAGAATGACATGTCATTATAAAGAGCATTATAAAACAATCCATTACGCAATGCTTTGAAAGACAAGTTCATATTAAGCACATGTTAAAGGGCCATCAAGAGGCAGGCCTGATTCATTGAGGGGGGGTGTGTTCTGCTGCATCCGTGGCCTTGCCTGCAGCCGAAGCTTTTAATCCATTTTGCAGAGTGAACCTGTGACAGGAGGCTATGTTTCGGCTGTGCTCTCAGAGCAATTTCAGATGATTTGTGTACATTAGAACAACAGACAGGGCCCATTCAGCTAACACTGCGCTATTTCACTCCCCCCAATGCAGAAAGCATCAATCAGCTTCCAAGCTGTTCCTCAGTAAAAAGTTTCTGCTGCTGTGCAAGACATTCGTTATTAAAATGTAGGAAAGAAAGGCTGTTTCGCAAGATTCGCCTCTGATTTCTCAGAGCTGCACCTAGAGAAAGAGACTTGGTCGACTCGCTCTCAGTGTGAAATAATTACAATTCGTTAGCTGTTTTCAGCTATCTTCTTGGCACCTACATTTTTTTGAATTGCAATGTTGTGCTTGATCTCAGCCATATGGTATCTGTTCATATTTTATGGCACAGCGTTGCTCGTCATTATGAATTCATTTCACAGTTAGAAGAGATGTGGTGTTTTCACCCAGGAGCCATGGCTTTCTATTCCAGCTTTCCTTATTCACTCCTGCATCGTTTTGTTACTCAGCTGTTTGCCAACTGCACCCTCCTTCTCCAACATTGTCCTCTCTGCTCTGCTACCTGCTGGAGTACCTCATTGAAACCAAGAATATAGATCTGGGCAGTGTTCCCTTTTAGAATCGAGTCACTTTGGACTTCTCCATGCATTACTAAATGATAAAATGATATAATTCCCTGTTGAAAATGACATTCCAGTTAAGTAGTAAGGTGTAACTACTTTTATTGTACTTTTCTTAAGTGTTAGATTTTAGTTTACTATGTAAACTTTTAGTCCAAAGATTCTACTTGAACTGAAAATCACTATAAGCTCACATAAACAAATAGCGTTCTACTTCGATTGTTTAAATTTGAGGGTTCTTGATATGGTCTTGAAAAAGCTATATTGAATGTAACTACCAACTGAGATTTGTTACTATAATAAAGAAATAATAGTATAAAATTATACCATGTAAAATGGCTAAAAACAGAACTGGCATATATGTGTAAATGTTCATGTTGGAGTTTTCTGTCTGGGTTTCCGCCGGTTTCTTCCCACAGAGATTTACATGTCAGGTGAAGTGGCAAGTGTGTGTGTGTGTGTGTGTGCGTGCGTGCGTGTACCCTGTGATGGACTGGTGACTTGTCCAGGGTGCAGTAGCTCCCACAATTCTGGTTCGGATAAGTAGACCAGAAAATGAATGGACAATTTCAGATTAATTAGTCATAGAAATAATGTAAAGATCATAAATGTACCTAAGTTTGTATGGTAATGTGCCAGATTTTAGGACTAGTTTTGAGCAGTTTCGACTACTTCTTTTGGTAGTTGGTTTAAAACAAAAAGGTTAAAAATGTGAAAAATGAAAAGACTAATTAAGTTTTAAGATGACGGTAACAGAATTTCATAGAACTCTACTGTAGTGTCTGGTGTCCCAGTACACAGGCGATTAACATACAAGCAGGACACGAACATTGTCATTTTGGAACACCCTTTCAAGAGGCTTCACAGACACTGTGCTCATGTACCCAAGAGGCTAAATTAACTTCGGGAAACTTGTACTGTGGAAATGTAGCCTAAAACGTTGAGTCATCCAGGCAGAATGAGGCTGAGCTTGTTATCTTGCATGGCTGTTTATATTTTTTGCCAAGCGAAGAATCTCTTCCACCTGAGCATTCGTCTCTGCCTCAGTGGTCTATTTAAAACTGATATGCAGAACAAGAAGAAAAAGATAAGTATTGTAACAAATTGATTCATTCACAATCCCTTGAAACCCCTACATTTAATTAATTTGATAACCTTTCTGCTAGACCTCCCTGATCTGAAGTGGGTAAGGCATTGGAATGAAATTGCAGGGCATTTTGACAGTTATTCCTCAATGCTGTAAATCAAACAGAGCTGAATATTTTGTTGAGTTTGTGCCATTGTGGCATATCCATATGCAAATAACAGATCGAAAGATTACATTTCCCATCATCCCCACTTCACCAATTATCTGTTGGATAAATGGATTCATCTGCTTCAATATTAACCTGATCATAACTACAGTCAGGATCCATAAATGTTTACATGCTTGATGAATAAGAGTTAAAGTCTTGAAAAGTAATGTCTAAAATACACTAAAATATGAAAACATTCATATTTAATTGAATAATATTTTGTCTAAAAAAATGAAAACCTTAATATTTTTACACAATCAGCACTCTTAGAAATGACTTTGAACAAATTATACCTAAAGCATGTTCTCAAGTCAACCTTAGTGCCCACAAACTGTCATCCACGATGTCCTGTTTCACTGGGGTGCAAAGTTGAGGCGACACAGAGGCCAAATTCCTTTAATCATTCACACTAATGACATGAGACAAGAGTGTATTGACCTTTATAAATAACACAATGGCTATAAGGAATAGCTCTAAGGCTAAACAGGCCCATATCTACTGCAAGGACAATGATTAAGAAGTTAGAAGTAACACTGGAGCTCTTGTGAAACTCTCCTGATGAGAACACATGTATATTTAAGTCCCACACATGGTGAGGAATAATAAAAGAAAGCCTTCAACTGTAAACGCCCAGACCACTATAACCTTCACTAGAACTGTCACACGCGCTGGGTCACGTGAAGTCACGAGGTCAAGGAGATGACGTCACGAACAGTATATAAACAGGAAGTAG
>JBBPDC010000001.1:561662-575918 GCA_037974485.1 Hemigrammopetersius urotaenia | reverse complement strand
GGGGACTCATCAGTGGGAACAGGTGCGGGGCTGATTAGGAGGACAGGAGACACGAGGAGCTGGAAACAGAACATAGGAGGAAAAAAGGGGAACCAAGAGGGACGACAGAAGGGGAAAGTAATATTCAGGAGAGGAGGACCTAGGGAGACAGGGAGCGGGCGCTGCGACCGTGACAATTTTTATATAATTTTTACTATTTTTCCTACATGAAGTTTTAAACTAACATCAGTTCTTGTAATAAGTATTAAATATTTATTCTTTTTTTAATCCTTCAAATACCAGTTTGTTAGCACAATGCACTTATTAGTAAACAACCTCAAAAATGGCAATTTTCTATATTCTCAATGCTACTGGGGCCA
Organism: Hemigrammopetersius urotaenia; assembly: GCA_037974485.1. Lineage (NCBI taxonomy): Eukaryota > Metazoa > Chordata > Actinopteri > Characiformes > Alestidae > Hemigrammopetersius > Hemigrammopetersius urotaenia. Next base: position 575,559 of record JBBPDC010000001.1, on the reverse strand, counting down.
AAAATGGAACAAATTTGAAATATGTAACTGATTAACAACAACACTGTATTTTACTGTCATGCACAAACACAAACATTATCTGACATCCTTAAGGTCACATCTATGTCAAAATTGTGCCATTAATTTGTTCTATTGGAGTGCAGTAAGCCATCATACTCCAATATTGGAAACTACAAATTACATATAAAATTGCTTGCTGGCCAAAAATGGATAAATGACATAATCTGGTAAAAAAAAAACACTAAAATCTACATTTCTCAAGTGTTTAGAATGAAAGCGTTTGAATCTAAATTTTATCATTTAACAGTGTAAATGACAAGGAATTTAGGTGTAGTTTTCATGGGCCAAAAGTGGTCACGAGGGAGTCGTGTTACAATTGGATGTATGGAGTATATTATTGATATATTTAATTACATTTAATTTATATTATTGATATATTTAGTTGAAGATAAAAATTAAAAGATCTGAAAAAACTCCAGACCCTTGAGAACTTTCATTCCATATGCATTAACACAACTAAAATGGTAAAAAAAAAGAGAGAGTGAAGTGGACAAAAATGTCCCACAGGAGGGCCAGAGGGTTTTTTCAAAATTATACATTCAGAATCTTTAAGGTCATTTAACACTGTGCAGTAACCATGTAGCTTGTGCTTTCCTACATGCAATACACTTGCGTATTAATTGGCAGTCGTTTACAGTGTGCTGCAAACGTAACACAGTGAAAGAAAATATGCTTGCAGTCTATTTTTGATGCTCACTGCACATGTCATGCTTGCAGTTTATAGCAAAAAATACTTACACAATTTATTCAACTCATGCATACTTAATTCATACTCATGCATACCTTTTCACATTATCTATGCATATCTTACTCTAGGTGTTCGTCTGTATTTCGTTGTACACAATGACAAAGTTGAATCTAATCTAAGGTCATGGGTTCGAATCCTACCTACAGCACCACCACTGGGTTCCTGAGCAAGACCCTTAACCCTTAGTTGCTCCAGGGAGACTGTCAGTTAGTTGGGGAATGGAAGTCGCTTAATGTAAATGTAAATGCCGTAAATGTAAATGTAATTCTAAAAATTGTGCAGTCTAGGCCCATGATCATAACAGCTGAAAGGTATACATTATAAAGCAAATATATTCTAGAGGAGATTCAAGGGTCTGTGGAATCCATGATTCAAAACTTCCTTCAAATAGTTAAAACTATGTTTGTATGTCATTTACATGAAGCCTATTTTATTGGTTTTAGAATAAAAACATCAGCAGGTTCTAGGAACTCGTCCTTTGCTGGAAAAAAGGTGGACAGAAACCACTGCTTTTTGAATGCACCAGTGTCATCCAGGGTGGAATTTGTGAAAGTTAAGGCTTGCTGTGAGCGCTGTGTAATTTTTGGTGTAAAATCAGCTCATGTTAGACCCTGCACACCCCATATCAAAGCTGATTTTGCTCAGACACAGTTTTACCATCTCCTTGGTGTCACACATACTGTATGCATAAAGAAGTTCAGAAACTTGGTTTTTCATTTGGAAGTTGATATTTCACTATTGAATAAAACATCAATCCATTAATCCATGAAAAAAATCATCCATCAGTCTGTAACAGAGCATCATGTTGATCACCCTTTGTTTTTTTGTTTCTTTAGCGTGGACTGAACTGTCTGGTCTCTCTTTACATGCGTATGCCCTAATAAGCCTTCAGCTTCCGCAACTGAGACTAAATTCATTCGGATGGGAGTTTTTGTCAGTTTTTTTTTTTTACTTTCAGCGATTTTTGGTAGACAATATCATGTTCTTAGTCTTCACCAATCCACAGAAGTTGGAAGAGACTTGGAATGCTTGTATGACCCATTTGACTAATGCAGAATAAGGGGTTTGTGTTTGTAGGTGGGTGTGTCCCTTAATGCTACCGCCTCCTGAAATGGGGTAAGCACAAAGTACTTCAAGATTATTTATTTTACCAAATATTTTACCACATATCATGAAAATTGTGTGGCAAGTTGGTCTTTGAGAGCACAAGACCCAAGACTCATTTGTGAAATAGCACCACCTAGTGAGTAATCAATGCAAATAGCTCTCTAGCCAATATCGTGTGATGTACGTGACAGAATGTAACATGCTGTCACTACCAGTTCATTTTGAAGCATGCCAATTTCATTAGGTTTCGTCACATAGGGGCTGCTGCAACTGTCTAATGACGGTCATTGCCAGCGGCCAATCATCATTTAGCAGCCAATACATTCCTTGAAGCCAATATCATTTATAGGTTCAAACAAAAATATGCCAAGTCACTGGCAAATCTAGTTTTGACCACAAGAAATAGAATGAGCACAATGAAAGTGAAGTAGATGTCTTAAATGTGGCCAGCACTCAGTTTACCTTGCTACAATATGGCCAGTACCTGCCTTGAAGACGATATCTTGTCATTTAAAGGTTCAAACTTCACGACATTTCACACCTTGCACTACAACCACATTCTTTGGATGCACACCAAATTTCATTGCATTATTAATGAGGCTTCAACTGACAGATGTCTAGACCCACTTAAGCTAAAATTTTGCAATTGGATTGTGGATGTTTAACCGCAATAGACAAACACACCCAGCAGAGAATGAACATGGAAGAACACACTAAAACTATGTTTAAACAAGGTGTTATTGTCTTACCTCACACTTCTATGAAAGAAAGTGGGGAGGATGATATGAAAAAGTGGCTAAATGTCACATATGCCACTATTTGAACATCCTTTGTGGAGTTGTTAGTGAAAAAAAGAAAGACTGAAAAGTCAGAAAAGCTCAGAAGCAGATCAGTATCTTTACACTATAAGGCTGGATGTAAGGTTGGGTGAGTTTTAGTGAGGAAATATGCAAATGTTCATTTTAAAGCTGAGATTTAAGAGTCTGTGCCATCACACTTGAGTGGTCGCAGCAGAGACCGGAGAGGTTCACACAGCAGAGAGGTCATGCAGCCATGTTGCAGCTGTTTTGGAAAAGTATGTGATATGTTGAGTCTTAAATAAATAATGAATTTCTGGAGACCAGTATCTGACTTTATCTAGATGCCCTACACCTGATATTATAGTGTATATATTCTAGTGTATGGTTTGGTTAAAAATTGGTTTAAAAGTTAATCCTTAGGAAACATTTACAAAATTCAAATGGTCTTCTTTCACCTGCTGGTCAAATCATTCAACCTCTTGTACATTCTCATTCATTTTCAGCTTCTGCACACTACAGTATGGTACATCTTGTTCTATTTACTTGCCTGTAAAAGCAGAATGAATTGACATACTGACATGCTTCTATTAGGTTTGATTTTTTTCCCATGCACATGCACATGCACATGCCATCATGACTAGCTTGGAAAAGCTCACAAATGTGGTCTAAAACAGAACCTTTGTGTTTTCCCTTTTGAAAGAACATATTCTAGCCTAGATATGTTCAAGGTTACTTTATTGTCATCAGCAGTGAACTTATACATAGTGTGACGAGATGTGTCTCCATGTTGCAAGATACAGTAACATTCAATAGGAGTGCATTCAACAGGATTTTTAAAGGTGGCTGTCAGCAGCATAGAGTGTGAGGAATGAACAGAGTGTGAGGAATGACAGTAACAATACAATAAATAGACACCATAGTAATGTAACAATGGTGTGAATAGAAATGAATCTAAGACAATAGAATAAACAGACAACACAGTATTGTAACAGTAAAGGGGGAAAGAGATGTAAGTGTTCCAGAATTAACAATATTATGCATACATTATAAAGTGATATTGGAAAGGTGCTCGTCTTAACCTTCATTTTAAAGCCTCCAGCTCAGCTGCCATCTCATTGCTGGTTCTCAGGTCCAGGCTGAGATAAAGAGGAAATGGAGGAGGTGGCATCTGGAGAGGTTCCTGGGCTCCGACACAAAGTACCAGCATCCATCCATGGGCAGCAATGGCAACAACTTCAGCACACAGATCTCAATGCTGACCCGGTGCAGCCCGAAAACATGCCGTGCCTCCACCTGCCACGATGAGTCCTCCATCACGGTGTAGCTCAACAGAGGCTCAGTCACCAGTCACCAGCCACCAGCGCGCATCTGGCCGTTTGGGAGAAGTGAGCCATCCTTTTGGGCACCAAAGGCTTCTTGAGGTCCAGTCACAGGGAAATTCATCTAGTGTAGATTCACTCATGGCGTGTGTTGTACACTCTGGAGTGTGCATCAGGATAAAGGACGGAGAAAGGACTTCCTCCAACTTCAGACGGTTTGAGAGTTCCACAAGCACTCCATACCACATTCTCCTACAAATTCCGCTACACAGAACTTTGTGGTGAATGTGTGGAAGAGGTTTACTCTTAATTCTCATCTGAACTGTCCTATCACAGGACTTCAACACTACCCGTGGCTGTAATGTTGTAAAATAGTTATGGTATATCCGATTTATCACAATATTATTGATCTTCACTGCCACCTCTGCCTAAAGGCATGGAATGTGGGCTTCTCATGGATATCGCGGCCAAACGCATGTTTAGTACACACGGTTAAAATTCAATAATGGTAGATGACCAATCAAATCTCTGTTTTCTGATGTCTGCACTGACTGACTGGAGCCTGAAATATGTCATTTTGTTACTCCTAGAGCAACGTTTCGGCCACAAATATGCACAGGTTCCACCAAAGTTTACACCAAAGTTTGCTTCTTTTGTGTTCGTCCAAATGCTCCCAATGCCTTATTTTCCTTTTAAAATTATTTTGAAATTTTAAAATGTTCCATGTTCTCGTGGCCCAATGTTTTATCATCTTTGCCCTTTATGTTCCTGCAAGTTCTTTAGGAGCGGAACTTGTATCAGTGATATCTGATGCAACATTGATTACGTAATATTTTAAAACTGATACGTGATTTTTCATTATGTGGTAAAGGGGCATCTCCTTAACCACTAGGCCACCAGCTGCCGAGTGTATACATTTTACTTTCTGGTTCCTCGGAAAAGAACTGACATCACCATCATCTTGAAACCTTTTGAACCTCAAACTTGGCACTTTGGGAGTGGTCATCAGATTTGGACAAACATTTCAAACTCTACCTGGGAACATAGGGCCTTGGGAATAAAAGCTTACTCCCCTTTGGTTTATAAATGGAGCTACAAGACTAGTGTAGCTAGCAGTGCCTGTATGTTGTCTTTATAGATAAGAGAATATTAAACTTTTGAGGTGAGTGTGTGATGATACAGGCATGCAACAGGTAGCTATGTTAGACTTGGAGCTCCATTGCAGTCTTGGCCCAACTGTAACTGAGTAAATTTGACCTTATTTTAGTTTACTTAAGTCCAGAGTTTGTTTAAAAAGAGCATTTTTTTAAATGGATCTAGAAAATTGCTCCTTAAGCACAAGAATATAAGTTATTTTGCTACTGCACATCTTTGACCCCATCAGAATGTGGAGGCTTTTAACTTCAGATCTAGCTACATGGTACTCTGAACTACATATTTTTGAGGTTTCCTGCTCTGAACAACAATTTAATCTCACAAAGGTTGTGAATAAAGCCTATTCACTACAAATGCAGCTTTTTTTGCAAAGATTTTAAACATATCGAAACTTCTAGCTATTTTAAACCCTTTTCAAAAGTCCTATGCAGGGTATTTTTTTTCTAAACCCTATGAAAATACAGAAAGAAGATGAAAGAGGAAGGAGAAAGGATTCCTTGAGCAGTAACAATAGTGAATGGGTCTTTTAAGTGAACTTTTTTAAAGCAGGGCACACTAAAGGTACACCCAAATCTACAAAATCAAAGTAGAGAGTTCTGCAGCCTTTTACAAGAGCTGAAACCTTATAATGTACAATACTGAAGGTATGCTTGCATGTCTTTGGGGAAATTAAAGGCACTGCATGCACTTTTGCTTGAACTACAACCATAAGAACGGAGCTCTGACAGATTTTTAGCACATCTGTACGACGCGCCAATTAAATGTTTAACTTGGATTTCATAAGAGCAGGAAAACACTGAAATATGCAGGACAGTAGAACTGTAGGAGCAGGTGTGGGAACCATTGATGTTCAGCATAAGAAAAGCTTAATGTAGATAATCTGAGGAAACTGGACTAACTGTCTCACAAAGGTAGAGGTATGGCAGGTGGCATTATTTTTTCAGCTTGTACGTTCTTCTTTTTAAATAATTCTTATATGAGATTAATGAGAAAACACACAAAAAAACAAACAACCAAACATGGATTGTTGAATATCCAACACATTCATGGAGATACACTGTAGAGAGAAAATGTGACATTCCTCCCAGACACCTTGTTATAATGGGTATTTTGTGGATCATTTTCTAAACCACAGCATGCGTGTGTGTGTGTGTGCGTGTGTGTGCGTGTGTGTGTGTGCGTGCGTGTGCGTGCGTGTGTGTGCGTGTGTGCGTGTGTGTGTGTGTGTGTGTGTGTGCGTGTGTGTGTGCGTTTGTGTGTGTGCGTGTGTGTGCGTGTGTGTGTGTGTGTGTGTGTGTGTGTGTGTGTAAAAAGAAGCAATGGGTGGAAGCTCAATGCCCTTCTCTGCACTATCATCATCATTCCCATGAGGCATCATTCCTTTTCATCTAATCAGTGTCTGTGTTGGTTGTGTGCTTTGGTGTTAGCATCAATATCTCATTTTGTGTGTATCTGTAGCAAGACAGGACATATTTATTGCTGAATGTCATCAATACTACAATACGTCATCAAGGCAAACAGCTATGGAGAGGTTTAGATGAATTTTGGTGTTAGTCAAAACACACCTACCGATCCTAACACAGTTGTAAAATCATAATCTAGAGCAGAGGTCCCCAACCACTGGCCCGTGAGTCATTCGGTCCGTGAGTCATTTGGTACCGGGCCGTACAGAAAAAATATTTTATTGATTATCGGAGTCTCAAAGATTTTGGGAAAAACGCTCGTCTTGGTCAGTACATCAAAAATTCAGCCTACAAGCTAACAAAAACTAGTAAAAACAAACATTCTTTGGGGCGCTTCATATTTTTACACATTTTAGATGGATCTGTACCGGTCCGTGAGAATATTGTTGTACATGAAACTGGTCCGCAAAAAAGGTCGCTGATCTAGAACATGAAAACAGAACTAAGCCACAGGAAAAGAAAAAGGACATAAATATACTGTTCTTGTACACTGTACTGTAGTTACAGAAACAGTGACAAAAAATGAGTGTAAAAACACTGGCGCCTTTAACTGTCCCGAATTTCATAGGTAAGTGTACTAGGAGAGGCCAAACCCCTCACTCACACGCTGAGTATTTTTCCACCACGCACAACCAAATTAGTTACGCAAGTGAGAGTCGTAAACTCAAAACGTATTTTGAGACTGTCATAACCTGAGGACCCTCTGTATAGTCAATTGTATCTAATACTACCAGACCTCTCTATTGATAATGCAATGCTGATGCCATCATGAATGGATAAAAAAAATAAATAAATTAGACAAGTTAGACCAAAATCCTTCTCAAAACTATCGTAAAACAAAGCAGGTAGTGTCTTTATAACCATTTGTGTAATCATTTTCTCTGCCTGAGCTTTAAAAGGCATTAAACATTCACTACCACAATGAACAGTTCTTGGCATGTTCCTTTAGATTTCATATCGAACCACTCTGAATGGCTTTGTTTCATTTGTTTTGACTTCATTTGTTTTGAAACAATCTGCAGAATTTTTAAGTTGCATTTAGAATTGATATATCTGTATGGTGTGTCCTTTCATTGGTAGTGTTTCCCTTATGGAAAAAATACATGACATTTTCTAAGGGGTCTTGTACAGCCCATGAATCAATCAAAAATAATTGTCATTATCATACTTACGTTTCACCACAGACCACAAATGCATATTTTGTGTACATATATATATCCAGCTTCCCTTGCTACCAGCATAGAGATCTTCAACCAGAACAGCTGAGGAAGGTCAGTTAATCTGACCTCCATGTACAAACTGTCCATGCTAAAGAGTATCATGTTTAACAGTTGAGCATCTCTGAACTCATCATGAAGACAATAATAGTGTTTTTATATTGTAATGTATAAAGACAGCTCTTTTGTATGTACTTTTTATTTGTGTCTAAGATATTTGGTGAACTAGGACTGACTGAAGGTAAAAGTTAACTGTTGAAATAAGGACTACACCGCCTGCCGGTTGCTGCGTTCATGGTTGTAAGGGCCCAAACTAGCAACTAGTTCAAGCCCAGGAAAGCAGCTCAATTTTAATAATCTTTTCAAACTGGGTCACTTCAGCTTGGAATGTTCTCCCTCGTGTCATTTGTGCTGGTACAATGTCAGATAACTTGAACTTTTTTGCAGTTTTGTTTCACATTGTATTTAAAGCAGGTGTATAGGCGTGTCTGAATGTTCAGGATATTTCACAGATTCTATTTAAGTCTCAAATCACTGTCCTGCAGCATTTTTTCTTTTTTAACAAGGTGAAGAACCAAATGACGTCTCATTCCATACCATGAAGAATGAATGTGCTTTTATAGAGTATCAGACAGTAATATTGAATAGTGCTGAAGGTACATTAGAACTTTGTTTCGTTAAAAACACTGGTGTATTTTTGTGAATTTTGTAAATACTTCTTCAGAAGACTATGTGCCAATCATTTCAGCTGCGATGTACATGTTGTTTTTTTCGTACATTGGATTAAATGGTTATTAATCGTTGACCAGCAGCTAAAGAACTAGATGCTGTGTGAATGAATATGTGTATTGTGTGTTGTGAAAGTGAAGAAAAGCATTCAGTGCATAATGCATGCTGCACATGCAATATACAGAGCTAGATCACAATCACTGTACAACAAAATGGCATTTTTTCAGTCATTTTTCAGCCACATAGTCACTGATTATTTTTGTATTCAGGTCCGAACATATTCACCCGTATTGATGTATTGTATATGTTTTTTGTAAAATTGAAGGTGAAATGCATATTCTACTGATGTTTTACCACCAAACCATTGCTAATAAACAACTTGAACTACTGCACATATTATATAGTGTTACTAAATATACATTGCTATGTTCTTTAAATGAAACAAACTGCTGTTTAGGAATAAGCAGAAAAGTCAATGCATTTGTTCGGTTGTACTATTTCTGTGGAACTGTATTTACACACAGTGTGAGTTATGTAGTGATTTGCGTTTATATTCAGTTTATATTTACCAGGTTTTTCCATTTGTTTAAATGGCAAAAATTGACAATTTACAGTGGTTTACAACTCGTCAAATTTAAATCATAATAAAAATCTCCTACTTTCAAAAACAAGTTATACTGCATCATGAATTTAGAATCTAGCTGCGGCTCCTGCCAAATCTCACATGGAGTGGTTGCAACTGTTGTGATGATGGTGAACGTGACATGTTCAATGGGAGCATTAACAGCTAGCTAAGTGGCACTGTTGAATTAAACAGTTTGTTTTTCTAGGCACCTCATGTAGCTAAGCACACATTAACCATTATATGTAAACATCGCACAAAGATTTCTCCTGAAGCTACACCAGGTTACGTATGATGGATGCACATCAGTGATAGACCCCAAAACCCAAGTAGATCGCATTGCAGTTTGAAAACACATTTCTTAACATGAGTCCATCATTGGTGGTGATCACCCAAAGGAACACCCTAATCTATTCTTCGCACCACTTGGCAAAATTCATATATCATGATACGTCACATTACGTATTTTTTCAAACCAGTGGTATATCCCATTCTTATTCACATTCCTTCACTGAATCAACAGGATAATGATGATCTTTAGTGTCCACGATGCATTTAGAAAGCATACTGTGATGTAATGACTCGTAATTCATCCAGTGATGATAGTCGTATTGCCCGACCCTTGAACTACAAGTAAGAAATAATGAATATCAAATTACATCATGCTGTTGTTTCCTCCAGCAGTAATTGGAATTTCTCAGGGTTAAACCCTACATGAGAAACTGTCCTTTCAAGTTTTCGTCATCCCGCATAAATAAGCCAAGGCTCTGAACACTTCTGAAGCTCCACTTTTAGAACTCATCTCGTCCTGGAAGCGACTGAGATGGATCGTTCTGCTGTTGCTCTCAGGAAGGCAGCAGTTGTAACTCCTACAGAAATTTTTACGGCTTTCTGTTTGTGTGCCCTCATGAATGAAACAAGCACTTATGTGCTTCATCAGACCATTAAGAGTATATTAGTGTCACTTCAGCACTTCATCTGTGGAGTAAATTTCTGATATCACCTCTGAACAGATGGACTTGCAACTTGCCTGAAAAAGACAACAATATGTCTGGAGGAATATTTACATGTTATTCATTTTAGAATGATGATTAGGATGGTCATACCAGGTGCTTTGGACTTGACAATTATTTCTTATTGCACTTTTTCTAGACAGTTCCGGACTACAAATTTTTCTTGAGAGGCCTTGTTTGTGGGGTTTTATGTACCACACTGTGCCTTTAAGACTGATACTATTAATGATATGTTCTGACTGGCTGCCTCTTTCAAAAAACAGTCAGGCTAAAACACTTTAAGTATAATTTCAATGCGAATTGGCTAAACTGTTGAAGATGAAATAGACACATGCAAATGCATTAATTTTGTGATGTAAAAAAATACAATTTACTTGTTACAATTAACTGACGTGTCACTCACTACTTTCCTTTAAAGCATCGTGTTACACTGGTGTGTTTTGGAACATTCTTACATGTTCTAAAGAACATGCTTACACGCTCTAACTGCTGACGTAGCTGTACAAGTTTTATGCTGATACGCTGTCATCTTTACATGCAGCTCTTTATATTTATACTTCTTTTTAAATTTGACAATTAATCACTCCAAACTCGGGCTGCGTCCAAACAGCTGACAGACTGGCTGACAAACGGAGCGCCGTTGAGGACACTCAAGAGCGCAATAAGAAACGCATTGTCCCTATTTGATGCTGTAAAACAAAACTTTACATTTTGTGCAACTATTGAGCGTCCTAACATGCCTCAAAATAAAATGACAAATGACCCTGCACAGCTGTTGTTTTTGTTACGCGCCTTTATAAATCATTGTTCCCCCTTATTCATCGCCCCCCTCATTCATGCATAACTACAACTTGTACTGTTGTACAACAAACATAATCATCCTGTCAAGCAAGTCAAAATCGCCCTCACCCTCCTAGTGTTGATGATTGGGGGACTCCTAGCTAGTGAGTGTATCTGGACAAGATAAAACTGTAATGGCTAGTACATGAGGGTGGAGGTAGCTCAGTGGGTAGGATACTTGCCTCTAGACCAAGAGGTCACAGGTTCAAATCCTATCTCCAGCACAGCACCACTGGGTCCCTGAGCAAGACCCTTAACCCCAAGTTGCTCCAGGGAGACTGTCCCCTGTAGGTAGGGAATGGAAGTCGCTTTGGACAAAAGCATCTGATAAATGCCATAAATGTAAATGTACATGCAAGTAAGTCAACATAATGTATAACAAAACTAACAGCATTTACTTACTGCCTTTAAAAAAGGTGAGGAAAAGTTTTTCATTACATGGTTTTTCATTACTTTTAATAAATACCTTTCCTTGTTTGAAGTGTCACTGGAACTGTAAGTCTGACATCTACCCGTACATTCACTAATCAAACACTTGCTTTAAGTGTAGTGGTTGCACTGTCCTTCATCTCACTTCTTCAAACTCCTCGGGACAAAATGACAAAATGTCTTTTTTTCTCTGCTCTGCAGGCTCTTTCAGTCCAGTAAAACTAGGTTTCTCATCACAGACCCCTCCCTGTTCCAGTTTAAGAATAATTCCCTGCTTGATGAATTCTCATTATTATGCTTCTGTAGACACGGGACTGAAGGTGTGACAGGTTCTGTTTCTCTATTAATTTGAAATATTGCCTGGAGGTAAAACTTTGCTTTGGGTTATTAGAGCAAGTTCAAAAATGAAACATCAGATAATCTAAATGATAGGACCTGATGGATTAGGCCAACATTTTCTACTCAGTTTCACTCGTTACTCTTTTACTGCCGTTCCAGAAATCCTTTACTCCAGTTTCACTCTATTACAGTCTAATGTACCACGGACACCACAAATTCTGGTGTTGCTGATTTTAAGGGTAAAGTTTAGTTCATGCATCTGCAGCTCTTGTTTCTATAAATTTATATTGAGAAAACAGTACAATTGTCAGAGTCAAGGGCACGAGCCCACGACTCTGAACTCCCTCGGAGCATAGACGACCAGACTGACAGACGAGGATCCATGCTTGGTACTTTTATTTAAAGGAAACAAAACAAGAACAGAAAATAGGCACGCAGGCCTCCAGAAATAACAGGAATGTGAAACAACGGGGAACAGGAACGGGGCTCAAAAAATGAGGTGATGGACACACAAGGACCGAGTAACAGAACCAGGCTTAAGTACAAGGGGAAATCAGTGGGCAAACACACACACAGGTGGAACACATGAGACACGAACAGTAAACAGCTGATGACAAAAACATGTGAAAAAAGCAGAACCCAGGAACACATCAAAATAAAAGCCCCAAAAACCCAACAGAAAAGCAGTGGCCCTAATGGCCACTGACCGAACCCTGACAACAATGCACTCCAGTATTGGTAGGGTGCTGAAACAGGTGTCAGATTCATTCTGCAAGGTGCTGGATCTGGATTAAGCCCTGGACATGAAGCATCATCCATCAAAACCAAGAGGTTTTAGATAAAAATCTCATAAAGTCCAAGTCATGCTCTGACCTTCTGGTGGACAACGATTCCGAGCTTATCTCTAAATTCACACAAAATAGTTAAGCACAGACTAAAGTCGTTTCAGTGGCTATCTCAGTCCTGACCTAGAACTCAAGAAAATCTGTAGGGTGAGCTGAAAATGAGATTCTGTTAGAATTAACCCAAGAAACCAAAATGATCTGCAGAGATTTTGTTATTTTATAGGTGTTCTTCCAGCATTTCAAGAGAACAAGTATGGCCTTGTTCCCAGAGCCAGATGAATCTGATTTTATAATGGCGAAACACCAGTGGCACTGCAATTTACCATTTAGACTGACAAAACGAGGTGTCCACAAAATAAAAGTGAGGGTAAAGGTTAGATTTGTCTCATGTTAAGTGTTGACCTGAGTGGGTCTTTAAAAAATCATTGCTTTTTCCTCATTTTTACCAAGGCTGGCAGTAATTCTGAATGGCGACATGTCTCTGCTCCAGTCAAAGCTTGGGGGATGGAATGCTGTGCTCCACACCTCAAATGACAAGAAAATTGTTTATGGGTTTTACCTCCTCAAGCTGTAAACAGACCGTCATCCTCCACCTCCCACCAGCATTCCCAGTTGTCCTTGGGTTCAGTGCTACATCCATTTCACCTTTCACTTCTCCATCATAACAGCAAAATAACACACTTCAAAATTGGACCAGAGAAAAGAAACATGCAGTTCAGGGTCTGGCCACCTCTTCTGAAGACAGTCATGAAAGCTCATCATTTGTTGCTCCTCAGTGGAGCTCCAGTGTTGAAACAGGTGTCCTGCATTAGAGCATCCTGCAGTATTGATGCGTGCTGAAACATTTATGGGACAAAGTACCACTGTTCAACAAGTTTAAAAGCTCTGAGCTGGACCACATGTCTGGAAAGGCCCAGCATGTGGCATCTCTAATGGTACACTGTCAGCCTCAAGTTATGATGGGTGTAAATCCCTGACCCCAGAACTATTAAACTGGATATGATTATTTAGGAAACAAGTGGCCTGTCCAAGCTTTACAGAATGCTGGCAAAATTCACCCAACCTCAGCCTCACTGATATTGGTCAGAGTTCAGAGTTACTATATATAGTTGCCATTTCTAGTTTACAGGCAAAAACTCAAACGTGCCAAGCCTGTAGTCAAAACTGTGAAAAAGTGGACCGATGCAGCAAAGCAGGAACTGCAGGACTGT
>JBBPDC010000001.1:535793-552462 GCA_037974485.1 Hemigrammopetersius urotaenia | reverse complement strand
TCCTCTTCCTCAGATATCTTTGGTTTTTCTGTTGGAACTTTCTTTAGCCAATCACATGACCAGGATCCAATAGGATTTGCAGGCAGAAACTGTCAAAGCCCCGCCTCCAAACTGCCAAAACCTACCCCTTTCAAACCACACGCGCATAAATCTCACTCGAGCAAAAAAGCCGCTCGTCTGTAATCTAACCATCGAGAGGAAAAAACATATTCGCGAGAGGAAAAATACAGTTTACGCGATTCTTAATTTTGTGCTCTCGAGTTTCACATTTGCGCCAGCGATTTTTTTGCGCAAAAGCCATTTTGCGCGCTCTAGTTTTGTCATGGATGTGACGCCATAGGATGACATTTTGAGTAATTATGCCATTACTATTTAATTGCTAATATGAGCACTTATGTTGACTTTGCATTTGACATTGTCAATTTTATTTATAACCAGAGCTAGGTTTGGAAATTACAGATCTCAAAATGGTTCAAAAAAGTGTTTTTTCCACTTTAACCAGGGAACCGACACACTGTTCTCTGATAAAAGTGAACAAAGCACTTTTTAACCTCAGTGTATGTATGGTGGCTTCAAGGCCTGTGATAGGTGGTGTTGAGTGCCAGTGATTTAACAGGGAATGACCTTTGTAATTCGAATACTCACATATTCCAAAGTGGCAATAGGGGGTGTTGCCTGTTGCCACACTGAAACAGACTTAACAGCTGTTACCTACATGCCGAAATGACATATGGCTCCAAACACCATGGTCAAGGCTTTTTTTAATCAAGTGCTGTCATTGAACCTGTATAGACTAGAAAGAGAAACACACATATTTTCTATTATGTTTGTAGTAGAATCTTCTTTCTTTTGTTCCAGTTGGACGTATTGTCTTTCAGCTGTTCTCCGACATTTGTCCAAAGACAAGCAAAAATTTCCTCTGCTTATGTACTGGTAAGTGTTTTTATACTGCACGTACACTCAACCAAGTAATCTGAAGCATTCTTACTAAGTTAAATAGGTACAGTTATCTATGTTTCAGAGATATCATTCTTTGATCTTTAACCCTTAGTATCAGAGTTTATTCGTAAAATTTGATTTCAGTAAATATAATCGGTGTAAAACCGGTGTTTGTTCTCCTACACGCTCCTTGTTTGCTGCTCTTTCTCTCGGCACACCATTCAGCCACTCTCAGGACCCCCTCCCTCTGCAGGTTTACCCCTCCCCCTTGTGGGCGGAGACTATACTGAAAGTTCTCCCCGGTTTAACAATTTTGTGGGTTTTTTTCTAAGACCTAAAATAAAAACAAAATTGGCTATTTGCATGAGATGCTATTTTTAAGACGCCAGTTGCTGTTGTTATTTATTTTTTTTAAAAAGACAATAACTTTGGTTCTATGTGACATAGGACCATGCTGCTTGTGTTCTAAGGGTTAAACACTGTTGTTTTAAAACATAATTCTGTAATGTACATGTTCAAAGTAAGCTGTAAAAGCAGGCAATTTTAGGTAATGTATTTTTTATTTAAATTTTCATATATTCAGCAAACAGAAGCTTAGACTGCCCTTTCATTCACGCAAGTTATTAAGGAGTGTTTCCGACCAGACTGCTTTTTAAGTAGTACCTTGCAAAATTCTTGAGCCAACCCATATTTTATTTTAATCACCTTGTTTTAAATAAAAAAATAATAAAATACTATTTTCTACCTGTCAAACTATCTTATCTTTATTATAATAAATTTTATTTGTAAGCGCCTTTCACAACTCTCAAAGTCACATATTTATCATACTGAGTAGATTAAAGGAAAGAAATGTGAACAAATGTTTTACTATGACAGACTGCAAAGCATCTAACGATACGAGCCTGTAAATTCTAATTAATCGATAACATCGATATATCGCCCAGCTCTAAGTCACTGAATTTGCATATAAAAACGTGCATATACCCTGTATAAAGAAGTCACTATAGCAGCCATTCCCTGACTGTAAAATGCCTTTGCATGAATCTCTGGGAAAAAAATTAGACCACTGCAAAAATGTTCAGTTTTTCAGGTTTTATCTTTTATAATTTTACAATTCAAAGAAAACAAATCTTTTGTTCACTCTTAAACAAAATTGTAATAATTACCACTACTTCTAGTAGTGTTTTACAGCAGTGTAGTTATTCTTTTCTTCATTAAATAAGATGTGATTCAGGTGATCACTAATCAGTACCTCATAAAGCAGAATGAGGTGTTTGTGTAGGAGTTTAACAGACACTGGCATGAAATGGTTGTCATACTCATAGAGATGCTGATTTAAAAATAAACTGCAGTGCTCTCATTTTTTTCCCAGAGCTATATGTAAATATAATATCTGAACAAGCGGATTAACGAATTTGTCTTGCACAGCACCATGGACTGCAGAAAAAACTCTAAGAGACATCAAACCTCCTCCAGAGCATAGTAATAAAATATGGGTTGCATCTTGAGCGGTCAAGGTCATTTGCTGACAGCGCTGAGAGACAAATCGGATTTTGGGCGGATATTTGTGCCTGCAGTCTATGAAGAGGGTGTTTGCTTTACATTAAAACACGGTTCCGGGTCAGATCAATACACAGATCTTTTCTGTAGCTGAAGGAAGGGAATTTGACTTTAGGGAGGTAATTAATTACTAGTGGCTTCAAAACAGTGTCTGACTTCACCGCTTAGATGTCCTGTGTTTGGGGTGTTTCAAAATCACTATTCATTTGTAGGTGGTAATTAGGGCTTTCGTGATTAAACCATTAAAAGGGTCTTAATAAATAGCAGTTTGAGTTGTAATCAGTGTTTGGGACGTTACTCAAAAAGTAACCTATTTCAAGTTACTAGGCCTGATCCACACAGTATTTTTACATGTTTTCCACAATATTGTTAAACAAAAATACAAAAACAAATGGACAGTTTAGATGTCCAGGAATCTAGACTGACGTGCTCCTGGACCAGAGTTAGTGATTCCTGCTCTGCACAAGAGTGATGTAGAACCGTGGTGGGTTTTAAAGACAACCAATAGTTGTATGACGTTTGTGGATTTAATGTATGATAATGATCAGTAGTGAAAGAAGCATGAGACATTTCCCCACATGGTGATAAAGTGATAAAGTATATTCTGTTCTGTTCTATGTTATTCAGTTGTATTCTTTTCTGCTGTGTTGTATTCTATTCCTTTTTTGATTTATTCTATCCTTTTTTTTTGTCCTGCCCTGTTCTGACTACTAAATTAGTGTACGAATGCGAACATGACCAACACATTTTTCACACCCTCCCTTTCAATGACTAATAGTTTTTCTCAGACTGTAATGGAAATTGTATTTATAGTTTGTGGGAGGAATTAATCTTGCTACTCATTACTGTAAGGCTATAATAACTGTGCATCCCACACACAGCTGGAACAGGGGAAAATCCAGTGTTACCCCATAAAATCTTGATTAATCAAATATCTGGCTTATAAAGCTGTTTCTGCATAAATGGGCACTGGCATTTTACTGCACTGCACACTGATGATGTATTACAGTCTCCCACTACTCTCTTTTACAGTAAGAAACAAGCCTGATGGACAAGCCTGCTCATGTTTTTTTGGCCACACAATATTTTTCCATGATGTTTTTAAATACCTTTTTGTTTTTAAATGTTTCTCAGTTTTTTATGTTTTTAGTAAAGAATATTAAAATCCTTTTTAAAAACTGATTTATTAAGTTAGGCCAGCTTATTCACCCATCACCCAAATAATAACTAGGCAACTCAGTTACTGAAGTCATGTTATTCCCAGGTAACAATACTCCATTTTTGGGTCTTTTTGTGCAATTTTGCCTGCTGACTTGTTTGCAGGTGAAAAGGGCACTGGAAAAACCACAGGGAAAAAACTGTGCTTTAAAGGCTCTACATTCCATCGAGTAGTTAAGAACTTCATGATCCAAGGGGGAGATTTCACAGAAGGTGTGTTCAGCTACCTTTTGCTATACATTTTCATTTGTATGTGTAGTGTATCTTGTATTCTATTGTTTCCCCACTTGTAGGACAAGTAAAGGTTTATCTCATCTCAAACATTTACAGTTCATTATTGTTTTTATTAATTTCCCATTTTTAAAGGCACACACACAAATTGCTCCACTTTCCTGTTTACAAGTGCTTCTCTAATACACCCACGCAAGGTTCGCATGTTAAGAAATTAAGCCTGTTGTTGTTTGTTCAGGCAACGGAAGAGGAGGAGAGTCCATATACGGTGGCTACTTCGAAGGTAAACATCTCCAGAGTCTTCTGACCCAACGTCCACCTACTTCTCATTAGCAGTTTTTTTATTTTACGTAGTGCATGACCAAGTGGTTGCATGAACAGTTCAGGTTCACGCATGGAGAATTAGACTTTATTTCTGCTCTAGTTCTGGTTGTCTTTTTCTTTTCTTTTTTTCTGACTTCTGTTTGTGTAATTTGATGGGTTTCTCTCTGACTCAGCATGGAGGTTAGGGATTATTTCTTTATTGGAAAACTCCAGACTCTTCCTGCCTAAAATTTTCAACATATTCTTTTATTTATAGAGAGTGTGGTCTTTTGCAAAATGAAAAGGTAAGAGATGTGCACAGTGCAGTAACACCATCTAAACACTGTCTCCCCTCCCTCCCTCCGTAATATGACCCAGGGTTTAAGCATCTGCAGTGCACACATGAATGTCCAGCCCCTGAGCGCTTTTCGATTTTTTTGATTTGATTTTACTTGTTCTCTTTCCTCTTCACGCATAGTTAGCTGTGACTTTTAAGCCGTAAATAACTGTTCCCTATGAATTCAGATGGGATCCCAATAACTGAGGCTTTCATACGGTATACTTTTCATAATTAAAGGAATTCTCCAGCAATCCACCAGCATCTCTGCCTGCCGCATCTAAAGCAAACAGTTAAAGATAATTGCCAAACTGTCAAGATCATTTTGGTTCTCTTAGATGTAAACCTGTTGGTTGGGCAGTTTTTGAATTATGTCCGTGCAAATTTGCATGCTTTTGAGAAACTCATACTACCATGAAAACATCTTTGCCTTTTTATGTCTTCTTACACCTCCTAAAATGTCTTTATACCTCCTGTATTGCTGGTATGATGGCAATTATTTGGATTTGTGTTAGATAGCATTGATCATTTGCCCAATGGTGTTTATTCTAAGTGAATTTTCTTTTTTTTGTCCTTCTCTAATAGAAACGAATGCCAATGATTGCCTGCAGTCATATACAGTACGATACAGACACGGCAGGTAGAGATTTGGTGCCAAAATGCTGGAATATTTTTGTAATATGTATTGGCTTACTGCACTTCAGAATGCGAAATTATCCACAATTGTGCAGCCTCATAATCACGTAGATCACTATTTTTGTGTAGCGCTCCAGCTTTCTCGTGTTAGCCAGCTTTTGTCGTGGAGACTGTGGTAATACTGATGTCAGAGGGAAGACTGCTCTTTGTTTGAACCCCTTTCCTAAGAACAGCAGCTTCTTAAACAGTTGGCCAGCACTCAGTCGCTTCTCTGTGTCCGTGTCTGTCCCCAACAGATGAGAACTTTATTCTCAAACATGACAGAGCCTTCCTTTTGTCCATGGCCAACCGCGGCAAAGACACCAACGGTTCCCAGTTTTTCATGTGAGTATAACTGGAGGGGAGAGAAAGTGTGTGTGTGTGTGTGTGTGTGTGTGTGTGTGTGTGTGTGTGAGTGAGAGAGGTTGAAATGTCATTCTTTTGGCTGTGCATCACCAGATTGTCTGCTTACCATTTAATGTGACAATCAGTCAGTATTAAATGGCACATTTTGTGCACGCCGATTATTTATCACTTTCTGTCATGCTTGAGTGCTTTGAAAGGCACCTATAAATAATTATTATAATCTTTGGAAAATACTATTTACTCATAACATTAATGTTGTATACACCGGTATCTCTTATAATTATTGCCAAAAGCACATTTGAAGCACCTTGTATGGGTCACAGTGCTCTCTTTTTCTTAAGTTAGTCTTTGGGGTTAAAATGACAAAGTAGAAAGTTTGATTACTCAACCTTGCATCCCATTAGAAAAACATAAGTCTCACTGTGCGTCTTCACTGAAATCCCTCTGTCCTTTTTTCCCCCCTCCCCTCATTTATTTTGGAGACACTGCATACGGTATTTATGTGTGATGCAGGTGCCCTCAACATGCTCATCTCTTCTTTCCCTTCTCAGTGTTTTTAGAAATATATTACAAAGAAAAACTTGGACTCCTTTTTTGTCTACAAATGTATTACATTTTTTCTCTTGCCGTTTTTGTGTAAAATTTGCAGAAACTCTAGCATCCTGCTCTACCAAGGTAAAGTGTCTCTCCAAGGCTGTGCTTCTCTCTCCTGACTGTATTTCTGACTGTTCTAGCTAGTGTTTGCCACGTCTTGCTTATTAATTTTGCACTGATGTACATATTAAAGCTGGTAAACCTCATTCCTAGTGTAGCGGAACTGAGAGTTGTTCTATTAACTGTGATAGTTTAGCTCCAATAGCAGTGATGTTTATGATCACTGCTGGATTGATTTCTCCTTCTGTTTTGACAGTTGTGAAATATAATAGAAAACGGTGTCTGTTAGGAAGGTTTGGATAATATTTGCTTGTAAACTGGTTTAAGAAGTCCAGTGTACACTCCAAACTAGTCACACCAT
Source organism: Hemigrammopetersius urotaenia (assembly GCA_037974485.1). NCBI lineage: Eukaryota > Metazoa > Chordata > Actinopteri > Characiformes > Alestidae > Hemigrammopetersius > Hemigrammopetersius urotaenia. The sequence goes on along the minus strand of JBBPDC010000001.1, from coordinate 545,818 downwards.
CATTATTTAGGCTTAATTGTTAATATGAAACAGATTAATGCTGTGTAAACTGTGCTGGTTGTGATTGTTTTACTCTGAAAGTCGTGTGTGGAGCCAGTTTTCCACTTGTTGATTGACTGCACAAGTCGCATGACAAGCGTTTTCCTCTGGCTTAAATTGTTCTGCACTTTCTCTCTCTTTTTTACATGTGTATCGGCTGATCTGGTGCGTCTTTCCTTGTGTCATTTCTTCAAAAACAGAACTACGAAGACAGCACCGCACCTTGATGGGTAATTTAAATCACAGTTTATTGTCACAGTTTATTGTTAAAGAACGTCATCAGATGATGTTTCACATTGATATCTCATCTGTAGAGTTCACGTGGTCTTCGGACTGGTCATCTCCGGGTTTGAAGTGATAAAAAGAATCGAGGGCTTGAAGACCGACTCCGCCAGCAGACCCTACGCTGACGTCCGAGTGATTGACTCTGGACAGCTGATTACAAAATCTGCTAACGATGGTAATTCTGTCACTTAGATATTGTTCAGATCCAAACTACAGACCTAAGTGATGGTGGCCTAGGATAGGATGGGTAGCATACTTTTTCTCTGGACCAAGAGGTCCTGAGCAGGACCCTTAACCCCATGTTGCCCCAGGGAGACTGTCCCCTGTAGTTAGGGATGGAAGTCGCTTTGGATAACAGTTACAGCTAAATGCTGTAACTGTAAATATAAATGTAAGTGTTTGGCCTTTTGTGTTCAACTGAAAAGGAGAAGGGTAAAAGTGTGTGTCATGGCATACTCTTTCTCCACAGTTTATCAAGTTTATGTATGAATTTTTTTTTGATGCATCTTGTCTTGATGCATCAGTACAGCTCATTGCATGAATGTATTTAATCTGCAAACGAGGCACATAGGTGCTGGATTGTATCTAGGAGGTGTGAGAGAAGAATTCTGCCTCGTTCCCACACAAAGTTAGCTCTGTGTAGCAGAATAAGTTTAGTATTTTTTTTTCTATTGAGCCTATACATCTCTTTAGATTTTGCCATTTAAGGATTCCTTTTTATTTTCTTACTTAATTTACCCTTCTAATATGTTTATGCTATTCGTGCCTTGGGGAAAATCTAAATGCATTTCTTTGCATATATGTAGTCATAATGAAACAAATGGATGTCTTTTGCTATAGTGCATAATTTAGTGCTGTTATACAGGGGGAACGTTATGGACAGAAAACAGATTTAATTAAGCCTACTTGTGTTGTGTGCAGTCTCAACATAATGTTGAACTAGAATTGTTGTTGAGAGTGTGCTTGTTAATTGTGGTGATGTTTTTTAAAGTGCTCGAAGGCAAGAAGAGGAAGGTTTTCCATTCTGAAGATGACTCGCCAAGTTCTTCAGAGTCACACTATTCCTCGTTCGAGTCTGGAGAGGAATCCGATGAAAAGTATGTGCGCCAAAAAAAGAAAAACCCCTCCAAAAGCAAACACGCAAAGAGAAGAAGGAAAGATGTAGCGAGGAAGGAGAGAAGGAATGAAAAAACGACAGATCAAAGGAGGTTGGTGTTTGCATTTTGCTTTTTATCCTCAATGGAGATGGTTCAGTGCCCTGAATTCACACATGCTTTACTGAACCGTCCACAGCCCTGCTGAGCGAGCGAAGGCAGAGGAAGGGGATAGAGAGAAAGAGCAGAATATGAAGAGAGAGAAACCTGTGGTTCGACCAGAGGAGATCCCGCCTGTGCCAGAGAACCGCTTCCTGCTCCGTCGAGACATGCCAGCTCAGGAAGAGATAGCAGTCACGTGAGTCTCTTTTAGTGCAACTTGAGCATAAAACACTCAGCAGGGCTATAAAGTGGTGGTGTTTTAAAATAGAATAAGGGTATAGTGTTTCTCTTGATGATTAAGTGATAAAACATCTCTTGCTCTAACTCTCATCACTTTTGCCTTGTCTTTATTTTAGGATCGAACAGGAGAAAGCTTCAGCCCCCAATGACCCCAAGCCAGCTGTCACAAAATCTGGACGGAAGCTCAAGGGCCGCGGCACAATGGTATGACCCCTCACAAACAGCAACGACTGAAAATATATAGAACAAGGCTGTTTTATTGCGTTTCACCAAAAATAGACTCTAGACACACTGTAAAATCTGTTATTTTCTTTCTTCCTCTTTGAACTCTCTCTGTGTAATCCCTCTTTCTGAGTCTCTATATTTACCTATTATTTCTCACTGTTACTGCTTCTGTCTGATTTTGAACTGTTAGATTCATTTTCTACTTCCACAAACGCAAACCTTTGATGTTGACTCCCTGGATCCAAGGTAATCGGAGCAATTTCAGCTATGTGGAGAAAGTGTGAGAATAAAGGGAGTCACAGTCTGTACAGCAGGTAAAAGATAAGTCAGTGAGCAAGCATGATTGTTTTTCACTGCAGAGATACCATACCCCTCCTCGGTCAAGGTCCCGTTCCGAGTCTGAGGAAGAAAGCGGGAGCAGTGAGACTCCCCCACACTGGAAAGAGGAGATGCAGAGAACGAAGACTTACCAGCCTCCCAGTGTAGAGAAATGGAGTAAAGGAGAAAGGCAAGGCTTTATTTTACACAAAGATTCATACAGTACTCAATAAATTGACTAAATAATTGAAAGCTGCATGAGATAGAACATAAAATCACTGTAAATGTACTGTAAATACAAGCTTTGCAATTTATATAATTGTTTATTTTGTTGGACGGAAGGATGACGAAATCGTTGTTTAACAGATGGGATGATGGAAGTGACACCCCATGGTCAAGGTCACGATCAGGTTCCCGGGAGCATTCTTCAGATCAGACCTCAGATTACTCTGCCCAGCACCGCCGACACAGGAAAGAAAAGAAAAAAGCCAAGCGAAAAAAGAAGGCAAAGAAACGTAAACATTCAAAGAAACATAAAAAGAACATATTCAGAGAGCCCTCTCTTTTAGAGGGAGAGAGGTCTGCTTCATCTAGTAGGAGGTCCAGAAACTCCAGGTATCATGAGAGATCTCATTCACGCTCTCGCTCTCCTTCCACTTCACATCACTCTCGTAGAACTTATGGATCAGGCTCAAACAGGAGACATTCCTCATCACGTTCATCTAGAGGTAGCCGATCTTATTCTAGGTCAAGAGGCCGATCCTATTCCAGAAGTCGCTCAAGATCCGATCGAAGGTTTAGATCTTCTTCAAGGTCTAGGTCGAGGAGTCGGTCTATTACCAGGACACATTCTCACTCAGGATCCAGATATGGGACAAGATCCAGGACCAGATCTAGGTCCATGTACAGGTCACCTTCCTCACATTACAAGAATAGGTCAATATCTCCTAAACGAGCAAAGCAGAATGAGAGCACCACACAGAAGATTAACAATCCTTTACCCACCACGACTCAAGCTACAGAACCCAAAGCACCTCCAGCATCAACTTTGGAGGGTGTCCCTGTGCTGCCTTTGAGTGATAGCCCACCACCATCTCGATGGAAACCAGGACAAAAACCCTGGAAACCCTCTTATGTCCGCATCCAAGAAATCAAGACAAAGACCGACTCAACATCTCATGATCTTTTGAACCGAACACCAGGTGCGGATCTGGCAAGGGAACCGGCGTCTAGTTTGCAGACTCAGTTGCAGAATCCAAGGGACCCCAATAGCATTAGGCAGCATAGAGCTAATAGGATGCAACATGGTGATCTCCTGCAGAGAGGCTCATCCAGAAGTCCTTCGTCTAGTCAGTCGAGAAGCAGGAGTCGCTCAAGATATCGGTCCATGTCTCCTGGTCAGTACCAAAACAGATCATCCACTTCCCCCACTTCTTCCAGCAGGTCAGACTCTTATGATTCATATAGTAGAAAGTCTTCAGAAAAGTGGCGAAAACATCACAAATCTCATAGAAGGAGCCAAAAGAGAACCAGGAATTCAAAAAGTAGCCATGCCAAAGAGATATCTTCTCCCTACACAGACAAAGAAACTGATAGTACACACAGTCCCATCCACCAACGCAATACTACTGAGGCAAAAGAAAATGCCCTTGGCCCTGTGTCAGATCTTGGCTATAAGACAGAAAGTGCAAAGAATCCCAAAAGTGAAAACAAAGCCTCACACAAGGTTTTAATGAATTGTAAAATGGGATCTGGATGGGAGAGCGATGGTGATAATTTGAACAAAGTGGGCACTGGGGTTGAGCTTAACACAACCCAAATTCATCCTAAGGAGGAAGATGGACTTTCTGAAGTGCAAAAAAAGGAGATATTGACTCGCTGTTGGGAGTCTGAAAGTGATTCTGAAATGCCAGTATCCAATACTAAAGCTGGTGAAACTAAACATACAAGGTCAGACAAGGAGGAGGGGGAAGCAAGTTCAGAATCTGAAAGTGAAGAACATGCCGCGCTCAACAAATCAAACCAAGTCTCGAGGGTATCAGGAGAATTAAAGAGTACCGAGGAGCATTCTGAGGAATACACAAAGGCTGAGAAGCACAAGAGCAAAAAGGCGAAGAGGAAACACAAGCACAAGAGGAAAAACTCTGATAGATCTGGCTCTCACCGATTTAAGACTAAATCAAAAAAGTCCAAGAAGAAGCACCAAAAGCCAAAGGAGACGTTCCACTGGCAGCCACCTCTGGAGTTCGGTGATGAAGTGGAAGAGGATGATTCACGTTCTCAGGTGAAGCAGACGGACAGTACCGTCAAGAAGGAATCGTCAAATTCAGTAACACAGGAGAAGTCGCTAGATCTCGAAAACAAGGATCATGAAAAAGTGAGTCTCGATTCATCTAAAGACATATCATCTGATTCTGGGAACATGACTAAAAACCAGCGACTGAGGCTAAATATTCAAGTAGCCAAAAAATCAGCACAGAGTGACCATTTCCAGATCAGTTCAGGTCAGTCAAATACTAACGTCCAGCATGTCCAACACCAGCCAAAAGATAAAGAGAAAAGTGAAATATTGACACCAGAGACCAGCACAGAAAAAGAAGTGGTTGACTTGCCGTCATTAAGCGCTATTTCTAAGAATGACAATCCACCTCACACAGATCAGAAAGCTTCAGTTACTGCTCCCTCTGCTGTACCTCTTTCCAACCCAGCGGGAGACACGGAAGAACCTGGCAGCACTGGCCTACCAGTTGATACCAAATGGAAACCGTTAAAAGGAATGACTGCGATACAAACAGTCAGTGCAGCACCTCTGGTTATGAAGTTTAACAGGCCACAGGAACTGGCCGATGGTAAAACTCAGGGCCTCAAGATTGAGATCAAGAACAAAAGCAGAGTCCGACCAGGGTCCCTTTTTGATGAGGTGCGGAAGACGGCTCGGTTGAACCAGCGGCCCAGAAATCAGGACAGTTCCAGCGAAGAGGACACTCCTACTGCTAAAGGAGAGCCAGCTGCGTCCCACAAGCATTCTCGGAGCAAGTCCCGTTCTGTGTCCAGTCCCAGGTCCCGACGTAGAGGCAGGTCTCACTCCTACACCTGCTCCAGGAGTAGATCTAGGAGCTCCAGCTATTCTTCCAGGTACATGAGTAAAGCATGTGTTCGCTGGATCCCGCAGTAAATGGCGAGCTGTTTCTGTTTAAATCTTTGTACTTACAGGAGCTACAGTAGAAGCAGAAGCAGAAGGAGATACAGTAGAGAACGTTCACGTTCTCGAAGTAGTAGCTACCATAGCTATCGGAGGTGAGTGTGAATTTTGTCGGTGACTGTTAGACATTACCTTGGAAGTGTTATTGGAGACAGCAATCCCATGAAATAGAAAATAGAAAAATGCCAGCAATGGGTGAAAGCAAGAGGGCCAAGAATTGGTTCTTGGGCTGTAGGTGCTAGGTCTGGGCCTTATGATTACCACATATTTTCTGGTTTAAAAAATTGAAAAGCGATTCTATCACCGCTTTGTTACTGAAATCAACATGTTTTGGTAATACACTATTTCATGTGCATTCAAATCATTTAAATAAAATACATTTTCCACAGTTCTAGTCACGGCATCCTTGAACACACCACACTTCTAGGTGCTTTTCATAGTCTCAAAACCTGTTGTTTTAAACTGAACCACAAGATGTTTGACCAGGACATCAGCTGTACTATCAAATAAAATAATGCAAATAAAAAATGCAAACGCCATGCATGCCTTCTTACACTATTAAACTTATGTAGATGCTAAAATATGTACATGGTATGGACACAGGCACTGTTGTTTGCCAGATGTAAAGTAGATAAATCGGTCGTTACTGCGGTCAGTATGTCATCTCATTATTTGTTTTATGGCATACACTAATCTGTGCTGGTGGTATTCTATTCCTTCTATTTTTCATGTCCTCCAGTCACACATACAGCAGAAGTCATTCTAGAAGTCAATCCAGGGGGCGCCGGAGGTCAAGGTTAGTAATTAACTGTATGCTTCTGTTTTCAATCCCATGAAAACAATTTGTACGCGTGCCAATTTATGGAACATGGCTTATTTATTTTTTTAACAAATTTAGATCCTACACTTACGACAGCTACTCCAGCCGTAGCCGTAGCCGCAGCAGACGCCGGCGACACAGAAGAAGCGAGAGTTCAGGCCGCAGGTCCGGGTGAGTTGGCCACACATGATTAGTGCTTGTTTAGTTTGGATCATCAGTGCAAAAGTCTTCGGTACATGGGACAATATTTAAAAACTGTTTGGTATTTCGGTGATATTTTTCACATTAAAATGAGTACATATACTAAATAAAACTAGAATACAAAGAAATACAATGCAAATACATTATACACAGATTTTATGTACAGTATCAGTGTGTTCTTTGTGGAAGTCCAGACTTGTAGTTTCATCAGAAACTTGGTTTGACTCAATCAGTCCTTCATTAAATTAAATCAGCAGCTGCTGATGGAGTTTCACAATCCAAACAACTGCTGGAGGAACCGAGGAGGAATCTGGAACCGAACCTGTGTTCTCCTCACCAGCTCACACAATATCAACTACTTTTACAAACAAAACCAATACTGATACTTTTTACTGCTTCCTAGTTTGTTTGTATTTATTCTAATGTTAACTTTACAGACAGAAATACACTTTATAACATGCTAAAACAATTGCTTAAAACAGTTTGCCTATTTGCCTAAGACTGTCTAATTTTTTTTTTATTTATATTTGTCACACAGATCTTACCGCTCCTACAGTCACAGCTCAAGACGTGGAAGTCGAAGCAGTCGATACAGCTGAGATTCTGTATTGTTGTTTGATCCATTTTGACCTGTAAATACTTGAGTATATGATTTATATACTGTTTATTTCTTTTTTTTTTTTTAACAAATAAATTTACAGACAATGCTGGATGTGGAGGCAAAAGCATTTTATGCAGCCCTGCCATTGTGATTTTGCACATGTGAGCATAGTCCAGGGATAGATGTACCCCTTCCACTAAAACACTCTGCCTATCACACACCAAGAGGAGTTCTGTTGTAGAGCAGTGGGACGTGATTTGAAAAATCTGGCTCTTTTCTCTTTTGAATGTGAACTTTTTTTATGTCTCCCATTTTCTTGTGGAGGGGTACAGGATAGCTTTGACCGGCCGCCGTCATATCTTTAAATAACTTTTAATTGGTCAGTTTGGAACAGTTATGTGAATTTTGTTTGTTTCTTATGGTAACGTCCTCTTTCTTTTTATATGAAACATTGGCATATCTCAATTTTTGGGCACAATAAATAAAAAACTCTCTCCTAATAAAAATGGTTCTTATATGCTGCTTATTGGTACAGAGTAATAAAAGTTGCCAAATTACTTTGCTGCTGAGTGTTATATGAATTCTTTATTACATATTGGTTTGAAAGAAAGTCCACAAGTCTCTGGGGCCCCATCTACTGCTGAAATAGCCTGATGTGCTTCAGACATAAAGTAAAATGCACGTTTTAACACTATTTTAACAGTCTTTGTAGCAGCAGAGGCTCAGTTTGCTGTGGTCTTCACATCAGGAACTGGGACAATGCAGACCTGGAGGGCCCCTGGCTTCATACCTGAGTGGACACAGCGTCAGGTGACCTCGTCCTGGTCCACTGCGGGTTCTCGGACCATCTTTTGGCTGCAGGCTGATCTGAAGGCTGCAACGCAGCATCCTGTCTGTCCCCACTCATGAGTGACTTATCTGTGTTCAGTTTTTAGTATTCACAATACACCAAACTTCTAGAACGTAATTTATCGAATATTCCATTTCTAGTTCTTTAAATTCACATTAGATGGCAATCCCATATTTCTACAGTGCCAAGGCATCAGCAATGTGTTACATTCTGATTAAAATAAATGAAAATGCATATAAAAAACTGATTACTGTCAAAAAACGTGGGCAGGGAGGGGGTGGGACGTGATTAACACACACATGCATACCTGTGTTATAAAAGGCATAAATGTCTGCTTTGGGAAAGAGAATCTGTTCTTCTTTTAAACCCATTTAAGTATCATGTACCTTTAGTGGGACATTCACATTGAGGAGAGACTCTGAGTGTGTTGGGAGGAGGTTGCTGAGGAGAGGCTGAGTGTGTTAGGAGGAGGATGCTGAGGAGAGACTGAGTGTGTTGGGAGAAGGATGCTGAGGAGAGACTGAGTGTGTTGGGAGGAGGATGCTGAAGATGGAGCTGCAGAGAAGAGGAGGGTCTACTAGGAGGTTTATGGATGTGGTGAGGGAGGACATGCAGGCAGTTGATGTGAGAGAGGAAGATCCAGAGGAGAGAAGAAAATGGATCTACTGTAGAGACCCCTACTTGGGAGCAGCTCAGTGTAGAAAGGACCTTTTTTTCACATGCTTAAACAGTTGGGCTTTTTCAATTCAAAAAAGTTGATTTGAGCCAAAGCAGGCTGAGTAGTATATCATCCAAGCTCAATAAAAGTAACATTTTAATGCATAAACCTTGATAACTGAACCTGAATCTTGACCTCATCATGGAAAGTGACAATAGGTCCATTGTTATACCCCTAGTTTTAGGGTCAAGGTTACTTTATTGTAATCTGCAGCTGTGATCATGTACATAGTGTGATGAGATGTTTCTCTATGGACCACAGAGCAACATTTAGCAATTCAACATAGTGCAAGTAACGCAACATATACTATACAGATATTATACAGATATACCTTACGCTACATAACTCTCTTGCATTATTTTAAATTGTAACAATTAAAATAGTGATGTTAATAACAGTGTGTGTGACTCTGTTTCATCCCATCAGAAACTGAATCAGGAGTGAAGCTACTGGAATATAGAACATAGAAAAGCTGCTCTACAAACACTACTGCACTCACAACATATGAAGGTGTTTATTTTTTACACAGTTCGCACTGCAATAGTTCAGAAAAGAATAGCAACCTGTGCATTTTACACACACACACACACACACACACACACACACTGCTGCAAATTGTACAAACAGCGAACAGAAAAATAGGGAAAAGCAGTCTCTTATTTTTTTCCGTGGCTGTATATTACACAGGAGACAGTTAATAGCATAGAGGCACCTGGACTGCGTGTAAATTTTAGCTTATCAAATCAAGTGACAGGACATAAGAATGATGTGCAGGTCCTAATGAAAGTCCAGAGTATAATATGAGGGGTACTGAAGGTATAAGATGGGATATTTCACTAGAATGTACTTTAGTTTTACAACCAAATATTGAATGCCTCAAATTTTTTTTTTTTAGGTTTTCATAGATTTGAGCATTGCTACTAAGTCTTTTTACGATGTTTAAATGTTTTTACATATTTATTTTTCTTTGTTGCTGTAAGCATTTTTAAAATTAGAAAGGCTTAACGTAGTTTTGGTTAATAATAGTTCATTTAAGATTTTCACTTCTTGTTTGTTTGTTTATTTTGTTTGTTTATTTATTCATTATTTATTGTTACTTTACGCCTTTTTAAGCTTTTTGTATAATTAATAGTCTTAATGGTGTTCGGTTCGGTTTGGTTCATTTGAGTTCATTTAAGTCGTAGTTGATGTAATAGAGTTTGCAGTTTCCTTTTAAGTCTTTTTTTAAATCCTTTTTCAAGTTCACTGATGCTAATCCCCCCAGCCCCCC
>JBBPDC010000001.1:487346-511701 GCA_037974485.1 Hemigrammopetersius urotaenia | reverse complement strand
TATTATTTTCCTCAGATTTTTGTGATTCCATATTTTTTTCCTCTGTTTGATCTTTAAAACAGTTGTCATTGACTACATTTATCTTTCTTTGTTGTTTTTTCTTTGTTGTTTTTTATACAGCAAGAAGTTTGGATTGTTGAGTGAAAATAGTTTTGTGGCATGTATGTGCTTGTTTTTTTTTCTACACATTTAAACATTTGAATGAACATCTTCTGAGAGGGGTGATTCCATACTTTTTGCCAGGGGTTGTATATATTTGTACATTCTTCTTGTTCAAAAAAATGTAAACAATAGCTAAAACACATTTCTTTAAAGCTGCTCTGCAAATTGTAAACAATATCTCAGATTTTGGAGAGAGAGAGGGGCAGAGAGAGAGAGAAAGAGAGAGAGAGAGAAGTCCTTTGTCATAAAATGTCATTCACCCCCCTGAGACATAACAAGATTACTCTTGTAAAGATTATTTCTTGCTCTAGGCCCTGTTTCTGTGCATCCAATTGCCACACAGTTGCGGATTTGTACTTGTATTTGTACCTGCATGTGTAAGATCAAGCTATGTATTGATTTTTCAGTTGTTTTTTCTTCTTTTAATGAAGGTGCAATATTCTGTTGAATGTGGCCTATTGTGACCAAACACAAGGACAGGTTCTTAGTACTAGAGGTATACATGTTCAGGTTAAATGCAGTTTACAGTTCTGAAGTCATGGTTTAGTTACATTTCCATCGTTTAGTGTCATAAATGTACTGATTTCACAGAGTTTTGATTATATGCGAAAGAAAATGTGAAATGAAAATGTTAGTGATCATTTGTCATACGTGAACACACCACAGCACACAGTGTGAACAGCATGAAATTCAACCTCTGCATTTAACCCATTCATCAAGTGAAGCAGGGGGCAGCCAGGAACACAGCGCCCGGGGAGCAGTGTGTGGGGACGGTACCTTGCTCAGGGTACCTCAGAGGTGCCTAACGGTCTTGGGAATCGAACATGGATTTCTGGTCGCAGGGCGAATGCCCTAACCACTAGGCTACCAGCTGCCCCCAGCTGCAAGCATTGGTTGGCTCTGCGCAAAATAAGCTTAAATGTAGTCATTTTAATGTGGGTGTGTCCATAGCATAAGCCCTGCCTCACTTGACTGTGATTGGATGCACTCAGAGACTCATTGATTAGAAGAGATGCATCACCAATACAGTTTTACATTTATTAGATCTATAATTTTCAGGACTAAGATCATTATACTGTTGTTTCTGGGTGTTTGTAGAGATGATGAGATGAATGGATCTTTGCCCTCCTCTTCACCTCCAGCTCATAGTGGAGAAGACTGCTGACTTCCCCTCGGCTGAGTTCTCTCTGGTGGAGGATGTGGCGCTGCACTTCACCCGTTTGATGGACAGGCTGAACGAACAGCGTCTCTTCCAGCCGGACCTGTGCGACGTTGACCTTGTTCTGGTGCGCCAGCGCAGCACCTTCCCTGCCCACAAGGGGGTGCTGGCCGCTCATAGCCCCTTCTTCCAGGCGTTGTTCACGCGGGGCAAAGAGCTGCGGCGCGTGGACCTGACGCTGGAGGCACTGACCAGCCAGGGCCTGCAGCAGATCCTCAACTTCATCTACACCTCCAAGCTGCTGGTGACGGGCCGGACCGTGCGGGACGTCCTGCGTGCCGCATCCGTGCTCCAGATGAGCGAACTGGTCACGTCCTGCCGTGAGCTCATCAGCAGCCAGTCTCTCGGCTCAGCAGACATGATGGGCAGCCAAGAAGAGCGGCGCGGTCCACTGTACCGCGAAGTCAAGCAGGAGGAGGAGGCGGGGAACTTTTTCGCCCGAGAAGGAAGCACCTCTTTTTCAGTGCGCCTGGTGGATGCCACATCCCCAGCGCACCAGCAGCCCAAACACTTCTACGAGGAGGAGAGTGGAGGGGGAGGGACCCTAGGAGTCGGTGGGAGGGGCTTATGCAAAATGGAAGGGGGCAGGGACAGCCGAGAAGAAGTGGAATCCCAAGAGAGTTCCGCCTCCTTTAACAGGGAGCAGATTATTGTGGAGGTCAACCTCAACAACCAGACACTGAATGTCTCCAAGGGGTCGGAGGGCAAGGCCGTCGCTGCAGACATATCCTCGTTACTGACACGTCGCCATGACAGCCGCCCTGAAACAGGGGATGACGACGATGCCGAGCAAGGAGTGAAGGAGTTCAAGCCAAGAGAGGAGGAGGAGATGGAAAACAGCAGTGAGGAGGAAGAGAGGGGTGATGAGGAAGACGACGATGAAGAAGTAGAGGAGGAAGAGGGCAGTGACCTCAGCATTCCAGAGGTGGGGCAGGCCATCTTGGAGAGACCTCGGCGTGGCACAAGAGCAAGAGCAGCCATTTCACTTCGCCAGGGCTTAGTCAGCACCTCGCTGGGTCCAGGTAGGCCTGCAATGGACAGTTATTTCTATAAAAAATATTATTAATTATTTTTACTTTACTGTGTTACAGCACTACCATCACTCAAAAGAAGGCCCAATCACTACGAATGTCACTGATAACGAATTCACATGTATTAATTAATATTGTTGCTCTGGGGTTGGAGCTAGTTTCCGTTTATAATTTTTCTTCATTTGGTGTCAGTTTTCTTCAATCTTCACATTGTTTGTTTACTGCTTACAGTGCTTTGTTCATTATAATGTGAAATAAGCCAACATGGAACCATAATATTTTCAAATTTTATCAGCCAGACTATGTATTGGTTAGATCCTAATGAGTCATGCCATTATTGTGTAGTCGCATCACGCCCATAATAGGAAATCCAGGTCTTAGCTAGTTTTCTCTATTGGAAAAATACATGCATTTTTTAAGGATGTGTCAAAGCCTTTACATTTTGTCATATGGACAATTTTTACCTTGTTATTGCCAAATGCAACTATTGCTTCATCCAGTGTACCTCTGCTGCACACTGAATTGGCCTCATAAATATGACTGACAACCTCACCAGAACACCCAGCCCAAACCAGTAAACCCCCAGACCTTCTGTACAGCAGTGATCTGTGGAATTGTATTATATGATTATTTAAATGGCACTTTTGTTTTCCATGTGGCTGACTTTTTTCCCTTAACTGATATGACTGATGACTTGTTGCTGCAGCTCGAGCCCTAGGCCAGCGGGGGAAGAAGGAGCAGGAGGGTACAGGTCAAAAGGTGAAGCTGGAGGAGAAGCAGCACTTCCCCTGTAAGAAGTGTCCACGTGTCTTCAACAACCGCTGGTACCTGGAAAAGCACATGAACGTCACACACAACCGCATGCAGATCTGCAACAAGTGCGGCAAACGCTTCCTGCTGGAGAGCGAACTGCTTCTGCATCACCAGACCAACTGTGAGAAGAGCATACAGGTACACACACACACACAGTTACACACAAACACACTTTCACACACAATCAAGTTCATTGCTGTTCTTATGTACTTTGACTTGATTTGATTGGTTAAGACTTAAATAATGTATACTATTAATAAAAAAAGTAATTGAATACTAATTTAAGCCATTTTAAGATGGCATGTTATTAAGTAACTTCTATGAATTATTAGTTTGATAAACAAAATCACCCCTAGCCCCCGTTTGCTGCATTAAATGTGAAGTCTTTAAATGAACTGTTAAATAAAATTTACAACATTTCCTAGTTACCCCTGATAAAGCCAATCAACTGACACATGTTTGCAGTCCACATTTTTCTTCTGTAGTTTAGAACTGGTGCATTGATGGTGACTATAGATGTCAATAGTAACCCAAATCATTTTCTGCAAATACATCCTTCAAACTTCTCTCAAGCCCTTCAAACTGCCTCCAGTTCTTCATTAAGATGGCGCAGACTTGTAGGTGTGGTTTTGTCATGGCGTAAAGGGAAGGGGAGGACACCAGGGTTGAACGAAACAGAGGTTTAATGTTCAAACAAAAATACACAAACAGAAATACAACCAGAACACAGGGGAATAACCCGACTCAGGACACTAAGGCAAAACAAACCAATACACAGAACTGAAATAAACAACCAAAGGGGCAAGGCTCGTGCCTCCTACTATTATGAATGAACACAAAAATCAGAGCTTGCTGAACAGCGAGGAATCAACACGGGGAACTCAGAATCCAGCGCGAACACAGAGCGCGGAGGGCAGAACCTCAAGCATACTCCGAGGCATGAGCCTGCAACGAAAATAAACAGAAACACACAGATAAACAAGCAGGACAGAAAACATAGAGCAGGGGCTGACACACTGACACAGACAAATACGGACACAGGGAACTGGGGCCGGAATGGGGTTTAAATAAGAGAGAGGAAACGAGGGACAGGTGAAAGCAATAAGTACGGGGAGTGGTACAAATAAGACGTGGGGACTAGAAAGGGAGCAAGGGAGGAAAGGGGAAGGAAGGACTGGACGGGAATCGGGACAGAGGGGACAGACGCGAAGTCCTGGGATAACGGGAAAGAAACGAAAAGTGAGACAGAACTAATATTCAGGGGATAGGGAGCGGTGTGTACGGGGAGAAGGCGAGGCGACAGTGACGGGTATAGACCAGAGGTCCCCAATCACGGGGCCACAGACCGGTATCTGTCCGTTAGTCAATTAGTATTGGGCCGCACAGAAAGAAAAAATATTAAATTTTTTTCTTTCTGGAAAAAATGCCCATTTCGGTCATGTGATACAGAACATCAAATATTTAGCTCACAAGTTAACAAAAAACAAAACTTTGTGGAGCTTCTTCATATTTTTACGCAACTTTGTTTTGTTGTATCTGTTTTTGTATCTGAAAATATTTTTTTACATGAAACTGGTCAGTGGCACAAAAAAGGTTGGGGGCCATTGGTTTTGACCACAGTATGACTCTACTATAAAAAGAAGTGTTGGAGTTGTTTGTACTGAATATATTTTGGTGACTATTGACTAGTTTTTTAGCAACAGTAACTTTATAGCTCCAGTTGTAAAGAAATAAAGCAACAGCTAATCAGTTATCTGGGATGAGTTGACTAAATTACATTCACTGATTTGTTTCTTTAAAATCGAACACAGCATTTGACAGGTACTGTGTACACACTTTATCTCTCAGAGAAATGTGTAAATGCTCCGGTTCTGTATATGTATGCTGCCCAGAGCACTCGACCGCCTCATGCTGTGCATGGCGAAATAACATGCAGGCGACGTGTGTGTGAGAGAGATGAGCTCATTCTGTATGCGTGTGACGTGCGTGGTTGCAGAGAACAGCTGGATCTGGCCATTAAAGCAGGACTGCCGAGTCATTTCCCCCTGCGGAAACGCTTAGGCTGCAAACAGCGGCTCGTACATTAGCTCAGAGCATCTATGGCGCTATTTAGAAAATTGCGTCCTTTGAACGTTCATCTTTTACAATTTGATTTGCTTGATTGGTATTTAGTACTTTCCACTGCGGTCAAGGTGCCCTCTGGACTGTTTATGCAAAGTACGGAATCTGTGCAGTTTAATGCCTCAAGCTTTGATTGGAGCTTTAGGAAGAACATATTGAATATTCATTGTTTTACCACACATTACAGACTGCGTTTCTGAAATAAGAATGAATTTTCGTATCATTTCAGTGTGTTACGTGTGGCAAGGCCTTCAAGAAGCTGTGGTCCTTACACGAACACAACAAGATAGTCCATGGCTACGCTGAGAAGAAGTTCTCTTGTGAGATCTGTGAGAAGAAGTTTTACACCATGGCACATGTCAGGAAGCACATGGTCGGTGAGTTCTGAGCTTGTACTGGGAAACAGTGGGCTCCCTGAAAAGTCAACCTAGTCATTGCCTGCTGCACCACTGTAGGAAATCAACAATAATCACGTATGATAAACCACTGTTGGGCAGTTATAATAATAATAATAATAATAATTTTATTTATGTGTCTGTGTAAGTCATGTTTGAAACCACCACCATTACACTTCATACCAGTTTTGTTTTTAGGATTAGACAGACATGACAGAAATCGAAAGCTCTTCAGAAGTCTGAGTCATTTATTCTTCAGTAAAAGAGCAGCATAACACTTATCACACAGATCAGAAATTAAAAAAACACAACACAACCAGTTTTTCATGCTGATTTCTGCTTTTTTCAGTCATCAACTTTTTGAAGGATGAGTAATATTAGATTTGCAATAGACTTGCATGTGGTTTTTATTAAACCACAGTCACCAATCAAGTAACTGTGTCAGTCAGCTACACATTCTTCAAATACACTTAGCTTATAATTATTATATGCTAATTTTACCAGCTATCATGCAATATATAACTATTTTCATCACAAAAACTATACGTGCAGTAAAAACTAAACACAGATTTAAAATTCGGCATGCAAAACACTACAAAACCCACATAAACTTATCTCTGATGATTTTGACCTGTTGTTGTTGTTGTTGTTTAAGCTTTATTTAACCGGGTTTGATCGCAGATCTCTTTTGCAAGGAAGGCCTGTCCAAAAAAGCAGCAACACAGTGACAGTGCGACACAGAGAACAAAAATAATGAAATCAAAACATACTTATATTAAAACATTAGAGGGGGGAGTTAAAGAGTCTGATGAATTATGCAGCCGCCCTATTGCTTATGCTATAAGTTGTTCAGAGAAATGGCCCAGTATTGTTGTCTGTGATAACCTATGAATGCAGTAGGTAAGAATTAGCCTGGAATACTGTCCTAAAGAAAGGAAATGCCTGCTGTTTTGTATCCTGTAGACAGCTAGGTGGCAGTGAAGAACTCCATTTACAAACACAGTGTTTTGGAGAACCAAGCCTAGACCAGCAGAATACAGTGCACCCCAGACCTGGACTTTTTACAGTGAGTTCCTTTCATCTGCTGAAGCCTGATCTTCTCTGAGCAGGGACTGGATTGTGAGCAAAGTGTCCAGCTGGGGGAAGAGGACTGCGGTGACCTTGTCTCAGCAGTGTGCAGCAGACACAGCAGAAACAGAGCCTGTGTTGTTTAATCTCCCCTGGCAGACGGGAGGAAATCTTTTATCTAGAAGTACTTCCTTCCCTCATAAGCCTCAGCTATTGTCCAGGGAGGGACACAAGGCGCTTTGTTCTCCTCACAATGATCAATTTATTCATAGTGTACCCTAAGAAACAAAGACGAAGTAATAATGAATGTATGTACGGGGCTGTATTTATGATGTATTACTAATTTATTTTGACTAAATTGTACTGGGTACTCTGTGTAAAATTGAAGGAAAGGCCCGTTTCTAGGCTTTTTCTCCATCATCCATTCAAGCAGGCACAACAAATGGTAAATTGCCGCCATATGGCAAAACATCATCTTATATGGAGGGATCAGACGTCATGCTGAGCTTTGTTTGGTGTGTCTAGGTCACGTAGAACACAAGTTATTGTAATTTTACCAAAAAAAAAAAGTCGTAATAATAATCACTATTGGGGTTTAAAAATTTTAGTACAAGTGGGTGGGGAAAACCCGCAGAGGGAGGGGCTCTGGGGAGGGGCTCTGGGGAGGGGCTCCAGGGAGGGGCTCCGGGGAGAAAGAGCAGCAAACGGCGAGGAGATCAAACACTGTGTTCAACTTTTCTACTATTGTTTTATTTCACCATATAAAAATCTTAATTTAGCAATACAGTAAACCCCCATTTCAACGCGGATCAGCAGTCACGGTTTCAGTCCAATGCAGACTTTTTCTTATAACTGAACTAATAATAAAACCCTAATAATACTGAAACCCCCACACACAGTGATAATTTAACAAATGAATACAAAAAAGAATAATAATAACTTAACATGAAGCCAAGGTGGCTTAACGTGAAGTAGTAAGTTGAAGACCAAAGGCCTTAGAGAATAGGTGACATTTTAAGAGACGGGGCATTGCAGGTCTCGGAGGGGGTAGTATATAGTAAAGTATAGTAAATCTTCTAAAATAAGGCTTAAATAACTGGAGTGTTCTTGCCTACAGCTCACACTAAGGACATGCCGTTCACCTGTGAGACGTGTGGGAAGTCCTTTAAGCGCAGTATGTCTCTGAAGGTGCACTCCCTGCAGCACTCTGGGGAAAAACCGTTCAGGTGTGAGGTGAGTTCATACACACACACAAATACACAATGGTCAGAAATTGTGCACTGCGGTCTAAATGTCATTGGACAGTGCTTTGTGTGCTAATATTGATTAAATGAACTAATCTTCTCATGCAAGCTTGATAAATAGTAAAAAATAGCTAGTTCAAATTGATAAATAGTAAAAATAGTTTTTTAAAAAGTTTATATCAGATAATAATAATACCACTACTAACTAACTAAGAATACCACTGATATATACAACTAATCCATGTAATGCAATGGTAACATTCTAATGCAAAAAAGTGCATTATCATTTGGTATTTACATATTGTTTTTATTTTTTAATATGTTTAGATATGCGGTTCAGGAATGTAAATGCAAATTATATTGCTGTAAGTAGTCACTAATTGTGTTGAAAGATTTGTACTCCATGTTGTTCATTTTAGCATCATCAGCTGTCATTAACAGCTAATTAATGAATGGAAGATGTGTAACCACTTTAGTTTAAGGGGAAAATCATTAAGAGAGTCGAGGCCTCATATTAGTATTCATATGGGATGATGAAAAAGTCGTTTTGGAATACTTACTTAGTAGCTGATCATAAATAGTCGTGTTCTGCTTTTTAGATTCATTGCTTATGAGGGAGGCTGTGGTTCCTTTCTTCATGTTCTCCCTAAGTCTGACAGGGTTTCCACCCGGTTCTCCTGTTTCCTCCCATAGTCCAAAGACACGTCAGATGAATTGGAGCTACTGAATTGTCCTATTGACCTATCCAGGATGTTCCTCTGCCTTTTTACCATATGACCAATGGGATATGCTCCAGCACCCCCCACACTGCTGTTTGGGATAAATGATTCAGATAATGGATGGCTGGGTAATTGTTTATTCACGTGTGACGTCCCTATGCTGGTAGCCTTTAAGTAAACCTACCTCATATCTCTCAAATAAAGAGGAGACACTTCCCTCTTGCATATTATTGAACTAACTGATCCTCAATCCATGCAATTTGATATTATGTCCAGTAATCCTGGGTCTTTTTCATCATGAAAAGTGAGTCAAGTTTATTTAGATTATTACATTATTACACACAAATTGTCACGTGGTGTGCTTTACAGGAAAAATACAAAGAATTAATTAAATACATAGAAAACCAATAAAGCAAACTGATATTTTAAAGAAGGTGGAGGAGAATAGTATGGTTTTCAGCAGCCTTAAAAGAACAAAACATTGTTGGAGGCTTTGATATTCTTTTCAGATTCCAGAACATGTTGAATGTTTTTCAGTGTTACTGAACATGGAGTTGAAACGAATTAATATTTATATTATACTGGACTAAAAACAACATCTGCTTTTAACCAGGGTACTGCCAGCTGCCAGTTTCACACCTTAACAAACCTGTCAAAAAAAAAGTAAGGAAAAACAGTTAGGAGGGCCCGAGGGTATTTAAAAAAAATAGGAAAAGATGTATAAGAGATACATGAGAGGAGGTGCTTCTTGAAGAGGTTGGTCTTCTGATGCCCCTTGAAGACAGTGAGGGACTCCACAGATCTGATTGTAAGAGAGACTTCTAATCGGGAGCAGCTGGAAGTAGAAGAAGAGGATTACTATACTGGACTGCTACTAACATTAAAGATCTCTGGCCTGTGCTTTGCAGGTTTGCGGCATAAACATTGCTTTTGAGTCATTTTAGGCCTTTGGAATGTTGGAATGTGTTTTGTTTTGAGTGTGTCCTGTAGATCTAACCTGTTCGTTGCACCTCTGCTGCTTTTTCAGAACTGCAGTGAACGCTTCCAGTATAAGTACCAGCTGCGCTCTCACATGAGCATCCACATCGGCCACAAACAGTTCATGTGCCAGTGGTGCGGCAAAGACTTCAACATGAAGCAGTATTTTGACGAGCACATGAAGACACACACTGGTAGGTCCCGCCTAAGTGCCTTTTGTTGCCAACAAAGGTCTGTTCCGCTTCAGGAGCGACGCTTTATGCGCGACCTTGTGATTCTGCCAGTCGCTGTTACGTTGAGTTTTGCATGAATTGTTTCAAGGTTAATGAAGTGAAAGCAGGAAAATGTGCTAATAAAGCACTTCCCAACCTTCTGGCTCCAATACAGACATGCACAAATACACTACGGGCTAGAAGTTTGAACCCTGGGGTTTTTATAAAATAAACAATGCATTGTTTTATTGTGGCTACATCATGTGTTACTACATATCTTAAAATATGTAAAACCAGTTATTTACATTGATACACTTGTATTAGCATTTCTAATGTTTTGAAAGAGCAGCATATTGTTTATTATTGTTGTTCTTGTTCTTATTATTATTGTTAATATGGTTATTGCTGTTAATAATAATAATAATAATGATGATGATGATGATGATGATGATGATAATAATAAATAAATAATAGTTATTATTATTATTGTTAGTAGTAGTGGTAGTATTTTTATGATTTTAAATCTGAGGTTGGGTCCAATGTATATGGGTCCTTTTATGTATATGAACATGCATAAACTGCATAAACGACTTAAAGTTCACCTACTGCTTCAAATCATGTGATAACTGCAGTGAAACTAACAATAAGTATAAAACCCTGTTCAATCCACTGATCATGAAACAGCCTGGTGTAAATGCAGCCAATAAATACTGATTGATGTCTGACTGCTCAGATGCTTCAGGATTGAGTTTCATTGGAGAAGCAGCTGTGTTAAGTACATATCTATAGTATAAGCATATCTGTTTGGTACATAACCATTAGCCATTGCTAAAATGGGCTGCAATCTAAGGTCCATTTCATTTGTCCACAGGTGAGATGAGACAAATGTAATTTCTCCTTTTTCCTGCCCAGTTTAGTCATCTTCAATCCCACCCATTAGCTAGTGCCTTCCAGTCGCATAATTCCACCAAAACTAGGAAGTTATAGACAAGTATGAATGACTGCTGCACTACTACTACTACTACTACTACTACTACTACTACTACTTATACTACTACTGCAATCATTCGGCAGAGACTTTTATCCTATGCCACTAACAATATGAGGATGCAATCAAGCTTCAGCACTGTGTGAGAACCAGAGCCAAATATTAAATGCTAAATGTGTGTAAGAGTAATGCATCAGGAGAGGAGACACTCTCTGAACAGATGAGTCTCTCTGAACAGGTAGAGAGGGATTCTCTCGCTCTGGTCGGCATAGTCAGCTCATTCCACCAGTGGGGAACAAGTCTGGACTGGGTTTACCTTGTGTGTAGGGATGGCAGAGTTGGTCACTGGTGATCAAGCCCACATCCAGCTTGAACTCTCTTGATGATGGAGCCACTCACTTGTAGAGTCACTCATTTTGTGTATTGAATCACAAACGTCAAAGCAAAAGCTGCATTCAGTAACATCTGTCGCCTTTTACATCATGAGTGTCATATAGAAGGTGCTGGTTTCTCGCTTTATTCCTTCTGAAATGCACTGAATCAGATTCAGAAAACATCATTGATCCTAGTGAAAATGTATTATGCTACGACTGACTCAAAGACAAGAACATAGATCAAAGTCAAAATAAAACTCTCCAGAAAATACTCTGGAAGTGCTTGGGTAAAAGCTGTGTTCTGTAAAAGAGAGGGATGTAAATACTAAAAATAATAAGACAATTGCATAAGTTGTGATATAAGTAGCGAAATTGCATAAAACTATTGCACACAATAATAAAGGCATAATAATAAAGATACTCCACATTGCAACATTCCTGAACCACATTCCTATAGCTCTTCAGGAGTGTCATCTCAACACATTCCTAGTGATAATCTCTTGGAATTGCATGTAACACAGGAAAAAAAGCACCAGGTTTTTGTTGGTCTAATAAAATGTTTAATATTGACCAGAAGGATCATAAGTGGTCAGTGTACAGGTGTGAATAAGGTCTCGGGGACTGTGAAGTCACACAGGGGTCAGGGGTGCATTTGGTCAGACAACATTTGTTGTCTGGACACTAAAGTGTCCCAAAACATCACTGAAAACAGGATCAGTTTAATCCATTGGTTCTCAAACTAGTCGTCAGGGACTCCCAGCTGATCCACATCTTTGCTGAATCTCAGACTAAAAATATAGACCGTCTGAGGGCTCCTGAGAACACAAATGTGTCCTGAGGACACAGTAAGGTAATATTGATAATACAGACAATACACAAAAAGATTCCTTTATATACCATTTAATTTTAGTCATCAGCACAATAATTATATAATTATAATGAGGTCACACAAGTCTAGGAAAATGGCTGGAAATGTTGATGATACAGTGTATTATGTTTGAATGACTGTTAGAAGCCAGTTATGTTTTTCCACAGCAGCTCTATTTCACTGTCATTAAAGGGCCCATATCTTTATATAAAAGTTTGAAAGCCTAATCGATGTAGTTCATATGTGAAAATGAAGTTACAAATACGACACGTTTTGCCAAATAAGAAAACAATTACACATATTTGCCAATTCAGCATTGCCCATTCACACTGACCACTTTTTGAGGAAGAAAAAAACAGCCAGTCAGAACAGAACTCATACATGCATACATCACACCTCAGGAAAAAAAATAACTGTATGATACTGGACATATTAAAACGCTGCGCCTCACGAGTGTGAATAGGCTGTCAGTGTTGTGCAAAAATGTTAGCGCCCCTGTCTAACTGTACACACCTAAATATGGCTCTTTCTGACAATTTAAGTACATGGTTTTCATTTATTTACGGCATTTAGCAGTTAGCATTCCCTACCTACAGGGGACAGTCTCCCCGGAGCAACTTGGGGTTAAGTGTCTTGCTCAGGAACCCAGTGGTGGTGCTACCATGCTGAAGGTAGGATTCAAACCCATGACCTCTTGGTCCAGAGGCAAGGATTAAACCCACCAGCCCACCACCATTTGTTTTTTATTGATTTCAGAAACTAAGTAGCAGTAGTGCTCAAAAACTCTGTAGACAATGTGTTAAGGCCAGTTGGAAAGTCGAGGGCATCATTTGACCAGAGTTGCCAAAAGGTTGTGTGTGTAAATGCCTTATGCTCCCTGTCTGCTGTAGGAGAGAAGCCGTATATCTGTGAGATCTGTGGGAAGAGCTTCACCAGCAGGCCCAACATGAAACGTCACCGGCGCACGCACACCGGGGAGAAGCCGTACCCCTGCGACGTGTGCGGCCAGCGCTTCCGCTTCTCCAACATGCTCAAGGCCCACAAGGAGAAGTGCTTCCGAGTCAGCAACCCTTTAGAAACGGACGCCAACCCCCTGGGCCTGGACCCCGCATCCCCCGGCCCGCTGGCCGGCCGCTCCGCATCCCCTCCCACTGAAGCTTCCAGCCCCATGTCCCTACCCCTCCTCCACTCCATTGGGGGGCTTCCTCCGCCCCCTCCCCTATTCTCCACCGGAAGGCTCAGCTCAAACAACAACTAACGTCCTTCTGTAGAAATTCTGTAGAAATTTGTTTTTGAACCCAAAGCAGTAGGTCGCTTGACTTTGTACAAGCAGTGCGAATTAAATGATGGGCGAATGATTAAAGACGAGGCGTTTCTGACCTGCTGAATGGAGTCTGAGACATGTAGCGGGCGTTTTTAACAGTGTGTGACACTGTATGATCCTTTGATGCTGTGCAAACGATGATTTGGCATTCTCGTAGAGATATTTTATATATTGTCAAGATTAGCTACTTATATTATTCAAAGAAATATGTTCTCATTTTTGTTCATATATGCTTGTTTTTAAGAGCTAAGGGACTAGCACCGTGCTGGTTAGGTTCTCAAGTTCAGCTGAGGGGCCTGGGGTCTTTATATGGTGAAACTTTCATGCAAGTGGCTTCAGGTTGCGAGTTGCAACTATTCAGTTATTCCATTAGCGAGCAAGATTAGTTGCTAGCATTTCACAAATATCATATTGTTCTATTAGCCTACATTAATACCTTATGTATGTACATATTAATAACTATGTATGTACATGACCTACATAACCTAGATTAAAAACTTAGATAAGCAACTGGTTACCAGTGTTTGGTAGTACAGTATATTTAGAAAAAGCAGTGTTTTGCTAATACTGAGTACTGTGTACTGTCCTAAATGTATTTAGTAAAATTCCATTAATGGAAGTGAAGTATTCACAATACATTTAGAATGAATTAATTTGGAATACATTTAGACTGCAGTAATTATTCATTATTCATTTGAATGACAACAATATAAAATAATACAATATAACATTCTGTACTTAAAACAGATACTTAATACACACTTACTTTCAATGAATTCCCAGTACCTTTACATTTTAGACCCACTGCTAGTCAGCAAGTAAGCAATGTTATGCCAAGAGATTCCAATTTTGTCCATGTGAAATCAACTGAAATGGCATCAGTTAATCCAATCATGTGGTAGTTTTGGAAAGCTGCAGCTGTTGGTTTGAGGTTTGAGTAAGTTTGCAGTGAGTTGCATTAGGCTTCACATTAGTTTTGGTTAAATTTGCACTAAAATTGCATGCAGGTTTCACCACATAAAGCCGACAGAAGTTATAGAGGTTCAGGGATGTGGACAGTGGTACAATAGCTTGTTTATCCTGGTTGTACCAATGACGTTTTCTGCGTCAAGACTGTCTTTATTGATAGAGTGGCCTGTTGGATTAAAACATCAGTATGTGAAACAGTGACGTAATGGCAGAGGCACCGCTAAATGCCTTCTGCTCTCCAGCCAACAGAGGGTGCCATGCGATAAAAGATTCTTGCAAAAACTTGTGTACAAATATTGTTTGCATAGGAGCGATAACCAAATCCCAGCCTCCCTGGACTCTTTGCATATCACATCGCAGTAACCAAATCCTGTTCGCTCATACATGCCGTCATTAGATATGATGCATTTATAATCACTCCTGCACCTTATTTTTGACCATAGAGATCTTTATGTTGTATTCTTTAATGTCTTCTTGCCCGGGGTTTATATGATGGCCCAGCTCGTGCCCTGTGTAAAGTATTCCGAAGGAGTTTTGTGTGTTTCCTGTGCTGTGCATAGGTTAGACAGTGGAAAAGTCGAGAAAACAAAGGTAGAAAGCTTGCAAACATGCGTTATGTGTCATTTTCCAAGAAGAAGAGCACTTTATGAACATTGGTCTGTGTATCGGCCATCAATGTGACAAAATCAGAAAATTCATTTATTTTTTATCTCTGAGAAGGATAGTTCTTAGCACAGTAATAGAGCATATATATATCCAATTAGGAAAAATTGTAATTTGTACTTGTGCAACATTGCGCACTCGGTTTTGTCCATAGTTTGTGGTGCACCATGTTTTGAAGGTGCTTCATGTACTATTGTTTATGTAGGTCATTCATTCAGTCAGTTTCATTCCATTGATTTCTTTGGGATTACTGATTTTGGGGCTTAAACTGATTCACAGAAAGTAAGTAGATCAAACTATTGATCACTGCAAGCTTATTCATATATTTTATATCATTTACACTTTAATAGCTCATAGAAATAGTTTGACCTCATTCAGAGCCACTTATTCAGTACGCATCCCTTCTTTTCCCGTCGACAGGCCTGCTGTGCACTTTTGACTCTTGTCACACTGAGATTCATGAACGCTTTAAAGGTTCACTAAGTTGACTTTTGTCCTAAAAACATATTGAAATAGATTTTATGAACCATGTTATATAGAAATCTGCATAGAGTTCTGTTTAGTTTTTCTCACAAAGTGATTGCATTATAATAATGTTTTATAAATGCTGTTTAACAACATACTAAGAATTCTCTACCTCCACCTTATCTTAGTGTAGAATCTTAATGGGTTTGGAAAGCCACACTATAGGCAAAGGAATGTAATTCGTGTGATAAAGCTGCCATTATCAGTGGCAGATAACAAGTAAACTAGAAAAAACAAAAAAACTCAGTTTGGCCATTAAAACCATATATGAACCCATATACATTAAAAACCTCCAGAGAAACTATAGTCAGTAAAAACCTCCAGGACATGATCTGCTCACACCACCAAGCTGAGAGAGTGAAGGTTAGCAGGTGCTGCCCTGCATCTTTTCAAACTGTCGCTAATGCAGCATCATCATGCTTGGAGGAGAACACTAACTGCTCATTCTGTTATGTCAGGTGATAGACGCTTGTTGTAAGCTGCATCCTGCTTGGGTGAAAACAGAGGATCATTCTTTCCACTCAGAGAGAGGACCATTATGATCCCTTGGACCACCAGGGATCCAACCATGAGATATTTTTAAGTTTTCAAATATTTCAGATGTTTTGAGAACATCAAGAAGAATCCGATGATAAATAATGTCAGTTTATAGTAAAATAAATAAATAATGGTGGTTAATAGTGGTTATAGAATTGTGAGATTTGCCACTTATGATGTTAATCTTAGTTTATTTATGTTCATACTTGACCCATGTACATTGTCACAGTTGCTTATATCATAAGATCATTTACCTGTAGCTGCACCAAAAATGGCTTGATATAATTAAAAGCAATGATTTCTAACTTTTGAACAGTAGTGTACCAAACTCCCCTTCATCTACCTCCTCATGAACATACGCAGTTAAGCCAGACCGATGTCTGTGGAAAGAGCTTCCTCAAATAGTAGCGTAGGGAATTTGTAGTGGTATCACTTAGTGGACCTTTAAAGAGTCTCTGTGGAGAGGTCATGAAAGGTCAGTTATGAGAAAGTTTCTAGAGATAGATATAGATCTTATAAAGAGAAAACTTTAACCTTCCTGCAGTATACTATAGTCCCAATAACAGGTATTACAAACTATATAGATCATATTAAGATATACAGAGCAGTATCTGTAGTCTGTAAATATGCCGTGTACTCATTTTCTGTATAGGCTGTTTTTTCCTTTGTTTACATTGTACTGAGTGTCAGATGAATGTGGCGGTGGGGGGTCAGTACCATTGAAAGACTTTGGAAGTTGTCTAAGCTTTTGTATATGTGATGAGCTCCAAAATGTTTCTTTTCTTTAAAAAAAATGAGAAAACAATACCTTAAGCACCTTAAATTTTTATAGTCGCTCGTATTGCCCATTAATGTGCCAATGGTGAATTTGTGAGACAATATGTGAGATGATATGAATTTTTGGTTGATACCAAATGGATTTTATGTTGGTACTTATTTTTTTCTCTTGTTTTTGTTAAAGCCACAATTTCGGAAGTAGAGCAACAAAGTGGCAGCTTTAACACTTCATAACAAATTCCATAACTGAACCAGATATCAATAACCTGAACAGCTACAGTTGTATGCAATAGTTTGAGCACCACCAGTCGCAACATTTTCTTGATTTACTAAGTGAAAACGAATGCATTTTTTCTTTGTATTTGCTGTATTTAACATATCGAGGGGAAAAAACGAAACATAAAACATTAAAGGTGCCATAACTTTTGCACAGGCCACGTTTTACATTTCTCCTGAAGCGTGTTAAATCCAGAAACCATTAATTGTGCATTAAAACGTCCAGAAGGCGAGGGCGAGTTTATTTTAGCTTAGAAAATCAATTAAATACGCACTGACTGGGGGTGCCAAAACTTTTGTGTACATTGGCAAGACATATATGAGTCAGGGCTGCACAATATCAGAATCAGAAAAAGCTTCCTGGAGGAAATTGCTTGTGTAATGACTGCAAGACACACAGAGACAAGAACAGTATAAAATATAAAGTCGAAATTATGTGGAAAAAACAACTTAATTTGAAAAAAACACCAGGCTATATACAGAAATGCTGGATATAAATACTATAGATAAGTAACATAGTTGAGTGAAACCTACCGATACAAATGGTAGTGTAGAGTAAGTTGTTGCACTAGAGAATCCAGTAGTAATAAAAACAAATATTGACATTAGTGAGCAGATATGGACAGATTACTAATATTACAAATAAATTGCTACATATTCTAGTTGCAATCTACCCTACAATACATTAAAAACTCATTGGTGAATCAATGAAGAATTAAAAACTGCTTTTCCTTCCTTCTTTTTGACCAAAATGAATTCTTCCCTTTCACTGGATTACAGTCTTCAAAACACAGTGGCAATTATCAGACAGTGTATTGTGCAGCACCCCCTCCTTAGTAATGAATGGAAACAGACCACAAAACTGTTGCTAATATGATTTTCCCAGATTGTGGCTTTTCACAGAGCGGTTTGATCAATCGGCTGTAATTGCAGCCTCTGCTGGGAGTGAGCTCAATCATTTTCACTTTGATTGATAAGAAGCTGCGTGCTTGTTGACGTGACAATGTGTGTGTGAATGTAATCACAGTGCATCCATCCGCATTGATTAGTTCAGTTCAGCCTGAACTGTATATTAGTGCTTTCCTAATGTTACCTGTAAAAGCTCTTCTAGGTCCAAGCTCTTGTCCCTGCTTGGCTAAACTAATGAATTGGAACAAAGTGTTGATTGGAACAAAGCTTGGAAGCAAATGGGAACTGCAAGCTGCTCGTAGGGGGTGGTCGATATGGTAAACATGTAACTGGGAGACTTTATAGCTTGTGTGCATGCATATACAGGGGGTCCTCAAGTTGCGACACAGATCTGATCCTGCGACAGAGAGGTAAGCCGAATTTTTGTGTAAGTGGAAACACACTCTAGCCTCAGTCACCTGTAAACACAGTAAAATCCAAATGTAGAACATTAAAACAAAACGAAGCCATAAAAAAAAGGAAATGACAAATACACTGTACTTGTACACTGTATTGTAGTAACAGAAAAAGTGACAAATAATGAGTGCAAAAACACTTAACATTCCAGAATGGCAGAGGTAAGAGTACCCAGGAATGTCAACTCCCTTATTCACACGGCGCTTTACATATGCCGTGTATTCGGCGTATTCTTCTGCCTCGCACACGTAGTCCATAAGTACAACGCTAACAGGATTAGCTGAAACACGTCTCAATTTTTTGACGTTTTTATGTGTTACTGAGATTGCAATGTTGAGTATCAAAGCCAATACCATCCTTTTCCCTCTCTTAAATAATTAACCAGTTAATAAATTCTTCTGGTGGTTGTGGAAACTAAATCTCTTGACTTCCTCTAGAGGGCGCTATTTGTTATACAGTTCCACTTTCTACACCAATATAGTGCACATTATGGATATATGATTACATATATATGTAATCATGCTGTGTATAATATATTGCCACATTACCCACCCCTTGCTTCAAGCAATGTGTTCCGAATTATCGGTTCCAAATAACTGTTGCCCAGCAATGAAAACAAATCCAGTCTTATATTTTGCAACTACAACCTTGGTATAAACCTAGAAGGTGCTGTGGAGGTTCTGTTCTGTTGTGCAGTGAAATGGTGCTGTATTGAACATGCCTTAAGTGTTAACAGGAAAGGAGCTGCCATGGTAGTGAATGTGTTCACACGCTAATGCGAATCACAGTGGCTTGATAATCAAAGAGCGATGCTACTGATCTGTGCACTTTGGTGAAGGCTGGGAGAAGAAGAGTAAAAAGAGGTTTGAGATGTATGTCAAATTGTGGAGAATAATTGCAATAATGTTTTGTGCCAGATGAATCTGATTTGCCAGCCTTTTTGATGCTAGACTGAATTTTCCTATTTTGGAAAATTGTTCTTTTCATTAGAACACCATAGATGAACCGAAGCTGAAATTCTTGTTTCTTCGGATTGTATTGTGTTGGCGTTTTGTGTTTGAATGTGTGGGAGTGTTTTAAAAGTCTGTCGAAACTGTCAAATGGCCAAACATAAATGGAAAGAAATGTAGCATGTTGGTTTACTACCATTGTTTTAAATGTAACTGTTTCTAGCAGCACTATTCTATACGAAAACTCAATATAGTGTCAGTACAAATGTTTTGGCACCCCTGGTGAAAAACCCATCAACAGAAACACACTTCTGCATGTTTTAATGCAGTTTCTTTGCTGAGTTTAACATACCTGTGCAAAAGTTATGGCACACATTTATGTTTAGATCTATTTTCGGTATGTTAAACTGGGCAAATAAATAGAAATCATGATCAAAGCTTAGTATAAATGTTTACATTTGTTCACTTTAGAGGATGTGTCCTTATTTCCAGACATCATTTGAACAGGGGTGTTCATAACTTTTGCATATTGCCAAATCTACCCTGAATATATCGTAATATATTTTTAATTTATTACATACTTGCTTTGAGCCCTGGTGTTGATTAGTGTGTTACAATTGCGAGTTTTTCTTTTTTTAAACAAACAAGGCACCTTCATTAATGGTCTTAAAGTGAGAAAGACGTCTCTTTTTGCAAAGCCTTTTTTTTTTCTAAGCACTTTGCGTGATGTTGAGATAAAGTCTAGCTTGTTAATAATAAAACTAAATGGCTGATAAGTCCAGTAAAGAGGGTTTTTTTTATGTTGGTTAGCTACAGTTTAAAAACGAGGGGCCAAATCTGATTTTCTGAGAGAATTTCACTTTAATTAAATGGTGAAAAATTGCTGGAAAATGCAGTGTTGTCTCCCTCTCTATTATTAGGTATGACACTGTGGAGTATCATTCGGGTAGAGTTATCGTTTTGTGGCCTTCTGCAATTACCTGCATCGATTAATTAATTAACAAGCTACAATTACATGGAAGGACAGTTGAAATGGCAAAAGAGAAGCGTTTACATTGAAAAGAAGCTGAAAAATCTTGTTCAATCTCATTTATCTTGTTCTGTTTCGTTGGTCTTGTTCCTCTGTTGAATTTACGAGTGAAAGAGAAGCATAGAAGGATTTGCACATAAAAGATAAGGTAATCAAGTCTTATCAGTGTTCTATCAGTGTCCTAGAGTAGATCCCCACTGGCCATTCAGTTTCCGAGGACTGGACTGTGTTCCAACCAAATGAAAGATGGTATCACTGTTTTCTTTTCTTTTTTTTTTAAACAAGCATTCAGTACCTAATAACCTACTCCTCATTCTCATGTATTAAACCAGTCTGGAGAGTGTTCCTGCATTATTTACTGAACTTTTTTCCAGTGTAAACCCAATGTCTTAGTCAGCCTGTGTGTACAAAGAACACATGTATGCAGTAGTCATGTCAATTCTTCTTATTTTTAACACAATACTAAAACAATACAAAGACGTTAGTGTCTAGAGGTGCTAATAACAGACTGTATTTTATGTCATTTATCGTATCAGTTAGTGTTTGCTGTCTGTAACGGAACAAAAAAAAGGTTCATTTCAATCGTAAAGTAAATTAAACATTATATCAAACTGTTTTTCTTGTATTTATTAAGAGGTTGGGGGGGGGGGGTAAAGACAATAACCACCATTGCACATTAGATCAACTGCTCAGAAATAAACATTCATTAAAAAAAATACCTGAAATTAAACAAAACCCAACACTGTACTGTGTGAAGTGTGATTACAATTCACAATCTTTAAATTTGGCTGCATCGTGTTACTGGAATGAGTTTGAAAGTATTTGTGGGATCTGATGTTTGCTGGGACTAGGGCTGCACAATATTGTAATACCGATATTGCATCAGGTCACATTATGCTAATGGTCCACTAACCAAGTGTGTAGTGTGCTTTACCAATTAAAGTTATACAGGCATTTTTCTATAGTCATTTTGACAAGTGAAGATAATATCTAAAATTTGTCATAAAAAATAGAGGTGTCAGATTGTCAAATTGACACATTTTGAGTGCTGCTAACGCATCATTGGTTTGATGCTTTGTACCACCCATAATAGTGTAGGCTGAAGCTTGCTTATGTAGATATAACAGTCTGTTAATATGGCTTTTAAAATGACAACTTCTTCAGCAGACTATGCTGGGCGGTGTTCTCAGGAGACATATAGATAAATCAACGAGCAGCCAACTAACAAAAGCAACGGCAAAGCTGTTCTCCCCTTGAGAGCTTCCACTATGACAAGAATCTTTCATAGAGGAATTGGAACCATATATACATACACTCATTGTTTCAATGTATAACATATATGAAGTCCGGTTCAAGCATTTCCACAATTAAGTTAACGTTATTGTACTACTAAAGATAATAAACACGCTCAGGTAAAGCCACTCATGTAGCTGTAACACAACGTGCTCCTTGCTAAAGAGAGAAAATCTTTTTTTTTGGGGTCAAAATGTAGCAAATGTGATTATGATTAGCTACCCAAACTAATTGTGATTTATTATTTTAATTGTTTGACAACCCTAGTAATTACGTCAGGTATTGTCCAATATCTTTTAATTTATTGCAAAGCATATACCATAGCAACATAATCATAATACTAATGTTTTGTGTATATTGTGCAGCCCTAACTGGGATGAATGATGTCCTCATTCTCTTATGATCGCTCTCACTGTTATTAGAAACAGTGATTTAGAAACAGTGTCAGTAGAAAAGGGAAAATAGTTTCAGTTTGTTGACTGCTGTTTCAGCAGAGTGCTCCAGTTTTAAGTTCACATTTTAGTGAGTCTCAGAGTGTTGAGGCGGACACCCAACACTGTGGCAGCAGATGCATAGCGAATATCTCTCAGAATGCCACTCCACTTCTTCTCCCCCTCGTCATACCTGTAAAGAAACATTGTGGATTTTGTGTGACTGTGATCAGTGCTTTTAATTTATCCAGTCCACCATTAATCAATAATGTAAAGTGGACAGTGTGAAATTCGTTCTGCATTTAACGCATTCATCAAGTGAAGCAAAGAGTTCCCACCAATGGGGGGGCGCCTGGAGAGCAGTGTGTGAGGACCGTACTTGGCTTAACCTCACTGGTGCCAATAACAGGCCTGGGATTTGAACCCACAACCTTCTGGTCGCAGGGACAGCTGCTAATACAGCTCTTATCAGGATTGTTTGGGTGTCTTACCTCCAGATGTCTGTCATCTCTCTGGGGCTGATCTCCTCACCATCTTCACTAGGAATCATCGCAAAGCCTCCAACGGCAAAGATGTTGCTTCCCACTGTGATCAAAGTGACAGAGCTTCTCTCCTGAGGAAACTCCACAAACTCAGACCACCTAGGAGGAAAGCACACAGTCAAACCAGGTTGTATTTTAAGGTCTGAAATGGTTCATTAGATTTCTTTGCAGTGGTGGTGAATGAAGGGGTTGCAATTGTAGGGGAAATAAAATATTACTATTTAAAATGAGCAGTGAACCTGCACATGTATTCTGCGCATGTGTAATGTTTACGATAAACCTTTTTTGTCTCCATGGACTTCTTTGCCATGAATAGATATAAGAAAATTCAGTTTATCTTCTCAAACTATCAGCAAAATACATTGTCTCATGTAATAATTTCATGTAAAAACATTCTGTGATGGGAGCTTTTAGAGGCATTAAACTTCTGGTTCCATTCACCATCATTGTGAACTATTTTGAATTGATAAGTTCCTCTAAAATAGAACATCATTTCATATCAACCCACTCTGAACGTCTTTAATTTAACTGTTCAATTATGCAGGAATTCGGGGAAAATTGATGGAATTCTTTTGGATTTTTAAAGTCTATTTTTTATCTCTTGATCTTTATTAACCAAGGAAACCAAGGAATTTGGCTATCAGTCTGTTCATCAGCACTATTACCAGTTAAACATTTTGCACTGACTTGTTCTTTGCAATGTCATAGACCTCCATAGTCCCAGTCAGGCCGGTCTCTGTAACTCCTGCAGCCACGTAGATCTTATCTTTGTGAAGCGTTATACCAAACAGTGAGCGTTCAGTCTTCATTGGAGCCAGGTCCTTCCATTCACCCTTCTTTATATCAAAGACGCACATCCTCTTCAGACACTTTCTGCAAGCAAAACAGCAAAGCTTATGTTCACAGATTAGAAAGAACAAATATCTCAGCTTTATTGAATGAAATTGTTCTGGAAATTGTTTCTCTGTTAGAACGTACTTGCTGTCATCTTTTCCTCCTATAACATACACAAGTCCATTGTGAGACACTGTTGCATGGCCGTATACTGGGTAGGGGAGTGGAACTGACTCTGCCCACTTGAAAGACCTAGATTGAAATGAAGGAAAAACGGTCATTGGTGGTTCATGCTAGAGTAGAGGTCATCAGTCTTATCCATAAAGGGTGGGTGTGGCTGCAGATTTTCATTCTAATCAAGCCAATGTCACACTTGGTTCCATTCGGACTTAGTCTTTATCCAAATGAGCGAAGCGAAGGAACACCAATACATGGGACAGCGGTACGCTGGGATTTTTCTGTGCAAGTGCAAGTTTTCTTGTTCTGTCAACATAACACCAGCTCATTATACATCTATACACCTTCACACACACCATCATTCATCTACACACCTTCACACACACCATCATTCATCTACACACCTTCACACACACCATCATACACCTACACACCTTCACACACACCATCATACATCTACACACCTTCAC
>JBBPDC010000001.1:430609-472578 GCA_037974485.1 Hemigrammopetersius urotaenia | reverse complement strand
CGGGGCACGCAGTGACAGCATGGCTGAGATCAGACCTGATCTGACTGAATTTTGATTGGTGCAGAAGCGAGGCTCCACGGACCGTGAGGAACACTCTCACGGACCGGCACAGGTCCGCAGCCCATAGTTTGAGAAACGCTGCTCTAAAGTGTCAAATTCTACCCTGCTCTGATCCTCCACTGGCTTGAGTCCAGAGGCTCATTTCAGTTTGATGCTGGTGTGTCCCAGAAAAGCCCCTTTGTGATTTTTACAGATCCCTATAGTTCCTCTTGCCTCAGGGAACAACTTTGAGAGCCTATGCAATCAACTGAGCCAGCATCACCGCTCTAAGCCTGGTTATTTTACTGAAATTGATCGTTTTCTTCAAGCTTCCACAAAGATCTGTGTGGTGAAGTCAAATAGAAAAGGCCCACCTTTCAAAAGATGATCAGCACGGAAGCACTCTCCATTCTTGACATCTTTCACCATGTAGTCTGCAAACTTATCCACATGCCCTGATGTCCTTGAAGAGAAACAGAAGAGTGTCTCATTTAATTTCCCTTAGGAAAACAGTATGTAAAAATAAGTCAATCAGGAAAAAAAACAACAGTACTGATCACCAATGTTGCCTCTGCAAGTGAGTCATGACTCAGACAAATAACAGACTCCCACTCTGCAGCAGGGTAGAACTGTCACTGGCAGGAATAATGGCAGCACAGTCACAGCCTATATGTTAAACATAGTGGTAATAAATTTGTATACACATCACTGACAAGCACTAGAAAACAGGTTATCTATACAATCTCAACAGCACAGGGGGTCCTTGAGTTATGACACAGATCTGGTCCTATGACAGTGACGTAACCTGAATTTTGATGTAAACTCAAAACGCCGCATGTCGAGACCCGGGAGCCCAGTAATGGAGAACAGTAATATTGTTTCAGGTTTTTGGCTAAACATCTGGGGAAAAAAGAGCATTTACCCAGATAAGTTATTTCCAACTGGAGAAAACGTGCAACTCAGAAACACTGTGGCAGTATAACTTAAACACTGGTGAATAGGGAGTTGCCCTGTGATCAGAAGGTTGTGAGTCTGAATCTCAGGACTGCTAGTGGCACCACTGAGGTACCCTTGAGTACCCCACACACTGCTCCTGCTGGCTGCATGCTGCTTCACTTGGTGAATGGGTTAAATGCATATAAAGAATTGCACACTGTGTGCTATGCTGTGGTGTATAAAGCAGTCTTGCATTAAAGCATGTGAATGCCATTACTTTTCCCAAACAGACTGACAAACACTTACTTGAGGACAGGCTCAGGGGTCAGCATGGTACAGTCGATCTCCAGAATCTGCTCCTCCTGAATGAAGTGCTGCCTCCAGGCCTGCAGAATGTTGTTCTTCAGCGCACAGCCGACAGGTCCGAAATCATACAGACCACTGACACCTGAAACACATCAAAAAAAATATTGATACCGGTATATACAGACATGTCGCTACGATACAGTAAAACTCATTGCCTACTATTACTAATAACCTCAAAATACAGGATCACAACTTAACATGACTAATTAGGAAGTCTCTATGACATTAAGTTTCTATTCTCTCCATTCACAGCATTAATTTCCAACACTCAATTGGCTGCAACGTGAACATACAGGATATTAGTCAATGAAGCAACTGCCAATTTTGGTGCATTAAGGTAACATTTTCTTTTATAAATCATCTTAATCCAGTCTGCCTGTTATTCACCTTGATTTTTTTTTAAAAATCAGTTCAGATGATAAGTTGCAACAGCCTCCCTTTACTGATTACAGTAAGGATTCAGAGCTGGAAATGAGATCAGAAATACAGTGAAACTGACTGCTGCTCAGTGCCTTCCAGTCAATAAGAAACCCGGCAGCAAATTCTGGTAATTACAGGGCTGCACATCCATGGTATCATAGTCAGGCTGCTCTGCCATCTCTTTTGTACTAAAATAATAGCTGGACATTTGTGAATTAAAACGTACCCCCATAAATGGCAAAAGCTTGGTCATAAAAGAACCGTCTCTTTAGCGTATCCTCCATTTTAGTTCTGTCCACAATGTCGTCTTTGGGCTGCAGGGCGAGTTCCTGTAACAGAATAATCATTTTTAAACAGTGCACAAGAAAACGTTACCATAAAGGTATTATGGTAGGTATTAGTCACTAAGAGCTGATATGAAAAAAATCAGAATCTCTTCATTGTTATTGTAGCAGCTGTCCAATGAAAGTTAGTTAGTTCTTTAATGATATAATAAATAGGCCTTCACAAGACCAAGGATATGTTGCAACACTGATTTTGATTTCAGGTTGAGGAATGGAACTCATGTCCAGACTGTGTGTGATGAAACGGCACGTCAGACCTCACCTTGGCCTCAAGGGTCCTCTTCCGAGCCTTGAGCTCCGCCACAGCTTTGGTCACATCCACATCCGGGGCGTTTTCAGCTTTCATTTGACGCACCAGCTCACCCTGCAGAGGAAGTAAAAGTGAAACTAAAGTACCAGAGGGGAAACCTGGGTCCGGCAGTGCAGAATACACTCACAGTCTATTTTTCACCTAAAAAAACGCTGTTTTGCCACAACAAAAGTGCAGATGTACTAAAACGAAAAATCTATTGGATCAGGAATAGAAATCAAAAGCAGTTTTTAGTGCGAAATGCCCAGTTGTGCCCATTCATTCTTTAGAGCATTTATGAGGTCAGACACTTATGTAGGATGAGAAGACCTGGATCACAATCTCTGTTCCAGTTCATCCCAAAGGTGTTGGATGGGGTCGCGGTTAGGGTTCTGTGCGGACCAGTCAAGTTCTTCCACACCAAACTCATCCCACCATGTCTTTATGGAGCTTGCTTTGTTCACTGGATCACAGTCATGCTGGAATATAAAAGGTTCTTACCTAAATTGTGTCCCCAAACAGTGATTCTGATTCTTATGACGTTGTGTCCACAAAGTGATTCTGATGACGTTGTCTAAGATGTCTTGGTCTGCTGAGGCATTAAGCTCGAACCAGAGAGCCCCAATACTTTTGTCCATAGTTTAAAAAATACTACATATACACAATACTGTGCTCTTGTGGTTCAAAAACAGAAAGAGCCCAACCCTGCTCTTACTCTTCCTCCCTCTCCCTCACACTACATCTCTCTCTATAGCAGCCAAATGGTTCTGATCTTAAAACGTGGCACTGCAAGACTGGGACTGAGTTGAATTACATCAATTACAGCCACTGAAAGTCAACGAACCAAACTGTGACATAGCTGGATAGTTTTTAACATTGTTTACAAACACTTCATCCTTATATTTGTTCTTATTTGCGTTTGAATGGAATATTCTTCGTTGTATATATCTATTCAGCTATTACATCCAGATATTACTCGGGCCTTAGGCACTATTTCAGACTCAAATAGCGCTTCTGAGGGTTATATAGTTCTTTAAAAAAGGTCTCGTTCATGATCACAATGTCCCTGTGTGGTGTAATTGTCAGGTGTCCCAATACTTTTGTCCAACTGGTGTATGTAGATAGTGTGGATGCAAAGTGGCTAAAACGTTACTTTCAAACATTTTTAAAGAATAGATGTCGTGTTAATGTTGAGAATGAGGTGCTTTTGGCCAGGTTTGGTGAAACGTTACCTGCTCTTTGACTGCCTGCCGCAGGGGAGCAAGGATCTCCTCGACGGTTCCGTCCATGTTCTCCTGTCCTTCAGAGAGCTCCAGCCAGCGGCTCCTCTTGTGCTTCTTCTGTCGGGGGAGGGAGAGGTGGAGTTGGGCGCAGGGCGGAGGAGTGCGGGGAGGCTGCCGGAGGGCTGTGTGCGGTGTGAGCGGCGACGACTGTGTGCAGCTCCACAGGGCTGGTCTGGTTCTCCTCAGCAGCAGCAGCAGCATGAGAGCAGCTCGCGCTCACTGCATGATGAAATCGCGAGACATAGGTAAACATGCGCGCGCACATTCGCCACTCTTAGAACGTGGGGACGACTGCACGTGCTCCAATTCCCTCTCCATTGCCCCTCCATACACACACTATATGGAAAAAAGTATTAGGACACATCATCAAGTAGTCAAGTAATTTTTTACTGTCATTTCGTCTGTATACACACAGTACACAGTGAAACGAATCAACGTGCCCCCAGGACCATGATCAGAACAAGAACAGAACAGAACACAAGAACAGAACACCCCAACATGACACAATAACAGAACACAAGAACAGAACAGAACACCGCAAACTGACACAAGAACAGAACAGAACACCACAACATGAAGAGAACAGAACACCACAAGTGTGGACAGCTAGAAAAACACAAGAGCAATAAAACAACAAGACAACATTTATTGCAACCAACAGTAGCTACAGTAAGGATGAATACAGTATTTTGACTGGTACTGCATTCTAACAGCAGATAAATGTGTGCAGAACAGGGAGTTATATTTGGGGGAAAATGCAGAACAGAGCTAAACAGCAATAAATATGATTGTGCAAATTCCACCAACAGGGACACTAGCAGTCCTGGGATTCAAACCCACAACCTTCTGATCACAGGGGGCAAGTCCCTAACCACTGGGCCACCAGCTAAGATTGCTTTTCACTGGAAGTAAGGGACCTAGCCCTTATAGTTTACCTCAAACACTAAATGGGTTACCTTACATTGTTTAATGTTGTATTACATGTTATCATCCGTATTTATTATATATACTGTAATGTTGCACAGTCTAATATCTAATGTACTTAGTATGTTTTTGTAATATGAATTGTGTATTGTTAATTGGTGTTTGTGGAGTAACATTCAAGAACTTTACTGCACTTTGCAAATATGACAATAGAACTGAATCTTAAATAAAAAGAACCCTTTTGACTTAAAACCCTCATTTGCAACAGCAACAATTTATTGCACATTATCTCTTGTTGAGACTATTGAGTGTTATTTTGATCTCAAAGGATACAAAAAAGAAGCAATTTGACTAGAATAACCTGACTTCTTATGCTGATAGTCTCGCTAAAGTTGTACTAAATTTAGATTGCTCTGACTAGGGCGTAACTGGCCAGCACTAATCCCTAGTTAGGGCGCTTATGTGCACATTGGAACGTTCCCTTACTGCCTTTTCCAATCTCGCGTCAGCAGATTCGCCACAAGAGCAGCACTTTTCGAGTTCAGAGTTGTGAAATTTACACATTTTGCTGAAATATAAGCTAATAAAATAATACACACTACAGATTTTGAACTCACGTATATATTTTTCTGTACTGTCTTATTTTCCTTATGTTTCCTCATGTGAGAGCAAATGTAACTCACGTGGCTTCAAAGGGCGCCAGTCCAGATCCAGACAGTACGACCAAATTTTCACTCTAACCGCCTGGTTTCACTGAAGAGCTCAATCCAGCTGCGGAGGATCCAGACAGCTGGAACAAAATGTGGAGCGGGCTAGTCGGTAGGATACTTGCCTTTGGACCAAGAGGTCATGGGTACGAATCCTACCTTCAGCGTACCACCACTGGCTTCCTGAGCAAGACCCTTACCCAAGTTGCTCCAGGGAGACTGTCCCCTGTAGTTAGGGAATGGCAGTCACTGTATTCAAAGCCTCTGGTAAATGCTGTAAACGTAAATTGTTACTATCTGGATTGTCCTCTGCTATACACATTTGATTTATGCATATTGTGTGCTTTTTGTTCAACATCATTTAATGAAGATTTTGGCAAGATCTGTAGACAGACAGATTGACAGAGATAAATATATAGATGTACAGATAGATAGATAGATAGATAGATAGATAGATAGATAGATAGATAGATAAATAGATAGATAGATACAGTCTGATGAAAGAGAGCTGTACTTAAGTATAAACTGACCATTCTGTCAAACGTGAACATGTCACACAGTGTGAACAGTGTAAAATTCCCTCTCTGCGTTTAATCCATTCACCAAATGAAGCAGTGGGCAGCTAGAAACACAGTGCCCAGGGAGCAGTGTGTGGGGACGGTACCTTACTCAAGGGGACGTCAGTGGTGCCACACAGTGTGCGGTTTGTCTGAACGCAGTATGTTCGTCTGGTTTCTTTTTTGGTTTTTTGTGGTGTTCGGTTTTGAATCTTGTGTTGCCTCATTGTCCTGGAGAAACATTGTTTAATTCCAGTATAGCCTACTGCATACTTGGTTGAAATGACCGTAAACACCCACTTGACTTGACTTGCAGCTTTTAAGATCTCTTATTTTTCCGTATTATATGGGACATAAACATATATTACAAGTAATATTTATTTATTTATTTATTTATTATTCACCAGCTTTGAAGAGACGTGAAGACTAGGTCAGTCAAAGCCATTCATAATACAGGTTTGTGTCCAGTCTCCTTAAATATTCTTCAAACCATTTAACCATTTAATCAGTAAACTCATGAAAAATTTCTTGTTGAACTATCTAACAGAATCAGCAGGGAAATAAATGGTTGACTAACACACGACACTCATATTAAAGACACAAATATACCATGTACAGGAACAAATCAAACACAAAATGCTTAGTATGTTAGCAGATGTAACAATTTTTAATACAAATATGCATGTATATATATGAAGCTTATTCTGGGTGGTTGGATGGTTCCTAGGGCACCTCAAGCTGGCTGATAGTTGTCTACCCTTTCCAGCAGGGCCTCTGAGTATCCAGGGGAGTAATACCTGTTAAGGAAGGAAAAATGAGGAAAATCTGCCATAACAATCAGATCCATTAACAATATATCAGAATCAATAATAAAATAGTTTCTTCTTTATCTCACTGAATTACATTCATCTGTAATGTTTGTTACAAGTGTTTCAGTGTAAGAACCTGACTATCTCCTCAGGGTAGCAGTTGTTGATGGCGTTGATGTACTCCAGCAGAGCAGAACCGGGTTCTGCTTTAATCTCCTGCACCTTCTTTAGGCCTCCACTGGTCACGAACAAACGTCGTGCTTTACTGTCATGAGGAAGAACCTACAGCACATGAAGAACACAGTAATGCAGTAACATTCCACTGGAGCAACCACACTGCTCATTTAAAGTTAGAACATATTGTCTTCTTTTTAAAATTGTTACATTTTACATTTCCAAGATAAGATATAAGATCAAACTTTTCATAAGATTTCATTTGAACAAAGAAAAAATGTCTTTTATATATATTATATTTTTATATATGCCTTAATTATTTTAAAAAAACAGTGATGTTTGCTGTAGTCTGGAGCACTAGATTCAGATGCACGCAAGGACTTTATTTAATAAAACAAACATGCTGGATCTACAGTAAAGCAAAACAGTACTCTAAGCAGGACACTGAGGTAATATAAAACAGATTATCTCATGAGTAGGGACAGGGCAGGAGACCAGATAGCGTCAGGGTGAACCTCCAAATAAGGGCTCAAAGATGGGGACAATTATTTCTGTGGGAACAGCTGGGAAAGGCGGGGTTACAAATAGACAGGTGAGTACACTAATCAAGTAGGCAGGACAAGGGCGGAGCTATAAGACCTAAAAACCACATGGGTCAGGGGAAAACCAGGGCATAGTATGACAAAAGGGGGCAAAACAGGATGGGATGTTACAATAACATTGGGAAAAACTCGGTGTTTCTTTTTGGAGACGGTGTAGTATGTGCATGATTTGGAGTCCCAGTCACTCACCTTGCTGAACTGGCAGATGACATGCTTGAGGATGTTGCTGGGAGCTTCGTACAAAAGCGGCTCCAGTGCAGGCAGGTAGGTGCACTTCTGAAGGATGCTTTTAATGGCCTTCTTTGCCTACAGTGAAGAAATAATTGTTCATATTACAGTCAGAAGACATCATCTAATGTACACTACTGTCCCTAAATTACAGTTCAAACGTTCAGAATCCATGTTTACAATAATATAGTCATTTTTTTGGCAGAAATGTGTATACAATTATCCACGTGTGATGTGACTCGGTTAATCTATAGGAAGCTGTAAACATTAAGAAATTGTAAATATATATATATGTAAATAAAACAGCAAAATAATGAATGATTTATCATTATATCATAGTAAAATCTTTTTATATACTTAATATATATA
Source organism: Hemigrammopetersius urotaenia (assembly GCA_037974485.1). Lineage (NCBI taxonomy): Eukaryota > Metazoa > Chordata > Actinopteri > Characiformes > Alestidae > Hemigrammopetersius > Hemigrammopetersius urotaenia. The sequence continues at coordinate 464,531 of JBBPDC010000001.1, read as the reverse complement.
GTATATACAGACTCCTATGAGCCCCTCAGAGCAACTAAATTATGCAAAGAAAAAGTCCATCAGTACATATAGAAACCTGGGTTTACTCTTATTCAGGCATTCCTGAAGAACTTGTGCACCTTGACTTGCAGATCCTCTGAGTTTTGTGTGTCCAGATATAGATTGAGGAGTTTGGGGAGCACGTTAGCTGCTGCTACAGCTCGAGCATGTTCAGGGGTGTGGTGCCCGATCTGCCCAAACGCCCATGCTATGGCTGCCTTGAGGTGGTCCTCCTGTTCCTCTGCCAGGCATATAGCCAGCTGTGGCACCCCCTAGAGGAGAGATTTTTATGTAACCAGTGAGAGGAGCACAGAAGTTTTTGAAGCGTGATAACAAAATTGACATATTAACAAAAGAATCCGAATCATAAAACGTTATTAATCCCAGAGGAAATTGCTTATGTGATGACTGCCACAACACACAGAGACACAAGAACTATATATAATATAATAAGTTTAAATCTAAAATCTAAAAAATCTGTAGAGAGAAAACCACAATATGAATAGACTATATGATATAGTTATGATTACACATATATGACACAACAGCTCATACTAAACCATAGTAGCACACCTTAGACACAATGACGGCCATGGCGAGATTCTCAGAGTGTGCAGCCACGTAGCCCAGCATCATGATCCCAGGCAGGCGCACGTTGCCCCTGGAGTCCCCGAGGTAGTCAATCACTGTTGCTACACCGCCAGAGTTCACAATCAGTTGGGACAGCTAAAGGTAAACACACACTTATTTTCAAACAGTGTCTGAATGTGGGGTACCGGTACCGGAGCATGTTGTTGGTTCTATAAGATGTCTTTAGCTACCAAGTCCATACATTTTTGCCCTGCAAATGTACGAAATTAAACAAATGGATTCAGATATTTGTGAACTGCATTTTTAATGAGTGTCAACCCGTTTTGTGTACAGACATGCATCACAAGGATGTCTCAAACACTTATTTCTGTCGTCTGAACTGATTCAGTGGGGGTCTGTATGACAGGTACCTCAGGTGTATGTTTTGTGATATCCCTCATCATTGTGGTGACGTTCTTCTTCACATACTCATCCGAGTCCTTCACACAGGCAAGCACAGCAGGAAAAATCTCAGCCTCCACCACCATCTCCGCCAGGTCCACTGAGTGTTTGGCGATTTGGCCGAGGGCAGAGAACACTTGTCTCTGAAAATGACAAGACTTTCAGTTAGTGGATTTTTTTTTACCATGTAATATGTTCTTACTTTTATGTGAAATATACCCTGAACTCTTTCTATGGTGAAGCTGGAGGCCTAGTGGTTAGGGAGTTGCCTAGTGGTCATAAGGTTGTGGGTTTGAATCCCAGGACTGCTAGTGTAATCACTAAGGTTCCTTTAAGCAAGGTTCCCATCCCACACACTGCCCCCTGGGGACCCCTCGTGGGTGGCAGCCCACTGCCTCACTTGGTGAATGGGTTTTATCACAGTGTGTGCTGTGGCGCATTCGTGTATGAAATGTCATTATTTGATTACATGAAAGTAATTGTGCAATCTGCTTCAAAGATGACATACACTAATACTAGACTTCTGTTGGGTTTAAGTTGGCTTAGATACAGGAGGTCATACTGTTTCTCTGACCTTCAGTTTGGCATCTGGGTTGAGGGTCATCTGTGCCAGGTGGGCGATGGCTCCTGTGTCCACCACTGTCTGAGCCAGTTCTGGGGAGTGTTTGGCAATGTCACTCAAAGTAGAGGCAGCGATCCTCTTCAGGGATATCTCAGGCTCCTGGATGCACAGCACAAGCAGCGGAACTGCCCCAGAGTCCACAACCGCCTGGGCCAATTCTGCAGTTCAGACAGAAAAAGCATTACATCATTTGTCTTGTGCTGTTTTCCAGTATTTTTATGGGTAAAAATCTTGCAGATTTCCACCCATTGGACAAAAGGATAGTGTTATCTTACATTAAAACTCATTATGAAAAAAAACTTTCCTATGTATTTATGATGAGAATAAATAAATTCTTGTCATTTTCTTGTCATTAGCTTGCTCAGTGCAAGAGTATAAAATATAAGACAATAGAAAGACAAACAGTGCAACACAATGACAAGGACAATAGTGTAACAGATGACTGTAACACTGATATTGCTGTATGAACATATAGTTAAATGATAATCAAATGTGCAGCTAAACAACAGTAATAAAAGCTCTTGACTTGCGTCCATTATGCCTGGCGATGTAGCCCAGTGCCCAGGCCGCAGCCTCTTTCACTGCAGGGTCAAACTCCTCCAAGGAAATGACAAGGGCATCAAGAGCACCACAGTCCACCACTGCCTGGGCCAGCTCCGCCGAGTGCTTAGCAACGGCTCGAAGGACAAACGCAGCCGCCTTCTTATAGAAACGCTGCAGGACAAGCAGTTATGTCAGGATTAGAGAGAAACACGACAGCAGAAACCTTCACTGTAGAATCCTTTTATATAAGACTACATCAAAACCATTTAGTATTAATTCATCCGAGTTGTAGCATAAAAGCAATTGTTTATAGCCCTTGAAATGCCACTTCATTGTTCTGGTCTATTTCTTCATAGACCAAAAAAGTACTGGTGTTTGATTTATCTATGTCCAGAAGTGGTCTCTTGCTCAAGGATACCTCAGTGGAGCCACTAGCAGTCCTGTGTTTCAAACCCACTACCTTTGCATCGCAGGGGCAACTGCGATGCCCCAAATATGTGTTCCTTTATTGATCCTACAAGTTAAATGGATTATTTTGCTGCCCATCAATGTCCAACTCCTAGAGCAGTGGGGGATTAGGTGCCTTGCTTAAGGCCACAATCAAAAATAGCCAGTCAGTCCTGGGATTTTTCAACTCTATAGACTACCAGCAATCCTGGTATGATACCATTAGCAAAATGAAGGAGAACCAACAACTGTGAGGGGAAAATAGAGAGATTGTAAAATTGTTATCAGGAATTCTAAAACCCTGGTGCAAACTGGTCCTTTGAAGAAAAAGTTGTAAGTCTCACATTTTGCTCAGCCAGTGAATAGACGAGCTGAGGGAGAATGTCTGCCTTTACTACCGCCTCAGCCAGGTCGTCATTATAGTTAGCAAGCCTTCCAAGAGCCAGTGCTGCTGTCTGCTGGACAGTTGGGACCGCGTCCAGCAGGAGAGGCCTCAGAAGGGACATCACACCTGCGACAGAGAGATGACATTTGTAAATGGAGGAGACAAGGAGTGTACAATGGCGAGCAGATCAAAGAGAGTTCAGGGTGCACTTTTTCTGTATATAAGGCCAATTCAGAACAAGCAAACCTACAAGGAAACTGGCTCTAAGGAGAACTTTGTATGGATATATATAACTACTTGATATCCTGATATATCAAGTCTATGTACATCATGTAAATCTGTCTGTACAATTAAGGACTTTTGTAGATTAGTAATGAGGGCCAGTGACTGTGAAAGAATTACAGTATTGTATCAAAGGCAATATAATCTGATTCTTCTATCCATTGTTCATCATGATGGTTTCATACGTTGCCTGCAAGCTTACCTGCATTTTGGAGAGTTTCGACATTTTGCGGCCTTGTTGCGAGTTCGGCAACTGTTTGCACAAATTGTGTCCTGGCCTTCTGGTACTGCTCAAACACTAAAAGGGACAAAAAAATGACACTGTTTTAAATGATTTATTGTGCATTGGTGATAGCTGATGTTTCAGTCTTATGATTAACATGTTATTTGTCAGTCTTCACTAGAAGATTTTTCTTGTTGAACCAAAAACAGTTAACTAGAATAAATATCTGAAATTTGCATAATGTAAGGACAATATGACTGTTTACAGCCCTGTTTCTGAAAGAACATTCCCAGTAAATGGGAAATCATATTGTAGAGCTTATTTTTTTCATATTTATCTGACATTTTTTACAAATGGGTTACACATACTATATGGACAAAAATATTGGGACACATCTTTTCAGGGTTTGGGCTTGGCCTCTTACTTCCAGTGAAGGACAACCCTAATGCTTCAGCAGACAATGACGTTTTGGACACCGTTTGAGGAAAAACCTTTTCTATTCCAGCATGACTGTATCTCAGTGCACAAAACAAGCTCCATGAAAACATGGCTGGATGAGTTTTGTTTGGAAGAACTTGACCGGCCACACAGAGTCCTGACCTCAAACCCATCCAACACCTTTGGGATGAACTGGTTGTCGTCCAACATCAGTGTCTGACCACATAAATGCTCTACAGAATGAACGGACACAAAGTCCCACAAAAATCCCAAACTCTTGTGGAAAGAAAAGTAGATTTAAAGTCTATGTATTTGAATTCAAGGTAATTAAGTCCCTGCTTGGCGTCCCAATGCCTTTGTCTATGTGTATTTGCAGTACAAACGCTCAATTCACCCTCCTCGTGAATTAATGACAATTTAAGACCATTTACACCCCTGCTTCTGAAAAAAATATTGCCAGTGAAAGAGAAATCATAATGTTGAGCTGATTTATACACATTTCCTCTACATTTTTACAGATGTATTTGTATTTGTAGGTTACATGTGAACAAGTGAAAAAAATAAAAGGGAATTCAGTTCAAATATTTCAAGTATGCCCCTAAAAGTTTACTTACCTTGCAAAACCTGTCGTTGAGTCATAATTGTGTAAATACCCCGAAATCAATCAGAAATGGATTTTTATTTCCGCTCTCCCTTTCTCCCTGTCTGTTTGGAAGAGGCGGAACACTGTCGCCATGGCAACCAACCGGAAGTTAGGGTTCACCTAGTGTTTTTTTTGTTGTTGTTTACAATCTTAATAGCAGTTGTTATTAAAATTATTCACTTTTTTTACTTTTAGCTTCAAAAGTCTCATGTAATCTGCAATACTATACAAAAAGTATTTTTTGCTTTAAATCACCTTACTGGTGCAAAATACTATTTTCTTTCTCTCAAACTGTATTATCTTTGTTATATTAAATAGATTACATGAAAGAAATGGGAACACATGTTTTACACATCTTTAGGAACACAAGTGCCTAAAGATGCAAGGAGCCTAGATAAAGGAGTTCCAACCACTCAGCATTCAGTACCACCAGTCTACTGATCACCGCCTGATCATCTTGAATCATCTGCTCCTGGTTCTTCACTGGTTCAGGACTTCAGTCAGATGGTCTTTGTTCTGCTTGAATGATTCATACGTAGGTCACTGTGTGTCTTAACAAACAAAAACATTCCTCGAAAACTGGTAAAGTTCAGGCAATGGACTGAAAATTAGTCTTTCATGATGCCTGGAGAACTGTTCTTCAAAATAGTCTGGAACTTTGGAAGCAAAATATGAAAAAATGAGGTGTGGCTCAAGACTTTTGCTCAGTACTGTAGATGTCATTATAGGGAATAGAGTTTCTGTGGTAGTCTGATTCTTCTTTTTAGGAATTATAGTATGTTGTGTAGTATGTAAATGCTGATAAAGTTTCACTATTCACTCCCCACTCCATAAGGCCCATACACAGAGTTAATGTTCTAAAGCCACACAGAATCTTTGTGGTGTCACAAAAACAACCACCTAGGCAGCCTCCAGTGAATTCTTGTATTGAAGTTACAAGAAACTTTTTGGGTGACCCTCAGTACAGTGCAGCCAACTGAAGCAGAGGTCATACAAAATGTACAACAACTGTTTATGATTAGGGGAAAAAAATATTAAAATATGACAACTATGAGATATGGGCTCTTAAAATATGCATTATGTTGAAATATGACGCATAACTAAAACCTGGATGTTTTTGTGAATGAAACATATTAAAGGTAGACTCAGCAAGGCATCTTCATTTTTAAGCCTACTCAATTATAATAAAGATCTAATAAGTATTATAATATATGTATTTATATTAATGTCTTTGTGACTGTGCAGTTGTTACAGAAGCAGTTTGCTCCAGGAGCTGATTCTGATAATTATGGTTAAATTCTTAGCTGGACATTAGGTTATTTATTTATGTATGCATTTATGTATTTAGTTTTGTTTTTTAAATATTTTTTTCACTGTTTTGACATACTTATCTGCGTCCCAAACCACACCCTTCTATCCTGCACACAGTACGAAACACTAGGTACTGAAAATGTGCTTAACTCTACCTTAATTTACCCCTGAAAATACACCAAACCCCTTAAATTCAATTAAACGGCCACCACTTAATTTTGCATTAAAAGTAGATTTAAGACCTGATTGTGAAACCCCTTAATCTTAAACATAAACGATTCATTCAGGAGTTTATATTTTTTATGGAGCAAATTTGAAAAATTTGAAAAAAATTTGAAAAAAATTCTGTAGTATTACCCCTTAATTAGCCTTAATCCGTGCAATTAAGGTAATTTAATCCGTGCAATTAAGGTAATTTAATCCGTGCAATTAAGGTAATTTTAAGTGTTAAAATGTGTATACTACATTACTGATTGCATTTGCCGTGACTTTGTGCTATTATATACTACTGTAAATTACTGTAAAACACTGTTTGGCTGTTAAGCCAGTAGATGGCAGTATAAGCTCAAATGTACACAATCAGCCTGTCACAAAAACAGGGAAATGTGAGATGTGGGTGTAGTTTCCATGTTCTGCTTGCTCACTCAGTTTTTAGCAGCGTGTTTATTGTGCTTACACTAAAAATCCTCTGGCTTCTGTTGCACCTGATGGAGAAAAGAAAGGTTTTATTCATTCTGTCATTCTGTAGCTGACCAATGAACAGCTGCATAAAACAACAATAATAATAAGACTCCAAAGTCTGGAAAATCCTGTTTGTGTGAAAGATTGTCTACATGGTGAAAAAGAATTCAGTGCCGGAATTTAGGAATGACATGTGCCACTTTATTGCTAAACAAAATAGGAAATATGACAAAAAAATTCTCTCCTACCTATGGCGCAGTAAGGTTATGAAGTAAGGCTGATAAATTAGTCCCAGTGAGAGCTACGCCTCTTTCCTTTTAAAGTCTGAGACCAAACACCCACCTTCATAAAACATTCAGCTTCCAACCCACATAACTTAGGTAAAGGATTTCAGGACAGCTGGAAGCACAGGAGGCTTTGTGTGCTCTATCATGGGATCAGAACCTGAATAGGCAACAGGGACTTGATTAGAACTGTAATTTATACTATTAGCACAAAAGCCATGCATTTAATTGCCATGTTATGTGGACAAAAGTATTGGGACTTTAATTACATTGTATGTAAATCCATAGACTTTGGTCCCTCTTTGCAGCTACAACTGCTCCCACTCTTCTTGGAAGGCTTTACACAAGAGTTTCTGTCGGAATTTGTGTCCATTCATACGGTAGAGCATTCGCAAGGTCTACCGCTGATGTTGGACGAGAAGGTCTGGCTCACAATCTCCGTTCCAGTTCATCCTAAAGGTGCTGGATGGAGTTAGTGCACTGTGTGGACCAGTCAAGTTCTTCTCATCCAGCCATGTCTTTCTGGAGCTTGTTTTGTGCACTGGGACACAGTCATGCTGGAATATGTCCACAAAGTTGGAAGCATGGCCTTGTCCAAAATCTCTTGGTCTATTGAAACACTATAGGTTTACGTGAATTTATGAAGTGTCTCGGTATATAATATCTGAATAAACTGATTGTTTATAGCCTCTCCTGCTGATGCCCTGTTGTTTATATGGTAGTTATGACACATGATGACAATAAATGTGTGAATAAGTCAGTCTAAAGCAATAAATAGAGAAAAGCTTGCTGCAAAATTAGCCCAGTAATGTCCATTTCCCTTAATCATATGTTCTTGCCCCAGCACAGATTTGAAGAAAAAACCAAAATGGCCAAAAAGTCTCTTAATTTGTCATATTTGATCACATTTAATCACATGGTGGTATTTCAAATGAATGAAAGTATGTTAATACAAAAGGATTGAAAATAAAAGTACAAATATAAGATGCAGTTATGGTGGTCAGACTAGTTCTGTGGCGTTGTTAGTTGTTGAATTACGGTATATTGCTACTCTGATAGTTTTATGCTTTATATGTTATACTCCACATTAAAGTCATTGAATGTTGTCATGTTATCTATTATTTTGTCGCTTTCACTTTAATGCGACTCTCCACTCTCCTAATTACATCCGTTTCTCTTGGTCCAAGTGTTCTCTGATTTTTAAAGAATTTAAAGAAAGTGTTCAAACCAATTGTATGACCAAAAAGTTCTCTCTTAATTTGGCATATTGAAGTCAGTCTTTTATTAACATGGGATTACTAAGTTTTGCAAAATATTAGCTCGATCAAATTTGATGAATAAAATAATGAATGAAATTGTTGAATGAGTTAAGAAGACCTCTAATTACCTTACAGTAAAGCTCTGAAAAGTGAAGTCTATGAAGGTATGTTCATGTCACTTTCCCTTTATTTGACCCCTTATAAGATCCATTTCTTGTGGTCCGCATGTTCCCCAAGCTTGCCTTGGCACAGATTTGAGGAAAATGTTCAAATCTAATCTAATCAATGGCCAAAAAGTTAGCAACATAACAGATGATTTAAAACTGACTTATAAGAGTGAATTTAAGATGTAATCAAAGTAGACAAACTAATTTTTGAGTCATTTTTTTTGTAAATTGTTGAACATAAATGGGTTAAGAAGATATCCAACATCATGCATACTGATAAGTAATTCTTTTATACTCCATACTGAAGTCCATGTTCCTGTTTACTTAAACTGTCCCTTGCACTTTTACTTGACTCTCCACTCTATGTCTATTTCACCGCAGTAAGGAAAGAGAGTCTATGGGAGCTGTGGAAACACCCAGAAAGTTCTAGTCTTTCATATGGTATTTGAAACCTCTGCATGCTTTCACAAATTCTCCATCCATACACGTAATTCTGTGCAGAGCGGGAGCACTGTACTCAGAGCGGCCTGATTTTTCAGGCTTTTTTTCCACTGAGGGTGAGGACCAGCCAGCCAAAGCCAGAGCAGATCAAAGTGGAAATCCACGGGCATCGGCGTCCTCACAGCTTCAGCCTTTATGCCCACAACAAAAGAGAGAGTCTGGGCCGGACTCCAGAGTTATGGTGCCGTTATGTTTGTGATCAAACAGGGAAACTCTGCCTGGGAGGAATATCCAGCGCAGGCCTCATGCTGATGGCAGAGTTATATGAGGAGAAACAATATTAGAGCCCACGGCACAAGAAACCTTTATGTTTCTGACTGGAGCCTTTACAACAATATGACTTCCACCAATTTTGACAAAATTCATCGTAATTAAATCACTGAGATGTGAGTCATACAGAGTGACTTGGTGTGAAATAATAGGATCTGTAGTATTTATACCCAGCATTGTATACATAGCATAGTGTTTCATATTGAGTTTTTATTGGATTTATTCAAATTTATGATGATCTTGTCTCTGTGTGCCTGTGCAGTCGTAAAAAAGCAGTTTTCTCTGGGATTCTGATTCTGAAACTAGCAGAGTCATAAGTTGTTCAGAGTGGTGGTGAATGGAACCAGATGTCTAATTCCTTTAAAAGCCCCTTTACAGAAAGTTGTTACATGAATGTTGAATGTTTATTTGATAATGTTAAACATTATATATTTTTTTTTAAAAACTATGGACAGAAGTATTGGCATTCAAATACATAGACTTTAATATATGGAGACGGATCCTCTTTGCAGCTTCCAATCTTCTTGGAAGTCTTACCACAAGGTTTTGGAGGTTCTGTGGGAAATTTGTGCTCATTCATTCTGTAGAACATTTATGATGTTGGACACTAATGTTGAACGAGAAGGTCTGGATCACAATCTCCGTTCAGTTCATTGGGGTCGAGGTCAGAGCTCTGTGCGGCAAGTTCTTCCACGCTGAACTCCTCCAACCATGTCTTTATTGATCTTGTTTTGTGTAGTGAGACATGGTCATGCTGGAATAGAAATGGTTCTTCACCAACTGTGTCCACAAAGTTGAAAGAAATTTACAGCATTTAGTAGACCCCTTTTTTCAAAGCGACTTCCATTCTCTAAAGGGGACAGTCTCCCTGGAGCAACTTGGGGTTCAGGGTCTTGCCCAGGAACCCAGTGGTGGTGCTGAAGGTAGGATTCAAACCCAAGACCTCTTGGTCCAGCAGCAAGTATTCAACCCACTGAACTACCACCCCCCTGTGGAAATTATGGCATTGTTCAAAGTGTCTTGGTATGATGAAGCATTAAGATTGTCCTGGTAGAATGGGGCCTTTCCCAAACCCTGATAAACAGTGGTCCTAATGGTCCTCAGTTGTTGTGTGTTTTGTTCCCTCTTGCCATACTTTTGGTGACACACTTTTAAAGATGATCCAGCAATTCTGTGTTGCTAAGAAAGAGCAAAAATGGGCCTTAAAACTTGGTCAGTCCAGATGTATCATACATTGCATAATCACACGTACCGCATTATCTTATAAGTCTGCATAATCATCGCTCGGCTTCAGGATGATGGACTTATCTGGATTAACCCTGTCGGGAGGCTCTTTACTGTGAGCTTGAATAAACAACAGCGACAAAGAGTCTGCGCTCTTAAATGGGTTTTATAGCAACCATGTTAAAGAGTACAGACTGTCTGCGGCTGGTACTGTTCAGCACTGTTGCTCACTACGGATGATGTAAACTCATGTAATAGGCTGAGCATCCACTAAACCACAATCGCATTGCCCATGGTTCATTTTTTCCTCTATGATTTCATTAATTTTGGATGGTTCACCAGCCCTTAGAGTTTAGGTAGGATTTTTAAGTGCCGCAATGTGTCATCATACGTGCAACCTTGGTTAAACAGGTCTGTTAAAAGTAAATTTAAATTAGCATCTTAATATGACTTACTTACTATTAGCTTCTGTTAGGGACATTTGGTCACGAATGTATTGTTTATATCTAGAATTTAAAAACAGTCATGACTAATTTTTACAATGTCATTTAGGTCTCTGAAGATGTTTGATGGACTTGATTTTTAAAAAAATATTGAATTTCTTTACAAATGCAATGGAAATAAAGCCTACTTTAAAACGAATCAGTACAAAGTCATTATAATTGTACCTAAAGTTTTTTCCAGATGTCTGCATAATTAAGTGGTAATGTTGTAAACAAGCCATTCAGAGTGGTTTGGAGTGAAATCTGTTTTTATAGAAATAGCCTGAATTTGAATTGTGTGCTGTGATGGTGAATGGAACCAGACGTCCAAAGAGTTCACTTGATCTAGAAGATTATGAAAACATTACGGAATGTCTGAGCAATTGTTTTATGGTAGCATTACATATAAAACCTACAGGTTTACATCATTTAGAAAACGCTCTTATCCAGAGGGACATACATCACTGCTTAAGTTGTCTTCCTCTGTTCTTCATACCTGTAAAGCTAAACTAAAATCAGCACCTGCTTTTATCAAGTTACTGCCAGCTAAGTCAGTATGGAAGAACCTTTTCTATTCCAGCACGACTGTGTTCTCCATAGTGAAGTCTATGGATTTAAGTGTAATGTCATTAAAGTGTCTGTAGGTGCGAATTATCAGGCGTCCTGATACTTTTGTACGTGTAGAGTATCAAGTCACTACAGTTTTAGATAGTAAATAATTAGTGTGTAGACAATGTGACTCCTGGTTCCATTCACAAACACGGTAAAGGAATCTGTACATTCCTCTAAAAATGAATTGTTTTGCACCAAACCCCCTCTGAACTGATGTTTATGTTTCAGTTATTGGATTATGCAGAAGATGGAATTTCTCTTCAAGCATTAACTGAATAAACGTAACTGATTTGACTTTCACTTGATCCCCTGACAGTGAACAGGTTCATCAAAGGAACCATCAATAGCGGATGAATCTCTATCAGAAATATATGAAATAAAGATGTTTTGTGAAGCAATATGGTTTGTTTGTTATTTAGACAGTTCAGGTATCTCTAAGGAATAGACTGCATTTTTTAATATTAGTGTCATTATAAGCCATTGCCAGGCTTCAGAATGCCAAAATTGCTACACATTTATAAATATATCCATATCATATCGAATTCAGTTTAATCTGTTTCTCATTACCTTTGAAGCTCTCCATGGTTCTGCCCCCCCACTACCTCACTTAATTGCTTCACTCATTTACTCCTTTACTCCTCTTTACATTCAGCTGGTCCTGGCTTGCTTAAAATCACCATATTCCAACTCTTGAGTGGGTGATAGATCTTTTAGTGTTGTGGTTCCCAGATTATGAACTTCCCACCCTCAGAATATTTTAAATTCTTCATCTCTTGACTTGATTTTGCCTGATATTTTTTCCTGCTACTGTAATCTGTTATTGTAATTTACACTGTTTACAAATAGTTGAGACAGAAAAAGAAACAGCTTTCAACAGACTGTATTATTAGCTATTACTGAATGCTTTTACAGCTGTACAGTTTGATGTATTTTATTAGTTGTTGACATCAGAATTAGAAAACTTTATTCATCTTGGAGGAAATTGCTTATGGTGACTGCCACAACACACAGAGAGACACAAGAATAATATAAAATAAAATGTAAGATAAAATACAATAATAAAATAATTTTAAATAAACCTAAATAAAATAAATTACCAAGCATTAATCAACGAATCAACCAGTTAGTTCATTGACCAGTTGGTTTATTTATTTCTTTATTTCCCTGGTCGATTTATTCATTTAATTTATTGGCTGTCTATCTTGTTCTGGACGTATTTCTTTGTTTGCTGTTGATTGGTTGCTCGATTAATTTGTTTATTATTACAAATATTGCATTAATTTGATATGTATTCATAAGGAGCTCTGCCTCTTCTTGTTGAACCTATTATTTTCTCTGAATCGTTAATGCCGTTAAAAGTGGATTTTTTCGACGCTGCTTTTGTTTACATGGACACACACACAATCTCAGTCCAATAACGCAGCTTCGAAGTGTGGCGACCGATTGGGTTGCCTTTTTCTGCGTTGTTTTTAGTTTCCCACCCATATTGCGGATACTCCCGCCTTTCTGAGCTGCGATTGGCTTGCAATGTCCCCTTTAGCGCTTTGTTTGGTTGATACGTTATTTTCACTGAACCTCTAGCCAATCAACGTCCGGAAGGAGGCGGGCCTTTTCTGAATATGGGTGTAAAACGAAACATTTCATTTTTCTGCGTTGCTTTTGCTTCCCACCCGTATTGAAGACGCTCCAGGCTTCCTACGCAGGGGTTGGCTTGCAGGGTTCCGCTTCTACGATGTGATTGGTTAAACCGTTGTTTTTACTGAACTGCTAGGCAATCAGAGCTCGAGAGGAGCCGGGCTTTACCTGAATACGGTTGGGAAACGAAAAAAAAACAGCTCGTCTTCTGGGAGGTGCTGGTTTTTACGAGTGTGTGTGGAGAGCAGAATGCAGCAGGATTGAATGAGCCGCTTCTACTCATCCTCCCGGAGCCGAGATGTTGACCGTAGATGCGGCTTAAGGACGAAAAATCACGTTCAAAACCGGGATCTGAAGGATTTTTAATGCGGAGAGACAGCCGTTACCGTTACCGAGCGCGAGACGGTCCGGGCTAGCTCGCTAGCAACCAACTCACGACAAAAACGAGTGACTAAATAAAAAATACTAAAACCCTGTTTTCCATGGACAACACGTCCATAATCACCCAGGTAGCGAATCCAAAGGAGGAGGAAATCATTTCGAGTCGTCAAGAAAAAGGTGACACGCTTTCCTTGCTTTGTTTTCCATAAAATGCTGATTTTTGATTTTGCTGTGTTGTTGACAGCTTAGCTGGGGGGATCATCCTAAACCTCTTTTGTAAAAAAAAAAAAAAAAAAAAAATAACCTACCCAAACTGTGTACACCTATTTAATCAGCACCTGTGCAAGGTAAGAAGAATATTCCCCCCAACTTCAATGCAGCATCGTTAAAGAAGGGCAGAGAAATGCACTGCATGGACCAAAATAATGGGACACCTGACCATTCCCTCCATCAGGGACTTTAATGATATTGAATTCAAATGCATAGACTTTAATATGGGCTTGGCCCCTCCCATTTTTTTGGAAGACTTTCCACAATATTTTAGAGTTTCTGTGGATATTTGTGCCCATTCATTCTGTAGAGCATTTATGAGGTCAGGCAGTGATGTTGGATGAGAAGGCCTGGCTCAAAGGTTTTGGATGGTGTTGAGGTCCGGGCTCTTTGTGGGCCATTCAGTTGTTCTACACTGAACTCATCCAGCCATTTCTTTAAGGAGCTTGCTTTATGCACTGAGGCACAGTCACAGGTTCTTCTCAAACTGCGTCCACGAAATTGGAAGCATGACCTTGTCCAAAATGTCTTGGTCTGCTGAAGAATTAAGATTGCCCTTTACTGGAACTAAGGGACCAAGGCAAAACCCTGAAAAATGTGTCCCATTACTTTTGTCCGTAGAGTATAGCTTGTTTAATAAAGAGATATGACCTGTACACAATTATAAATGACATGCTGTTCATATCTGTAATTCCTCCTTTTAGCTATGTATTTTATTTCCACAACCGCCAAAAAGAATCCGAGTGCTTGAGATGACTGAAATTAAATACCTCTTAGCCACTGAGGTGTGGATTTAAAACACTTGGACCTGAGGGGGAAACACACTGCTCCTTGTTATTGTTTACACTGTTTTGGCTTTAAACTTTGGTACTTTTACAGCAAAGACAATAGGGAATTCAGTCTGTGTCCTGATTTCATTATGGTGTTTATGCTTAAACTGTACTTGTTTTGAGCCTATAGCGTGGTGTTGCAGTGTAGGATGTGCTTTACCTCGTGTTTAGTTCTCCATTGCTCCTAAATTAAAAGTAACTGGACTTGATTGCATTTGTTGAGTTTGTCAGGCAAATTTCTCCTGTTGCAGGATGCTTGTTTTCTCAAATGCTCATGACCTGTATTTTGAGTTTCTACGGTACTTGGGTTCTGATCTGTGTCTGTGCACTATATTCTACATAATATAATACACAAACACACACACCATGAGTAGAGTAAAAGTATTAATTTGCATTACAATATTTAAATTGTGATTTTAGCTTTCTCTTTATTGCCATTATTGATCTTACTGACCAGTTCAACCAGAATCTTAACAAAAAAATTGTTGTGCAGAAAGTTGTGCTGTGATCTTAGATCATCACTGATATATTGTTTGTACTGTGATATTGACTTGCTAGGACAATGCTTTTCAGTTTTCACAATTATTTTAATGGGTGTTTGGCTTTGCACCCATGGTATAATGCTCATAAAATAGTGCTGCACCTATTTTGTTTTCAGTCAAGCAGTTTTTCACTTTTTAAATTCTGTTTTGTGCCTTTTGCTTATTGTATCCAGGAACTCGCTGTTAACTGCAATTGATATACTTGAAGGGGAGCTTCAGATTGTTTGGAAAGTTTAAAATCAATTCTAATTGTATTTTGTTTACATTCTGTAAAGGTTCTTTCTGTCTGGTTGACCTTTTAATTTGTGCGTTTGATTAGCCTTTTGTTTAAGCAGTCTACTCCGAGATCAAGTTTTCTGATTCTGATAATTAAGAGTTTGGTTATGGCCCAGCACTGGTGAGAAATGAGTTAATCTAAACAGCTGCCTTGCAGGGTTGTGACACTTGACATGCAGCACTGTTTGGAGGATAAGCACAGTAACGTCTTCCTGAAAAAAGCCTGGAGCCTGGGAATATAAACTGACCCCCGCTGCTCCCCTGAGTCTGTTTTTGTGCCTGTTGGATGTGCCTGTTGGATGGACAGATAAGATGAGGATAGCCCTGCTGTGAACAGGTTGCCAGAGAATGTCACAGAACAAAGAAATTCCTCTTTTGTCGGCCATTTCTTGTCGCTGTTGTACTTTAAAACCGTTTTGACATGTAAAAGTTTCATGGACATACTCACTACCATCTAGTGATCTGCAGGTCAAGAGTTTTTTTTTTTTTTTTTTTAACTGATACCATCCACAGACTGCAATTTCGGCAAAGGCTGTTACAAATAACACTGTGGAACATGTGTATGTGTGTGAATGGGTGTAGGTGTATGATGGTGTATGTGAAGGTGTGTTCCGGAGTTCCTTCTTTTCTCCTCCAAACATCATGCGCCATGATGGTCGTGAGGTATAGCAACACACACACAGTGAGGTGGTCGTTCTAAATTTTTGACATTATCAGAAAATAATTGCAGGCTGTCTTTGGGCGCGGTGATGAATGGAAACGGAACAAAATTGTACAGTGTATCCCAGGAATAAGTTGATTACTCCTTTGTCACTTTTTGACCTGCCTCATTCGCACCTGCAACATTTTCTAATAATCTTACCTGGACCAACCTGACCTGCGTGTCAACCCGCACATCACTGTAATCCACAAATCAATGCTCATTTATGCCTGCCCATTTTGTGTTTCTGTGTACTGTACTGTACATACCCACCATGAGGCCAAGCTGTCTGCAACCAACATAATTAATGGGAGGAAAGGACCTCTAAAGTTATAAATGGATCAATTGCGATAATTGCGTTCAAAGGTTGTAATGAGATTAATGATGGAAAGGAACAACCTTCTGAAGATCCATGTGGGTGTTTTTGTGCCACTATTGATTTGTCCTGGAACCATCATCTTTTTTATACTTAAACCGTGGAAAATATTTTACAGTACAAAACTGGCTCATGCAGACCAGGTAGGCTGGCAGTAAGTCTGTGAACCAAAATACTAATATTCAGTACTGAGTACTGAAAAGATTTATTCATTCAATTCCATATATACTGAGGAGGAATCTGGAACCAAATTGGTGTTCTCCTCACCAGCTCACGCAATATCAACTACTTTTTCAAACTAAACAGATCTGGATGTTGTTAACTAATTTCTTGTTTGTAGTTGTACCAACGTAAACTTTGCAGGTAGAACTTGGAGAAAAACTGCTTTAAACAATTTGCTTTGGTGACTTTTGTACAGTACTGTATATCAATATAACTTGTATAATAATATAACATTTGTTAAAAGGCCATGAAAACTTTTATTCAATATAGTTTTGTATTTAAAAGGAAAAATATAAATTTAGGCCTGGCATCTGTATTGAAATTGATATTAGTGTTTTTAATTAGGGAAATTTAATTAGGTCTGAACAATACGCGGCCCCAGTCTCAGTCAGGTGTCGTCTGTTTGCTCTTTGTTCTTAAAGGTCAAGGGATGAATAAATGAGTGACAAAAATATGTTTCCGTATAAGCATTCAGACTGTACTGGAGTCTAGAGCCTTATAGGCCAGCAGCCAGCAAACCACATAGCTGCCTGTAACCAGGTTCACCCACTACTACTGTATTACAGTAATCAGAATTCTGTGATGCCATTTTAAATGACTCATCCCATGAAGATGCATCCTTTCATAGGCTCCAGCCAAAAGGGGATCACCCACAAGTGGTGCGGTAGATCCTAATACAGAAATGTATCCCCTCTAAATCAAGGTGCAAATGTATCAAGCTTCTCTGTGTAAGAGTTCTGATCTAAGATCAGTTCCCTTCTCTTTACTTAATCAAATTCATTTGGTTGGGAAAGGCAAAGGCTGATCGTGGATCTTCGTCTGAGAAATCTGATCCATTCGACCTCAGGTCTCACAAACCAGTCCCTCATATGGCGAGGAGCCTTTCTGCCACACTGGCTTTGGAACCAGGCCACACTTGCTGAATATTTCAAAGTCACTCGCGGCTATTTTCAGAGCCCTATCGGTTTCATTGTATGCGACAGAGTGGCTAACGGATACAAGGCGTGTTTCTAAACACCTAGATTGAGTGAGCGCTTATAGATTTTCTCCTCATGCATTATAAATGGGGTTTAATGAGGTTAACATCAGAAAGTCCTTTGCTCTGGGTTTTAGAACAAGCACAGTCAGGAATACAGGTGGTGATAAAAATGGAGTTGTAGATTTGAGACACGTGCCAAGAAATGGCAGCAGTATAAGGTCAGGGAGACGGTCAGACGCTGTTAATAACTTTTTTTATTTCCGAGGCCCCAACAGCAAAGCAACCAATCATGGTCTGGCAATTTTGTCCTTCTGCTTTATTTGCTGTCTGATTGCACCCTCATATGCATTTCACTGCAATATACTAGCAAAATGGTTCATCCCTTTGGGTGAGCTGTAGCATTTTGCTTTCTGTCTGATAACCAATATACATTGTACGATTGTGAGCTTTTCCCAGATGATAGATGACCAATCGTGACACAAGCGTGTTGATTTCTTTGGTCTTGGCTCCTAAAAGGTCGTCCTACATCACACTGTGAGGGAGGTTCAAAGACTGCTGTGGTCACAGCGACCAAAAACAGCCGGAGATTATTTTCTGTCAATGTCAGAAATTCAGGTTGACCCTCTCTGTGTGTGCTGCTACAACCTATGACTACTGAGCAACTAATCAAAACACAGCATGAAATGATGTATTTATCAACAAAATCCAAACAGCATGGAGGAGAAACAATAGAACACCTTCACACAAACCATCACTTATCATACACGCCTGCACACACACGGCATCACACATCTACACACCTGCACACATACACACCATCGTACCCAAGTCGATTGGATCCATGTCACACAGTGTGATTTTCAATGATCTTATAAGATTGCTGATGTCTCACAGTCTGTTGAAGGCATTATATCTGTGGTAATCCTCAGAACAATCTTCCTTCTGACACATTAGGTTGATTTTAGATGTAATTCATTTCATGCCTTGATAATGGAAACGCTCATTCACTCGCCCTTTTCTTTTGACCAAAGACATTTGAACATAACATACAAAGATTTCAGAGGAGACCGATTCTACACGTCTGTTTGGACGAAGTTCAGTTTCTCACACTAATGCAATAAGCTGTAATCAGATGTACTGTAGTGTGGTTCCTTGTCTCGTGTCTCATTACGAGCGAATGACCGCTTTGCTCAAATAACTCAAATCTGTCAGGTATCATTGGATGAGCAGTTTACCTTAATCAGATTACGACGCATCTGAGCTTGGATGCTTTATCCTCTCGCAGCGCACGCTAACTGCTGTGTACACTCATCCTGGTGTGTGCCGCTGATTCAGATTTCACAAAGTACTTGTACTTGACTTCTCATGAATAACTGCATTAGAAGTGTGTTTGTGTAGTAGAAATAGATAATTTTGGATAAAAGATTGTTGTCTTTCTTTATTGCCTGGTATAGTTTATAGCCTGATTAGGTGTCATTCAGTAAATGCAATGAAATAAGAGGTTTTATTGTGTAGCTTGATTTGAAGCTTATTGTTTATTGTTTTGTTTTGTTCTTTGTTAAATATCTCTTTCCACACTGCTTGGCCAGTTCTTTCTGGACTTGACAGAATTGAAGTAGTGACTGATTCATTTTTGAGGGCTTACCTGGAGCCAGCAAATCATTAATTTTCAGCTGTAAAACTGGTGCGACAGATCGGGGATTGAGCTGTTATGCACCCAGCTGTCAGACTGATGAAGGTTTTACAACACATACTGCAACTGCCTGAATGACTGTCCAGATCCACCAGCACGTTTTGTCCAAAGCTGCCCTGGTGAAGCTTAACTTTGTAATCGAACTGAACAATATTAAATTAAATAGGTTTATTGTCATTTCAGTCACCGATCACAATGAAATGCAACAACAGGGCCGTGGTGCAACACAAGAACAAAAACAGAACACCACAAGACTATAGAAGTGGAAACAGGACAAAATAGGACAGATGGACAGAAGAGAGAGTGCAAGAAAAACACAAGCAACAAATCAAAATAACAAGTGCTGTTGAATATTTTTTATTCATATATTCTGGACTCGTTAGGTGTGCCAAAAACAGAATGAAGCTAGACAAAAATAAATAAATGGGCAAATAATAGCAGCAGCAGGAAAGAGGATGTGCATTATACAAATATAAATAGGGTAAGTACAGTGACATTTGTTGTGTAAGTTGTTTAAGGAAATGTGAAAATATAATGAAATCATACTGATCAAAATATAATCAAACTGATCAATATAATAATCTATTCAGCATCATTTATAGTGTAAGGGTACATGGACACATCCAGTGGACTGGGACAAAGTGAGTGCCGCTCTTTACCTTTAAGGCCGCAGCCAGCGAGGGGAGAAGTTCATTACAGAGTGCCCAGTGGACCTGCAGCCGCTGAGACTCTGATGTGAGCGGTTAACGGGGGAGATGCAATCCCTCTGCAATCCGGCCTGTCAGGGGCCATCTGGGCCAAATGGAGTAGGTGGACTTCTCCCCCCAGTGGTTCCGGCACTTAGGTTCAGAGAGAAAGAGCCGATAGCTAGCTACAAGCAGCCGCTTGGAAAAGTGCCCTCACTGCCCTTGCGAGACACTTTGTGTATTTGTGTGTGTGTGTTTGTTCAGCTTGTGTTTGTGGTGCATTCCACTAAACATTTGAATTTTAAAAGCTGGACTAGAGCTTGATTTTAAACATAAACATTATCTGTCTTTCTAACATTGGCTTAGAGGTGGCAGTAGATGGCATTGTGTCTTAATTACCCTTTCAAAATAAACAGATTTCAAGTAATTGGCCCTATAACCTTTTCATTGCCCTCATTTGTATTAATAAGATAAACAAAACACTTTTGGATCAGTCACGTAGAGCATCATTAGTTCCATATAAATATCCTCTAGTTTATTTTGATATTGCGGTCATGGTCATTATCTCTGACTGTGGATTTAATAAACATGTAATTGTCTTAATGCAGAAAAGATCATGAGGCCCATTAGTGTTACAATCTGTTACACTGCTCAGCTTTTATGGAATTGAAGATGAACCTCTAAATAGGATGATCCGTAAGATCTTTCTTTCTTTCTTTGCTCATGTCTAAAGTCCAATATGATGATTATGGTCACCCAGTCGTAGCATGAAGCTACTCAAGTTTGACAGGTTTTGAAACAGTGCCAGGCTGGCTTGAATAGCCCTTTTATCAATACCAGGTATACCCAGCCCATCTCCTGGAGATCTGCCTTCCTGTGGAGTTTCATTCCAGTCTTGCTTTCAGCACACTTGTTCCAAGCCTGGAGTTTTAGAGCTAAGTAACCTGCACTATGAAAGTAAGTTCTTTAGAAGGATTTCTCTGTATGAAAATGTCTTTGCAAACAGACTGTGGTGGCCTGTTTCCCAGTTGTTGGATTATATTATAGTAGTAGTAATAATAGAAATAGTTTTTTATTTTAATAAGATTTTATTTATAGGCAGCGTTTAAGGTGGAACAGCAGCTCAATGCATTTGGAGAAGAACTCTAAAACTGATATGTCAGCTAACAGACTACTGTAAAATAAGGAGAGGGAGAGAGACACACAAAGACATAGAGAAAGGTATAGAGAGGGAGGCACACATACATGCAGAAAGAGAGAGGGAGAGAGAGAGAGCACGCAAGTTATGCTCAGTTGGACTCCTGACTCCTGATCAAACTCTCAAAAACACCTTCAATACTTGGATGGATTCACCACTCCTTGTGAGTCTTGTGATGTTTTTTATTTTCTTTTTTTTTTTCTAAAGGCCTCTTGTGGTGATGATGATGATGATGATGATAATAATAGTAATAATCTATTTAGTATATATTTATCGGTATCTTTCAATGTATTTCTTACAATACACAGTAAAATCAGGCTTACAGGAGTTTGCAACAGTTTAACAAGACATAAAATGCTATAATAGCATAAGTGGGTAGCACTAGAGTCAGATAGAATAAGCCAGTTTAAGGAAGTGTTTTAAGGTGGGACAGGGTCTTCTAAAGGCAAGAGACAACATAGTGGAAGAGTCTGAACCCAAACAAACAGATGCAGTGGAAGATGATTCAATTGTTCGAGAAGATGTGAAGTAGAGCAGAAAGATACGGAGGTTATGAAGTGTCTTGAAGGAGGGGAAAAAGGACTGCGGGCACAAATTCCCACAGAAATGCTCAAAAATCTTGTGGAAAGACTTCCAAGAAGAGTGGATGCGATTATAGCTGCAAAGGGGGTCCAACTACATATTAAAGTTTTATGTATTTAAATACAGTGTCAAGAACCTGTTGGTGTAATGGGCAGGTGTCCCTATACTTTTGTCTATATAGTGTATGTTATGCTGTTGGGGGTTTCTTGTTAGGGGCCTCCAGCAGAAGCCTCATGCAGCCGGGGTTCTTTTCCCAGTTTATATTTTTCAGATCATATTTAATGGTGACAGAACGCATTAACAATTTAATTTATTTCACAATACTGTGTTCATGATTTCATGTTGGTGTTTAACTGATACCAAAATGTTGTTTCTCAGTGGTATATTGTCACATCTCTGTGATGCACAAAGTCGTAGTTTTGCATTAAAATATCACAGTGTTGACGTAAAGATACACCCCTAAGCATGGACAAGCACCCACGAGCTGAGGATTAATTGAGCGGGGAGCGAACAGTAGATTGTCAAAACAGATCAATACCCTGCTGGAGTGTGTAGCTGGTGGCTGTCTTGGATTTGCTTTTGTGCAGAGCAGAGGCTCCTTCAGAAGACCTCAGATAATTGACACAAATGGAGAGATGGGATCGAAGGCACAAAAACAAAGCCACGCACATACAGTCCCACATTAGAATGTATTTTAAGGAAGTGGCTGAAGTTTGATACTCTGAGAAGCAGGGACGGCATGGGGGGGGGTGGCGTTCCTGTGTAATGAGCTGAAGTGGAGGCTTGCTGATGAGCTTGCTACTTAATTCATTTAGGTTTGTTTATGTATGTGTGTGACAGAGAGAGAGAAAAAAAGCGAGTCACGGTGGCACATTTTTAAAGTGCTTTGCTTCGTCGGGACACACGGGAAAGTGCTTGCGTAGTCTTCAGAGTTCAGGGTGAACTCCATTTAATGGTGAGTGTGTCTCCAGGGAGAGTCTCTAAATGGGACAAAAGCAGACTGTGTGTGGAGGAAGAGTGGTTCCTTTCTTTTAATGGCTTCAGAGACGCTTCACTGAGTTTACCTCACCTGTCATGAATTGAAGACTGCATATTCTTCTAGGATGCATCAGATATATCAGAATTTCAATTAGCATGTAAGACAAGACGACTATGGCGCCATTGTATAACTACATTAGTTATTTAACCCATAGAACATGAGCGGCATGGGTCCGTGCCAGAAATGCAACAAATGGTAAATTATAGTCATACGACAAAAAAAGTTCCCCCAGTTTGTGTTGATGCTTGAGGTGTCAGATTTCATGGTGAGCTTTGTTTGGTGTTCCTATGCCACGTAGAACAAAAGTGTAATTTAAAAAACATGTAACGATAACACGGGTCAACAGGTCAGAATCATCAGAGATACGTTTATGTGGGTTTTTCCTGCTGATTTCAAATGTGTGTTTAGTTTTTCCTGCACATACAGCTATTTCTGAAGCTAGTTCTATATTGCATGATAGTTGGTATAATTAGCAAATAATAATCATATGCTAAGCATTTTTGAAGAAACTGTGGTATCTGACCGACACTGATCGTTATATCTATGCCACAGTGAAGTGAAAGTGACCATTTGTCATACGTGAACACACCACAGCACACAGTGTGAACAGCACGAAATTCAACCTCTGCATTTAACCCATTCACCAAGTGAAGCAGGGGACAGCTACGAACACAGCGCCCGGGGAGCAGTGTGTGGGGACGGTAACTTGCTCAGGGTACCTCAGCTTTGCCTAGCGGTCTTGGGAATCGAACCTGGACTTTCTGGTCGCTGGGCGAATGCCCTAACCACTAGGCTACCAGCTGCCTCAGTGCAAAGACAGTGTGCACCTGTCTGACTTTGCACTGAAAATATTGAAACAGTTACTTGATTGGTTCCTGCGGTGTAATAAAAACCTGCTAGCAAGTCTATTGCAAATCTAATATTACTCATAATTCAAAAAGTTGATGTGCCTGAAAAAAACTGAAAGCAGATCTGAAATCAGCATGAAACACTGGTTTAGAAAAGTGTGTTGTGGTTTCTGATGATTACCTGTGCTCCTGGAGTTTTAAAAACCGCACCATGCACAAAATGGCCATAAAGAAGAAAAATGTTTGAACTTTCTGGACAGTCTCTGCCCACAAGTGGGTGGAGAAACCCCATAGAGAGAGGGGCTCCAAGGAGAGGGGCAGAGAGAAAGAGCAGCAAACACCAGCATGTAGGAGAACAAACTCCGGTTCTAGACTGTTTTACACTGTTTATATTTACTGAAACAGAGTTTAAAGGCCAAGCTGTTATTTTGAATCAGGAAAGCACAATGCTGTGTGTACCTCTGAGATTGCCACTTGCTTTGGCTCTGTTACTTTTTTGTCTTAGGCCCTGTTCGCTCTACACAGCTTTGGTGGTCTGATCACTAGTGGATAAGTACACCAGTCCACACCTGGCATGAGAGAGTTCCCATATTCATTTCAAGTGAACACTTGTGTGTTTAATGGCATACAGAGCAAGAAAATGAGATTCAATCACATCATTTCCATTTTCCACAAACCAAAAGGTGCTCATGTTTTGATCCAACGAAAGGAAACAGTTGGTCCATCGATGTGGCCCAGGACACGTTTGTGGTGATCTGAGCCTCATTTGGCCAGATTTTTTTAGCAGTGTGAACACAAAGAGTATTCTCCCTTCATCCTGGGTTTGGTCACACCTGTACATAGTACATGCCCACTTCTGAACAGGGCCTTAATGTCTCAGAGCACTCTATTAGTAATACTCTCTCTTACATTCTGTAGGAAAGACATAGGTCTACAGGAACCGTGCTCTGCCTGAACTGTACTGCGTTTGCACAGAACTTCCAGCACGCTTTGATCTTCCAGTGTATTTGAGTCCGGAAACAGAGTTTCTGACTCAGTTCTCTCCCACTGTTTATGACCAGGTTTCGTCCCAAAATCACATCCATGGAGTCGAACCAGTGGAAAGTTTTTCTGTCAGAGCTGCTTTTGTTACTGTGGTCTTTTATTATCTCTAGTCTTGTTTGAGTTTAATTTTTTCTCAGTTAGCGTGGTTATGATGTTCTGGGCACTTTCATGTTTCTCAGTGTTAATCATCTGCTGTTATTTTATTGCATTTATTTTCACTTGTATTGCATTACCACTAAGTCACTTTCATAAACCTTTTTGAACAACTGATCTGCTGGTACAGTACACTCAATCTTTACACACTGCAATATCAGTGTTGCACTGTTATTTTGTTACAGTAGTGTTCTTGTCCTTGTGTTGCACTATTAATTATTGTCTATTTTATTTTTCTGCTGTTGAATTAGATTCTCTCTTGTTTCACTGAGCATGCTACTTTTCCCTCTCTTACATTTATCTTAAAGATAATATATTAGCATTATAGAAAATTCCAACTAAAATGTATGTTCCAACCAAACAGACAGTATTGCTTGTACTTACTATTGGTATTTTTAATCTCTGTTGTTTGTGGGTTTTTGTTTTTGTTTTTTCATGTGGGCAGTAAAAAAATTGCCTTTTTCCAATGCTGTGATGACATTTTGACCAATCAGAGAGCAATGATGCATTCAGCTCGGCTGCAGCCCACTTTTAGCCCTGCCGTCGAGCAGCTCAGGTACGGGTCACTTTACTTAAAATGGAAAAACATTTATTCACAGTACAACACGGTTCCCTCTGCCAGTGGGAAAAACGCCAGCATTAACACCAGTTGTGGCATTTGACACAGGGGTAGTAGGGTTCTCTAGTGCTTAATTTATCTGTCTGTTTCTAGCCTGCATTCTGTGCTTGTGCAGGCATCTCCAGTGTTTTTGTTGTCAGCTTGTGTATATCTTGACAATGTGACATGTATTTAACATAACGTATGTGTAGATAGAGATCCTCTTGTGTGTATTACTCGCCAGCATTATCACCTATATTCAAAAGGCATGTATATGTTTTACATCCTGTACAGGCTTGTGCTTAATTAGTCTTGAGGGGCTAGACGTGTTCTCATATTGAGAGTACACACCTGGAGACTGTTAAGCTTTTGATGCTACACAAACAAGGATACGCCCTATATTAAACTCGCCCCCTTTTACTTTGGTCAGTGCTCTTTTAACTTTTAGAGGAATCACACAAGCAAAACAAGCGAGCTAGTAAAACAGTTTATTTTTACCACATGTGTGTTCTGTGCAAAATGCACAACTGCATTCTCAATTGACACATTGGTGTATTTTAGACAATAATACAACTGCACTATTATTAAAGCCCTTACTTTGAGCAGAAATTTCATATTTTCTTTATTCTTGCCCATATTTAGCCTCAAAACATTCAGGATCGTCCCCAGATATTCTTGTTATGGCCCTAGACAGACTATAGTAGATCCAGGACAGACTACAATATATTTGATGGACATTCAAAAGTTTCAAAAGCTTTTTTAGTTTTTTAGTCACTAGGGGTGCAATTTTGTGTGAACCTCCATATACATATTTTGAGGGACGTTCAGAAAGTTTCCACACTGATTTAACTCTCTTTAGGATTTAAACAAATTACAAAAAATTGTATCCATTTTCACTTTAGTAGAGTTTTCAGCATAACAAAAGTATAATATTTGGAACCAACACTGTACTTTGTAGTGTCAAAACACTAGCGATAAGCTAAGACTCATTATGGAATTATGGAACCGAATGATGCAGTAAAATACAAAAGCGCTATACAATTTTATACAGTAAATGTTGTACTGCAGTGTCCCTTAAACAAACTAAATCTGACATTTTGGTGTTTGCATAAGTTGCATCAAATCTGATCATAGAAATATTGATCACTGGCATCAGCTCAGAAATACACAAGTGTGTCTTATTGGTTTTATTTTTGGTTGATGCCTGTGTCACGAGGAATATACTGACACACAAATTCTGGGCTTCTGCCAGGAATCAATTTCCACTGACTACAGCAGCTTTTAGACCTCTTAGACTTATTACATTTAGAATATGAATACATTCCCTATTCGTTTGCTATATCCAGCCATTACGAGGATGGGTGCGACTACAACAGAATTCTTACTTGCTGAAGTTCTCCCGGTCAGAAGGCATTCAGTACACAGAGCGTACACTCAATATAAACAGATTATTTAACATGCAGGCAATACATAAAGGCGATAAAAAAAGTTCTATTCGGACAGTTGACCATGACCTACACTATATGGACAAATGTAGTGGGACATTTTTTTTTTTAAATTGAATTCAAGTGACCCCTTACTACCAGTGAAGGACAATCTTAATGCTTTATCATACCAAGACATTTTGGACAAAGTAGGGCTGGGCAATTAATCGAAAAGTAATCGAAATCGACATTCAGAACCTATAATCGATCAAATTTTTCCAGGTTGATTATTTCGATAACTTTCCTTTTAAAAACACTACCGCTATGTTACGTTATTCCGCCGACATGTGGAGCATGGAGAGAGCTTAAACACTGGAACAACTGAGCAACTTGTCAGTGAACTATGAGGGCAAAAAAAATTAATAAAATAATCGTTCATAAATCGTAATCGAGTTAAAAAGTTCAATTAACCGAGATTTTGATTTTAGGCCGAATCGCCCAGTCCTAGGACAAAGCCATGCTTCACACTTTGTGGACACAGGACACAGTTTGTGGAAGATCCTTTTCTATTCCAGCATGACTGTGCCACAGTGCACAAAGCGAACGCATAAAGATGAACTGGAACAAAGACTGTGATCCAGGCCTTCTCGTCCAACATAAGTGTCTGACCTTATAAATGCTCTACAGAATGAATGGACACAAATTCCCACAGAATTCCAAAATCTTGTGGAAAGCCTTCCAAGAAGAGTGGAAGCTGTTAAAGCTGTAAAGGGCGACCAACTACATGTTAATCAATGTATTTTATTGCAGCGTCATTAAAGTCCCTGCTGGTAGAACGGTCAGGAGTCCCAATACTTTTGCCCATCGTGTACATGCAGATAAAGTAGTTCTAGCAGTTCAAGCTGTGGTTATTGGACAATAATGTACAGAATGTACAGGAAAGTCAAGCAAAGTAACTTGCTGCACTTGGCCATTCTGGGCAACTTTTACATGATGATCATGGCTGTATGTACTATATGACCAGACGTGTGACAAAAAGTAGTACAAAGATGTTAACCTTTATCTGTCCGAAGGTGATATACATTTATTAATGCAGTAGACACATGTATCCGTAAGTCTTGGAGTTCCCTTGCCGCTTCACAGTGGTTTGGTGGTTTCCCCACTCTAAAACACCTGAAAAATTTCATTAGCTAATTGCCAAGTCCTTGGTGAGTCGAGATGTGTGTGTTAGAGCTGCGAAAACATGAAACTGCAGAGTGGGGCTGAAACAGTGAAACCCTGAGCTTGGCAGTGAGTACAGTATTCTGACTAATGAATGAGTGTTCTATGTGAGACCACTATTGATTGATGGTAACTAACTGAGGACCCTTACCTTGGACTTTATGTAAAACTTTGCCTCTCATCCGGGTCAAGCAACATTTGACACATAGTTGGAGAGAAAGAGAATGGTTGAGAGACCTTTCAAATGTCTTGACAGAGAGAGAGTGCCTGAGACGGGCAAAAAAATCCTAAATTCGAAGTAACAAACAGAACAAAAATAACAGCATGCTAATAAAACTGATTTCCAGACACAAAAGCTCTGGTCAGTTATATAAAAACGACCTGTGTGACTTTGTTGTTAAATATAACCAGTCTCTGAATGCTGCTACGCGTACAGTCATTTCCATAAATGGTGTAGTCATGGCATAGTGGGTATATAACACTGATTTTATAATAACCACACTATCACACTTTCTCACAGAAATGCATGTTCTGGTTTGACTAGTTATTGCTCATGTATCTCTTATTGCTTAAAACATATATTGTTAGCGACTCTGATGCAGTGGTCATTGCTGTTTTTGCGGTCCAGTCATGCAAAAGGATTGTGGAGTCTTGAGCTTGCTTATCACTCGTCTGCAGCTGGGTTTAAGGTTTGGAATTATCTTTTGTTATCCCAATAGAACGTCTGCAGATTGAGTAGAATCTGACCTTACCCATAAAAGGAAAACTGCTAAAAATTTCTGCATATTTCAGTCATGGTTGTGCTCCAGTACTCCAGCGTTTGTCTCAAAGTGAATGTGTTCGCTTAGATTCAATGTAAACAGCTGCAGCAAAAAAAGCATCATCAGCATGATGTAAAAACACTGTGCGCCGCCCCACCCCCACTCCTTCCCCTCATCCCACTCCTTCGCCTCATCTCCATTCCCTCTTCCCCACATCCCTCTCATTCCCAGGAACGTCAAATGACATTGGGTGTGATATTATTGCAAACTGCATGGCATGGCACTCTTTTAATACTATTTTTAATCTTTCAATATTTTAAATGTGGGTCTATGTTTTCCAATAGTAAAAGGTCAGGTAGTGAAAAATAGCAATAATCCTACTACTAATAATAATGCATTCTATATATTGGCATCTTTTAAGGTACCCAAGGACACCTTACAAAGCATAGTAACATACAATGCATTTAAAAAATGTAATAGCATAAGCTGAGAGAGAATATGCAAGTTTGTTGGAAAAGGGGATTTGAAGATCGGAAGAGTCTCAATATTATGGATGAACAGAGCTCCAAAGGCAAGGTTATATAAATTTTTTTATACTTGCTCTTGCCTATTGAGATGTAAACGTTATACGGAATGATGTGAGTAGTTAAAAGTGTAAGTTTCTCGTTCTCAATTCACAGTTTGTTCGCAGCCGGAGGCATGTGTGCTTTTCCACATATAACTAAACTGCATAATCATCACTGAGCTGAATTAGATAACCGACAAATCCTAATATTAGATCCATAATGACTTTGTAATTTGTGACCTTGTAACCCTCATTTGTCAGTAGTAATTCAGTACTGCTTTTCCAGCAACCATCCAGTTGTTGCATTAGTGTCCAGTTTCTGATAAGATGTTATCTCAGGAGGTTTATTCTAAAGTAAAACCTACTATAACCCCAGAGAAAATGAATCGTGTATGACATTTTTTTGCGTTCCCCATCTTTCCCTTGTAATGCATGTGTGCTGGGTCTCCCCCTAGAGTTCTTTTCTTGATCCCAACTGCTTCTGCTCCCCCTCTTTTTCTTTCTCTTGTTCTCTTGCTCTCCAAACCTCCTCCTGTTGGAGCAACGTGGGCCGCGCTTGCTGCCGTGTTACATAACGAGCCCAGATAGTCAGATCTCCCTCATTGTTTTTTCGCCAAGCTCTCTGCAGCTAATGCCGCCGTGCCTGTCACATCCTTCATCCTGCCTCACGCTTGAGCTGCAGTTGCATGGCCCCGGGGTGCTGGGAGCTCCACACAGAACCGTGCACTCCGAGGGGATGGGAGGAGAGACACAGGCTCCATCTAACCAAGGAGGACACGACGTGTTTGACAAACCACCATAAGGACCGGGCGCATCTCGTGTGTGTGTGTTCAGATGGGTCATGGAGATTTGTGTACGAGTGGTCGAGATCCCCCTCCAAGCCTCTTTGAATTGGACACACAGCTCAACCTGAAACGATAACGCTACTAAGAAGGTGTTGTGTAATGTTGTTGTCGACACTAGCCGCTCTGAGTCTTCTGCAGAGGATTGTGGAGCTACCTGAGGCTTTCAATTAGCTGTGGTTAAAACCTGGAAAACAGTGTGGCTAATTGTCTGGGCAGTCCTAGTCAACACGCTTGAGCTGTTCCTGAATCTGTCAGGACCACTGTTGCCACTGATCTCTCTCTCTCAGTTCTACTGTTTTACTGTAACATATACACTGCATATTTAAATACTCTAATTCATACCAGATAAGGTACTTTTAGAAATTGTATAATGTATCAGGTATTTGCAAAAATAGTCGTTCAAAAATATTCTGTAAATGTCAATTTACAGTATTTTTAACGGTGACTGAGATTATTCTTGCATTTAATATAATCTAATGTGAATTTGAAATTTGATTTACGTCACATACATAGTACGGCATGCAGTGAAAAGTTGTGTAGTCATTTTCAAGTAGTACTGTAGAATTTGCCAAAACATGAGCCATTTATGTATTTATTTTATATAGCTTGCTACTTGTTCTAGCAAGTTATAAAATATATAAGCAAGTTATGCTGAAGTTAGTTAGATTCCTACCTTCAGTATGCCACCACTGGGTTCCTGAGCAAGACCCTTAACCCCAAGTTGCTCCAGGGAAACTGCCCCGTTTATTTATTTATTGGTCTGACCGGCCAAGACTCCTAGATTGGTGGCCCAACTGACACTGGGCTGGTTCAATCAACGCCACCACTTTCGCTTTGGCCCCTGTACCAGTGTAATGCATTCGTCAAAATGTCAGCACAGGACCACCGGCCCATGAAGCACTCCTCTGCAGCCATTGGTTCTTTTTCTTACTGATACAGGGCTGCTTCAATCATATCTTTAAACAACTCCCCTTTTTGGCACTGTGCCTGTGTCTGTGTAAGTGGATGACGTGAAGAGAGAAAACGTAAAGGGGGCGCAGAGAAATTGCAAGAGAAAACCTGTCAGAACTTCAGGCAGATGCTGCCAAATGTGCCAGAGTTAGAGACCTCTTGCTGCAGGGCCTTCATCAGCTGATGATGATGATGCCAGCGGCGGCAGTGAGCCTGCTGTAAGCTAGACTGCTTTCAGAACACTTAGGCTAGGTTATGAGTACAGGTACCCTTTAACCACCCTTGGTAAATCTGCCATACTAGACAGTTAGTGGTGGTATATAAATAATTGTTTACAAAGTTATGGTGATAACACACCAATAAAACAACTGTTTTATGGCTGTGCTAGTTTGCCTTTGTACATTTATGAATGCTGGTAAAATAAGCTAATAATATCGTCAGTATTACCGCTAGGAGAACGGCTATGTATATTGTGTATAGCAGCTAAAACAACAGACCTTTCAGTTTGTTCTTTTATGTCTTCCATGCTGAACGAAATTGTGTTATTTAAAGTGAGAACATTGTTTCTTAACCTCCATTCGTCAATAATAAAAGCGAAACCACAGTAATTTATCTATTATTGGTTGAGGGTTGAACTTTTGGGGCTTGGTGTTAGAGGCAGCTTTTCTGTAGGTATTTATGAACAATATACAGACATGAAAGGCCTCCACACTTTTAAAAATCTTTTGCTCTCTCACGCACTCTCACATGCGCACAATCACACAATGCCATTCCCCCCCCCCCCCCAAAAAAAAATATTACTTAAAAGATACAGCTGCATAATTTTTGACTGGGTAAGTTGTTGAGTATTGCTTTGTTGAATACTCTTTTTATTGGATACTATTTTGTTGGTGTACACATTCACAGGAGCGCAAAGATGGGTGGTGTGCGTAGTTATATGTGGTTGGACCATTATACCCCAAAATGGCAGGGCTGTTTTTTGGTCTGCCCCGGATGAAAAAATCTGCTAAATGTCGTAAATGTAAACGGTACCAGTTTTATATATAAAACAAAACATTGTTTTTTTTTATTGCTACTGTAATCAGGGTAGTGGTTCCAATGGGTTTTGATACAGCTGTTAAATTATCATTGTCATCATGTACCAGCTTATACATTAAGTATAATATTAAGTTTACTGAGGTCATTAATGATCTCAGTGATTGAGAATCTGTTGGTTTTTCAAAAGGGTTCTGCTGTTGAACCTTTTGGTGTTCTGTAGAACCAATTTTGTTAATAGTGTGTAGTTTTCTGTCACATCTTTATTTATTAGTTGCCTAATACTGTTATTAATGTGAAGATGTAAGCAGCAGCAAAATTTGGGGTGCTGTATTATAGGTTTGTGCCATCTGATTTTTTGATATACCCTGGTTGGTGAACGTGTTTCTGTACTCTAGATTACAGTCACTAGCTTTCACAGTGCTGTTGAATCGAAGTGCTTGTTATCTCCTGAGCAGAATACTAGAACTTGGATAGTAACGAGGCCCAGGCTAAATACGCTTCAGACAAGTGCTTGCTTGAAATGGCGAGTAAGATGTGACAGACATACTTGTAGACATAATGAGAACACTGGACCACGAAGGTTTCGTGTCTGCTTCAGTGGCCTGATTCGGTGATGTCCTCGGTCTTACATCATCCACAGGTCAGCTGCCCCCTGTCTAACATATAGTGGTAAATGTCACAGTAGAGAGAGCAGTCATTCAGCGTCAATTATGTTTGACCTGAACATTGTGTGCCAAAACATGTTTAATTTACCGAATTGTCCACAAGAACAGCATTTTGGTTTTTTCCAGTCTGATCTCATTTTAAGAATTTATATATATATATATATATATATAATTTATTATTATTATTTTTTTCTTTTCTAAAATATGGAAGCTGACCAGGGGAAAAACAAAAAACCTTCTTAGTGGTTGGAGAATTTCAGATTAGGGTTTGGATCAGGCTTAAAAAACATTCGCCCTCAGTAAGAGTCAGAGCACTTTATTCTCAATAAATTACACAAATACTAAAAACTCGAACACTTTTACAGAAGAATGTTCATTTGGTTATTTTGCATTGAGAAGCATTGAGATTGGGTTAAGGCAGGAAACAATACTTTCTTTTAAAGAATCGTTTTTGCCATCAGTGAGTTAAAATCAGAGAGACTTTATACCCAAATGGGGCACTTGGCAAAATATTGAAATAAATATTATTACAAAATAATGTTCATTTGGAAACATGTTTAAATCAAGACTCATAGGGTTTGAATCCGGGTAGGAAACTATTTCTTAATTGATCCTTTTTGCCACCAGTTCATCAGAATTGGAGGCACTGTATTCTGAAATGGGGACACTGTCACGTTCCCCTCCTGCATGCGTGTAGAGAAACTGAGAGCGCCAGTGGAGACAGACATGCTGGACATGATACGGGGGCCTTCAGGAGAAAACCAAAAGAGGAATACTCGGACTACTTACTACAGAAGGGGGACCGTACATTAGGTCAGCGAACTCAATACCACCGTGTCTGAATAAGACACGGTGCAAACACTAAATACAATACAGAAGGGGAACTGGACCAATGAGAGACATGAGGTGATTACCAGGGGATACACATCAGGTGACTGGGAAGACACATACCTAC
>JBBPDC010000001.1:377961-398737 GCA_037974485.1 Hemigrammopetersius urotaenia | reverse complement strand
TTTACAATCATTGGTTTTGTTTGTGTAATAGATATTTGCTCAAACATTGGTGTTTGCTAAGCAATAGATAATTATTTTACATTTCTGTTCTCAATTTGTTTTTGTTTTTTAATTAAAAAACACAACAAAAAGTACAGATAAGAGTACTGTTAAAGTACCGAACCGATAAGTGGTATCGATAGAAGTAGTAATACCGTTAAAACCTTAACGATACCTATCCCTAGTTAGGAGTCTTGTACAAGGGTAAGAATTGAACCCCACTGTCCTGCTCGGAAGGCAGTGATGTTATCCACTACACCAACCATCAGTAAAATGTATTGTCGCTGTTTAACAGTAAGTTAAAGTAAACATGTTTCTGTTGGTTCATTCTCACAACATAAAGGGCATCTGGTGTAGGCAAATTATGTAGAAAAAAATAAAAATAATTAGTGGTTTTCTTTGGAAATTGATAATATATCTTTATGTATAATAAAGCATTAGGGAGTTCAGTTTCAGTTATAGCTACATTCTTTAACATGAAGTTTCCAACATGTAAAGATAACCGATTTTCATTGATCCAGGCTCCGCCCACAGATGGGCTCTTTCATAGCAACTGTTGCCAGGTTGGACAAACTTTATGGAATACTAGTAAAAATATGTAGTGTATGCCTTGATTTAAAAAAAAAAAAGCATGGGATAGTAATATTTAATGAGCTTTATTTTGATTGTATAGAAAAGTTGGTGTCAATTTTAGTTTATAGAGAAAAATCTAGAGTTATATGTTGTAGCTCAGTAGAACAGAATCTAAAACCGGAATCTTAATGTAGAGACTCTGTGCAACATTATACTGGTCTGATTTTAATCATTTCTTCCTCAACTGAGTGAGATGTTTTATCGATGTTAGGCTAGTCCGACCTCACAAGGGTTGCTATGGGAGGACTGATTTGTGGACAGATCAGGGCTTGACAGTGTCTTTATATTAATGAGAGTTGGTGGAGATGTAGATTAACCGATTAACCAATTACAGTTGGACATTAAACCTGACTTTAAAGTGACTTTCTAATAACATCCAGCAGTGTCACACTATTGAATGTTTGATATTTGGGGGAATAACTTTGGTTTGGCTCTCGCGTGGTTCAGACAACAGTACTCCCTTCAGGTTCAGCCAAAAAAGGCAGAACAGAGAGGAACATTACATTCCTCAGAGCAGTTCAACAACTCTGCCTGGACCAGTGAGCCCTAGACCTTTTTTCCTTTTGGTTCTTTTCACGCAAATTAGCAAAACAGTCTCATAAATCAAATTTTGTGAGCAGGCCATCGTTGCATTGCTTCCATTGCTTCCATTACGTTGTGCGACAGGCGCTCGCTGCTCCGTGGTGCGATACGGAGGCAGGCCGGCCAAGATAAACCGCATGTGAGCAAGTGAACCTTTTCCATTCCCATAACACACTGAACGTCCTCTGGAAAATCAGCTGAAAGAATGAAGTGTGAGGAATGAGTCTCTCTCTCTCTCTCTCTCTCTCTCTCTCTCTCTCTCTTTCTCTCTGTCTCTCTTTCTCTCTGTCCCTCTGTCTCTGTCTTTCTCTATTTCTGTCTGTATGTCTCTCTCTGTCTCTGTCTCTCATTTTTTACTGTCTATCTCTTTCTATCTCTTGCCTTCTTCTTGCTGTCCCCCTTCCCTCTCTTTCTTCTTGCTGTCTATCTCCTCTTTTCTTTTTTCTTCTTACTCTTTCTTCTATCTTCTCTCCCTTTTATCTTTGTTTTTCATCTTCTTTCCTTTGTTCTCTCTTTCTCAGATTTTAATTTTTCTTCTTTATCTCGTTCTCTGCTGTCCCTCTCCCCTCTCCTTTCATTTCCCTCTCTTATCTACATTTTCCCTTCTCTCTTTCTCCCTCTTTCCTCTTTGTCCTTCTCTTCTCTCTGACTTTGGCCATTTTCTCTCTCACCTCTATTTCCCCTCTGTCTTCTCTTTTTCCTTATCGTCATTCCCTCTTATCGCCCTTCTTTTTTTCCCGATATTTCTCCCTCTTTCCCAGATTTCTTTCTTTTCTTCTTTATATCTTTTCTCTCTTCCTCTGCTCTCCCCTCGCCTCTCTTTTCATTCTCCTCTCTTATCTTCATCTTCCTTCCTCTCTTTCTCCCTCTTTCCTCTTTTTTTATCTCTCTGACTTTCCTCCCTCTCTTTCTTACTTTCTTATTACTCTTATCTCTCTCTCTCTCTCTCTCTCTCTCTCTCTCTTTCTCTTTCTCTCTCTCTCCTTCTCTCAGTTTCTGTGGACGTTTTAGTGAGCCGTTCAGGGTGTGGAGATTTTGTGGCTGGTGTGAATTAGTCACTGCTCAAACAAGCGCAAATCTCACAGGCAACATTGCAGTCCGGGGGCTTCTCCAACGGAAAAATAACTCTGGCTGGAGGCGTGGGAAGAGGCCGGTGCGTCTCAAACCCTGGAGCTCATATCCCAACTAATCATTTTCTGCAGTCAAACCTTCATGTGCGTGTTACTGAACCTCCACGTGTCTCCATCCAGGCGCGAACATACTTAGGGACTCCTCTGGAAACGTGAAACTGGGAGACTTCGGGGCCAGCAAGCGCATTCAGACCATCTGCATGTCGGGCACCGGCATCAAATCTGTCACCGGCACCCCCTACTGGATGAGCCCTGAAGTCATCAATGGAGAGGGATACGGGCGCAAGGCTGACGTCTGGTAAAAAAAACACAAACATTACTGTCTGATTTCAGTCACATAATACTCACATATTAAGATATTAAGGGTCTGATATTGTATATAATAGAGATCAGTAGTAGATCAGTAACACTGACATATTTCACATGGTAAGATTATTGCTCATAATAAGATGATGCCAAATTTTCAGAATTAGTTCATACTATAATACTGTACAACCCCCTATTGTGACCCCCCAAGGACGACCAAAGGCCAGTTTTATGCTTTTTGATGACTTTAACATAAATGCAAATGCATATTCAGCAATTTAGCTCCGACCCTTCATGATAAAGTTATAAGGAGTGTTTGCAGTCAGAATGGAGATCATTTATGTTTGTCTGTTTTAAAGGCACCGTAACAAAAAAAAAATGTTCATTTGAAAAAAGAATATTACTGTTAGGACCTGGGATTAGGTTAGGATACCTTTTCATCTAGGATGGATTTAAATGCAAAAAGCAGCCAAATTCTCCAAATTACATCATACATAGTAGAGATCAGTAGTAGATCAGTAATGTTAGTCATCTTTCACGTGGTAAGACCGTTGCAGTTAGCACCCAAGAAGAACATTGTACTATATTGCACATGGTAGAATATGTAGCCTTTAATGCAGTGTGGTTGAAGAGTCTGATGCAAAAAATGTCCTTTCTGTCAGATTTGGCTGAACTTTCGAAATTCTGTTCCGGTAAAGACTAAAGCAGCTGTTTTCCTGTCTTTCAGGAGCGTGGCCTGCACTGTGGTGGAGATGCTCACGCAGAAGCCCCCTTGGGCCGAATACGAAGCCATGGCAGCGATTTTTAAAATCGCCACCCAGCCCACAAAGCCCAACCTGCCGGAGGGCGTGTCGGACGCCTGCAGGGACTTCCTGCGGCAGGTGTTTGTGGAGGAGAAGTGGCGGCCCACTGCCGAGGTGCTTCTCAGCCATCCTTTTGTGCAGGGCGGCTTCTGAGGACACTGATGGTCCGGAGGGACCGGGGCCAGATTAACTGACCCGCTGACAATCACCACTCTGCCTTCCAGGGTCATGGGGAACCTGCAAAATCCTCTCTAGCCCACCCAGAACAAACCAGCCTCTTCAGCAGGGGGCTGCGCATTCTCAGACCGCACTGCCCTCCCACACACACGCGCGCGTGCACGCACACATTACTCATGCCATGTTGTGCTTTGGCATTTAGCCTGCCACTGTAAGTCTGTGGTCTGAAGATGCATCAACAGTAAACACACGCACACGTATATAAAACACTCAGATCACAATGGTGGGAGGCCACAGTATGTTTACATCATGCGCCCCCTCATTCATATAGCGATGAATGGTGAAGCTCTATAGTTGCTACTGGAAACCCAAAAACAAGAATGTGGAAATAATACAGTCAGGGATTAGAAACGACTTATTTTTCCTTTTCGGTTTTGAAAGTGGAATCCTTTCACCAAGCCCCCTCTCTGTAACAGGAACCAAATAATTGAACCATTACAATATTACAACACAAAAAACAGATAGAGGTTAATGAAAAGAAAGCTTTTACATTTACAAGGCAGACCTAGTTAGCTTTTGGGTACTGCGATTAAGTGGTTTGCAAATTTTATGGCATGGAAATTGCACAGCTGGCAAAGATTTCCAATAGATATTCACTGACACGCTATGAATCAGAATGAAAAAGCGTCATTGATCTTAGAGGAAACTGCCTATTTTACGACTGCACAGACACTATAAACAAGAACAATATAATATATAAACGCTAAATAAATTAAATAAAAACTATACAAAGAAAATAGATTGACACAAAATGCTGGGAGTTTAATATTATAAATGAAGTCACCACCCAAAGACTTGCATTAATCTCACTCATTTCAAAGGACTTTTTCTTTAAGAAAGTCGCTGCTCTGTCCAATACAACAGCTTTGCCCATCCCTACTGCTCAGATAGCATTCATTAAATCATATTAGTTATCAAATAAAACTTTACATTAATACTGGCAAATACTTAACACAGCTAAGAATTGTGATGATGTTGCAAAAAAGTGCAGTAACAACATTTTTGTTATACGTTACTGTTCAAAAGCCTTGAGCCATAAATACAATTAAATATTAGTATCGCAATTTTATGTATGTCAAAAAACTGACCCTCTCCTTATGACCGACCAGAAGTATTTAGAGGAATTGTCCAATATTTTGGCAAGTTACATCCAAAATCAGGTGCTGATGATGGACTTTTAACCCAAAAAATGGGCCAACAGCTCACAAAATACCAACTACTATTTTCTTTTTACATTAAAGTGCATTTTTTACTGCATTATTTTTTGTTACGTTGTGTTTTCCACACAAAATCGCCAGGGAAAATAGTTATAAATGGTGCCAAGACTTCTGCACAGTACAGCTTATTCCTTTAACACAGTTATTGCCACAATTGATGAAAGTGAGGGGGCCAGAATTGCCGTAGTACACTACCAGTCAAAAGTTGGGAAATCATTTTATTATTTTCTACATTATAGATTAACATTGAAAACAAACAAAATGATGAAGGAACACATGGAATTATGCAGTAAACAAGAGTTAAACAAACCAGAATATGTTTTGTAATCAGGTAATAATGGACTGTTGTCTTTTTACCTAGTGGTTCTTGCTTTAATGTGGAGTAGAACCGTAGTGGAACAGGATCACTAACTGTGGACCAACCCGACCATCACTACTGATGATCCCAAACACATTAAGAAGGAGAGAAACTCCACTAATGAACTCTTGATGAAGAACACCTGTTAATTAAATACCATTCCAGGGCGATTCCTTATGAATCTGAATGAAAAAGTGTGCAAAGCTGTCATCAGAACTATAAGTGATTAATCTACAATGTAGCCGATAATAAAAAACAAAGGAAATCGTTGAATGAGAAAGTGTGTCCAAACTTTTGACTGGTACTATATATTTTATTCCGTGCAGAACATATTAAGTTATTAACTGGTGAACCACATTTCAAAATAAAAGTTACAGTTGGAACTGTAACTAGATATAGTTAACAGTTCAACTGTAGTGTTTCTAATCCCTGGTCACAGAGTAGGAGGTGAGAAATAAGAGCTGGGGAGAAGCCAACTTGCATTTTTTTAATGCAGTGAAATTACACACAAGTCAGACATCCTAGACAAGAGTCCCTTTTCGGTGTGGAGCGGGACTCAACTTAATGACAAGTATACATTATGGCAGTGTTTTTTGTCCAAAAATGTCCACAGCAGTCCCCACCCAGGTCTAATTTGTTGAATGTCTTGAGAATGAATTAGAAATTCGGTGCCGTTCTTCTGGAAAACGCATTCGTTTCCGGAGCAAATCCATACTGTAAGATACTCCGTGGAGTAATTTCTGTTAAGAAGACTGTGTTCGATGGTTAGAATCTAACCTGATAAGGTAAGAATGACACAGACCAGCACATGTAGGACCACCAAAGTGGTGAGTGTGTAAAGCCAGAGACATTTGTGTGCGTTTCTTCGAGACTGCAGCGTCCTCTCGGCTCGTCGAGACTGTGGATGAAATTCCTTTTTTTTCTACAGAGGACAGTTGTTTTGTTTTGTTTTTTTTAATGAAGACTTTTTTTGTTATTGACGTTATAAAGCACTCGTGTATCGGTGAAGTCACTGTAAATTCAAGTCACACGTTTCCATGGCAACTTTTGATACAGTATAACCCTACGGTTTCCACATGCAGGATAATCAGCTGAGATTTTCAAGCTATTTTTATAATTACACACCTTTTTTTTATCCAGTTTTTTTTTTATTATTTTAAAAGGTCGCTTACGGCATCTGAGCAATTGTCCCGACTCGATTGGCTTGCTTTATGTTGTTCTTTCAGTTCAGTCATTCACATAGGAATACCTTTATATTCTCAAAACTAACCAAAGAGAAAGTGTTTCTTTTTTTACTGCAAAGTTATAAATAGCAATTATGACTGTAATGTAATAGTAATTATTTCAACTACTCTGTATTGTAAATGACGCAGTCATATCTATTAGGCTTTTCCAATGTAGAAAATCATGGCGAATCCCTGATACGGCGATTCCCTTATATCCATGTTTTTACTGGAATTGGAAAAGATGATGTACATTACTGCAGTCCCTTTTTATATGAAAACACAAATGTAATTTTCCTTTAAACTTGACTAAGTAAATGTCCTCCAGTTGATTGCAAAGCAATATTGACGAGTGGGCAGATTAATGGGAAATTCCATTCGTTTTTCAGAACTGTGAACAAAGTCACTTTGGGAGGTTTGGTGTGAAACTCTATCCTTGAGAGACTTGAGAGCGAGTCAGAATTCACAGTGGTGGTGAATGGAACCAGATTTCTGAAGAGTTTAGTGCTTCCAAAGACTCCTTGATAGAATATTTTTATTCAAAAGTGCACTGCCTGAGCCATAGTTTTACTGGAATATATTCTGTCTGAAATGTGTCTTCTTAATGGATTTCAACCCAAAGGCCTTTGTTCGGGTGGTTACACCACATTTAAAATCATTTTTTATAATCCATTCATTGTGGAGGACATTTTAAGGCAAAATTTATATTAACATATAAACTGAAGACAAATACAGCTTCACTGGTGAATTTGGATAGTAAATAAAATGGCTAAAGGACATTAAGACCCCGGATTCCATTCACCACCACTTTAAAGAAACGTTAAGTTTCTATACAGTGACTCAATTGAAATCAAACCACTCGGATTGACTTTGTTTACCACTGAATTATGTAAAATGTTGAAAATGTAATAGAATTTCCCTTCAAACATCAGCTGCAAAGAGTGCCTTCTCTGATATTCTCTTTTCACCGAACTAAGACCTGATTCTTTTTTATTTTGTTTATAAAAAAGCATTTAATGTTGGAATGTGCATTCAGTCGTCCTCATCAAGCTGGACCTCTGCTTCGTTCGCCGGTGGAGACCATGAATGATGCTGTATTTGTAATGTGTAGACTTCCTAAGGTGATTGAAAAAAAGATTGTATTGTAAATACAGAGTTTACAGAAAGTCTTGACACCCCTTTAAATGTGTTTTGATAGCATTAGAGCATCGAATCGAGCTCCAATCAGACACCAGCAGGTGTTTTAGACGTTTATTTGATGGATTTGACTGCTTTTGGAGTATACGGCTGATTACCACAGACAGTTCTGAATATTTCGCTGTATTTAACAGTAAACCTGTTTACTTGTATTATACTTATAAATACACACAGAGTTTCACATAAACCTTTCATGTATTCAGCAGCAACCCGTCAGCTTCTGTTATAGTTTCCAGTAGATGTTTAGTTTCTAAGTGGAAAGTTGTTGTCTGTAGTATATGACAGATGCATTCAAATGTTAATTCTATCAGTCAAAACAGCTCAGGCTGGACCAGTTCTGACCCTGATGGTCCAGAATAAAGCAGTAGAGTCATGAAGAAGTGGAAGGACTAGACCTGTACAGTTTTCTGTGGAGGGATTTTCAAAACTGAGTAGTCCTACCAGAACAGGGAGGTGTGACTTAGCCCAGCCGATATCCTTTTATCATTTGCAGCTGAAATGTCCTGTTTTTGAGGAGCAGCTGGTGGCCTAGGG
This sequence comes from Hemigrammopetersius urotaenia, assembly GCA_037974485.1. Taxonomy (NCBI): domain Eukaryota; kingdom Metazoa; phylum Chordata; class Actinopteri; order Characiformes; family Alestidae; genus Hemigrammopetersius; species Hemigrammopetersius urotaenia. Next base: position 390,478 of record JBBPDC010000001.1, on the reverse strand, counting down.
GTTAGGGAGTTGGCCCTGTGATCAGAAGACTGTGGGTTTGAATCCCAGGACTGATTATGGCACCACTGAGGTACCCTTGATCCTCATGGTGGCTGCCCCCTGCTTCACTTCACTGAATAGGCTAAATACAGAGAAAGAATTCCACACTGTTCACTGTGTGCTGTGGTGTGTTCACGTATGGCAAATGTTTACTTTAATTTACACTTTCCTTAACATTTTTTATTCTTCAAAATATAATCCTTTACTCGCCGCTATATACAGTCCAGCTAAGCTCCAAAAACATCTGAAAAAACACAACAGTTCAGCCTTCAGCAGTTTAGCTCCGCTCACTCACACTGAAGTTATAAGGAGTGTTTCAGTACTGACTGTCTTTTGAATGAGGCACAGTGGGAAGGAGCCAATCAGAATAAAGCAGTATTAAAGGCACAGTAGCTAAAGACAACCTGTTCAATTGATAAGGAGGTTGAAAAATTGTAAAAATATTAGAAATATGCAATATCTCTAGGATTCCATGTTGCATTACGTTAAGGAGCAAAAATCTGAAATTTGTAAAACAATGCCCATTAATATCCAGGCCTGAACCTATTGAAAGGGTGTCTAAACTTTCTGTAAGCACTGTAGACATTGTACTGCACTTTTTACGAGATGTTTTATCATATTCTGAATACCTTAGTTACAATATTACCAAAATTGTAGAGCTGAATTTTAGACCTTAAGCGAGAGTAAATGATGGAAAAAGGCCTTGGTGGTTTTCGATAGAGGCTAAGAGAGCTGTCTTTATTGCCTTGATGACAAAGCCTGAACACATTTATTCAGAAAGTGATTTTGTACATTTGAATAAATAAATTAAATGTTGAAAAACAACGAGATCTTGTCTGTGGCTTTAATCTGTAAACGCTGTCGATTGGGGACTAGTTTGACTTTATGAGCCCTGTATGTAACCCTGACTTGCTCCTGAGTGCTAGAAAATAGAATAAATTGACAAATGTAGACCAGTGTAAGCAATTTAAATAAGCAACACATATTGACTAAATTGAATGTATCTAAAAATATTTACAGTGGAAAATAAATACATCCACATATGCTAATGGAAAAAGGTCATATGCTTTATAGTGCAGATATGAAAAGTGCTGTTGAGTGCCAGTCAGGCTCTTCCACACCGAATGCATCCAGCCAGCTTCCTTTCTGCACTGGGACACAGTCAAGCTGGGATAGAAAAGGTTCATCCCCAAACTGTGTCCACAAAGTTGGAAGCACAGCATTGTCCAAATTGTCTTGGACTGCCGAAGCATTAAGGTCCTTCACCGGAAGAGGTTGCCTGAATAATAAAAGGTGTGTCCCAATATACGGTATATGTGTATGTGTATATATGACAAGTTTAAATAATCTATAAAGTATGATTATTTAAACTAGCTCAAACTTACAATCTAGTGCGACCCAATACCATTGTCCATATAGTGTGTGTTTAAATATACATCTCTCTCTCTCTCACTCTGATGGACGTTTGTGTAAATAAAAAGCAGGCAAATTTAAACGTATTTAAACAGCAAAAGAGTATTGTATGTCTTGTTTAGGTAACCTCGCGCCTGCTCGTGCAGGAACACGTGGACGCCCTGTGTAGATTCTGAGTGGCACGTGAGTTCTCCGAGTGGAAAGAGGAGGTTCTTCAGACTTCTGGTTGTGCGTCTGTTCTGATCTCCTGACCTTCTCCAGAAATGAGCAAGGCCCGGACCGTGGTGTGTTTACTGAGGAACGACCTCCGCCTCCACGACAACGAGGTAAAAATAGAGAAAAAACTGGAATATATAATTTCAGACGATTTCTAGAGTTCCTGGCATGTTTAAAGGTTCTACTGCTCGGTTATTTTACTTACCGCGGAACTGTATTTCTCCTTTAATCATTTAAGCAAAGCCAGATTTTAGTAGCTTATGTTTTGAAAAAAGTCCTAATTTTAATCTTGAATTATCTCCATTCTGTAAGAAATCCAGTGTTGTGAAACCTCTTATGTTTATTAAACAGACTGAGATCTTTCTGCACTCTCATTGGTCTTCGTGTCACAGTGGGCGTGTCACTTCTGTAGTTTGATTTCCATTGGTTGTTCAATTCAATTCAAAAAACTTTATTTGTTCCTGGAATTCCGTCAGCAAACCCCAAGGAACGACGGTGGGGGGTGTCAAGCCCCCACCTCGGACCGCGTAGGGCCCCCAAACTGCTAAGAAAGGCTCTGCTTAGAACACACGCTGACAAGTGTTCTGTAGCCGGTTTCTGTGCTGCATGCTCGTGGAAAGGAACCAGCAGATGATGGAGAATGAGATGACATTCTCTATGAAGGAATAGTAAATAGGAATAGTCTTTCCAATGTCTTTCCTGACTCCAAAGGAATTGAGCTTCCCAATGGCGTATAGCCACCGATGACACTTTCTGAAAATCTCCTCTGTGTTGGAAGAGAATTCCAGCAAGTGGTCAAAGATGGTGCCTAGATATTTATACTAGACGAAGGTGGAAACTGCTGCCGGTCCCTCTGCTTGTTGGTGAAAGTCACCACCATCTTCTTGGTTTTGCTGATGTTCAGTACCAGACATGAGGTGTCACACCAGTCCACAAACTCCTGCAGAACCTCTCCATGGCTGTGTGAGGGGCCTGACAGCAGAGACAGGAGGACCGTATCTTCACCAGATGACAGTTGGGCTGGGTGGGTCTGCTGTTGGCCGTGTATAAGATGAAGATCAGAGGAGACAGTACCCAGCCTTGGGTAAACCTGATCGAGGTATAACGGAGGTCAAAGAGAATGTTGTTAACCAGTACTCTCTGTGATCTGTTGGTCAGAAAGTCCAATATCCACTGGGGGTCTTTATGACTATGCATGTGATAAATTAAGAATCTTGAGTTTTGTCTTTGGAAGTGTGTGTGATCTATACACAATTCACACACACTATATGAAACAAAAGTATTGGGACACACCTGTTTTTCAGGGTGTGGGCTAGTGATGGACAATCTTAATGCTTCAACAGATCAAAAGACTTTGGACAACGCCAGGCTTCATAGTTTGAGGAAAAAACATTTTTGTTTCAGCATGACCATGTCCCAGTGCACAAAGCAAGCTCCATAAAGACATGGTTGGATGAGTTCAGTGTGGAAGAAACTGAATGGCTGCACAGAGCCCTGACCTCAACCCCATCCAACGCCTTTGGGATGCACTGGAACAGAGATTGTGAGTCAGGCCTTTTGACACAGCACTAGTCCATGACCTCATAAATGCTGTACAGAATGAATGCACACTAATTCCCACAGAAACGCCTTCCAAGTATAGTGGAAGCTGTTACTCGGAGGCAGGAGGTTTGAAAGTAGCCAATTCGAGGACGCAATTTATTTCTCCTTGCTGCTGACAGTCCAGAATTTCCCCCGTGGAGCGTCTTGAGTGTTCTTATGTTTTTCGTTTTGTTACAAGCTCTGTATTTTTATTACTGTAAATGAAATGCATTTGTTACTGTATTTACTTATACCAAAGAAAACACCTGTGCACAAATTACAGTACAGTCTATACAGGGTATCAGAATCAGTATTTACATTCTAGCACTGTGGGAGTTCTGTACAGTACAAAGACTCATTACATTTTCTTTCAGGGTAATATATTAAGCTGAGTTTAAAATGAAATTAATGTCTTTTGGGAGCATAATTGGGGTTTACATTATAAAAACAGGCATGTTTAGTCATTTTTTTACCAGGTTTTTTTTTTTACCACATCCCAACAGTGTCATTTTTCGCTGTATGTGGGAGCTTTTGAAACATAACCCAGGTGCTTACTGTATATATCTTACCATGAGGTAGCAGTAACAGCATGAATGTTTGAGAATGTTTAATCACTGCAAAATCAGCATATTTGTTTCTATTCATTATGCTGAGGCTGCAGGTGGTCATTTTTGAGCTCTCTTTTACTTTATAAGGAAAACAAATACTACTGGACTAACACTGGTAAGCCCAAGCTCTGGACATTCAATTAAAATTTAGTACAGTATGTGATTCAAGCATGACCACAGTTTGGAGGAGAACTTAGTTCACCTGTCATTATTTTACCTGTCATTTTTTTCCATGATGTTGTATGTCCTGTTAGGGTGTTGTGATGTTTGACCCATGTGTGATGGTTGAAAATGGTGTTCAGAAATGTTGAATCCAGATGTTCCTCTGTTCCTGCAGGTCTTCCACTGGGCTCAGAGGAATGCTGACCATATTGTTCCTCTTTACTGCTTTGACCCGCAACATTACTTGGGTACACATCATTTTAACTTCCCCAAAACTGGCCCCTTCCGTCTGCGCTGCCTCCTGGACAGTGTGAAAGACCTGAGAGCCACTCTGAAGAAAAAGGGCAGGTAAAGAACTCTTTACAAAACACACACCTTCAGAAATCCACAGCTGCAGTCCAGCACAATGATTTCCTTGCTCAGACACACCTGAATGCCCTCAGCTGTTATTGACCTATTGGGTAGAGAGAAGAGAGAAGCCCCTCCAATTAGAAGGTAATGAGTTCAAGTCTCAGTACTGCTAGCAGTACCACTGAGGAACCCTTGAGCAAGGAACCGTCCCCACACCCTGCTCCTCCGCCACTGCATTCCTGGCTCCCTGCTGCTTCTCTTGGTGAATACGGGACTATAAGGGTTTTTTTTAGTAGGAAAACAAAGAAAATAAAGCTCAGCATGACGTCTGACACCTCGAGCATCAACACAAACTAGGAGAACTTCTATATAAGTAGCTGTTTAGCTGTATGATGACAATTTATCACTTGTTGAGCTTCAGACAGGGATCCGTACTGCTCATGTTCTAAGAGTTAAGGTTGTGTTTAGTAGGGATGGGAAATGTGATGATATTGTCACTGTGATCAATCTCAGTATCAGTATACAAGGGTATTATCTCTACTTAAAGAGCAGCGGTTGCCAGTGATGGTCTTGGGACCACCTGCTCTGCATAGTGTATTTTATTCTCATAACAAATTGATCAAATTAACAAGCCAATTAATAATTAATAAGCTCATTATTAAGCCTTTCCTGTGTTGAAGTGGGTGTTTTTAGAGCAGAAAAAACCCCAAATAGGCCTGGGTCGCTGTTGGTCTTAAACACTGAACAATTGTTTGACAGATTTAGACCAATTATAGACCAGTTATTAACAGCAACCACCACTGTACAGCAAGTGTGCAGTAAAACCTTCCTTTTTTGCGAACAGAATGCAAAATGAAACATTATGGTCATTGTACTTTGGTTGTAAACCTAAATATTGTGTTTCCAAAATGACCTGTAATATAGTGATGATGTGTTTGTGCCATATTCTCACCCTTAGTGTAGAATGTGTGTTTTATGTGCAGTAATCTTATAGTCCGGCGTGGAAAGCCTGATGAGGTTGTGAGTGATTTGATCAAGCAGTTGGGTTCGGTCAGTGCTGTGGCGTTTCAGGAAGAGGTGAGTTTTTACCAGCTGTCGTTTCTTCTTCTACAAGATGCAGGTCACTGTCAAGCAGCCGCTGAATCATTCTCATTCTCCTCCTGCTGAAGGTGACTTCAGAAGAAAAGAGAGTGGAGGAGAAGCTGAAGCATGTGTGTTCCCAAAATAAGGTCAAAATTCAGACGTTCTGGGGGTCCACCTTATACCACAGAGACGACCTGCCTTTCTGCCACTCTGGAGGGTAAGAGGTTAACTAGAAAATGTTGAGTGTGATTGCGTGGTTGCTATAAAACCAGTGTTTGGAGAGACACAAACATCAGTTTTACAGCCAAAAACATTTCCGCAAAATTATTCTGCTCACAGTGTGGATTCACACCTGCAACTCTTCATTCAGCGCAGCATTTTACCACTGATCCACCGTGCGATGATTAACTTGTCACTTATCAAACCACTTGTGGTTAAGGAAAGCTGAAAATGGGTGGACCGTACCATTCTCGCTGAAAACTGGTGGGAAAAGTATGCATAGCCATGTTCATGAGCTGATTACTTTTAATTAAACCACAATAAAGAAAAATCTGAATACACACGCACTACAACAGATATTAATGGATGTTTTCGCTATGGAACCATGCCAGTATTTCAAAAACTGTAGCAGTTCAGTGGTAAGAAGATCTGGAAACGGGGTGTCTGTGTGTCTGTGCGTGCGTGTGTGTGTGTGTGCTGATTCCAGGCTTGTTTTTATCAGGTCTTGCCATGAGGTGGCAGTAACAGTATGAATGTTGGAGAATGTTGCACCGCAGCATAATTGGTGCAGCTGGTGGCCTCATGGTTAGGTAGTTGCCCCTGCAATCAAAAGGGTGTGCGGTTGAATCCCAACACTGCTAGGGTTATCACTGAGGTTCCCTAGAGCAATGTACTGTCCCCCCAGACTGCTCCCTGGACACCCCTCGTTGGTGGCAGCCCCTGCTTCAGTTGGTGAATGGGTTAAATACAGAGAAAGAATTTCACACTGTCCATACTGTTCACACTGTGTTGCGTGCTGTGGTGTACACATGTGACTGTAAGGGCCATTTACTTTAACTGGGATATTTGTTTTTATTCTGTATACCGAGGCTACAGGAGTCATTTTGTGTCTCTTACTTTATAAGGAAATTAAACACTAAGAAAGCTCAAACTTACATGTGACTTTTAAGCATGACAGGAGGAGCTCCTGTGTGTGTGTGATGTCAGGGAAATTAATGATTATAGTGAGTTGTATTTTTATGGTGAATTTTTGAATTTCTACACTGAATTTCCCACAGTTCTTGGATTTTACAGTATCGTCCAGAGGAGGATACATTCCCCTTTCAGTCAAAGTTCCTCTCATTGTTTCTTCCTCATACTTGTTCTCTTTATGTTTATCACAGTCCTGATGACATATTTGACCCCCAAAGCTTCATTAAGATATAAAGGCTGTTGTTACCACTGTATTTCAAATACTGACCTTCTCCATTAAATCTATTTTATCTTTTTTTGTTTCTGTCAGGCTGCCGGATGTCTACACTGCGTTCAGGAAGGCAGTGGAGGCCCAGGGGAGGGTGAGGCCAGTCCTGCCCTCTGCAGAAAACATCAAACCTCTCCCTCCAGGCCTCGAGGAGGGTCCTGTTCCTACATTTGAGGACCTGGGACAGACAGGTGATCCTTAGGGATGCAATGATACACACATTTTCATTTTGGAGATCAATATTCAGTTGTAAAAATTGGATGATGGTGGACTTACACTCAGGTCCACCACAAACGAACTTAAACCCAAAACTCAAGAAACCAATAGAAACACAAAGCTCGTTTTCTCGGAGCATGCCGGTTAGCTGAAACACATATTCTAAACAAACACGACTGGCGTGCTCTCAAACTCTCTAGCGGCCGCTGCCGGGCATAACACACAATCGCACATCTAGTTTTCTTGTGGAAATGCATCTAGTTATATGTAACACTTATAGAAGAAAAGGAGAAACCAAAAGCATGAACTTTACATATTTGTTTGTTTGGTTTATTGTTTTTTTTTTTTAGCAAGTTCCACAAATATTCCACGAATATATATATATATATTTCACCCATTTGGTCCAGAGTTTGAAACTATGCTCATTAAAAGAGATCTAACTCTATTGTGGCCTGGCTGACCTAATCTGATCTACCCAGAGTTATATGTGGTCACCAACTTATGTTTATTCTATAGCTACATTCTGTAAGTTGCACTAGCAAGCCAATGAAGAGCCATTGCCAGATCAGGCTAACATCACAGTTTTCTGTTTAATCAAGATTCTTAAACTGAACTTTTTGTGCCTGCTGTGCCTGCTGTGCCTCCAAAACCACAATCTTAAAATAAGTCCATTTATTTGGGCCTGGGTGTATTAAAAGTGTAAGGCCTTTCACTCCCTGGCCATCCAGATTCCTGGTTTTGATAACAGACAGTGGTTATTGCTAATGAGATGCATTTGTGAGAGGCCAAGCAGTTTTTTTTTTCCAGCTCTCTTGCATCCTTAATGACTTTAGCCCTGTTGGAGACGGATTAATTTTATCTGGGTAGGTTCTGTAGTTTGATTACAAGCAAAATCTGTGATTTTAATCCAGTATGAATATATAGTGCGTAGATTTTTCAGACCGTAATAAATAATTGTTAGTGATTTTAATCCAGTATGAATATATAGTGTGTAGTTTAACAGTCTTCCATTAATAATCGTGGACTGATTTTAATCCAGTATGAATCTGCTGAGTGACGTGAAACCTGGAAAATTGTACAGATGCTAACTGACAAATCAAATCCTGATGAATCACAAATTACATGATTACACAGTTGTTAATTGCCATGAGAACTGTAAACTATTTTTTTTTTTTACAGAGCCATTGGATGACCCTCGTTCTGCGTTTCCCTGTCGAGGTGGAGAGAGTGAAGCGCTTGCTAGACTACAACACTATTTCTGGGACACAGTAAGTCTAATAGTCTTTCATCGAAAGGCCTTGATTGTGATCTTGCAGTAAAAATTGCTATTAACTTCTTGTTCAGAATAAAGTTGCTTCCTATAAAGAGACCCGGAATGGCTTGATTGGAGTCGACTACTCTACAAAATTCGCCCCATGGTGAGACAAACCATTTGGATTGAACAGGACAGCTGCAGGCATTATGTTTCCAAATCAAACTTTTCTAAAACTGCCGTTTTACATGGTTCTCCTGTAGGCTTGCTGTGGGTTGCATATCGCCCAGATACATTTTCGAGCAGATCAAGCGATACGAGGCTGAGAGAACAAGCAATCAAAGCACTTACTGGTGAGGAAAAATTATAATTTGTCCATTAAATCAAAGGACAATTGCTAAATTATTGTATTACAGCTATGTTTTCTTGGGATACTGCCAGTTGAGGTTAAATTCAATGTAAAAAGTAGACACTGTGAGAAATTCCCATGCTGAGTTTGTTTTGAAAGAGGTACAGAAAGGTACTCTGTTGTCTAGTGTGGTATTTCCCATGAGTTCTTTGTGTTCTGTTTATGAACAGATGATGATCAGAGACTTTATATGTATAATGTTTGTGTTGATAACTTCTTTGGGATTGTTTCAGGGTGATATTTGAATTGTTGTGGAGAGATTACTTCAGGTTTGTGGCCATGAAATACGGAGACCGAATATTCCATCTGAACGGTGAGTGTGAAGATGTAATTTACATCCAAAAGTACATCTGTCTCAAAAGATGTCCCCTTCTTTGAATAATATGTTGGTTGTAATGTGATGAAATGATAGTTGTGTGTGTATGATTGAGTTTCCGCTGGGTTCTCTGGTTTCCTCCCACACATCAGTTGAATCGGAGATGCTAAATTGCTGTGTATGTGTGTGAATGGTTATCTGTGTGTCTACCCTGTATTTTTCATCTCCAGTAATATATTCATTTAAATTTACAGTAATAAAAATACAGGGCTTTAAGAAGAACAAAATGAAAAACACAGGAACACTCAGTGAAACACTCGAGAAACTGTTCTGATTTGAGAATGCTGGACTTCAGCTGCCAGAGATGCATCACAGGGCATCAGCCAATATACGGTTGCTTTGTGTTCTCAAGAAATGTATACAATTCTAATTTATATGAAAATTTAGCAGAATTTACATTCATATTTACAAACTCTTAACCACGACTTAATGTCGTGGTTAATGAACACTATATGTCACTAGTACTAACGTCACTAAAAAAGCGCTTTGGGGTTTTATCTCTAAGGCCTTCAGGATAAGCAGGTGCCCTGGAAGAAAGACATGGAGCTCTTCAATGCATGGAAAGGTAAAGTAATACATCTGCATGATTTGTTTTATAACTATAACACAATACAGTACAATACCACACAGGAACATATGAATATCCATACACAAGGACAAATATATAACAGCACAGTGTGTTTGTTTGCTTATTTTCATTCAGTTTTTTTATATGGTTCTGACCTCAATAGTATGATTGGTTGAAACACACTATATCTGTGTGGTGGCCTGTACAGCTGGTGGCCTGGTGGTTAGGGAGTTGTCCCTGCAATTAGAAGGTCATGAGTTTAAATCCCAGGACTGCTAGTGGCACCACTGAGGTACTTTCCCGACACACTGCCCCCCGTCACTGGCTTTCTACTGCTTCACTTGGTGAATGGGTTAAATACAGAGAAGAATTTCACACTGTTCACACAGTGTGCTGTGCTTTGGTGTGTTCATGCATGAATATAAGGGGCCACTGTATTCCAAGATACTGGAACTGCTTTTTTGCTTTAAGACTTTGTCAGTATCAAACACACACACTACTTGTCCAAAAGTTTGTAGACACCTGCGCATTGTTACTTCTGCAGTTGAAGCATTCTCACTAAGCTGCAGGTATCTGTACTGGCAGCACAACAAAATTGGTAAATCATCATAATTCCTGCAATAATAAATTATAAAACAATAATTATAATAACCACTACTGGGGTCTTTAAAACAATGTCACACACAAATGGACCATAAAGAATAAAAATGAAAATTTTACTTTATTTTAGGTCTTAGAAACACACAGAAAAAACACAAGATCTTTGAACCCGGGTAATTTTCAGGATGGTCTCCACCCACAAGTGGGTAGCATAAACCTGCAAAGGGAGGGTTGAGCGGTAAAGCAGCGGTGCATCTAGAGAAAGAGCGGCAACCGGCGAGGGGAACGAACACCAGACTGAGTTCTGAGAGTAAACACCGGTTCTAGACTGTTTTACAGCATTTATATTTACTTAAATCAGAGTTTACTGATACACTAAGGATTAACAGAAGTAGTCTGTCCCTATTAGAACTGTCGGTTCTTCTGGGATGTCTTTAAACTAGATGTTGGAACATCGCTATGAGGATTTAATTGCAGCCTTGAGAGTCTTAGTAAGATCACTGGATTAGTTCTGAACTCCAAATGATCCTATAGGTAATGCCGTGCACTCTATCACTCCAAGGAACTCTTTTCCACCTGGGCGCCCTATTACCCCTCTAACTGATATCTGCATTAGACACAATGATTTTAGGCTTATGCTGACTGCCTCTGAGCATCCCATTCTATTGCTCAGTACATTTTTGGAGCTTAAATAAGCTGTGTATGCAGGTGAACACCTGTGTCAGCAATGGAAAAACCTACACTATGTGGTACAAAAGTATTAGGACCTGTTTTTCAGGGTTTGTGTTAGGCCCCTTATTTCAAGTGAAGGACCATTTAACTGCTTCAGCAGACCAAGACATTCTGGACAACACCACACTTCCAACTTTGACTGTTCTGACCTCAAACCTGTCCAACACTTTTTGGAGATTGTAAGTCAGACCTTCTCGTTCAGCATCCGTGCCTGATCTCATAAATTCTCTACAGAATGAATGGGCACACATTCCCACATAATCTCCAAAATCTTGTGAAAAGCCTTCCAAGAAGAGTGGAAGCTGTTACAGCTGCAGACGGGGACCAACTCCATATTAAAGTCTGTGTTTTTGAATGTAATGTGATTAGAGTCCTTGTTGGTGTCATGCTCAGATGTCCCAATACATTTGTCCATATAGTGTACATTTGCATTAATAATAGGGCTTTGCTTTGTTTTTTGTTTTTTTTGCGTGTAGAATTAAAGCAATTGAAAAGTTCATTGGTGAAGATTTGATTAATTTTACTGGGCAAATATCTTGAGCCACCCCACGTTTATATTTTATCTGAATAATGATTGATTTCTTGCAAAATGTGTAAACGTTTTTGCTTTCATGCTGAAAAATTAAGCCGTTGCCAATCAGGTGCTTCCCATAAGGTACTGTAAAGTGTCAATTTGTCATATGTGAACACAGTGTGAAATTCTTCCTCTATATTTAACCCATTCACCAAGTGAAGCAGTGGGCATCCAGGTACACAGCACGCAGGCAGCAGTGTATGTGGACTGTACCTTGCTCAAGGGGACCTCAGTGTTGGCACTAGCAGTCCTGGAATTCAAACCCCCAACCTACTGATCGCAGGGGCAACTCTCTAACCATTAGGCCACCAGTTGCGCCAGCTGCGGGGGGCTCAATACGTTTGCACGGTACTGTATATAGTCACAATACAGTTTCCAAATATCAAAAATATCTGTCCCATTTTCCTCCAGAGGGTAGGACGGGGGTGCCATTCGTGGACGCCAACATGAGAGAGCTCTCTCTGACTGGATTCATGTCCAACAGGGGCCGCCAGAATGTCGCTAGCTTCCTCACCAAAGACCTGGGGCTGGACTGGAGGCTCGGAGCTGAATGGTTTGAATATCTGCTGGTGAGAAACAATGTGGCTGAAACTGCACTGAAAGAAATAGTGCTCTAATTTCACATTATTCAAATATGCCAATGGATGGTTAATACAGTTGTATGCAAAAGTGTGAGCACCCCTGGTCAAATTCCAGTGAAAATAACTACACATCCTCTACAGCAGGGGTCACCAACATGTTCTAAAAATAGCACAACTCAGCATTTTATCCTGTTGTTGTTCTTCTTTAACCACATTTGCATCTATGTACACTCAACAAAAATATAAACGCAACACCTTTGTTTCTGCTCCGATTTTTCATGAGATGGACTTAAAGAT
>JBBPDC010000001.1:364875-377861 GCA_037974485.1 Hemigrammopetersius urotaenia | reverse complement strand
TGTGTGTGTGTGTGTGTGTGTGTGTGTGTGTGTGTGTGTGTGTGTGTGTGTGTGTGTGTGTGTGTGTGTGTGTACGCAGGTGAAGGGTTATGACTTCAAAGCTGATATCTGGAGTTTTGGGATCACAGCCATAGAACTGGCCACAGGAGCCGCTCCCTACCACAAATACCCACCTATGAAGGTGAGTTGGTATAATCTCCTCCGAGTGTTAATGCCAGCTTTTAAAAGTGTTGTAAATCGTTCCTCAGTTGTACGTTCTCACGGGCCACTCTTACAAACAGCATTGCATTGTGTTCCGATGAAAGGTGATCGTTTACGGTCTTGTAATCCTGGATAAATGGATGTTTTGTGTTTTTTTTTTTTTTTTTTTGGTAGGTGTTGATGTTGACCCTGCAGAACGATCCTCCCACGCTGGAGACAGGCATCACAGATAAAGAGATGGTGAAGAAGTATGGCAAATCCTTCAGGAAGATGATCTCGCTGTGTTTGCAGAAGGATCCAGAGAAAAGGTGATAAACAAGTACTGCTTAACCCTCTGAGGTCCGAGGCCTTTCTGGGTCTTTGAGGCAGTTTGCTACGTCTTTTTAAGCATTTCATCTAACTTAAAACATCTATGCAAAAGATGACATATGGTTATATTCTGGAAAACAAGCAACTCAGCAACAATAATAAGTGAGTGAAGTGAATGTAATGAGATATTTTTTTTTAAATATTGTGTAAACATATATCTGTATATCTTTAGAAATTTTTGTTGTAGCTACAATTTCATCAATAAAGGGTTTTAAAAGGATCACTAAATGTTATCATATGGTAAAAAATAAAACACAAATAAATGTAGCTTTTGTTTACCACCGTGCGAAAGAACCAATTTAAATTTAAGAGGTTAGTATGAAGTTGCAACAAGTTTAATGAACTATTTAAGTACAGAGAAGCTTACCTGACCACCACTACTCTCCTTTGCTTTAAAATATCATGATATCGCAATGCAAAAATGTGACAGTTTTTGTGCATTGTACAAATGAGCAATGCAGAGAATAAGCATTCTATTAATTCATGTTGGTAATCCAGCGCCTGTCAACAACCCAATCCACCTCAACAACCTAGTCTTATTTATAAACAGTGTCGCAACTGAGTATTATCTTAGACTTTCATTTTTTTTTATTGGAAAAATGTGATTGTTTCATTAAAAGGTGTCTACAAACCCAACCAACACTATCTTAATAATAAAAATTGTAATCTTAATTATAATGATAATACTTCTGAACCCTTTCGAGGTAACACCCCTTGTTTCCTGTGAGTTTGCGTCGGTCTCTCAGACCCTCAGAGCCTCAAACCTGTTTGTTGTGGTGAGTTCTGGCAGTACGTCCATGGTAGGCCTCCTCGTGTTCAGACAGGCTTGTAGCTGTTAAAACTCTTCAGTCCTCCACCCTGTACCCATGACTGAAATATGAGCAAAAGAGAAAGCAAAATAAGTTCAATCAATATTAAATAAGGAAATTAACAACAGCATTTTAAACAGTGATGAATCCATGAAGACCCTCATAGATTCTTACATAGAAAGTACTTTTTAGTACTTTTTAGTTCATGAGTCACACTTAATTGTTATTAATCTTCTTGAAGATCCATCAGTATTAGCAGTTTACTTTGTCCTGTTCTCTGTAATTAGACACTGAGACATCCATTAAAATGCACTTAAAAATAGTGTTTTATATTTGTTTTGGGATATTTTTATCTCTTTCCAATGAAAAGAGTGTCTGAAAAGTTATGTATTTGTTATTATTCAGTAAATGATCAGCTGTGGATTGTGTACTATTTACTGACTAATTAGTAAAGTCATGAGTGACAGACTTTGATTTGTGTCTTAAGTTTACTGTTAGTACACTTTCTAGCAACTGTACTTGGTCAGTTAAAATATAATACTGGACTTTTGAGTCTTTGTACCATGATAAAGAAATAAAGAGGGGCTAGAAGAAGTATATGAATTCAACCTTTTTATATATGTATCAAAATATTAAACATATGTAATTATAATGAATTAAAAACATTATTTTGAGAAATATTTGGGTTATTGAAATTCTGGGTTTTTTTTATATTTATTAACTGTTGCGCTATTTTTCTTTATCCTTTTTTTTTTGTCTAGGCCAACATCATCAGAGCTCTTAAAACACAAGTTCTTCCAAAAAGCGAAGGTAAAGGAGTGTTCATTTCTGCAGAGATGCTGTGTGGATAGACATGTGCGTACGTGCATGTGTGGATGAATGGACGTGTGTGTGTGTACTGTAGTTCAGAGCTGAGGTCAGTTCAGCATTCCTGTCATTACTGAGTTGGGCCTGTGGCGTCTGAACAAAAGCAAGCATCTGAGCTTCCGGCTGCCTGATACACTCATCACTAACAACTGGAGCGCCTTTTCAGCAGTTTGGGCGAGTCAAGTCTGCTGGGAGTACAACGCACTTCTGGGTCCGGCAGCCAGAACACCTCCCTGTAAAACCAGTAGAGACCACTAGGGGGCCTCTTGAGTTGAATACATTTAAGGCAATATTATGACAAATCAGAATCTTTATCCTGGAGGACACTGCTTGTGTTACAACGGCACTGACATATAGAAACAAGAACAATATAAAATATGTAGTCTAAATAAATCCAATTTAAAAAATGAAATGTATATATATGAGACTGCCTGTCAGATTTCTTGTACAGGGCGATTTTTATTGTTTATTACTTCTGTTTTACACACAAGGATGGTCTCAGGGATTCAGACATGAATGAAGGGCATTAGAAATTGCAGTCTTGTGTTATTAGTCAGCCCTACAGTGGTGCAATGTATAGCACTGTTGCCTCACATCTCCAGGGTTGGGGGTTTGAATCTGGGTTCTGGTCTTGTTTGTGTGTGTGTGGAGTTTGCATGTTCTCCTGGTGGTGGTGTGGGTTTCTCCCACAATCCAAAGGCATGTGCGTCAGGTGAATTGGGGATTCCAAATTGACGGAGTGTGTGAGTAAATAGTGTGTGTGTGTGTGGGCCCTGTGGTGGGCTGGTGCCTCCCCCTTGGGATAGACTACGGGTACCCGAGACGCTAGTGAGGAATAAGTGGTTACAGAAAATGAGTGAGAAAGGGTGAGTGTTTTTAGTCATCAGCCAGTCTTTACCATGACTGGAATTATAAATTCTTCATTTTCTTTGGCCCACTGAGCCAGTAATCCTAAAGTAAACCAGTTCTTTTCCTCCAACCTCAGACTATAATTTGCACATTAACATGCAGAGTGAAATTCCTTTTTTCATTTTGACTTCTCCACTTGTTCTATTTCCTTCCATAGAATAATGAATTTCTACAAGAGAAGCTACTACAGAGAGCCCCTACAATATCAGAAAGGTCAAAAAAGGTGAGGCTCAAATACAGCATTAGTACATTTCATTGCTAATGTGGCTAATATCAGAACTTTGCTGACCAGCATATTGTTTTCCTTTTTTTTTATTAGAATCAAAAGTAGTTAAAAAATAATACATGAAGTTAAGAAGCTAACCCTACAATTTCAGTTTTGTTTAGATAAACTTATAAAACTCTTTAAAATATGGGGAAAAAAACTGTTTATAGGTGAGACGAGTTCCCGGATCCAGTGGCAGATTGCATAAAACGGAAGATGGGGAGTGGGAGTGGAGTGATGATGAGCTGGACGAGGAAAGCGAGGAAGGCAAAGCTGCTGTTGCTGCTTTACGGGTAAAAGAACACACACACCCACCCACCCACACACTTACTTACAGATGTGCGCTACATGACCACGGCCTATGTGGACACTTTTTTTTTAATTAGTAGAAGATTAGGTTCTGCTGGAAAGTAGAGATTTTCAGCGTAACGGGAACAGTGGTGGAGGCCAAGTGGGTAGGATACTTGCCTCTGGACCAAGAGGTCATAGGTTTAAATGCTACCTTCAGCACACCACCACTGGGTTCCTGAGTAAGACACTTAACCCCAAGTTGCTCCAGGAAGACTGTTCCCTGTAGATTGGGATAACATTTGTTATAATTCTGGATAAAAGCATCTGCTAAATGCCGTAAATGTAAATGGATGCCCCATGCCATCCAGGAACCGTCCAGGAGCAACAACAGCTGTTCCAAGAGGAAAGTGAGGCTGAATACATATTAAGTTTTGGATCTAAATGCATTTATATGAATATGATGATGGTGTCCACCTACTTTTGGCCATGTAATGTACCCCTCCCCCAGAACTAGTGGTCTTGTGTTGGTGAGTTGTCACTCTGTCCTTCAGCTGATGTGTGTAGCACCTTTAATGTTGAATAACAGTGGACGGGGCTTTAGTAGCCCCTCCGTTTAGATCATTCCGAGAGCTTGTGTGTATGTGATTGTATCTTGTGATGTGTGTTTTGTGTTCGACACTAAAGGAGCAGCCGTCCAAGTCGGTTAACGCGCCGCGGCGACAAGTGCGCTTCTCTCAGCCCCTGGAAGTGCCCCCAGCCAGGGTTGTCTTTTTCTCCCTAACATACAGATGGCTCCACTAACAAGAAAGCACTGCCTCTACCAGCAAATTACTGCACTGTCTGCTAGAAAGAAATACCAGAGCTGGATTCGTTTCACCCAGGGAAGCAGCGCAACTTAAGTGATTAAGATAAGCCGTTATTAGTCCCACTGGTGGGAAAATTACCTATGAGATCTATCTTAAAGTAATAATTCTGGACTGATTTTTATCCAGACTGAATGTGTGTGTGGGTTTTATGTCCTGCCAGAAGTAATAGTGATTTGATTCCAGTATGAATCTACAGTGTGTAGTTTTACAGTCTGACTGTAATAATTTGTGGAGTGAAATTAATCCAGTATGAATCTGCTGGGTATAGTTTTTACCGTCTGAAAGGAATAATCCTGGAATGATTTTAATCCAGTATGAATATGCAGTGTGTGTAGTGTGGACCAATTGACTAGTACAATTAGGACAGATTATGTTTCACAGCTTCTTTTGGGAAAACAAATCCAGCTTCAGAAAGGCAAACAAAAAACAAGCAGAAACTTAGGAAAGCAATCTTAGTTCGTTGGTGCAAATTTAGGAGCTACCAAAAATGCACAAATGCCTTATAAGCTCAAAGACAAGATATATCAGTGACATGAAGTGGTAAAATTTGGCCCACAGTAGTGATGGGTGTTATGATACACACCCACCTGAACCATTATGAGATCCAGCTCACTGTGATTAACAATGCAATCCAAATAGTTTCTGAATAATTTATAACTTGGTCAGAATGCTGCTTGCTCACTTTTTTCTGCACGTTGGCCTGTGCATCACTAGTCTGCAGTATTTGTTTCCTGCAGGTAGTTCATCATTGTTATCTTTTGAAAATCGTATACTTTTTTGCTTGAGGGAACATTTTATGATATAACATTTTATGATATAACATTTTATGATATAACATTTTAAGAAATTGTAAAAAAAAAAAAAACAAAAGTACTTCTTGTTACACGTAACCTGCAATAAAATAGAGAGAAACCACTTTTTTTCCTCAACGTAGTAAAATCTTATTAGGATCAGATTGTTAGAGTACTCAATTTATGACCCGTAACAGCATTTTAATCCCTCATTTTAACAGTTTGTGCTGAGGTTTTAACAGTGGCTTCAGCACAAGCTTGTTTTCCAGCTGCACGAACCCAGCTAAGCTAAAGCTTTCTAGCATTTCCACTAGATCAAGACTGAGATGGGGGCCTTAAGTGAGCCCCGAAAAAAATCCTGAAACAGTGTATAATTTGGGGAAGTGTTTGTCCTGGAAGCCATCTGTATTGTTGTGTGTGTTTTGACTCCTCACACTTTTCAAATCTGTGTTGCGTGTTTTAACCAACCAGCATAGTCATTAAACCGCTGAATAATCAGCACTGAGGGTGAAGTACTAACAAATGCACTTGGGGGCTTCGGTTCAATCCGGATTGCATATTTTTGGCATTAAGCTAGTAGTTTGAGGTAGGGCTGTCACAATTACTGTATTAAAATGAATTAAACAAACAAGGAATCAGGCCATTGCGCATACATATTCAGCAGCCTGAACATTCTCCACAAGGGGGAGCTATTAGCGCCTAAATTACAATTGTGAGCGATAACATGTATACAGAGTCTAGTTTAGGTGTTAACTGTTATAAATTGTGTTTGATTACTTAACTAATTGTGAATGTAAATACCAAATTATTCGGCTAATTATATGATCAGTAGTGACGGCCCTATTTTAAATGGTCCTAAGGGTATTGGTATTCAGATTTTAGTGCAGTAACACTGGGAATACTGACCTGATCTATACATATCATATATATTGGCTGATCACAGTTGATTGATCAATAGGCTAATTTGTTTTAAAATAGGGATCATGTTTGGGATAAAGAAATCTTTTCTTCCTTTTTATGATGGTGTAATAATCTGGCTTTTTATTGTAAGGCTATTAATTTACAGTGATATTGGTGTGAACTTTGTTGCATTTAAATTCATTCTAATCCTGATCTTAACCTCTTCAGTTAATCACAAAAATATGGAATGTTTAGAGAGCTATTAGCATGTTTGGTATAGGAGCACTGCTTGGTATAGGAGCACTAGAATAAAGAGTACAAATCTGGATTAAACCTGCAATTAAACCTGCAATGAATGTAATGCAAAACGGATATCTGAGTGGACACATACCCATGGTAGAGTAAAGAGCAGCCCAGTCTGGACAGACGTCGAAGGGTTAAATGAACATTGGCCCATAAATTCATGCGATCGTCTTTATGGCTGAATCGCTGCAATAAGACTGAATAGAGTGTAGTATAGTTTAGATCAGACTGTCTGATAGGGTTCAGGCTGTCCATGATCCAAAGCTGAGAGTGTGTTCACACTTATGGCTGAAATCTGTGTGTTTGTTAAGTTTCAGTTATTCAGTGTTTGTTAAGATCAGCTAAAGATTGGGAACAAGAGACTGGAATGTGAACCAAGATTTGTTTTAGTTTAAGTGCATCTAACTGAAGTCCTGAATCAGTGAAGAACCAGGAGCAGATGATTCCAGATGATCAGGCGGTGATCAGTATACTGGTGGTGCTGAATGCTGAGTGGTTGGAACTCCTTTATCTAAGCTCCTTGTATCTTTAGGCCCTTTGCAGCCTGTTGCAGTAAAACATATGTTCCCATTTCTTTCATTTAATCTATTTAATACACTAAAGATAAGAAAATAGTATTTTTGCACCAACAAGGTACAAAGAGAAATATAAAGAAATTGCGTCAGAATAAATTGCAGTCTAAAGAAATCACTTTCATTGCTAATAATGAAAATATCAATGTTATCTGTTTGGTTTATCATCTTTAAACATTGCCCCAGACTTATTTTAATGCTCAAATATTACAATATCGTACCGTGTCTGAGCAGCAGTGTGGAAAGCAATGAGGTTGTAATTAAACCTGGATTGAAAATCAGAGCATCAGTTTGTACCTTGGCCAGATGCTCTGGTTGTCGAATGAGAGCCGGCTTTGGCCTTTCCTGACCAGCTGCGCAGGACGAGCCTTGTTATTTGCTTTCAGAAGGCACGACCTTGAGAAGGAATGCAAGTTACTCATCTTACAGCCCCCCCCCTCGCTCCCCTCTTTGATGAGTGAGCCTTTCTTCAGGTCTGGAACAGAGAGAAACAGCCTGTTTCGTCTACAGCTGCTCGCTCTTCTTTTAGAAATCAGTTGTTTAATGCATTATTATTAGGACAAAAACGTGCTCCAGATCATAGGTGGCCTGCAATATTTGCATTATTTTCATGTTAGGATGTTTTCACTTCATTGGATAAAAGCAATTTTTCTTTACTGCCTGGGACCTGCTGATTACGGCCTCCCAGGAACCTGAATGTGTGCAGAAGGCTGGAAAATATATCATCTGTTGCTCAGATCAGGCTACAGGTAGTTTGTGTCATTAGCCAAGTTTCCGTCCAGCTGTCCGATTAAACTGGAACGACATGAAATAATTATGTGGATTAAAGTTTCAGTCAACTCAGAAGAATTGCATTTTTCCATTAACTCACTTCTGAGAAATGTGAATCGAGATCTTTTCGTTGCTGCTTGTTTTATTGAATTTTATGGTGTTTTACATTGAACAGAACACACAAAACATCCTTCCATCTATCATCTAAACTGTTTATCTTTAATTAGGGCTGGGGGTAAATTGCCTGCAGAGCCTGTCCCATTACTCATAGGACACACACACACACACACACCTAGGAGCAGTTTAGCATCTCCTGGCATGTAGCTTTTTGGACTGTGAGAGGGAACCGGAAAACCGGATAATGATTTTGTCAACGTTTTGATCAGTGGTGCTTTTATTTATTTTTATTTTTCAGTTTTCTTCATTAAAAATCAGTTGTGTTGTCAAATGTTATAAAGTTAAATATTGTCTTCAGATAAATTTGACTTTTTTTTTTTTTAAACATTCATGGTGCATTTTTTTGTTCAAATATAGCAGCTTAGCAACCTGTAATCTAGTTAAATCTCATTTTTTTAAGTATCAGCTGCTATTATCTGAAAGGCACTAATGAAAACCAAGCTGACTAATCAGCGCTAATGGCAATCAATAACTGCAGTGACAGTATTGCTTCAAATAATTGCAGATTTTGGCCAATCATGCAGTGCTTTGTGTCAGCATATAGTATGTGCCATTTTTTCCTGTTGAAATGTATTATGTGCTAACGGGGTCAAACCTTAGTTGTTTAGCAGTTCCTTATACATTTGCTTGGTTTCCGCAGATCGTAAATGCAAAAATATACAGAACTGTGCAACCGTTTTGACCTATCCCTCATATCTCGTGGTACCCCTCATAGCTCAAGACTTTCTTGTATTTTATTTAGTTCTGAGGAACAGTTCTCCAGGCTTCCTGAAGGACTTCACAGACTCATTTTCAGTCCAGTCCCTCAACCTGACCGGTTTCATAGGAATGATTTTGTTTGTTAGACACACAGTATGAATCATTCAAGCAGAACAAAAAGCATCTAACTGAAGTACTGAACCAGTGAACAGGAGCAGATGATTCCAGACGGTCAGGCGGTGATCAGTATACTGGTGGTGCTGGGTGCTGGGTGCTGTGTGGCTGGATCTCATTTATCTAGGCTCCTTGTATCTTTAGGCAGTCACTATTTTCCTTCATTTATTCTGTTCAATAGGACAGTTTGACAGTTGTGCAGGAGTAAGTAGCAAAATAAATAAAGAACTGAGGGGTGTTTCAAGACTGTTGCACAGTACTGGATTTTAGCAGAATGTGCATAGTGAGTGCATACACATGGCAGCGCTCGGTCATCTAATGCCTGTTACTGGACAGCTGCAGTTTAGAGGAATACTCTGGCGACCTTCAGCCTAATCTCTGTTGACCTGACAGTCATTTTCCTGTTCAGAAAAACTGTTTCATCATAGTTTTGTAATTAAGCCAGAAGGAAAGAGCTTCAGGAGCTACTGTAAGTAAACATAGGGATTAGGGTTAGATAAATCTCTTTGATCAGCTGCAGCGGATGGAGATTATGCTAAAGAAAGCTTCTGTATTCCTTTAAAATGACATTCTGAAATATTCTAGAGTTTAACCTTTCCCGTCTGTCTTTCTCTCAGTCTCCACGAGTAAAAGAGGGATCTCAGAACTCGGAGGTGGGTGTCAAGTTTCTCATTTGACTTGCCTTCAATCTGGCCTTTTTGCCTTAAAGACTACTGATTAGGCTGTTACTTATCTTGTCAGCTTTTCCAGCCGACAGAGTCTCTCGGTCACCTCCAGGCTCCAGGCGCCCCTGGCCAGGCCGAAGTCCCTCAGCCTGGTGGTCATCCCGTACAGCCCAGTGTCCCTGCACTCGCTGTGCCTGCTCCCATCAACCCGCCTGCCCAGATAACACAGGTGTGTCATTACAAACGCACAGATGTTCAGGTCCAATTCATTGTTTTTTGTGATGACGTGCATATATTATATACCTCAGCAGTTTAGCGCTGCCAATTAACAATTTTAAAGTTATAAAGAATGTTCCAGTGTGGATTTTTTTCAGTGAAGGTTCATAGGTTCTAGGTTCAGCAGCTGTGAACGCGAGTGTGAGACAATGTTTCTGCATGGACCACTTCATATGGCAGCATTCAACAGAGTGCAAGTCACGACAGAAATGATAGAGGAAATAGACCATGCAGTAACAGTATAGCATGAATGAGATGTGAATCTGAGACGGTGTAATAGACAAAACATCAATGAAACAGCATAACTAGGCTATAAATCTGAGAAAATACAATACATAGAAAATACAGCATTGTAAGGGTAAACTAAATATGATGTAAATCCGAGACAGTACAATAAACAGACAACACTGCGATGTAACAGTAGTCTGAAAGGAAATCACTATATACAAACTAGGAAAAGGCATTTCAGGCAAAAATATTTGATATTCTCTGAGTAATATTGGAATATTCTTCAAACATCACATTCTGCCCCTCTTCCATTGATGCTTTTCACAAAACACACCTGATAGTAACTCTGGCGGTTGGCAAACAGCTTTTGTTGCATTTCAACCACCTTCAAGCAATAATAACACATTACTTAAATCAACATGGCAGGAAAATACTGCTTTTTAAGGTGATAGGTGCAGAAACTAAATGATTTTTGTCATTTAACAAATATTCAAAAATCAAGATCCATCCATTATACAAACATGGCAGCCAGTTAGAGAAGAGGTACCTTAGTTTTAGAGGCACCGCAGAATGTTTAAATGTGATGGATAAAGTGACATTGAGTAGTGTAAGACATGTTTTTTTTTTAAAATGCTGTTGATTTTTTGTTGTTGTTAGTATGGACTGTTGTAAAATAAACCCCCAAAGTTTCAATTAATGTATGATTCCTTATGAAAGTGCAACATAAAAACTCTCATTTATTCAATTTTGTATGGTTTGGATTTTAATAAGAGTACTACAGAAGTGTGAACTGGAGGAACTATTATAATACGTAGAATATAGACAGAAACTAGACATTTATATAAAATCAGAAACCAGACATTTATTTTCAAGAAGTGCAACTGTGGTCGATTTAGCAGTTTATTTATATCTGTAGAATTTATGACTGAATAATTTAAAGTTCATATTTATGCAATTTTACAGGATATATAAGTCTTTATTTGGTAGTTCAGTTATGAAAAGCCCTGTCACTGTGCCTACCCTGAGCTGAGTTTGTAACTATGCTGTAGAGGCATTTGAGGCTGAATGAGAGCTGATCTGTAAAAATATAAATAAATGAATAAAAAAATCTCATCCTGTCTACATTTCCCCCCCCACAGGCCCCAGTCACTGCAAGCGATGCCTCTAAATCACCCATCAGCTTGGTATTAAGGTTGAGGTAGGTGCTATTTGTTTTTGCATTGAGCCTCATTTTAATTACTTCACTGCTTCAGAGCAGCTTAACTATGGGGTGTAATACAGTGTAATACATGTTCCTTGTTTGTTGTGTTTAATAATGTTGATGTTGGTCCACCATCTGTCATTAAACGAGTTCATGGTTCTTTACGTAACATTTGAACTACTTTAGACCTCAAATGTGAAGCATGACCTTCATTACTTTTCCAAAGGTATCTTTGAAAGTCCTTCTCTCTTCAATTTCTCCAATCTCAGATCAAGTCTGAAGGCTATTTATAGCTGACTTCATACTCCTACAGCTCCATAATAATTTACACTTTGGGTAAAGACAGATTTTAAAGAAAACAAGGTCATAAAACATGTAATTAGATTCGTTTCAACGTATGAGAACAACCCAGTTTTTTTTTTTTCCTGTTTTTTTTAGTCAAACCGTCGGTCAGAATTATTCACAAACCCAGAAAGTGTTCAGAATAAAATGTTCCCACTTTAGGAACTCACCCCGTAGTGGGTAGGATACTTGCCTCTAGACCAATAGGTCATGGGTTCGAATCCTACCTTCAGCACACCACCAATGGGTTCCTGAGCAAGACCCTTAACCCCAAGTTGCTCCAGGGAGACTGTCCCCTGTAGATAAGGAATGGAAGTCGCTTTGGATAAAAGCGTCTGATAAATGCCATAAATGTAAATGTAAATAAATGTAATTTGAGGCCAGGTTACACTGTAAAGGACATAATTAGGAAGTCAATCTGTCTGGAAGAGGGTGCCTGTCTATTTTACCCCCACACATACAGTGAGGGCCATGATTACAGAAGTAAACATTTCACTGTAGTATTTTGGGGTCACTTAACCTCCAAAGCTATAATTAGATCTCACCTCTATGCCAACAAACATTTTGGAAGGCATGCCATAAGAAAGCCATAATCACACTAAAATGGGCCAGGGACTGTAGACTCAAACTGACATGGCCAATCCAGTAAACCCCAGTAAACATGTCCAAGTGAGACAAAGAACGCTGAAGGATTGAGAGGTCCTGTATTGAAAAGCGGTTTCAGACTGCTCACTCTGTTTTCTTCAGTCTCATTCAACTTTACTGGTGAATCATTGACAGAGTGCACAAACCATTTCAGTTCTTAAGTGAATATAGTTGTGACTAACATGTGTAGTAATTGATGAAAATAAAGAATATTTTTTGTATTATACTACATTTATTTCAAGTAAAGGTTACTCTTGTGAGTGTGTCTGTATGTGTATATGTATTTGTGTGTATGTGTATACATGTTTGTAAAAGTTAGTAGGTTTCTGTTGATATACATTTTAGAAATTTCCCATTTGACAGTTATTAGTCAGCTGTAAACGCTGTTATGTGAATTTTTATCTATTTCAGTTATGCTGCTGTTTCTGGCAGGGTTTGTTTGTCTTAACTACCTGTTTCTGCAGTTCTTCACTACACAAAACAGAAACTTCTTACATCATTTCTCTTTGTTCTCCAGGAATCTGAAGAAGGAGCTCAATGACATACGATTTGAGTTTATGCCTGGCAGAGGTAAGAGGACTCTCCCTGAGGCATTTACATTTACATTTACGGCATTTAGCAGACGCTCTTATCCAGAGCGACGTACATCAGTGCTTAAGAATTCC
>JBBPDC010000001.1:329523-358419 GCA_037974485.1 Hemigrammopetersius urotaenia | reverse complement strand
ACACAAACACACACACACACACACACACACACACACACACACACACACACACACACACACACACACACACACACATTGTCAGACACATAGGGTTGAGGTCAGACTGTGCAGCCAGTCCAGTTCTTCCACATCAGACTCATCCAGCCATGTCTTTATAGAGCTTGCTTTGTGCACTGGGACACAGTCATGCTGGAATAGAAACGGTTCTTCCCTAAACCGTGTCCACAAAGTTGGAAACATGACATGGATTATTTCCCTGTGCATATAGCCATTAGGAATCCCTTCACGACAGCATATAGTCCCGATTGCTATCCTAGCCATCAGTACATAGGCAAGGAAATTATGGTTGACTGGCTTCCTTCTACATTCAAGCCCTTTCTCATGTATCCACTCAAAGCAGTTTCCCTCCTATCTTCATCACCCAGTCTGTAAACTTGGAGATCTCTATTTTATGACAATAGTGGCATAACTTTAGGGGGATGAGGAAGCATGTGAGCAACAGTTATAGCCACGATTAAATGTTTTTTTTGGTCCTAAGTGATCGTCTGAGATTTTGCTTTATTTTTACTACTATGGCAGTGTGAATGACCTTTTTCAACAAGACATACCCACCTGCAAGTTTCAACTCATGAATTCATCCCTTTAATAACGTAACCTGTACCTAAAGAATGCATAAGGACGGAAATTGTGATCTATTGCTGTAGCTTTTTTGTCTGGTTGTTTTCCTTGCACTCTCTTCTGTCCTGTCTGCACTAGTCCTGTAGTGTTTCTGTTCTTGTGTTGCTCCATGGTCCTGGAGGAACATTGTTTTGTTTCACTGTGTACTGTGTGGATATAGTTGAAATGACAATAAAACATACTTGAACTTGACAATGAAAGAGTGTTTTCAATGCATTGTAGGATCTTACCAGAATCAGCTCGATGGCTCCTAACCCAGGGCAGACAGGAAGAGGCAAGGAGGATCATCCTGAAAGCTGCCCGGGTCAACAGAAGAAAAGTTCCAGAATCTCTGCTGGACAAGGTGAAAAAAATAATGAAATGTCATCTTTCGCTGTAATGGTTATTAATGGTTGTGGGTTGGGTGTGTAATTTGAATAAATGGTCCATCAGCTGGAGGCCGAGAGCACAGCCCGAACAGGCAGCATGCTGGACCTGTTCCGAGTGGGAACCCTGAGGAAGAGGGCGCTCATCATGAGCTACATCTGGTGAGTTCAAACAGTCCTAGTCCAGCAGAAGATTGGTCATTTCATTGCTTTTTCTTTTTAGGTTTTGGATTGTTACTGGGTGATCATTTATTGCAGCCCAATGCTGTGCAGATTTCTACATCAGTGTCAAATGAGGCTTTTAACCAATCACAGTGTTTTGCATCTTGACCAGTCTCAGTTAAAGATACATTTCTGTGGGTGTTTTGGTGAATGACGGTGTTCATGATTTCCAATGTAGGTTAGTCTTTAACAGGATAGTTCGTCAACAAGTCAGACTTAAAATTTTCCGAAGACCCCAGATGTTGTTGATCAGCCAGAAATAATATGGAGTCTAGAGCTAGAGCTGTGAGGCTAACATCGAAAACAATGACTGTCACCACCTGGAGCCCTGCTGTAGATCCCGAGGCAGTTTGTGAAAACAGACCCTGTTGTGTAAAAGCTCACAGTAAGTCATACTGTGTCTAAAACCACATCCACACTTTAATAAAGAACTAGATGCACTTTGAGAAGTTTTCAGTTGTGCTTGAGGGACTGTTAACATAGTGCTTGTTAGCAACGTTATCCTCATAGCTCCATTCTACACTAAAGAAGAGCAAAGATTGGGCTTCATGCATGTCTCAGGGAATCAACAACATCTGGATTCGCTGGAAAAATTGTGCAATTTTTTTTGCTGAACTTATTCCAATACAAATCATGGATTTACAAACCTGGCAGGCTTAATAAAAAATGATTTGCAATTTCATCTTTCTCTGTAACACATACTAAAGTAAGTGCTAAATCTGCACCATGTTGGTTACTGGTTCACTCCTCTGGCAGGTTTGTGACCAGCCTGGTTTACTATGGAGTCGGTCTGAATGTGGGGAACTTTGGCCTGGACATCTACCTGACCCAGCTGGTCTTTGGCATTGCAGAGATTCCCGCCCGCCTTGGCTGCTTTCCGCTCATTGAGCGCTTTGGCAGGAAGAAATGTCAGAGTGCAGCACTGCTCCTCGGGGGAACCGCCTGCCTTGTGATTCTTGCCATCCCGCCAGGTGTGTAAACTGCTCTAGTCCCATCCACCCTCTGCACAGTACCATCAACAGGCAGAGAGTACATTTAGTGACAGACTATTGTCTCAGTCCTGCTCTACAGACAGTCCTTCATCCTCCAGGCTATTAGGCTTTAGAACTCCTCCCAGCATCGGAGGGTAATGAATGACATCTGAGCGTGACTGTCACTCCGTCACCGTTGATCCTGTCCCATACACTATATCATTTGGACTTTGGATCATCACTACTTTGCATGTTTTGCACTATGCTTTGCACAATTTGGCACTATCTATGTTGTTTATGTGAATCTGTTTTTTTTGTATTTGTATTTACTCTTGTATTTATTTACTGTCTACTGGAAGCACAAATTTTCCTCTGGGATCAATAAAGTATTTCATCATCATCATCATCATCATCATCATCATCATCATTATCATTCTAGACAGAGATGTAGCTCTCTGTTAGGACGATATCTTGTCCTAAAGAAACATAGAGTGACTTGCTTGCAAATACTGCAGAAAAACAACATGTACCATTGGGTGTGAATGAAGAGTGACTCACATTGTGAAAAAGACCCTGATAACTATGATAGTCTAAAACCTCTAACTCCTCTTTTCCCAGACTTCCCTGTGGCTGTGACCATCATAGCAGTCATAGGAAAGTTCTCACTGGCTGCCTCATTTTCCATAGTGTATGTGTACACTGCAGAACTTTACCCCACTGTTGTGAGGTGAGTGCGTTTATATTTCTGCAACGTATGTTAACCATTCAGTCATTATTTAATTGTAACGCTTATTTAAATATCAGTGAAAAGGGTTCATGGGGGATGCATGCGCGTTAGAGCCCCAGCACTTCTAACTTTTCCACGTTCGCCACAAGAGTTGAAACTGCAAAAAGATAAGATAAGCAAAAAAAAAAAAAAAAAAAAGTAATGAAAAGAGATATTTTGTTATATTTTGAAACTTTCTCACTGATCTATGAAAGTGGATTGTTTTTCTGTCCTGGCTCTGCCCTCCGCAGTCTCCTCCCATGTGTCTTATATGGCTCCACCCACTCTTTAGTCTTTCCACCTGTGTCCTTAAAGAGTTTGATTTTGTTTAAGATCAATGCAACTACCTGGTGATCTGCAAACGTTTTTAGTAGGCCTGGCTTCAGCCATAATTTTGAAATATAGATGCTGACAAAGCTATCATAAGAGCTCCATTCTGGTCTTGAGGTGAGTTTGCTAACTTTTAATAAAATCAACATACTGCATAGATAATGTGCTTAAAACAGTATAACTCAAAGTTATAGTCCCGATCATGTTACCAGCTGTGAATGTAATAAACAAACCTTTTTGCAAATGTAGGACAACATGTTGTGGGAAACCACAGAGATTAACACAGAGGAATCCAATGCTGGTGTTTTTACTGGTGTAATTTACAGTATTCGTGCGGGTAAAGCATGTCACTGCCCGATTTAGACAGGAAACCAGATTTTGACTACGCATGCGCAGAAATACCTAATTTCCACTCGCCGCTGCTTTACGGTGCTTCTTGGTTTTACGACCATCATACCCGATTATAGGGTTAAGCTTTCCTCATTCTTGTTCTAATCGTGCATTTTGGGGAAGTTCACTGTTACACTTTTATTGCTTTGTTAACACATTTGTTCAAATGTATCTATACATTTGTTTTCTCAAACTGGAGTGCCGGAGTCCTGCAGAGTTTAGCGTTGTCCCAAATTTAACACGCCTGACTCAAATAGGAAAATTAGTAAACTCTGCCTTTGTTACTTCATGGTGGGAAAAATGTAATTTCTGTAGGACTCTGCCTTCCTAGGACCTGAGTTTGAGACCCCTGTACTAAAGGATGACTGGAGCCTAGACTGGGTTGCCAGATCTCACACATCTGGCATGACACTCACCCTTTCACTCTCTTTCTTCTTACATCAAATCAGTATTATTCCATTTAAACCTAAAATTAGCATTGGTGCAGTTTGTGAATCTTACATACTATTTACAAGTTAATAAAACTTGCATTCGTGTGTGTGTGTGTGTGTGTGTGAGGGAGAGAGTGAGAGAGATAACCCTGTCTATTAAAATGTCATCTTTAATATGTAATTACTGCAATTTATTTTTATAACTACATAAAAATAAAATGTTTGCTAAATTGTCTATGTGCAGTGATTTATTTTTGTAGGAAATATATTATTCAGTTGGTAATGTATGGGGAGAATCCTGAGAAGTAGAATTTGCAGCCCAGGTTATAGCTCCAATATAATAGTTTGATTAATAATAATAATAAAAAAAACAACTTCTGATAAAACAATACATTTAGTGTACATTCTTTCTAAATAAAGTAGATTTAGAAATAGGTAAATTATAATTTAATATTATAATATAAATCACTGCACATAGACATAGGCAAACATTTTATTTTTATGCAGTTTATTGCATATTGAAGATGACATTTTAATAGACAGGGTTATCTCTCTCACTTTCACACACACACACATACACACACACACACACACACACACACACAAATGCAAGTTTTATTACCTTGTAAATAAAGTTCACAAACTGCACCAATGCTTTGGGTGTGGCTAATTTTAGGTTTAAATGGAATAATACTGATTTGATGTAAGAAGAAAGAGAGTGAAAGGGTGAGTGTCATGCCAGATTTGTGAGATCTGGCAACCCAGCCTAGGCTCCAGGCATCCTTTAGTACAGGGGTCTCAAACTCAGGTCCTGGGAACGACGATTACGAAGCAGTAAAAGAGAATAAAAGTGAACTTGAATGAGGAAAAACATTAGAATGAAACTTTTAAACTTAAAACTGTAAACTGTAACAACAAACACGCTGAGCCGACGTAAAATTAAAAAACCGCTGCCGTAAAGCAGCAGCGAGCGGAAATGGCGTATTTCTGCGCATGCCTAGTCAAAATCTGGTTTCCCAGGGCAGTTGGGTGGCCTAGTGGTTAAGGCATCCGCCCTGCAACCAGAAAGTCTGGGTTCTATCCCCAAGACCGCTAGGCACCGCAGTACCGTCCCCACGCACTGCTCCCCGGGCGCTGTGTTCCTGGCTGCCCTCTGCTTCACTTGGTGAATGGGTTAAATGCAGAGGAAGAATTTCGTGCTGTTCACACTGTGTGCTGTGGTGTGTTCACGTATGACAAATGGTCACTTTCACTTCACTTCACTAAATCGGGTAGTGACAAAGCATGCAGTATATACTGGTCCAGTATGTAGTATACTGTGTATACAGGTACAGTACACTGTAAATACTGGTACAGCAGAAGTATATACTGGTACAGTGGGCAGGGTACTGAATATATTGGTTCAGAACACTGTATATACTGGTGCAGCATATTGTATGTAGTGTTGCAGCACACTGTATTTAGTGGTAACATATAGAAACTCAGTATTTTGTACAGTTGTTAGTTTTGTTGCTCGCTATGTGTTTTTAACCTGTTAACCCGTGTATTTCAGACAGAACGGAGTTGGGTTGAACTCCATGTGTGCACGCGTGGCCGGTATTCTGGCTCCTCTCATCGGCCTGCTGGATGTTTATCACTACGCCATTCCCATGATCATCTACGGCTCTCTGCCCTTCTTGGGCGGAGCGCTGTGTTTCATGCTCCCAGAGACGCTAAACACTGAACTTCTGGATCACACTGATGCTCTGAAGGATCATAGCATGTGAGTTTAAATACCGGTCCTTATCATGTTCATCATGTTCTTATACACACTTTATCTCCAGAATGTCCTAACATTACAAGAGACGGAAAACATGTTTCTGGCATTTCAAAAGAAAATGCAAAGTTTGATTGCGTGGTTGTGAGACACCCAAGAATTGCTTACATGGGCAAAAAAGTTTGTGTTTAAAAAAAATGCTGCTCCCAGCGTGGTATCGAACCAGCACCTCTTCTGATTTTCCTCATTTAGTGCTGCATTTTACCACTGAATCACTACATTAACTTACTGTCTCTTACCAAGCCATTTATGGTCAAGGATGGCTGGAAACGAGTGGAGCAAACCACTCTCTCCCAAAAACAGATGTGAAAGGTGCGCATAGCCGTGTATGAAGAAGCCTGATTATTTTAATTAAACCACAACAAAGAGTGACACATTATAACTGACCTAAGCTATAATATCTTGAATCTGTTTGAGTCTGCTCTGTCTTTTACTCTGTAAAAATGTCTATAAAAATGGCCAGAGAGCAACATCGGACGCTCTCACAGCCCCTCCCCCCCTCTGTGATCCATAATCACACAATTTAGGCAAAAAAATGTTTTCTGTTTACCAGTCACTCCAGTGTGAGCCACTTATACCTGACACTTATAAAACACAAAGAAAAATCTACAAATTGATTTCAATTTGTTACTGGTCAGTACTGATAAATTGAGAAGTGATCCCAGGCCAATAAAATAACAGTAATCATTAATATGGCAAGTGATTTCAACCTTTAGACCAATAAATACCTGGAGCTTACCATTCATACTGAAACACACTTATCCTCTTTTTATTTGTAGGTCACCAAAGAAAGGATGTGTTGAAAGTGGATCAGCAAGCCATCAAATATCATCTGAAGAAAATGTCAAGAGCACTAAATTATGAGACATTTCTGTGTTAAATTTATTTCATAAAACCGTAGCCTTATTATGTCAGATATTGTTGAACAGAACCAAAGCATTTCTATTGAAAACCAATGACTATTATGATGAGGATGAATTAAGAGGCAGCTTTTCTCATTCAGGATAATTGTTTACAGCTTTTTATTTCAAATCCATATCTAAGTGGCCTGCAGACGCCACTATAAAAATGTAATCCTTTTAACAATTATGTTTTTTTGCACATTCAGCTACCCGCAAGACCACACTATATTTGTAAAAAGAAAAAAAAGCATGTCCTGAATTGGATGTGGTGCACATTCTGCTTGGAGAGAATCATAGTTTTTTAATCTTAAAGAAATAACCTGTGGCCAAGAATAAAAACAGGCACTAGCTAAACAATAGTACTTATTTTTTTATACATTTAAAATGAATACAATCCGCACACATGAATGGATCCAATTAAACTGGACCAGTTACCCTAGCATGGACTTGAGCTTTAAACCTTCAATTTAAAATTTCCAGTCGAAGTTCAATGAGTATTGTATTACATATTTGATTGTCATATGTATTGATGAACTGCAGAGTCACAGTAGCCAGTGTTTTAGACATGCAGTTTAATCGTCATGATATTTTACGAAGGTGAATTACATTCGACCGCAGCCTCTATTTCAGTGAACTCCTATACTGTGATCTATTATATTTGCATTATTTGTTTATTCAGATTTTGTTTATTGCTTATGTATCTTATGAAAAAGAATGGTCACCCCCAGAATGGTTGCATTTCTAATAGTGAACACGTAAGCACATGGTTTACGTGCTCTGGCATATTTGTGCTACATTTACCTCCCAATTTCTTTTTCTTTCCTGAATTCTTTGCTGGATTTCAAACCAATGTTTCAAATTTCTACATCTTCAAGATGTAAACAAAGTCATTCAGAGTGGATTGGAGTGAAATGTTTGAAGTTGTGGTGAATGAAGTGCAAAGTCAATATATAATAATTGTACTTACTATCCAAGCACATATCAATGATGGTAAAGTAGTGCAACATATGACATTTTCTTTTGGGGCTATTTTGCCTCACGACAACCCGGCCTGCCCCCCACCATGAAAAATAATAGATTTTGGGTGAAAAGCTTTGCAAAATGTATATAAAACAATGTCTCAGGCATACATCAGTGGATTTATAACCTTTTCATAAAAAAACATTCAATGAGAGAGCTTTGCATTCCATGAGAAACTTGAGACCTTTTGCACACTGCTATACTTCAATACAATAAAACTGACATTATTCTTTTATTCTACCTCATCACTTTATTTAAAAAAACAACTGATTTCTAAACAGATTATCTAAACACATTAAGCTTAAATGGAAACAGCAGGTTTTGAGATTTGACCCCAAAATTGAGGGCTGAACTCCAGAAATCTGATATCAGTCACAGTCCATCATCTCTAAAGCTGAAAACTAGATCTGAGCGGAGAAAGTTAAGAATAAAGGCAAGATATAGTGAGCATTTATACGTGACATCCATTACACAGGTAGAAGCTTCTCGTTAACAAAATAAAAGATTTAACAAACATATACTTGAATGTACGTGCACTCATATACAGGATCCTTGTGCACTTTCTCCTTATACGCCGTCAGTGCCATTACTCTTGCTCAGCAGCCAGCGGCTCTTATGCTGCTGGTGGCCAAAGCCCTCATCATAGTTGCCCTTCTTTCTAAACAGCTGCTGGTAGTGGAACACACAGTAGAACTCTCCATACAGCGGGGCGTAGTTACGAATACTGGAACCAAGAAAGATATATTGTTCAGTGTGACAGATGTTTTCATTACGGTAGCGCTGATGGTTTAACCATTTATACATGAATACAAAAACAGAAATTATGCAAAATTGAATATCATATTAAGACATTTGTCCAATTAAAACAACAATATAGTAATATAAATACTTCTCTACAATTAAGAAAAAGAGAACAGTACTATATTAATATATTACTATACAATATCAAATGGTATCTAAATTAAATATATAATGATGCATTATTTCAGTTCAGTTATTTATGCCTTTATTATTTTGCTGTAATCAGGATTGCATTTTTAAAAGCATCTGAATCTGATTCCTGGTGGAGAAAGCTTAACGCACGACACTCCAGTGGCAGCCCTCGACCAACAGGTGGTATTAAACTGCCCTGCGGTGCCGTTATCGTTCCACAGATGCAGGAAGGCCTTGCACTTTGTATTCACACATGGTTGTTTTTGGCTCACCTGAGTTTCTGTTTGCAGTGCTTACAGCAGAAACAGCTTTTGTGGAAAATGAATTTATCCGCTGCCATTTTCTCCATGGGGTACACAGGTTTGAGACACGCCGAACACGTATCCTGAGCGGCCGGCCGAAACTGCAGTCACATCAGGGTCACATGAACAGCTGTCATAGAGCATTTGGCTCGGAGTCACTCGAGACTTTAGCATGTGTAATATTTTTGCAATGCGTTTTTTACTCTCATCTATTATACACAACAATAGCATCTAAATTGTATTAAAATTGAAATAATGTTGCTACTAACAATCATAACATTACTACCATCTCTTATGGTGGACATCAGGAACTTCTGAAACTTCATTTTAGTTTGTATTATTTTGTGATAAAGTGGCAGTACATTCTTATATGGAAATGTTCTCTAATTAGTTCTGGTGTGTGTATGTATGAGATAAAGAACCTTTTTTAGGGAATTTCTTGTGTCATTAATATGCTGAGTGCAACAAGAAAGAATAAATGATAATAAGACAACAGAAATAATAAAAAGATGGACAAACAATATTGAACAGACAGCATGCCAGACAGATTGTCGTGATGGCTCTGGGAGTCTGTCTGTATGTATGTATTTATTTATTTCATTGATTGCTTTGGTGAAATATAGTTTAGCTAGCCAAGTTTTTCACACAGCAACGACAACACTAGCATGGTCTCCCTCTGAAAGACATGAAGCCATTGCATCTTTTTAAACTGCTGTCACTGTTGGTGAATGATTATTGCTAAATCTGTCAGTTAACAGATGCTAAGGTTGGTTAGCGTCATGCTGCTTGATGGGGGCAGGGGGAGGCAACCCAGAGAGAATGAGGCCAAATATGCTGATTCATAATCATGGACAATGGTCATCAAACATGCAGTCTCCTGGCTATAAAGGCCAAAGCTTAGATGACTGGGTTACTCTGGAACCCTATTTCTGACTGAGTGCATATGACTGACATGTGGATTCAAAGCTGTTTGTATTTAGCGTTTATTTTTTTATTCATTTTTACATTTCTTATGAATCATATATGCCTATTTTCCTTGACAGTCCACTGTAAAATCAGCTTTAAGTGAAGACCATCTTTAATGGGATTAAATAAAACACATAATGCCTAAAAAATGAACATCGTAAACATTTCTCACAAACCCACTCGCGATACAGAAGTACTAAATATACCTGACAAATGACATTTTTCATTTGTTGGCTTAATTATCTTTTCAAACAAAAACACTTTACCAAAGAAACATTTGTTTAACTTCAACATGATATCTTCAAGTCAAATGGAAAACACACAGGTGCACGAGACACTAGAACCTGTCTCAAACCTCAGACTTCCCTTATGTGGATGCTTGATCTCCTTTCCCAGAGGCTATGTTGATTCTTTGAAAGGTGAGAAGTGATGTGGCTGGACTGCTCATGGTCTGTCTTTTGAAACACACACTTGTTTCAGGTTGGGTGGTCATGACGGTGGAGGTTTTGGAGGAGTAGAACTTGTTGCCAAAACAGTCTGTTTCTTCATACTTCTCTTTGATGGTCTTGGTGCCTGTGATTTTCTCTCTCTCTGGAATTGTCTGCACTTCCAGTGTGCTGACCTGCCGTCTGTCGCTGGCAGGGCTGCAGCAGAGCTTGCGATCAGCGGTCACGTTGTAACACGTTGTAGACTGGAAGGTCCCTGCCTTTGGGATCTGCGGTTTTGGAGGGGCTGGAGGCTCTGTGCTCTTTCTGGCAGCAGATTGGATGGAAATGAAAGATGGCGAAGAAGGAGATACCGATCTTGGTTTAGCTACTGGAGGACTAAGTTCTGGTTTCTGTCTCTCTACTTGCAATGCTTCAGCAAAACTCTTCCCAGGAACTTCAAGGTTATTCCCACTCTGTGCTTTTGGAGATTTGCTTGACCCAATGCTAATTTTTCGAATATTTCCTGAAATGGGAGGACTACTCACAGCCATCATGGACTCTTTGAACAGACCGGAGAGCCCTGCGATGTCCGAGTCAGATTTAAGTGTAGAGACAGAGTAAAGAGCTTTCCTGATTGTTTCTTCTATGTCCATAAGTCTTGACAGTGTTTGCTCTTTTAATGTAATAATGGCAGCACTTGCTTTTTCAAGGTCTCCATACGCCACCTGCATTGATGACATCATCTCACGTTCACTGACCATCTCTGATCTCCCCTCTTTCTTCTCCGTCAAAACCATTTTGGGACTGAGGTGTTCTTCAGGCACAGCCCAGTCCGGTACGCTCTCGAATATCCTTTGAAGGTCACTTGAATGTTCCTGGCTCGTATCTTCCTCAATCTCTTCAACTTTGGAGAGGATGTTTTTCAGCTCCTCTTGCTTTCTCAGCTGGTCGAAGATTTCCATTGCCGCACTTGCATTGCCCCTCATGATTTCATCCATGTGCACCGACAGCCGCTGTCTGCGCTCTTCTTCACTTTCTTTCCTGACTTTCTTCTTCCTCATTGTCACATTGCTATCCGGTCGGTTCTCATTACTTGGTTCACATTGTTTGTCATTTAAGTCGTTCTGTAAAACAGCTGGAATTTCAGCAGCACTGCTTGTGGCCATTTTGATTCTTTTGGGTTTCACGGGTGGTGTTACTCGACCTGTTTTCATCCCGAAGTTCTGCAGAGCACTTTGAAATCCTGGGGCAGGCTCATTTGGGCTTTGTGTTGATGAACAGATCCCTTGGTTTTCTTCAAGCATTTGGTCCCTTTTCTTTTTAGAGCCTGTATCTTCTTCAAGACTCTTGACATTGCTCTGCTGTGTGACCGTCTCATCGTCTGCACATTGCTGTTCATGTTTTGAGTTTGGTTCACCTTGGGTTTTATTTAGGTTCCCTGCATTTGTTGCACATCCAAAACTGGCCACTGTGTTAGAGTTCAAGTTTACCTTTAAATGGTCTGGTTTAGGTGGAATGACTGGCTTCGGTCCAAGTGTTTTTTTACTCTGCAGAGAAGCCTTTGGGGGTGTTTGGTCTGTCAGAGTTGCATTTGCTGTTGGTTTATTTGCAGGCTGTCCTTGACCTGAGCCTGTTTCTGCTCCCTCATGCTGTGCCTCTAGAGTCACCTGTTCGGACCTGGGGGAGGAAAGGCATGTTTTGTTTTCTTCTGAGGTAGCAATAATTTCAGTGGACTGTTTGACAGCAGTCTTTACTTCTATTATTGTCTTCTGCCCAGCATCTGTTTTTCCCGAGTTTCTGTAAATCATTGCAGCTTTAAAATCCCCTTTAGTGACATTGAAACTGGACTTTCCAAGAGAATCAAGAGCTGCCTGTACACTACCTTTCAAGGCATCCTCTGTTTCTTCTTGTTGGTTTTCAGTTTCAGAGTTCTGTGAGGGCTTGGTCTCCATGTTTGCACCTGTGATGTCTTGGTTCTCTGAGCCAAGAACAAAAGTTGACTTTGAGGTATCTTGTTGCTTATCCTGGATACTTCGTTGAAGAGCTTTTGCCTCTTCGGTGACCTGCTGAAGACTCAGGATAGCTGCTTGCAGGTTTAACAACTCATCATCTTCTGCAACGTCAACCAGTTCTGCTTGAATTATGATATCTTTGTCTGTGTTTTCACTCCACACGTCTTGACAATGTTGAAATCTGCCAGGTTCAACTCTTTCATTTTCAGTGATATTTTTTTCAGTCCTATCAGGGCTTGGAAGAGCATTGTCTCTGTATGCCAGGATATCTCCTTTGGATGTTTGTATTAACTCTTGGTCAGATTTATAAGACTGCTGAGAAGGCTCAGCATTGTCTTTGTTTGCAAATAAAGCCTTCATTGTCTTAACATTACCTGCAATGACAACATTTTGCTCCTTCTCTTCACAAGTGACACTTAGATCTTCCTCTGATGGACTTTTCTGCAGACTTCTTAAGTAATCCAGTTCTCCCTTCTCAATGCAAGTTCGAAACAGTTTTACATTACTTGTTCTGTTTTCGTCAATTCCAGGTAAGGTTGGCTCGTCTTCATGGATGGGAGGTGGAGGGGTGTACATATCTGGTGTATCATCACCTTGTCTAATCTTCAGAACTTCTTGCACAGATACAGCTCTATCTGGAAACACATGCTCAAGGTTGTCTTTCAAGGAGTCAGTTGATTGACCTTCAAACATTTTCCGGGTGGCTTTAACATCTACCCTGAAATTCTCCTCTTGGGAAAATGCTTCAGATTCTTTCTGTGGGGTCGTATCAAGCTGTGATTGAGAAACTTGCTCTTTGTCGGTCGCAGTGGAACCAAACTGAAAATTTGCTGTTTCATCTGGTCTATCATGGGCATTGTGTCTAAAAAGAACATACACTAGTGTATCCACTAATCCCATCTCACATTCTTGTATTAAAACCCCTTTTCCTGGCCTTGTCTCTTGACCAAGTAGATCTTCAATGACCTGAACCATTATTGTGGTTCGATATTCTTTGTCTTGATTAACTGTGAATGGAAGTTGGTGAGTTGGAACTTCTACATTCATAATTTCAACATTCCCCTGATCGTCCTCTTTGAGGAAGGCTATGAGTGAGTTCAGGTTTGCTCTTGCCAAAAGTTGAAGTAAAATGCTTTTCATACTTCCCATAACTGTGTCTTCGTGCTGAATTTCTGGACCTTTATCCTGGATAAAGCTGTACTTTGCCTTCCTCACGTGAGCAGCCTCACTGGCTTCAATGAGGGTTCCATGAGAATGAATGACATTGAAGCCATGAAGAGAAGCCAAAGTCTTACTCATGCTCTCCTCCATGGTATCTAATTCTGCTTCATTTTGCCAGTTTATCTGGTCCAAGGGCATTGACTCGAACATCTGGGCTCTGTTCCGTACATTTGTCTTCAGAATTTCATCTTCTATGCTACCATTCTCACTTGCTGATGAGCTGTTTTCTTTGCCTTGCGATCCCTTTTCAAATATCTCCTTGGATCTAGATATACCTAGATACACTTCACCACATTCTTGATCCATGTTTGTAATATCGGTGATGTTAAGAGGGCTGGCTCTTTTGACACTTTCATTTTGGTAAGTCTCAAAGCCTCTCTTTTGTTTTTGGACTGTTCCCTTCTCCTCCTCAGACACAACCACCTTCCCTGGAAACACATCATCTGGATTATCGTTTGAAGCATCCCTTGATTGACCTTCAAACCTTTTCCTTGCTGCTTTAACATCTACCTTGAAGTTTTCTTCTTGAGAAAGTGCTTCACATTCATTTGGGCTCACATCAAGCTCTTGGAGAGATGTTTGCTCCTTTGTTTCAACAGAATGTGCTGTTCCATGTATTGAGCCTGCTTCCTGCAAGCAACTTGCTCCTTGAAGGGATTCCCCAGTGTTGGCAGCAACAGCAGCAGCAGCAGCAGCACCATTCTCAAATATCCAGCGCCTTGACTGCACCTCACCCCCATATGTAAGATCTGTGACTTTGCCATAGTTTAGTATGTCAGCGAACTCCTCATCCACTATATTGCCCAGGCCCTTCATCTCTGGACATGTGTGTTTCAGAAGTCGCTTCAGTTCACATTTCTGACGTTGCTGGTACAGTGTGGAGATGACCTCTTTGAATGGGGCCGTTGGAACGGGGGACTTGCTTTCAGTCTCAGAACTGGATGGCAGGACGGCAAAATCTAAATCTGGCTGTGCTGAGTGTGTATTTTCATGTAGCTCTGAGTCTTTTTGTGGCAAATCAGCCATCTTAAGATGAAAGAAAAGGATAGACTATGTATTAGCTTGTTGCTTTATTGGTAAACATATTCAGTATACTGGTTCCCTCTTAAACCCACACTGAGAAAGTTGCACACGTACCATAGTTGTTAGGATGCAAAACCACGTGCCATTGAAAACAGCAGACCAGGTTAAATGTTCCAGCAGGTTTTTCTTTCAGTTTTGTCAGTTGAAAGCATTAGTATGTGGAACGGTTGTTCGAAGTCTGGTATTTTGATATACACATGTAAACATCATAATGTAATATAACATGATATGATGCAGTAATATGTTTCAGCATTTAAACGAACGTTTCATATAAGAATGTGTTTATATATAGGTAAAAGCATTCCAGCTAAATGTCCATCTTATATTTAAAATATTATAAGCAGAGCAAAAGCAGAGCAAAAATATTTTGTACACATGCTAATATTTTAGTACATTAGTGACTCGTTTTCCAATCTGCAAGTCAGTCTGCAATATGTACTATGAACGTGGGTCAAACTTGATGTTCATGAGAGGTTGCTTCATACAGTGGGTCCATGCAAGTCAGATCTTTACAGGCAAAATTCATTATGTTACTGAACAGCAGTGGTGTAACTACCAGTAGTGCAGCCTGGTCAATCTTATGTGGAGCCTTTATATAGTTACCTACCCACTTTCACACACATAATTCATAAGTTTCTCTAACGTAATATACTTCTGTCACTGGTCCACAGTGATGCACCACTGAGATTCCCAATATTGAGAAAAAAAACAAAAAATGCACTGGATTTTTATTACTGAAAGATATTTTTATGTGTAGAACCCATGATGATGATGATGATGATTATAATTGTTGTTGTTGTTACACCACTGCTGAAACCATAAATGTTTGATTAAAAATGTGACTTATTTCCCTCTTACCTTACTCACTTTGGGTCTGGCTGGAGAAGTAGGATCTTGTTCCTGCAGTGAAGAATATGCATATAGTTATATATTACTCCACAAGAACATGCCAAAGAATTTTGACAGCCTTTAATTTGCACTAATATTCAGACCTTGCCTCAAGGTTTAGCTGAAAACAAACCAACATATAATAAATCCAGAGATACATCAGCTTCAGAGGGTTATGATCTCTTTAGTGATTTGTGATTATTTCTGAAAAAGTAAAAAAGCCGTTCATGCAGAAAGCCAGACCTCCCACTCATCAGGCCTGAAACCTTCCCTGAACCCAAGTTCAGCAAGTGCTTCAGAAGAATAGAAGTCGATGCGAGTACTAACTGGTTTTAAAAGGCTCCCTGTAGGGTCTGCAGCTGCCACTTTTGACAGATATAGTGCGGACATGGCTTTGACAGAAATAGGGGACTTCTCCTGTCCGACGAGACTGGAATTGCCTCTGAAGTCTGCAACCGATCTCCTCTTATCATCTGTGGTGCAACAGAGAAATTAAATCAAATCAGGTTTAATACATCAATAATCAGAATATACTGAAGAAAAAATATCTACAATCTCGAGCCACACCTATGCTTCTCTTCACACAGTGCTCTCGAGACAGTAACGAGTGGAATTTTTAAAGGTAATGCCCTACAGCTGAAGTGAATAACCATGCAATTAGGTGGGCGATTTATTTGCTGCCTTTCACAGGCAACCTTATCCTTGACCCAAGATGCTACCCACAGGGCTGCCCGTTTTTGGGCAAGGAGAACAGAGTGAAGTCTGCCACTGACAGCCCTATTAAAAACAGACTGGCTCCTTTAGCATCTGTTTTTGGGTGGTCTTCCACCTCAAAGCTCTTTAAATCATTATGTTTTACTTGTTTTTTTAGATGACTTAAAAACTCAGATTATTTCAGCAAGTATGAACTAAGATTGCATTGAAAGACAACAAAATCATAATTTCTATGCTAATTCTAATTAATTATGCTGAAAATCATATTCTTACTTTTTGACTAAATAAACATTGTAAAAGATTCAAAATATATATATTGCTCCCCAACCTCTGTCCACAACATTTTGGTGAAAAGAGTTCAGGTACAAATAAGGGGACCTCTTTACTTTATTAGTCTTAAATTCTCAGCAATGAAAGTCTGTTTGACTCTAAAGGTATTGTAACAAGCAAGCAAACAAACAACCAAATAAATAACTGTTTTTGGTAGACCTCAGGGGGAAAATAATATAGGCTACTAGAATACTGTAGGGTAGGAGCATCAGAACATCTAATCATGTTTTAAGGTTAGAAATAACGTGTTATTAAGGGTTGCTCAATGTGTTTTATTAAGTGTGCTGATGTGCTTACTAGGGGGAATTTGAGGAAACATCAGTCAGTGATTAACATTAATCCAGGGTTCCCACCCCTTCGTGATTCATTGAGAAAACATGAATGACTGCTGATGTCACTTCACCAAATTTGAGTTATCATACAGTCTGAGAACCAGTACGGTCAGAGCCACTGGATGACGATTCTCTGGATGACTCAGTTCTCTTTATAGCAGGACAGACAGCTGCCGTGTCTGGGGTGGGATGGGAACCTAGGGTGCTCAAACATTTGACCCTGTGTGCCACAGATACCAGTGATTACTAGAAGGCAGCATCGACATTTAGGCCAGGTCTGTTTGATACTTAATGTTTCAAACTATATTAGAAGGAGTAGTTCAGCAAAAAAGTCAAGAACTGTTTTGAGTCCAAATTTTCTTCTTTACTTTAGAATTGGAGCCACAAGGCTAATGTTGTTAGCACTAGAAGTCAATCTTTTCTGTAAAAATGTGGCTTAGGACAGATATTAAAATAAACAAACGGTGGCTATTGACTTCTAGCTAGATTAGCCTTGTAGCACCAATGCTAAAGAAGCAAAATGTGGACACCAAACGTGTCTATGTTAAGTGTTTAGATTTGACATTTAGCCAGTTTAATAGTTACTGATAATTGCTAATGTTTATTCTACAGCATTTCTAATATGGGTAACAGCATTTCTTTAGCCTTCTTGTTGCAGGGAGGTCGGTTTTCATCATAGCTATATCTACACCAACAACTGTTAGATGTTCATGTGGCAAATTGTCCACACACCTCACAAACACTAACTTTAGACAACTTTAGTCCTAACCTCATAATGTTAAATAAAACATAACCGATATTGTCCAATATGGTTTATCCATCGATATTAATGGGTTCATGTTCTAGATG
Organism: Hemigrammopetersius urotaenia; assembly: GCA_037974485.1. Lineage (NCBI taxonomy): Eukaryota > Metazoa > Chordata > Actinopteri > Characiformes > Alestidae > Hemigrammopetersius > Hemigrammopetersius urotaenia. Next base: position 340,470 of record JBBPDC010000001.1, on the reverse strand, counting down.
AACATAAAAAGTTTTAAAAAAGGCAATGAAGTTTCCTCAGTGGTTTTTCTAGGATTCACGTTTGAGGTTTAGAACCTCAGCATTTAGTAGATGTTCTGTCAACAGTTGAATGTTTCTTCAGACTCTAATTTACAACAATGTTTTTAATAGACTACCAATGAAATATGAATGGCATTCCTCTGAAGAAACCTTTGTTGCCACATTTTATTTTTAGGACTGCTTTTCAACAGCTAATAGCAAAACGTCCACAACCACTCAAAAGTCTGGAATCAATATTTTTCATACTATAAAACCAATAAAAAAATAAAAACTGTATAAATGTTTGTCAACACCAGTAATTACCTAGTAATAACACTAATGAATAAAACATCAAAAATATAGTTTTGGAAAAATAGTATAACTTAATACAAACTTAATATTTTATAACAGTAACTGGAAGTGTTTTATTCACATATATGGTTTTATTAGGAAGAAAAGGGGTTTCTTTTCAAGCCAAAGTAACAATATTTTAACTTAAAATTTAATTTAACTTCGAAACAATTACAGTATATCTATCTATATTTAAAATAATGGAAAAATTAATACGCCGACATGACGTCAATATGACTAATGTCCCCGAACCTTTGAATGTCGGTGTATATAATGTGTTTAAGATCATATTTTTTGACAGTGAACTAATAATATTAGCATTTAGCATTAAAAAAATTTCAATTTTACTCACCCGACTAAGCAATTCCTACTAATTCTCTGATTCGAATCCTCTAATGCTAGTGTCGCTCTGTGAGTGTCCAGCCCTTTTCTGTCTGCCACATTGGCCCTTAAGTGTGTGTCCTCTGTGTGTCAGAGCACCCATGGCTGCCTGCGTCCTGGTGACAGCTGACCCTCTCTTAGCGCCAGGCGGCTATTTTAGGAGGCCTGTGGCCTATTTCCCCACCAGGCTGAGTCAATCACTGGCTCTGAAGTGTGTAGTGCTGAAACATACCCCATGTTAACCCCCCCACTCCAACATGGAGCCCACTTAGACTTTATTTTTGGACTGCCAGGTTCACACTGCTGTTTTGTCATCTGGCATTGCTAGCTTTCTGTTCTAAGGATTGTCATGTGAAGACTTTTGCTATTTGTTTTGGTAGTCAGAGGGTCATTTGTTTCAAGAGTACAAAGTTTTGTACTTCTTCTTTGATGTTTCTACATGTTTATATAGTATGTGTAAGTATATATGTAGAGGAATCTGGGTAGTTCTCAGTTTCATTTCAGTCTTAATCATTTAGTTCTTTAAATTATTGGGGTTTCATTCATTTCTGCTGTACTTCTCTCAGTCTGGAGATTTTGATTTTTAATTTCATTCCTGAAAGTGAAGTGCAAAGTCTAGTTCTCATGTGTTAGTAGTTTGTGGATGTTCTAACAAGTTCTACTGTGGTTGGAGCTGATACATTTTTGAAGGGTGGAGCTGGGCTTCTTTAAAAAGTTATTGTATAAAAATGTCTCTTTAAAGATATATTGGTTCGTTAGGGAGCTAAAAGTGGTATTGGTATTGCTGCAGAGAACCTTTTTGCCATCTTGATTTTTAAGATTACATCTCTCATAGTAATATAGGAGCAAAGTTGATTGATCAAGTGTTGTTTTTGCTACTCTATCCATTTACATTTACGGCATTTGGCTGACGCTCTTATCCAGAGCGACGTACATCAGTGCTTAAGAAGTCCACAACTGTTTCTTACCTATCCAAAAGACTGTCCACTGTTTAACCAAAAACTCTTATGACCTTTTCACTTATGACTTTAGCAAAGGCCAAAGTACGACATAAGAAAATGTATAACTGATGTACAGTATTCCCCCTCTATTTACGGGGGTTATGTTCCAAGAGTTCCCGCGTATAGTGAAAAAACGCGTTATTGTGTTTTGGTAAATTAACTACCTATTTTTATAGTGTAAACACTAAATATGACCCCAAATATGCTACCAGAACATGTTAGTTTCTATTTTGATGCAATTTAATGCATTCCCATTAAAGAAAAGGGAAAGGTAAATAAATAATCATAATCAGAAAACTTTATTGCTTAAAAAACGTTAGCATTAGCAGTGTGCAAAGACTTAAAAGAAACATTAAAATAACTCTCTCTACCTGCATGTTTAGACAGGGCACAGCTTACTAAAACTAAATAAATTGAGATAATTGCTACATGCTGCAGCAGGTTTCTTCTGCTTTTTATTGCGGTCGACAATTTTTCAGTTCGGTTCTCTGCATTACACTGAACCCGCGAATGCTGATCCAAAAAATTGAGGGTTTCCTGTACTCACCTTCTGGAAAGGAGTTTTTCTCTGTATACACTCCTGTTACTGTCTTTCTTCTTTCTGAACGAGGAGCTCTCAAAACCTTAAAGCAATAAATAAATAAATTAAGGTGTATAAGTATATAATGTTTATAAATATGTAAATGTGTATATATATATATATCAGGGCTGGGCACGTTATTATCACGTTAACGCCTTATTCACTTAATGTTGTCATGTGTTAACGCAGATTTGTAAAAATTCTTTTTGTGTTTTTGTGCTTGTGGGTGCGCCAGCATGCAGCGCCATACATCTCACATGGTTTTCGGGGGGTCAGGCGTCCCAAAAGTACTGGTACTTTTGTCCATATAATATATTACACCAACAGGGACTTTAATTACACTGCATTCAGATACATAGACTTTAATAAGGAATTGGTCTGTCCTCCATGTTCCAGAACTATTTATCCAGCATCAGCACCTACCATAGTGGCTGATCACGATCAAATCCTCACAGCAATGTTCCAACCATGGGCGCCAGAAACATTGTAGCATGGGGGATACCCCCCACTTCTCCAAAATATTAGCCCACCCCCCCCACAACCCCGTGCACGCAATACCCTAACCACACCCGACAACAACCAAATTAAATTTTTTTAAAAAGGACAAATATGTCATTTTTCTGCACAAAAATTCTATTTATTTGAAAAAATGTGAATGCTTAAATTATTTTATAAAATAGTTTGAAAACCAGGACTATTTTAAAAATTGTTATTTCATAATTATTTTATGCAAATACAATATTTGGGTGCTACTAATGCACAATTTAAAGGCTCTTTACAAATTTGCACCACATGACCAAGCCAAGAACTGTAACTGTAAAATAATTGAAAACCAGAAAATATAAGTTATTTACCTTTGGGGTTGGATTCTCCTGTTTTGTTGGTGTCACTTGTTTATTTTGGTCAACAGTGGATTCTGACTCTGAATGCACCAGTGGTTCATTTGTGACGTTATTACTGACCGCCTCAACCTCAGAAAGAGGGTCATTGTTTGGCCTTTGACCGTTCTTGGCCTGCTGATCACTCCTGTGTTGTTGAACCCTTTTGGATTGTTGATCATTCTTGGGTTTTTGGTCGTTCCTGGTCTGGTGGTCACTCTTGGGTTGGAGACCACTCTTGAATTGCATGGTTACCTTTGACTCATAGAGCTCCCTGAGAGCATTGGTGCCTACACTTTTCTGGCGAGGAAGGATCTCCATAGACTTGCTGCGTGTGAGAGGAGAGTTGTCGCTATAGCTCGGCCTCTTTCTGATCTCATTATTCTTTACCAGAGTGTCCGGTTTGGTCTCAGCCTCCATAACGGGGAGTGGAGTGAACTGTAGGGTCAGCTGGAGAAAAACAAAAACTATTAGACTTATTGAGTCCATATTGCTGAAGCTTTAAGCCATTGCGATGTCAATTCATTTAAAGGACTAAAGATACTTCCAAACAAGAGTCAAAAAATAATTTTACATGCAGTTTTATGCACAGTTGTTTCTCAATGTGTTCTTCTCTGAACCTGCAATCTCATGGACTTGTAAAACAGTCACAGCCAAAATACAGTTTCAGTTCAGAGCTTGCCTCCAGCCAAGTATAGTTCAAATACCTGGAAGTGTCCCTAAATCATTGCCTTTATCAGGGATGCATCAGAAGGGGACTTGTGTGGACCTGGGTAGTCAAGTTTCCCAGAATGTAATATGGGCAGAGAAATGATCATGAAACTGTAAGTTTTGTACGACAATGTTTTTACAAAATTCAGATAAAAAAATATTTTAATTCATTTTTTAATAAAAAGGCAACCTGGTGTATTTTAGGTGTCATTTGGTATATATACAGTATATATAGCTCTAGAAAAAAATCACAACATTTCATTTTTAAATCAGCATCTCTAGGAGTCTGACAACCATTCCATGCCAGTGTCTGTTAAACTCCTACACAAACACCTCATTCTGCTTTATGAGGTACTGATTAGAGATCACCTGAATCTTAATTAACGAAGAAAAGTATAAAACACTGCTGTAATCTACACTCTCCTCTCACAGTGAGACCAGTTGGATAGTGAAACACTACTAGAAGTTTGTCAAAGGTAATTATTACCTATTTATTTGAGTGAACAAGAGATTTGTTTTCTTTGATTATTTAAGTTTCTTAAACACTGCGTAATTTCTCTTATTTTTTAAAGTTTTTTTGTGAATCGGATAGATAAAATAGTCCGAAAACCTGTTCTTGATGTTATTTTATTTATGGGGATACGATATGTGGGTACTAATAAGAATGGTGCTTTAAAGAAATACGTTTTAATGCACAATGTAAAGGCTCTATACAAATTAGCACCATATGACCAAGCCAAGGACCATCTAGAAACTATAACTGTTTCAAGTGGAAAACGGAAAATATAAGTTATTTACCTTTGGGGTTGGATTCTCCTGTTTTGTTGGTGTCACATGTTTATTTTGGTCAACAGTGGATTCTGACTCTGATTGCACCAGTGGTTCATTTGTGACGTTATTACTGACCGCCTCAACCTCAGAAAGTGGGTCATTGTGTGGCCTTTGACCGTTCTTGGCCTGCTGATCACTCCTGTGTTGTTGAACCCTTTTGGATTGTTGATCATTCTTGGGTTTTTGGTCGTTCCTGGTCTGGTGGTCACTCTTGGGTTGGAGACCACTCTTGAATTGCATGGTTACCTTTGACTCATAGAGCTCCCTGAGAGCATTGGTGCCTACACTTTTCTGGCGAGGAAGGATCTCCATAGACTTGCTGCGTGTGAGAGGAGAGTTGTCGCTATAGCTCGGCCTCTTTCTGATCTCATTATTCTTTACCAGAGTGTCCGGTTTGGTCTCAGCCTCCATAACGGGGAGTGGAGTGAACTGTAGGGTCAGCTGGAGAAAAACAAAAACTATTAGACTTATTTCGTGCATTTTGTTGAAGCTTTGACATTGCTGTGTGCAGTAGAGCTTTAATAGATACATATATACTGAATAAATATATACATATATATAGAGAGATAACATTGTGTCAATTCCTAAAGATATTTCCAAACAAGAGTCAAAAATGTATGTACAGCTGTTTCTCAATGTATTTTTCTCTGAACCTGTGATCTCACAGTCATAGCCTGAGTACAGTTTCAGTTCAGAGCTTGCCTCCAGCCAAGTACAGTTCCTCATTCTGCTTTATGAGGTACTGATTACTGATTACCTGAATCAAATCTTATTTAATGAGGAAAAGTATAAAAACACTGCTGTAATCAACACTCAACATTACTAGAAGTAATCAACATTACTAAAAGTCCGTCAAAGGTAATTACGGCCATTTTATTTGAGTGAACAAGAGATTTGTTTTCTTTAACTATTCAAGTTCTGAAAACGCTGCATCATTTCTCTTATTTTGATGTTTTGTCGTTTCCTTTCAAATTATGCTTTAAAGAAAAATATTTGAGGAGGAAATGAGGAGAAATATTGTCAGAAGTTCTTAAATATGAAGGCAAAGCTGTTCAGTTCTGTTCAGTCCAGAACTGAATATATATATTACCCTTTGCTTGTTTTCCACTGAATCCGCCGCTTTAGCTTTTCCACTGAGTGTGTTCTGGTATCTGGAAGGGACAAATTGGAGACATTTTCTACAACATAGTGGGACACAATTATTCTATTTTAATGTTTTAATGAAGTCATTAGACTTGGCTCATGGATGTGATATCATAATATATCACATTCAACATGTCGTGTGTAAATGTGAAGAGGATATGTGCACTGGAAATGTGTTAAATACAATAAATAAATGGCCTGATACTCCTTGCATGGAACTTTACTGAACTAGATGACATTTTCTGAATATAGAACAGATTTCCTGATGCTCAGAATTAACAGTACCATTATGAAAAAACTAAACAACACTGGTGGTGTAAAATTTTTTCTTGAATGCAGGTGCACATCTAAATACGATGCAAAAGTTTTGACACCCCTGGTCAAACGGCATTTTCTGTTTTGTCAATGTTCTGAAAATAAATACACACCCTGGTCACAGGGCACACTTTTACACATTTGAATGCAGAGTTACTAGTTTGTTGTCCTAATTGTACATACAAATAAAAGCATTGATAGATAGATACATTATATGGACACTGTATTGGGACACACCTGTGTTTCAGGGTTCGAGTAAGACCCTTACATCCAGTGAAGAACAATCTTAATGCTTCAACACACCAAGACATTTTGGACAACACCATGCTTCTAACTTTGTGGACACAGTTTGGGGAATAACCATCTCTATTCCAGTATGACTGTGTTCCAGCGCACAAAACAAGCTCCATTAAGACATGCTGGATGAGTTTGATGTGGAAGAACTTGACTGGCCACACAGAGCCCTGACTTCAACCCCATCCAGCACCTTTGGGATAAACTGGAACGGAGATTGTATGTCATCAGTGTCTGACCTCATAAAGGCTCTATAGAATGAATGGTCACAAATTCCCACAGAAACTTCAAAATCTTGTGGAAAGTCTTCCAAGAAGAGTGGAAGCTGGAAGGGGGACCAACTCTATATTAAAGACTACGTATTTGAATGCATTTGCACTAAAGTTCCTGTTAGTGCAATGTTCAGGTGTCCCAATGCTTTTGTCCATATAGTATAGATAGACAGATAGATCTGACCAGGGTGGTTACACTTTTTCATACATCTGTAAAGTAGTTGAAGTGTAAATTGTTCTCACTGGGCCACAAGCTGAGAAACGGATTTTCTCCGGTCTCTGAGTCCAGCCTCCGTCCAGGACAGAGAAGCGTCATCGCTGATGCTCCTGAGAGACTGGGCCCTCCTCAGGTTACTCTTCACCTCCATCTCCACCCACCCACACACACACACACACATACACACACACACACAGGACACACACTACCTGGATTATGGAGCTGTTTTACAACATCGGATCACATGGCCTGGTCTTAAGTTTCCTCGTCCTCAAATCACTTTAATACACAAGGAAGCCTCCTCAGATGTTTCACATTTTTAATCTGTGCTTCCTATGTCTGAATGTATGTGCTTGTTATGTATGAATCATTCCGATTAAAACATCTCTGAGATAATTAAGTTACATGATATTTTCAAATCGAGCATATTGTTACATTCATTCATTCATTTGTTATTCGAACAGCGTATCCTTAACAGGTGCTGGTGCCAAGAAACACCCCAGACAAGTTGCCAGTCACAGTTTAGTATAAATATGGGATAAACCAATAAGATTTGTATTACCAAAATCGGCCACTATTATACAAAATACATAATGAGGCCATATTAAACTATATGCTGAGTTAACGCCAGATTTTGTGCCTGTGCCAACTCGCAGTAATCAACAACCAAGACTTAACTGAATCCAGCCTGTCCCTTACATGCACCAGTCAAGTAATCAACATAACAAATGAAACTGAAATAAGTCTGAAATATAAACTGAAATAAACTCAGTCCGTTACCTTTGTTAAGAAGGCCTTGCTATCTCCACTCAATGCATTGAGTTGATTCCCAGTATATCACAAGGTGCGCACGCACACACACACACACACACACACCTTGCAGAAAGCTGTGAACAAAGTCCTGCTGCTTTATTACTGCTGACATGGGAAGTTGCATGAAAAGTCACAAATCAGATCCTGATCGGTGATTAGCATCAATAAAACACACAGTGATTCAGGTTTATTATACATGTGCGCATTTACTGAACCAGAAACATTTTGAAATGAAAAAGTAATGGTGTATCCATTCATTATACATAAACATTATAACTTCTGTATGAATGTGTGTGGCAGCTGTATACACACACACACACACACACACACACACACACACACATAGTGGATGGCCCACATAGTGGATACCTTTGCACTCATATTCCAGGCTGTTAAAATAAAATCAGAAAATGAATGTACAGAGGGTAATTATGAACATGCTTTTTAATGTACTTAAATTTTTTCTTTTTTTTCTGGTATTCACTATATTCAGGCTTTTAAGCCTTAAGATTAATAGCTGACGAATAAGCCTAGTAACTGACTAAACTCTCCACATCTCTCATAACTTCATAATTGATTAATTGCATAGTAGTTATTGAGTATGTGAGGAAATGAAGCTGCGGTGCAAGATGTTAATCATCTCAGTGGTTTGTCTTAGAGGATTGTACTGGTAATGTGTCTCGTAATAAAAGCCTGACAGGGTGGCTTGGTCAGTCCAGACTGAGGGACGTGTTGCTCGTAGTTCAGCTGGCTTCAAGCTCCCAACGGCCCTTTGCCCTTTAGGGTCACCTGCCTGTCTTCTCCCCCCACATATGCAGCGTAGAGCCACTTACCGGAGCCAAAAGCAGCCTGAGGGCTGTGAGGCATGTTTTTGTGTCTCAGCTGTATGCTATCTATAGGATAAGAGGCCCTGAACAAATGCACGATGTATGATGTGGCTATCAGGCCTGTGTCCATTAGTGAAAAGCAGCTACCTGATATTTACTGCAGTACTAATGCATTTTCACAAACAGGGCTGTTTCAGAACATCTGGGACCCTTGTATTCTAAATATAACCATCCCACACTCACTGCACTCACATTATTTTGTTTGTGAGAACAAATATGAATCAAGATGCTGTGAAAAGCATCTTTGAACATGAAACTCTCTAGATTTCAGCTTTCTTAAAGATTTTGAAATCTATCACTGATATCATCCAAAGAAACATTTGTGGATGGTATGTGGCACACTATATGTTTATCTAACAGTTGTATGGAAATAGTGTCTCTTATGATAGTACTGCTTTATTGTTAATTGTTATAAAATAAATGGTTTTCACCATATATTTATAGATATATTTCAAATGTTGATTTCAAAAATAACATAATTGGTAAGTCAAATAAACTCAATAAAGAGGTCAATATAAACCAGTACCGGGTTAGACCAGCTATCTGGATCTTTTTAACCTAGCGTACAGTATTTGGTTTGGTTAAAGAAACCATATTGTTTGGTTGAAACTGGCAACCCATCTTGCTGGGTTACTTTTACACAACATGTGTTCTGTCCAATATTTAGAGGAGAGGTATAAGGACCAAGAGTAGTGCAAGAAGATAGGAGAGGGGATGTTCTCTTCAGGAGTTTTTTGACGATAGAGAGGGATTCTGCTGCTCTTATCTGTTTAGGCAGCTCGTTCCACCAGTGGGGGGCCAGAATGAGACCAGTCTGGACTGGGTCTACCTTGTGTGTAGAGATGGCAGAGCCAGATGATGTTCCTTGGAGGAGTGGAGGGAGTGAGTAGGAACATAAGGCTGAATGATGGGATTAAGGGAACTGCATGCCGACCCAGACTCTGTACGCAATTTAATTCGGGCGGTAATTTAATTGGGTTGGTTGAGGACCAGCAGAGTACATTACTAGATTGCCAAATATAGTAACTTATATATAATATATAAATATAGTTTACAGTCTTCCTCAAGTTTCTTTAGGACCTAGAAACAACTGGTTGTAACAGTGGCCTCTGTGTAAGCCTGCAGGCCCCTCATACCTAAATTGTTAAGGGGGGTCAAAGAGACACATTTGTTCCTTCTGTTGAAGGCTTCATACTGTCTCTGTAATTCAGATAACACTGTAAAGAGCTGATGAGCTGGACTGTCTGAAAAACAGGAAATTTTCCTTCATTTCCTTTTTGGATTAGGCCTCTCTGTCAACCCCCCCTCGTCTCAGCAGCAAAAAGAAGTGGAGTATTTGGTTGGTAGGTGCCCCATCAGATCTTGTGTTTCTCTAGAACTGTGAACAGAATTGCTTGTTTACAGCCATGAGAATAACTATACTATATTAAAGCAATAAAACAGAGGCCTCTGTTCATCTTAATTCCTTTAAGAGCAACACCCAAACCCTATCTCCTCATTCTTTCAGGGGTGTGGGTTCACTGCTGCTAGTATGTTTATGGAAAGCCACTACAAAAATGATTGGATTGCAGCAAAATGAACTGTATGTTTGAACCAAACTCTTCTGTTCACCCATCAGCCATTCAGTTATTCATTCTAGAGACACAACTATTTTCTACTGTTATATATAATCAAAAGAAGCCACCGGATCTTGGTCTTTAGAGTGGTCCTCAAGGGGCATTTTGCTTAGTGCAATATAATAAAAATGCAACGTTCAGTGCCTTAATAGTAAAAATAAACAAAAATTCAGTATAGTTACTTAACAGTAGGCTATGGTTGCTAAACAACATTGTTTTCAGATCACCTTAAAGGGGAACAAGTTACTGCATTCTTCATATCTGCTTGACACACTGCTTTATGATAGTTTTGAGAAGATTTTGGCCTAGAATGTAGATTTGAAATCTAATTGTTTACATTTAAAGCATCACATGCATCGTGTTTTACCACCATCATCATCAAGACTCAGAAGACAGGAGTAGGTGGTTAGCATAATAAATAAAATGGTAAAAGAAACAGAACTCTCTATATTATAAGCACATTTAGAGTCATGTTCATTAGTCATAAGAACCACATATTAGAAGGTAAAGAACCACATATTAGAAGTAATAACCTGGAAATTAACTCACATTCATAATAATGAGCGCTCTCTCTCTCTCTCTCTCTCTCTCTCTCTCTCTCTCTCTCTCTCTCTCTCTCTCTCTCTCTCTCTCTCTCTC
>JBBPDC010000001.1:297972-316386 GCA_037974485.1 Hemigrammopetersius urotaenia | reverse complement strand
ATAATTGTGTGAGGCATCCAGATTGTTTTGGTTGTTTAGTTGTGATTAGGAAAGTCAATTTAAAGTGACAATAAAACATAAAAACAGGGAAATTATGTAGGGTGGTTTTATATATTTGTGTATGTATATATTTATCTATATATACTCAATGGTACAAATGTATGCTCAACAGATTTATGCCCAGTGGATCGCCAGACGGTTTCTTTTGGTTTGATTGTGATTAGTAAAGTTAATTAAAAAATATATATATATGTATATCTGTTTATTTATCTAACGGATTTATCTGGGTATATTTATCAGATTTTCCCTTAACGTACAATATGGGGCTTTAATGCGAGCTTAAGGATTCTCAGTGTGAGCTTTTGGTGGTTGTTTAGGTTGAATTGCGGTCGGAAAGTCCATTTAAAGTGAGAATAAAAACGTCGAAAAGGGGAAATCGGGTTGTTTGGTTGTTGTCACAGAAGAGGTGAAGGAGTCTGGAGTAATGGAAGCTCGTTTGTAGCTCAGGACGTTTGTTAAATTTGTTGCTTCGAGTTACTCTTGAAGTGTGCCAGCCGAGCTGTGTTACGACAGCGTGTGTGTGCAAGAGAGAGAGAATAAACTGGAACGCGGTGCTCTGTAGAGAGAGCCCAACAGAATCAGGCTGAGTTGTTAATGAGTGTTGTTTTTATTTTATTATTATTATTATATGGGTTATTCTAAGACCGCAGCGGCTCCGTGTGTCTCAGACCGTGTGTGTGTGAGAGAGATAATGAAATGCGTGTTTGAGGAGGTTAGATGTGGAGTTAGTGAAACGAGAGCGACTCCTTAAGGTAAGTAAAACCTCAGCGTGCTGAGACTGATATTAAACAGAAGGGGCAGCAAAGCAGACTCATTCAGTAAAACCCTCTCATTTCCACGGGCACCCACTACTGGCCACTTCGGGTCCTTTAATCCGGGACCACAACTGGCCCTTGGATCATTTGGTTAGATGAGATAAGATAAGAAATAACCTTTCTGTAACTTTTCTGGTGCATTATTGCTGTTTATGTGAATATCAAGCAACCGAGTACACCGCATGTATACCTGTGTGTATAATAAATATATAATCTCACTGTTATGTTCTATTCTATTATGTTTATTCTTCTCTTGTTCTGTTCACTTTTTAAACAGTTTAAGTGTCCTCCTGCATGACTTAGAAAGGGTTATCTTATCTTATTTAACTGAAAATACACATTTTGATGTGTATATGAGTGTTCGATGATTGCCATGGTAAACATTAAAAGTGCATCAGGAGAACAGGGTTGTGCTTGAGAAAGGTGATGAAGTGAAGTGTTTATTATTGGCTATTTTACAACCGTTAGGATTGAATAAAGTAGAGATAAATTGAGGAGATACTTTAGAGCTGCTTTGTCACAACTTAAAAGAAAAAGTATGTGCTGCAACTGTAAGAGTGGTTGCCACTGCTATCAGAAGGCGGCAGGTTTGAATACCAGAGTGAAATTAGGCTGTGAAACTCCCTGACCTTGGGGTTTCCTCTCCTGGCCACTCAGCATGTTCTCTCTGAACAACAAGAAGGATGGTTTTTCATCATCTAAGAGATGTCGGACACATCGCAACATTTCTCGTTGGTTGGTTTCTTGGAGCTGTCTGATCTGAGTTTAGCCTTAGTTTTAGATCCTGTTCTTCAGAGGATGGGTTCCTCTCTGTGTTTTCTTCCGTTCATGCTTTTGGAAAGTTTTGCCTTTGCTTCTCCGTTCGCATCAGTGCTTCTTTATGCTCATGACCTTTTTAAAAAATCTCTGTTCTGTTCCTCAATGGTAATCTTTGAATTTTTCCTTTTGAGTCTTGGTTCCTGAGTGGTTCTCCATGCTCTTGAGGGGGGTTTGTCATTTTGCAACTCTGTTCCTTTCATGCTTCATCATGCTCTTGAAGGGTTTGCTCTTGTTGATCTTGGTTCCACTCAGTGGCTCTTCATGCTCTTGAGAGCCCCCGAGTCTTGGTCTGTATTTCTTCTTATGTTCTTGTTGTGTTTTCCCTTCTATCTTCTATAACCTTATTAAGGGCCGGAACCTGCACCTGGAGAAGGTGCTTGGGGATGCTGTGTTCTACACAAAGTTCTGCACAAATACATTGTAATTGGATTGGACTTCACAATGGACTTCACTGATGTGTCACAATGTCTGGCATGGACTTTTTATTGTTGCGTGTAGTGGGCTTGTTAGTAAGGTCTACTTTTGGGGACCCCCCAGCGAGGCAGCTTTGGCCGAGAGGAATTGGTGGAGTGTTGCGGGTGAGCTCCGTCTCACTCGTTTCCTCTCGTTTGAGACTGAAATACACAAACGTGTGAGACACTGTTGATGCTTTACAGTGGAGACTTCCCGTGCTTCACAGCATGGAGGGTATTACACAAGTGCAGAAAGCTCAGCTGTGCTATTAGAGTTCATCTCTCTCTCTCTCTCTCTCTCTCTCTCTCTCTCTCTCTCTCTCTCTCTCCCTCTCTCTTGTGCGAAAGCAGAGGCCACATTGTTAATCAGCTGGTCTCCTCAGACAGCCTGGATGTCCCTGTTCTCAAGCAGTTCACACAGTGCTGGGGCTTTTGTGTCCCTGGACGGAGGGGGTGGGGAGGCTGCTGCTGCCTCTAAGGCTGTAACCCATGGGGTCCCATCTGTTTTGTCAGTCTTGAGCATTCCTCCCAGCATTTGAGGTACCAGCAAGTGTCCCAGACCACAGCGTCCACACACACACACACACACACACACACACACACACATAAGCACACAGCCTGACCCACTCCCTGGGGAGACACTTATAGCAGTGGGGATGGAAAGCTACTGTCTGTGTTTTTATTAGCTTTTATTGGCCTGGTTAGAGTGAGCGAGCAAGTGTAGGGGCAACACCGCAGCGATAATACGGAAGCCATACTTCACCCTAACTTTGCATTTCAGATATCGATGCAAATTGTTCTCTGAACAATGAAAATATCCTGCCGTGTTACTGCTCGAGTACACCTTATACCAACGCGGGCTGATTTTCCACTTTGTTTTTCCAGGTAGTGTGGGATATATTGGGGGGGTTGAGCTAAATATGGAACCCAGCTTGCTGTAACAACCCCCAGGCTGTTGGGGACTGCAACTGGCAGACGGCAGAGTTTCAAAACCTGGAAAACTTTACTGAAGGACAGCAATCGTAAGCGTACATAGTTCACTTAAACCTATTTTAACTTCCTGCCTGCAGCAAACATTAGCTGATCTGATCTGATGGTCTGATGGTCTGATATAGTCAGTTTCACTGATGCTTGGTGAAATAAGCAAAAATCATGTAGTCTTATGTATGTTTCCATATGAAAACATATGCCTTTTATTACTTATTATTTATTAACTATAAACTTATTAACTTCTAGAAAGCCCTGAAGCAAATGTTGATTTTCAAAAAGGTCATTGGCACCCTAGAAAGTGTTATGGCAAATGATGCATGGTGGAATAAGCCTTTATAAATGTGCAAATGTCATGCTCATGTAGGTGTCATGTTACCGACGGTTACCGAAAGTCTTAAGCTGAAACTGTTTGTGCTTTGGAGCTCTGCAGCAAAGCTTTTTCCACAAAGCTTACGCGAATAAGCCCATGACATAACTTTTTGCTCAGTCATATGGAAATGCCTGTGAACTCCCCTGAGGTCATTTGGCCAGGTGGTTTTTGCGAGGATGCGTGTTTGTCCTAGGCGTAGTCTCTCCGGAGATGCGGCGAGAATGCAAGAACATCTGGGTTCGATAGGCCCCGGCCACTCTCCTTCGCTGCAGAAGCGCGTGGCCCTGCCAGGGAAGGATTCCTGCGGCCTGGAGCCATCGCTTTATTTATTTGTTTGAAGTCTTGCTCCCTCCTCCCACATCAGCGCGAGCTACTCTTTGGAATGGCTGTGTACCGTGCACAGCCTGTGCCACAGGGACAGAATGTCTCTGGCAGCTGACCGCTCGCTGTTCTGCCTGACTAAAGACGAGCCCTGAACAACGGCACTTCTTGTTTGGCGTTCCAGCAGGTGGAGTGCTTCTTTTTCTTCTTCTTTTCTCACCAGTCTGGGGGTGGCTACTCAGCTGGATGGATTTGTGCAGCCAATTATGATCAAATGCCATAATAATCAGGAGAATGAGCTTATTTCTGAACCAGAAAAGTTAATATAAACCCTAAGATCATATCCAGAAACAGCTTGTAGTGATTTTGTTGACCATACTCTACCATAGTATGGCATTTTAACTGCTTCTGAAATCGAAATGGAACAGAATTAAATTGTAGTGAAACCTTTAAATCTCTGAATTGAGTCCTAATTGAATCGAATCGTGAGGAAATTTCAGATGACAATCGTGTTTTTAAATAAAAGAGGTTTGTGGCCTCTTAAGACATGTATTACGTGAGGAATCCTAACTGAATCTAATCACTGGGGGGGTCACAGGCTTACCCTTCTTGTGTTGTCTTGTTGGGGTTTTAGCAGCTGCTTATCAGTTAAATCTTTTTTTATATATCTGGGTGGATCCCAGTTGTATTTCCAGTCATTTTTAATGTCTGTGACTAAGCATGGTAGAACAACAGCGCTGCATGAGCCAACATGCCCCCACACTCCCTCTCCCTCTCGCTCACATGCACAGGTGTCAGACCCACATGCGTTTTTGCACCCTGGCTGCGGTCAGCCCACACCGGGTGTGTGCTGTGCTTGGCGTTATCTCCCGCGGACGTGCTGCACTGGAAAGTGGCAGGGCAAAGTCAATTCTGCACCACCGTGTGTGTGTTTGTGTAGAGTTCAGATAGGCCGCTCTCAGCTGTTCTTTAACAGCTGTCAGAAATGAGGGTTAAAATCCCCTTTATTGAGTTTTTACTGTGCCTGTTTGGTCAAAACAATGTTTTCTTAGTGACTTTCTCTACATTTCAACAGTCGCTTCACTGGGGCCCATTTACTGAGCTTTAAATCGACCCTAGATGATCACTGTTTATAATTTCCTTTGTCCTGTGCTTTATTGTCTCTATCTTTATATACCGTCACTTCGACAAAGCTTCCATCTCTGCCCATAAAGCAGACTGAGCTGGGCCACTGTGGTGGAGCGTATCAGCGACATCTTATCAGCACTCAGTACTGACTGTGGCAGTAGATCCGGTTTCAGCAAAGAGTTGCTCCAGCAGGTCTCTTTCCCTGCTGCACAAGATTTATTTCTCAGACACCAAATGACAAGTGCATGGGGAATACCTCAGGGGGGCGCTGCCTTTCTCCTCCTGCCCGGCCCGCTGATGGAACGACAGCATTGCATAATTGATGGCACTGCTAGAACATGCCGGTGTACTTTATCTCGCCTGTCTGATCCCATCGCTGTGGGCAGAGAGAGCATTTCTGAGTAATCTGCATTGTACAGTCAATTAGTACAGGCGCTCGTTTCCCTGGGCTTAAAAACGAAACCTGACAATAGAGTCATGGAGTATTAATTGAATCGAATAACAAAACCATCATGCCATTGGGCGTTTCCAGCCACTTTGTTCTTGTAATGTCACTGCCATCAATTCCGGTAAGAAGGATTTGCTTGTTTGCGACAAAACAGAATGCATATCGGCCTATGTGTCCTTTAGAGCAGCGCGGTCTGGAGGAAGGACCTCATACGAGCATTTAAAGAGCCGAGATCGTTTTAATTAAACAGCATGTCAGCTATTTCATAATCAGCATTGAGATTGGACTTTGTTGTAAACTACAGATGTTGAGTTTCATACAAGGTCGTCTTTGTTGGCATTTTTGGGAGCGCGGGGGGAAGAGATCACCCCCAGGGAGACACACACACACACACGCACGCACACTCCTTCCTGGGATTAGCTCGTCTTCATTGTTTCTGCCCATTGAACAGGATTAACAAATCATTGTGTCAGGTAGGCCGCAGTCAAGAGACGATGACCCATTTCTAACAGGCCCTTTCTCCCCCCCCTCTGGGGTACACACACAAATACACATGTCCCATAGCTTATAATATGTTCCATGTGTAATATGGCTCCAGTGTAATAAGAGTCTTTTGAGCCGAACCCTAAACCTTTGCTCTTTCCTGAAATGAAATACAGATATGTCGCATAATTTATAACACGTCTCACATGTAATACGTATATGTAGTATATCATGTCTAATAAGAATCTTTGCTGCTCTTTCAGAAAAGTGCACATACACACACACTGTCCACAGTCCTTAATTAAAGCACCTCTGCCTTGTTGCCACTGTGACCCTCCTCAGGGAATTGCTCCTACTTTTGTTTTCAGCCACACAGGGAGACCCTGAGAAGGTGTAAGGTAAGCCTTTGGGCCTCCGACAGACTTGCGTATTCGCGTATCTGACTGATGTGTGCAGACGCAGAGGGCCAGACGAGCAACAGATGCAACAGGTGCTGCTGGTTCACGCTGGGACAAAGAAAGGACATTTTCTAGTCAAATGAGGAGATGGATCATAACGCATTGTTTTCAGCTGGGTCTGTTTTGCCAAGAGTGAAGAGAAAGTCAAATTTGCTCATTGTTTGAAAGTCAGCACTGCTAACGATATGAATATCCGTTAATGGGCATCTTTTGGCATCGGACAAACGACGTCGGGGCTCGCTGGCCCCATTAGCTCATTGGTCGGACTGTTCCTTTAGGATGCAAACTCGACTTGTTATTTTTAGCTCCGTTGAAAATGCACGTTGCTAATGAATGAAAGAGAATAGCCATTAGCTTGGTGTCGAAATGCAAACCATTGACTACCAGTGGCTTGTATGCACATGCCACATTAACGTGCTTGGTCAAACTATTCCTTTAGGCATCTGCATCCTCAAACTCCTCAGGGTTTGTGTTGCAGAGGCCTGTATGCAGTTGCAGACTTTTGTGTGCAGGCCTGCCAGCACAAAGTATTACTTGCGCTGCTGCAGGACGGAACATGCCGGGGTTACTCCAGGGCCCAGCTGTTCTGACTGTCTGTGCTTTGCATGCAAATGAAGGTACGTCTATGCATGGCCTAACTACAGCCTGGTTGTCGAGACCAGGGCACCCTTTTTTTTTTGCCGTGTCGTTGTTGCCCTGTTCGTGCACTAGTTGTGTAACTGCTCCGCAAAAGCCTTTGCCTTGCAGAGCGGCCTCGGACGCACACAGATCTTTTATTGTTTACCCTGCTCAGGCTTGCGTAACTGGAGTAGATAAAGCTGGCTAAGCATGCAGTCGCATGTGGAGGCTCCTTGAGGCACGCGGCGAGTGTTTTGGCAGCAGAAGCCGTCACAGACCAGGATGCGGCTCAGCGCGCCGGCAGTGTCAGCCGTCTGACGTGCTTCATGACGCCAGCACTTGTGCTACAGTAAACAGTTCATTCATTGATCCGAATCGCTTTCATCACACTTCGCTGCCTTATCAGTTTGATAAGCTTGTAAAAGGCCTTGATTGTTATCAGAATAGTTCTCAATTATTCATCAACCGCATGCTAATTAAAGAGATATTAACCTCAAGACTTTGTGTTTAGTAATAAATGAGTCCATAATGATTATGGCACTTATTGTAGCTGTCAGAGCAGAACCTCTTATCTCCAAAGCTAGAAATAGATTCGTGAAAACGATTCTTTATTAATCTATTCATGACATTTGGGTGTAAAAAAGTGGAGAATGTCAAAGACCATCAAAGACTGCAAACATCAAAGATGAATCAATGATTTAACAGTAACTTTCTAGATTATTAGACCTTTAGCCCTTAGAAGCATTAGAAGTAGTCACTGGTTTTCGCTACTTGAATACCATTAATGGGTTGCTTTTGGTTTTCATTCATTGTATTAGCACTAGTGGCTTTTAGAATATCCTGATCATACATTCAGTATCAAATGGAATGCAGACTACATGAAGTAAGACTGGCTGATCTCCATGGAAGAGATGACTCGGTGTTATTCAGATGTACCCAGACTTGTTTTTAACACGGCCCAGACTGTGCTCCTGACCTGTATCATCTTCCAGTCACGCCTGTCTGTCACTTCTCAGAAGCAGCTCAGTTAGTGTGAACAGACCTCATTTTGCAATACTTACACTGTACTCGCCAGAATGCGTAGTCTTCCAGGAACACGAGCAGGGGAGGGAAAAAAGTACAACTGCCCGATGATGGAAACATTTTTGTTCTGCTTTGTTTTTTACATTGATCTTTATTTGAATGTTTGGACTTAGGCTAAAATGTGACCTGCTGGAAGCCTTCCATGATAAATGGGCCAATACAAAAGCCATATAAAAGCCTTAAAGGACCAATTTCATGGATTAGACTGCATTCTTTTAAAAATGAATTAATATAGTTGTAGGTTAATAAATTGATTAGTATTAATATATTGTAGTATTTATATAACATTTTGTTAAAGTTTCAAAGCATGCCGTTCCTGCCCATACTGTTCATACAGAGAAACCAAGCCTGTTTTGAATGTGTCATATATGTAGACGTGACCAAATAAGCCCAGTCAGCCTATAACAGCTTGCAACGAGGAACCAATTGGACTCCTTTACATACTTCAGTCTTAAAGACTCAGTGACAGAATGAGCTTCAGGGATTAAGATTGGTTGTAACACGGTAACTTTTAAACAAATTATGACTCGTTTTGGTACATAAAACCAACATATATCACGAGTGGACCTCATGATGTGGGCTTACGAGTCTTACGTAAAGTGGTTTGGCGGCAGCCCTTGTGGATGCTTCCTTAATTACGATTAAGCCGGGCGAATTGAAAGTTTTGTAACGTCAGTGACGCGGGTACATTTCTTTCACGCTTGACTGGAGGCACTTCCTTCCTTCCTTCCTCCCTCCGCACATGTGTCAGCAGCTGAGGAGTGAAAGCCCAGCGCAGGGCCTGAGGTGAGCAAGCTGCTGGGGAATGTCTTTGGGGCAGACGATCACACGAGCCAGAAGAGTTTGCTGCATTCTTCCCATGCAGAGCTCCTTAAAGCCAGCAACACAGCACAACATGGCCCGTCCTGGCCTGGCCTGGTCCGGCCCGGCCCGGCCCTTTTTTCTCTCCCCTCCAAAGGACTGATTGTTTTCATTGCTGCACAAGCAG
Organism: Hemigrammopetersius urotaenia; assembly: GCA_037974485.1. Lineage (NCBI taxonomy): Eukaryota > Metazoa > Chordata > Actinopteri > Characiformes > Alestidae > Hemigrammopetersius > Hemigrammopetersius urotaenia. The sequence continues at coordinate 307,353 of JBBPDC010000001.1, read as the reverse complement.
TCCTCTCTGCAGGAAGGAAGGCATTCTGGGCTCGGGTTCCATAACAAACATGTTTACTACACCCAAGTGAGCACATATTTACTACAGAGCCTCTTAGTGTGCGTTTAGTAGGCTATATTCATATTCCAGAGCGTTGTTAAATTGCCTCTACTGTGTACTTGGTGGTCGTTTTTTCTCTTTCCCTGCACTCATCTGCTGATCAATGTATTTGCCTGGCTGATTGGATTTGGACGAGGTTGAAGGGTCTGGTAATTGTTGACTTGTGCTGGAGGGACATGATTGATTGCTTCCTGCTCGCTTCTCTGCTGAGGGCCAGTGTAAAGTGCGGTCAGCTGCTTGTTTTAAAGGCCAGGCAGAGGTAGCATATTGGAACAAATTGAAAAACCCTCTGGAAAGTGCACCACCGAGCACTAGCAGCGTTTTCGACAGGGGTTTGTACACAGTGCCGCTTTTGATTGTGGGTGGTTCTTCAAATAACCATGCTTTTTTTAATTAAATATGAGAACCTTTTGGAAGTTCTGCACGGGTTAAAGCCTTTTCACCCAAGAACCACTGAAGAGCCTCTAATTTTGAGTGTAGATATGATACACTTTTCATTAAGCAGACATAACTCTTGGCATTATTCTCACGCTGCAAGTTAATGAATGTGCACACGCTGCAGCCTTTACAATTAACCCTCAGGACGTCCCTTTGTGTTCCTGTTAATTACCATATTTGTTGTAGCGGGGAATCGCGCTAACAGCAGAACTCATTATGCTAACATTCTAATAAGTCTCTTTTTTTTTTTCTGTCCCGCAGATCAGCACTCCGGCGCCATGAGCGGGCTTCTGAAGAGGAAGTTTGAAGAGGTGGAGGAAGACCCATGCTACTCTTCGTCTTCCCCCTCATCTCTCTCCTCGTCAGCCTACTCCGGCTGGGACTCGGATGGCGAGAGCTGCTACTCGGACACCCTGGACTCCACCCCCAGCAACCCGTGCTCGCCGGCGTCATCGCTTAACAGTGAGTTTCACCCCGCCTCACTGGAACATCTCAAATGAATTGATTAGGTTCGATTTTGGTACAATGGGACAGCTGGTGGCCTAGTGGTCAGTTGCCCTGTGATCAGAAGGTTGTGGGTTCAAATCCCAGGGCTGCTAGTGCCACCACTGAGGTTCCCTTCAGTAAGGTACACACTGCTCCCCAGGCGCCCCTCTTTGGTGGCAGCCTGCTGCTTCACTTGGTGAATGAGTTAAATACTGAGAAAGAATTTCACACTTCAAGCTTTAATTCGGATGCAGTTTTTAACAATACGAATAAATGTGTTTGGAGGTATAAGACCAAGTTTTTTGGGCCTGACAATTTTTGCTTTGGCCATCTAAGGACTTCTCACTTGCACGGTTAAATTACCACCCGCCGATCCGACGTATTTTTACACCCCTAGTCGCTTTTTTAGCTGCTAGCTAGACCATGGACGGCTTATCTCAGCGTGGAATGCATTCCATGTCCTGGGTGATAATGAATGTGATGAGGTACAGCACTGCTTATGCAGGGTCCTGTGTCATATTTAGCTTCATCATCCACCTTTTTAAGATTCTCCTGAAGCGGTAACCTATAACAGGAGACTGATTTGGTCTCGGCGCTTTGACAAGGTCACCTTTTACCTAACAGAGCCGCTCAGAGCTCGGTACAGTTCAGCCGTGCTGTGGAGTCGGGCTTCGGAGGGGTGAGAAAAGCAGGCCAAACAGTTGTGTGGTTCCCAGGATGGTAGGGCAAGGAGCCAATGAGTGGGGTGTGGCAATACGCCAGGAGAGAGAGAGAACACACCAAGCCTTGTGTGCACCTGGCATGCCCCCAGCACAGGTGCTGAGAGAGAGATATAAAGAAGGAGTTAGAAAGGAAGGATATGGAATAGAGAAGAGGAGTGGAAGACGTATTAAGAGACAAATGATCTCATCAGGTTTTTTATTCAATGGAGACATTGGAACTTGAAAGAAGCTGAAGACTTTTGATGGTTTTTCCTGTCTGAAAAGATCATTTCACTTCATCTTTATGCTCATAATTGAAGACTAAACAGTTAAAACGGAATCATACCGATTTCTGTATTGTTTTGTTTCAAATAATGGTTCAAAAAAGTTATTGAGGCACCTTTTCAAGGAAGAACCATTCAGAACTCCACACTTCCAGATTCTGGAAGTCCGATCTCTTAAATCCAGGACTGGAAACTGGACTTGAATCCCAACTAAGTGGTTCTTTCTGTCACAATCGTTCAGATTTACTGTAGTGGTCCTTTCAAAAGCCATTCATCCAAAGGTGCTTTCAGGAATCAGAAGTGCTTCTTCTATGGCATGGCTCCAAAGAGCCCTCTCCGGCGCTTTTATATGTAAGAGCGTTTGTGAGATAAGAGCAAAGCATGCTTGCTGAAGCGTCCGATAGCCGGCGCATGTGTACACAGTGGGGTTCTCAGAAGGCTGTGTACTTAATGGAGACCAGCTGTGGACTGAGGGACAGTGCTCCTATCCCCACGGCAGATGCCAATCGGTGAGCTGCTGGCTTTGCGAGGGGAAAAGAGGTTAACAAGTCAGTGCCAAGTATTCCTGTGCAAAGGAAGTGGACCTCAGAACATTAGCTGAACTTCTCTCAGCATGTTCCCACATGTATCTGCTGTCTGGATGCTACCTTACCTGCATTCTGATGCTCTCAGCTTGAGAAGAACTGTTGGACATTTGAAGGGTTAAGATTCTAGCACACTCCAAGAATTAAGAGTGGGGCAAAAATTGGATTCCTGCCTTCTTTAAAATATCCATCCCACTACAGTTGGTGCAGATCTGAGATTGATGGGCAATTGGTGGTGGTTGTTGTTTATAGGCTGTAAAGGTTATCATTGTTTACACGCTCTAAATTGGTCTACATCTTTATGGCCATGCAGGGTTTCACGTCATATGTTCAGAAAACTGTATCATGACGTAGTTTATCCCAGTAACGCGGCGACCCCTGTGTTTGCGCATGTACGTGTTGTTGGAGGGCCACTGTGTCCTGAGAACCGCGTGACTCCGACTGTCCTGCTGGCCGGAAGCCTCAGACTTCCAAAACATTTACTCACTCCACTGTGATTCTGCACCCGCCGCCGCCAAGGGGAAATTTCTGGGAGGACTGTTTGTTTGTGAGAGAGGAGAGGGAGGCAAATCGAGGCGATTCCTTTTCTCTGATTCAAATGGGAGGAGGCCTGAGAAATCCCAGGCATCTAAAGGGCTTTGCGGCTGCATCATCTCCAAAGAATTCAGATGCTCATAGTATAACGTCATATAATGTTTTTTACACCATTTAACGATGAGTAGATCAAATGGTCCGAAATTCCTTGGATGACCGTGTCATTGCTTTAACTTGTCCTTACATTACCTTGCACCATGCCTTTATCCTTCTTGTACAAAGCTGCAATTTGAGAAACAAGGTTTCTTGTGTTGAATAAGGACAGAGCTCTTTGTTTCTCTCCGATGCTTCTTTTAGTGTTTCTTTTAAAGCGTCTCAGCTGTAGAGGTTTTTGGCTTTGTCATGCCTGCTCTCTAGTGGTGTGTGGAAGGCATTGCATCCCTTCTCTTGATGTTTACGCTAGAGACTTAGCCACTCCAAGCCTTCCCATTAGACCTGGCACACTTCCTACCTAAATACTCCCTGATGAGTTCCTCGGAAAAGAACACCACGTCTCTCCCTCCAAGACATGAGACACACACCAACGAGGGCTGCAGGAGAGAGACGGAACACTAGCAAATGCGTTAGATTGCCCAAAGTCAAATAACTATTTAACCATGAATTATTGAAACATTGTAGAATCTGGAACTGTGATTGGGCAGTAAGCTCACAGCACACATTGTGATTGGTTATGGGGCTTATTTGCATGTTACATTTCTGTGATATCAGTGCTGTTTGTTTAGATAAATAGTAAAAATGCTTGTTTAGCCAAATATTTTTTAGCTTGATACACATTTGTACACATAAGGACATGTACTTTTTTATTGTTCCATCAGTTCATGTATCATTTCATTATGTGCATATTATTATTATTATTATTATTATTGTTATTGTGTGCAAGTCTTAACATGTGAACATCGCTACTTATGTTAGTTTTACTGATCTGCTACTGACATCCATTATATGCAATAACAGACTTCTAACCAGTTTTTGTATTACTAGTAATTCACTTAAGTTATTTATCTATAGTATTTGTACCCCTGAATTTGTGTATAGTGTATTTCATATTGAGTTTTATTTAATAGATTTTCATATCGTTTTTGTCTCTGCGCCTCTGTGTCTGTGCAGTCGTAACATAGTTTTCTGATTATTCCTCCGTGTTTCTCTCTTAGCCACCTCCATCCTGAAGAAGTCCAAGCGTCCACGGAGAGGGAACGTCCAGTTCGATCAGGTGACGGTCTTCTTCTTCCCGCGGTGCCAGGGCTTCACCAGCGTTCCCAGCAGAGGTGGCTGCACGCTGGGCATGATGCCGAGACACAGCACCCAGAGAAACTACACACTGGCCGAGTTCGCGATCGAACAGCGCCACCTGCGGCGCGAGAAGCTGAAGAACAGGATGAGGGAGGAGAAACTGGAGGCCCTCAAACAAAAGGTATGTGAAACAATGTCCTTTAATATAAAACACCTCTTTAAACTTGCTTATTCTGTCTTGCTCCTTATTTTAGCGTCAGTGGCTCATAGTACTAGTTTATTATAACTTTTTATGCTGCATTTTAGATTATCTTCAACTATTGATATCTGGTATGTATGAATTTACTATGTATTTTTAAAGTGTCTGAGTGGATTCACAGGCAACTATAAAAAAATAATTATGTAATATTTTATTATTATTATTATTATTATTATTATTATTATTATTATTATTATACATGGGCAGTATATACACAGTATACATGAGTAATTTAAATGAAACAAAAATGCACACACCTCTTTAAACTTGCTTATTTTGTTAGACTCTTATTTTATTTGGTGTATTTTGTCATGTGGGACTATTGATGTCTTGTTATATCGTTGCATACTAATGTATATCATAACTCTACTATGTATTGTAAGGATGTACTTGGGTGTCTTTATAGACACCTATAAATAAAAAACGCTAATAATAATAATAATAAGTTGCAAGTATACAAACAGTATGTCCTGAAGAGACATCAGTATGAAACAAAGCATGAGTGAGCGCAGATCCATAACTTGTGTTTTCTTCTCTCTCTGACAGCTGACTAAAAACGGTACTCAGGACTCAGAAGAGGCCGACCAGCTCACTGTGGACGACATCCCTGAGCACGAGCTCGACCTAAGCAGTGTGAACCTGGACAGCGGCTCGTTCCTGCACCCATACCCGTCCAAGAAGCGGCACACCATCCTGAAAGCGGCCGGCGTGAAGAAGATCGACAAAGAGGAGAAGAGGCAGCTGCACGCTCTGCGCCTGTCACGGGAGGACTGCGGCTGCAACTGTCAGGGCTTCTGCGAGCCTGAAACATGCAGCTGCAGTCTGGCGGGCATCAAGTGTCAGGTGAGCACTGGAGTGTTTCATATAAGAATAAGTTCAAATCAAGCAGGTTTATTGTCATTTTAACCTCTTGAAAGGGCAGGAAACTGCAGGAACAAAACAAAACTGTTCCTCCAGGACTATGGTGCAACACAAGAATAAAAACAGATCTAAATAACTGCATCTCTAGCTCTAAAAGCTGATTGTGGATCAGCACTTAATTGCTTTATGCTCCATATCCAGCACAGTCCAGGGGACTTCAGAGGACATATTTAGTAAAGCAAGGTATCACAAGATTAGCTGATTTCATGTATTTCTTTGTCTTTGCAGATGGATCACTCGTCCTTCCCCTGCGGCTGCACCAAGGATGGCTGTGGGAACACGGAGGGACGCATCGAGTTCAACCCCAGCCGCGTCCAGACCCACTACATCCACACCGTCATGAAGCTGGAGCTGGAGAAGCGCCTGGAGGAGCATGCGGCCGAGAGCGAGGTGGCTCAGGGCGAGCAGAGGCCATCAGAAGGAGATGCTGAGCCCAACAGCTCCAGCTTCCATTTCAACTCTGAGTTAGCAGCGGCTGGAGAGAACAGCTGCAGTAGTGACATGACGGACTCTTCCAGTTCCTCGGGTCAGAGCGAGGATTTCGAAGCAAGCGAGAGGCCTCGGAGCGAGCAGTCGTCCATCGATGTAGACGAGAATGGACTTACGCGAATTCTGAGCTTCAGCGACACGGATAACGAGGACTGTTCGGTCCACGGCCAGGACACTAGGGTGAGCAACGACAGTTGCAGGCGTGAGCAGAGAAGGACTGAAGCATCTTCCGTGGGATACGGCATCTTCAGCACAACAGAAAACGAAGGCGGTGACAATAACAATTGCCCGCCACCAATGGACTCTAATACAGACAGCAGAGCGGCAGCCATGTCTGAACTTTTGGACGAAAACGCAAATCAGGACAACGCTCTTTTCCACAGCGGATCTGTCCCCAACACACCCTCGCCCTCGGTCGACCGCTCGGCCAGTTACATGGACCTCAGCCTGTCCTCTGAGTCTGATCTGGAGTTCTTTGACGGTTTTCCCTGTCTAGGACCCAGCTCACTCTACAACTCCCTCAAGGAGTATGAGCATTTGGACAACTTCTTTCAGTTTCAGCTGCCTGGCTACCCCAGCTTTCCCTCTGCTAATGACTCGGGCACATGTCTCCTGGAGTCCCTGATCGGCCTGTCCGAGTCTGTCCCGGAGCCCCCTGCCACCTTCACAGACAATCAGATGCTGGAAGAAGCCATTAAGTTGTCTGTGATGGAGTATGTGAAAGTCTAAGAGGAGGCTATTGTTAATAGTTAACACTATTAAAAACAAAGAGTATATGCGATTGTAAATTAACACACATTTTTTTGGTGTAATTTTGTTGTTTCTGGAGGCCATTTTGCCCTCTGTCCAAGGCTGAGATTTGCATTATTTGCCTTTTAAAATGTTAGCAGAGCATTTTATTATTATTATTATTATTATTATTATTATTATTATTATTAATATTATTGCCATCAAACTGGCAGCTAATATTTGGGTTTAGAGGTCTCTGGTTTTTTGAATATTTGTACATATTTGGCCAGGAAGGTTGTCACCCACCACGGTGTCGTTAATATCATTAATATTATTACTATTGATAAGATTATTTATACAAACTTTAAACGGGGGCACAAGCAGGAGTCTTTTGGGGCGGAAAAGAGAAATAAAAGCTTATTTATGCACCTCAGGGACTTTTTCTAGCTTTTGGAAGCAATGTATTGTGACCATTGCTGTGATGGACCCTATTTGGCTCTTTTTTTCAGAGAACCCAAAACCTACCAAATTTCCACCAAAACCCAAGCAGCCCCCCATAGTCCGGGGCTCTCTATCTCTCTATCTCTATCACATTCGTAGGGTCTGTACTGAATCACAAAGCTAGAGGAAGACTCCTCCTGTTCCACAAGAAACAGCTCTTTGGGATCTATAATGGTACATGACCACCCCCCCTCCCCAAAGGCTCCATAATTAGCACTTTATCTGTGAAAAATATCAATGAAAGTCTAAAGGGGGGTGCAGGTGGGCTGGTGCCAGGGTCACCGAGGTCAAGCCGAGCGGTTATTTATTTTCAAACACACCAAGAATGATCTCAGTTGGAAACCCGCTGGCACAGAAACCTGGCATAACTGTGATTTATCTATTTACCGTAACTACTTTATGACTCTTTTTATTTATTTCCTTTTGAAGTTCAGACTTATTTATTGATCTTGGAATCGGCGACTGAGCGCCCCTCCCCTGCCCCGAGCCGCCCCCGCTGCAGGCCCGAGGGGAAAAGAAAGCAGCTTTTTCTGAGACTGTTTTTCATTTTATTTTATTTTCTTTGGTTTTTTTTTTTTGTTTGTTTTTTAGGGAATCCAGTCATTCACTAACCTGTGTGAAGTACTATTTTCAGTTTAAATTATTACACCTTTATCATTTCAGTAGCGTTCTCTAATTTATTCAGCGGTCGGGCAATAAAAGGAGCAGTGTGTATTTGGAAACAGACTAAAAACGAAAAAAAAAATAAGCAGAAAAAAAGAGTTTACTCAATGTGCCTGTTTATGGGAGGAGTGTATAGAGAGGACTTCTTTTCTAACTGATGGAGTGAAGAACTGTTTAACCTACCTATTTCCTAAAATCTGCCTATGACATATATATATAGAGAATTACACTAAAAACGATTTTGTAACTAATTTATGTAGATTTGAGAGAATTCTAATCTCTATGGTATTTTATTAAGAAAAAAAAGCCACTTTTTTTGGTTTTTCCTTCAAATATGGAAACATTTGTAATATATATTAATATGGTCCCGGCCTGGACTACAGGACGTTCAGACCTTAAAGAGTGTCTGAGGCCGACCTCTCAAAGCTCCATTTAATTGATTGTATTCCGAATGTTTCGGTAGAAATGACCGACCACATGTATTTACTGTGGATGTAGATGAATTAGTTCAAATGGTCTTGGTTATAAATTCTGCATATATTATGCAAAAAAAAAGAGGAGAAAAAGTATAATATTATGCAAGGAAGAAAAACATGAGAAGCTTTCGTGTTGCCAATGTCTTCACATGAAGGTGGTCAGGTCTGCAGAAGGACCAAATCAAAGCTGGACATGATGTACATATCCCACCACGCCACCCTCGCTTCGTCTCCACGGCCTGTTTCAGTCTTCAGAAGCAAACCCGCATGCGAGATCCGTTCATACCTTCAGTCTCCAGCGCAGAGGGAAAAAAAATGCACAATCAGAAATGTATTTGCGTTTTCTTTTTCTTTTCTTTTCTTGTTTGGCCTTCATGTGCTTACAAGATTCATTTCCATTCTCAAGAGGGCACCATCTACTGCGAGTTCTGCATTTATTTCCTTGTACAAAAAAAGAAATACAATAATGTATCACTTCTTATGAAGAAATGGAAAATGATGGGTATTTATTAGTCCTAATTATTGTACGTTTTGATCTTTGATGCTTTTGAAAGTGTTTCTTAATTTTTTTGCCTTTTATGTTGTACATATTCTGCTTAAATGGTACTACAGAGCAAACAAAGCTGCTTTTTTTATATATATATATATATTTTCACGCTCAACAGTTTGAGGCTGTTCATTTCATTCAAGTCATTCGACAGTAGTTTGTCCTTTCAAAAATAAAAGTTCAGCTTTTTTTTCTTAATCGCTTCTTTTGTCTTTCTGTGATCGATCAACCAGCTTCAATACGGCCGACAGATCCACACATCTCTTTATGGAGGGGTGAGGAGAAGTGGAGAATGAGTGCTTTTATACACTCACCTAAAGGATTATTAGGAACACCTGTTCAATTTCTCATTAATGCAATTATCTAATCAACCAATCACA
>JBBPDC010000001.1:266818-277659 GCA_037974485.1 Hemigrammopetersius urotaenia | reverse complement strand
GTGTGTGTGTGTGTGTGTGTGTGTGTGAAGAGAGAGAGAGCGAGAGGTGGGACGACATGATGCTCTCAAAATACACACTCACAGTGTTTCATTAGCATTTAGAATGTCACGCACACACACACCCCTGCATGCTGGGGTGAAAGCTTTAGGTGTAGTTGCTGCTTGCTCAGACTAAGCTCACTTTAATTTGATTTAAAGCTGTGATGAGTTCTCAGGACTAGAGAGAGAGATGTATGAGAGAGAAAGGGAGACAAGAGACAAAAGAGAGAAGAATGAAATAAAGACAAAGGAAAGAGAAGGATGGAAAAACTAAATGAGAGAAGGTTGGAAAAAAGACTAAAGAGGGGGAAGGGGACAAGAGACAAAAGGATGGTGAAATGAGAGGGAAGAAGTAAAGGGAGGACAGGGAGAGGGAGAGGATAGGTGATAAAAGAGAGACGGGGAGAAATGCTTTAAAAAAAAGGGAGGGAGGGAGAAACAAGGAAGAGAAATGAGAAAGAGATGTGAAAATAAAGAGGGAGGATAGAAGAAAGAGAGTTTGAGGAGGTGAAGAAGAAGAAGAAAAGCATGAAGAAAGAAAAAGGGGTATAAAAGAGAGAGGATGGAGGTAAAAATGTAAATTGTGGAATGAAGGAGAAATGAGGGAAAGGGAAAAGTAGAGATGGAAAAAAGAGACAGAAAAGAGTGGTAAAACATAAAAGGAGAAAAGACAGAAAAGGACAATGAAGGTGAGAAAAAGCAGAAGGGATGTGAGGGAAAGAGCGCTTGAAGGAGAAATGGAGAGTGAAGGCGAGGAGGGCACTGAGGAAAAAGGAAAAATGAGGGAGGGGAAAAAAGATGTAGATGAGGTTGTTGAGTCTGGTAGCCTGAGGGGAGACAGGAGTGAACCGAAATCAGGACAAGAGGCAGGTGACCATAAACACACACACACAATTCTGCCTGTTCTTGGCGCAACCCTCAAGCCATTGATGTGTCTGAAGAGTACCAGTGGACTACCCCCCTTCACACTCTCCCCCTTCTCTCTCTCTCTCTCTCTCTCTCTCTCTATCATACAGACACACAGACATTGTGTATTCCCATACACTCCCATTTTGGCAGACAGTTTCTCTTTAAAGCCCGCTGGAACTCATTCCCTTTCATTTTTCTTTTCCCTCTACCCTTTCCTCATTTTTCGTTCATGCCATTCATTTTCACCTATTTCACCCCCTCCCCTCTTCCCAACTCATCCCTATGGTTATAGTCTTCATTCCCCCTCTATATCTTTCTTCTCTTGTGAGCTGTGCCATCACCTATAAACATCCATGCATATGCTGGAATGTGTAAGATGGAGCTTGTTGTTACTCTGTCCGTGTTTCTTTTTTCTGCCTTTTCTTCTTTGCTGATCGTTTTTAATGTTTTAAACTCCTCATCTCTCTCCCCTTTTTCCCCCGGTCCCTGTTTTTCCTTACTCACGGGCTGTCTCCGTTGCTGAAACATTAAAGAGGATGTGTGCGTCTCTGTTTGTGTGCTTTCGGCTGTGATGCCCATGGCACCAAAAATCTTGTAACTTAAATATTCTATTTTTGAAAAGATGGAGAATAAAAGATTGCCACTTACAAATGTGGCTGCTAGGTGGGAGAAGGAGAAGGGAGGTAAATGGCAGGTCTGAAAACGTGTGTGTGTGTGTGTGTGTGTGTGTGTGTGTGTGTGTGTGTGTGTGTGTGTGTGTGTGTGTGTGTGTGTGTGTGAATATAGCCACTTTAAACTGATGGTTTGGTATGAAGAGCCTGTCAGCTAGCTAGTAAATGGTAACTTACCAATTAGGAAGTTTTAAAATCACCTCCATCTAATGTAAAGGATCTTAGAAAGACAAACATTTTCACTGATATAGATGTTTTGCATTATTGTTCTCAAGAACCATGCCTAAAACAGAGATTTGTCAGTGTGTAGAACAATCTAAACACTTGAAGAACCTTCACTGAATGTTAGGGATCTAAGAAGAAATTTACATTCATTATTTTTTTTTACATTATGTGGAGGTTCTTTATACCTTTAGAAGATTTGGCAGGTCCCTTTTCCAAGAAACCAAAGTGATCCCTCTGGGGAGCCCTCAGAGAATTTTTTGGCATCTTTATTTTCAAGAGTGCAGCTGAAAACTGTAGCAGCAGCATCTTCAAGCCTAAATTTTGTCTGCCCTTTTTTGCATTTTTATTCTTGCAATTCTGGGATTCAGGTCCCAGCTGGTTCTGCGTTGTCTTCAGAGATGGAAATGTGGATGACTTGTTTTGGATTCAGCCCCAACTCTGTTCTGCTCCTTTTATTGTGCACTTGTGTAAGGCCCTTAACCTTCGGCTGCTCCAGGGGGACGGGGCCTTGCCAAATTTAAGTTGATTTGGCCTAGAAGTGTCAGTGAAGGAACATGTAGAATGGGACCGTGTGCAAAACTGCACAAGTCGTATCGGGCCAGATTAATAAAATCTACTGCCTGATTTAAAGTCAAGTTAAAAGCGGATTATGTTGGATAGCATATCTTTTCATTCCATAAACATCCATTTTTACTGTTTATGTGATACATAACAGTGATACAGGATATGTACCGAATGTAGGAAAACACAAGCAATTAGCCAGAAGAGGCTGTGTGTTACAGTGATTTCACCACGGTAAAAGAGGGGAATTGTTGCATGGTATTAATTAATAAAAAGTCACAAAATATGATAAAATACATTAATGCTCAATAAATAGTTGAATTAATGGTTAAAAAATAATTGCAGAAATTGTTCTGCCAAATACTGTGGGATGTTAAAAGGCTATGGTTGCTAAGCAGCATATTATACACCTGACTTGTTAATTGATCCACATGTATTTGTATTTGCAATATATTTAATCAGGACAAAAATACAAGAATGGACAGAGCACCCACGGCCTCAAAGTAAAAGAGTAGTGTATGTGGTACAGTGGCCAGAAAGTGTTCAGCAAATCAAAATTATCTTCTATTTTGGATTCCTCACACTCCTGTTTGCAACTTTACACACTCCTGGCATCCTCTCAAGCAGCTGCATGAATAGCTGAAATTCTTTTCCTACAGGACTAAAGCGCCTCCTTATGCTGAATATGCTAAATATGTGTAGCACTCGTTGGCTACCTGGTGGCCACTTGGTAATAGAGGTATTTCGAAAACATCCTCATGGTTGGAATTAAACCTTGCATATCCATGTTTTGACTATTTTTGAATGTTTTTGCATAACTCTGTAAAAGACCAAACCACTGTGGACCAATAGAAATGGTTTCAAGAGACTTGGAAGAACATCTGGTCACATTAAATGTTATAACATTGTTCACCTCTCTGGTAAAATAGCTTTTTTGGATACACTAAGCTGTCTTCCGACAGCAACAGTGTTCTTATGTATTCAAAACAAATCAACTTCATCATGAACAAAATCGTATTAAAGTATCTCCTCTTTACAAACTTAAGCACTGTACTCACTGAAAGTTTCATATCTACTGTATACTCTTAATAGGATGTCTTAACTATTTTTAAAGGGCTATAGGTGAGAAATAATTCATATTGAATTACAAAGCAATACTGTTCACCTTTAAAATTATAAATGAGTTTTCAGGAAATTGTACTGCTGCCTGAATTTCCACGTGTGTGAAACAGAGTGTGAAATAGTCACAATAAACAGCTTTCATTACAGTCATTAGAAAGTTCAGATATACATACAGTTTGACAAAGTATTCAGTAAAGTATTCTGACTTGATGACAGTGCTATTATACACACCTTCTTCCATGCTGTCACTGTATATCACAGTGTTTCAGAGTACGTTGGAGGAGCCATCCAGCCTTACACTGTCGCACCTAAACAACTGCTGGATTAAATGGCCCATATTGTTTCGTGTGTATGAATGTACATGAATGTGTGGTGTTGTTTTCATTCTGCAATGTTAGCCATCTGCCCATACAGATGACACTCTTCTGTTTAATTAGATTGGTTACGTAAGACTCTTACACTTCATTCTTCTGCTTTATCCTCTACACACCTCGCCGTGTGTGTGTGTGTGTGTGTGTGTGTGTGTGTGTGAGACAGAGATTTGGATGTTCCAGTCCATCTTTGTTAGCACATATGTCATTGTGTGTGTGTGTGTGTGTGAGAGAGAGAGAGAGAGAGAGAGAGAGAGAGAGAGAGAGAGAGAGAGAATATATGTGTGGGTGTTCCTGTGTATTCTCCCAATTAAAAATAAGAGCTTTACGCCCTACACTCACAGTGTGTGGGTGGGTGTATTGGTGGGAGTGGCAGGAGATGTGTGGGTGTGTATTCCTAGATTTGCTCACACCTAAGAATAAGAGCTTCCAGTCACTCTTTGTGTGTGTGTGTGTGTGTGCGTGTGCGTGTGTGTGTGTGTGTCTGTGTGTCCGTGTGTGTTTAGTTATGTATGCAGTAAACGGACATGGATGAACTTGTATTCAATTATTCTTTTCCTAACTCTGATCTCTGACAGAAAGTACAAATACAGTTATAATTCTCTCTCTCTCTCTCTCTCTCTCTCTCTTTCTCTGTCTCTCTCTCTCTCACACACACACACACACCCACACCAAAAGCTTCTCAGAGAAGCAGACATCTGTGTGATCAGCATATTTCCAGTAAGCAGAATTTAAAGCCAGCCGCACAAACAGCAGTGAAATCCTCTCCCCACGCCTCTTTGAGAAAGCAGGAGATATTCAGAGTTTTATTTATATCAACTGCCTTTCTTATTTTTATTTATATCAACTGCATATCTTATCTTGGCAGTGTTTCCCTCTCAGCTTAAAAAAGGCAGGTGCCAAAGGAGCTATCACTTACAAATCTTACCCCCCTTATCTCTGCAGAAGCTAACCTTTCCCCTCTGTGTAAGATTGATTTTGAGCCTCAGAGTGAATGAGAGCTGCTGACTGGGTGAATATGGTGCATATGAGACTTCTCAGAAAACCCTTGGAACACAGAAAAACGGGGACCTGCTGACAAAAGTAGAATTTACAATACCAAGATTTTTCTCCCGTATTGTGTTACTTTTATTTAAAATGTGTTACTGAAACTGTACTGCTACATCATTCGTAAACATGCTTTTTCGCATTTTGTATTGGTGTTGTAGTAGTTTCCAGCGTCATATTTCCCAGTTTAAAGTTCAGGACGGCCACCCTTCAGTGCTGGTCTTTACCACCACACACATCACTCATGGGCTCCAAAAATGAGGGCGCCTCCTGGTGGCCACACAAAGTTGGCTTGAAAATAAACACAGAAATTGTATTTGAGAAAAAGGGTTTTGGTTGAATGTTGCTTGTTTACTTGTTGTTTATTTGTTCTTTTTTAGCATTGAAGATATACGAGAACACTTATGCAATCATTTTAGCACTTTTGAAAACAACCCTGAAACAACAATAAAACACCCAGAACATTAAGAAAGAAGAAGAACGGTGTGATGAGGATTAAGGGCTGCATGCTGTTACTAGGCCGTCAGGCAAAGAAGCTGAAGTAGCAGATGCAGCACAGAGACCTGAAATCAACCCAACACATGGGATAAACTACAGCATTGATTGCAAGTGCCTGACCTCAGAAATGCTCTTTTGACTGAAAGGACACAAATTCACACCGATAAATATTATGCAAAGCATAGTGCGCTCAATATTAATGACAATGGTTTTGAAATGCAATGTCCACATATGTTTGGCTAGATGGTGTATTTAATGAGGTTTAAGACCATAGACACAAGTTTGAAGTATTGACATCTGCACTGTATGGGGTATTGATAACCCATCCAGTGAGTGGGGTGAGGACCAAAATGCTTTTCATCTCTTAATTAAATCCCGTCAGTTCAGTGTGTTATGTATCCATCATAAAACAGTTCAGATTAAATTACACCCAGATGGACCTCAGTGACTGAAACTTTATTGCTGTTAATGCTCTGCTCTATGTGAAACACTTTGCAGGCTAGAAAGACCTTTCAGCTTAAGTGGCCTTTAAAGGCATGTGTCATGGAAAACTGATCTCTTTTTAAAGAAATCACGTTTTAATATAGAAACCCTACTACAGTTCAACATATTCACTACCCAGTCCAAAGTAAGTAATTAGTGTGGCATCTGACTAAGTAGAGTCAGAATGAGCATCTGACCACCCATAGTCCAGAATGATGATGATGGCCCTGTTACTGTAATAATAAAGAAGGCTTCACAGTTTAATTGCCAAAAGCCATTAATTAAGGCAGACCACAGTCATCAAGTGGGCAACTGACAACTACAACAAAGAAAGGAATACATTAACATCAATCCCAACCACCTAACATGCATTAGAAGCTTAGACTAATGGATTGATAGCCTATTGTCTGTTTTATAGTACAAGAGGGCAATCAGGCAGGCCGCAGGATTCCATCTCCACCAACAAAAGGGTCTAAAATTGCACATTGCGCTGTCAATACAAATTGTTCGCTATAAAATAAAATAATAAAATGCAAAGGATTGTACTGCCAAAACAGATGCTTTTGAATTCATGTTTAATCACAAACACACACACACACACACACACACACATATATATATACTGTATACATATTAGGGGTGCAACGGTACACAGATGTCACGGCTCTGTACGTACCTCGGTTTTGGGGTCACGGATCGGTACGGTTCACGATACAGCAAAGTTAAGCAACAAAAAGTTCTAAAGAATGAGGCTCAGTTTGATTTCGTTTATTTTAAATAAACAGCAGTATTTTAACGAATAAACACACACTGATATTTTCATGTTTGTGTAAGGCAGCAGAAGTGTTACGCCAATAGGTGGCACTATTGCACCACACTAAGACCCAGGTTTATGAGTTACTTGCGCTTTTTGGTCCCTCTGTGATTCCGAATTACTTCAATCACATCTTCTCCGTCGTACCGTGTATTCTCCGAAAGACATCATGTACTGAACCGTGACCCATGTACCGTGACAGTTCGGTACGAATACGTGTACAGTTACATCCCTAGTGGAAACCGAGCTGTCTGTTCTGAATCCATCCTGGTTATAATATTACAAATATGAGCACAATTACATGAAAGTACCCATTCAGACCTCACTAGTATATATAACATTGTACAAAAGTCTTGAGCCACCCCTCATTTCATCATATCTTGATTCCAAAGATCGAGACTTTCTTATATTTTAATGTAGTCTTGAGGAACAGTTCTCCAGGCTTCCTGAAGGACTTTCAAAGACTCTCATTTTTAGTCCAGTCCATGAATCTGACCAGTTTCAGAGGAACGTTTCTGTTTGTTAAGACACACAGTGACCTACGTATGAATCATTCAAGCAGAACAAAGAGCATCTGACTGATAATTTTCCAATTATTCCATTTAATCTACAAAATATGTGAAAGATAAGACAGTTTGAGTATTTTTGCACCAACAAGGTGATTAAAAGCAAAATATAAGGAAATGAGGGATGGCTCAAGACTTAGAACTGTGCTATCGGTCAACAAGACAGAGTAACTAAGCTAGCCAAGGTGCAAAGAGAAGGTGGAAAATAATTAAAACATTGAAAAAATTTAATTGAGTGGTTTTGTTTCTAAACCTCCACACCCACTTTGTCATAATTGGAGAAAAAATTAAAAGAAAGTCAGAACATGGTCCCTTTGATCCACTTCTGTTTTACTTGAATGAAAGGTACAGGTGGAGCATGCGCCAGGCTTTTCATTTCAGAGATGTGAGGAGAAAGCCTGGTGTTCCTAGGTGAGCAGCTACCGCTATGATCCAGACTAAAGAACCTCAGACTAATCAGTGCCTGCAACTAATTTGTGAAATCCATACTCTTTCAAACCTCATTAGAGAACCTCACAAGAACATCGAACGGAACAAAAACTTCAAAAACAATCAGCGCCTTCGATACACTTTAATGAGCTGACCACCAAACCTGACTCGAAGGTCTCCTAATGAATTAACTGCATGGAGTCCTCAGAAATGCAGTCTATTCCCATCAAGGAGTTTCAAAGCCGAATCACCAAATTGAAACACATTCCTTCCTTACGTAATTTTTGCTTCTACCTTTTAACGTGGATCAGCAATCTATAATATTTCATTAGGGCCCATTTCACAGCGTAGAGTCAGCAGAGCCGTGTGCTTCAGTGAGACGGGGGCTGTGCAAAGGTGGCCCCCTGGGAGCTCATTTGGAGAAAAAGCAGGCGGCCTGTTTCGTTCCAAAATAACACCACAGCTATTTATCAGAGGATCTCTCTCCAGCCGAGGCAGCCTCCTTTATACCGGGGCAGCCGTGGCGTTACAGCGCTGACGATAAAGCTCCTGCTCTTGACCTGGAAGCCCACGATAATGTTGTATACTGTCATAACAATGAGAAAAATATATATTTTTAAATTTTATAGTCATTCGTAACCTTTGGAAATGTACCCAATCCATATGTCAAAACCAAGCCATCATAGTAGTGACATCCCATCCATAAAGTCACTTTTACCACTCCACACTTTTGATGGCGGTGGAGTGTGTGTGTGTGGGGAGGGGTGCTCTCGTGTCTGTGGTATCCCTTTGCCCTGCCCTTTCTTTCCAAGTACGCCAGAGTCTTGACTCTGCACTCTTTATAAGTACATTTTGTAGCCTTTGGCTTGTCTTCTCCTATTGGAACCGCTCCCCATCCATCTAGCTTGGTTGACCACAATCAGGGCTCTGGGTCACCACCTCATTCCAACACTGGGAGGCCTTGCCCAAGTGTCCTGAACTGTTGCTGTGGAGTAGAGACTCTCAAACTACTCACAAGAATTCCAACAAAAAGTACAACTAATGACTGTAACTACTCTGCTAGCCATAGACTGCTAATATACACAGCAGTGATTAAGTCTGTACACTAAAGCCTCTTATTGTCCATTGAGACCTCTCTTCTACCCCACCTCACTCTACAGATCAACTAGGCTGGGATGAGTTCCCGCATTTCAGTCTTGGATTCTGTCGAGGTCTCTTCCTCCAGCTTTAGGGAAGTTTTCCTCACCGCTTTTGCCTTTGGATCACTAGGGGCCCGGATTCCGTAAAGTTGCTTTGTGACAATGGTTGTAAAAAGCACTAAATGAATATAATTTAATTGAATTAACTTCCATGTAAACGCCTGTTCAGACCTAAATGTAATTATTCTGATTAGAAAACCTCATTAAGAACCTCGTTATTGGTTGGGTTTTATTAACAACCAATGGCTGTATGGAGCACAAAGATCCTACACTAAAATTAAAGTCTGAGTTTGAAAAAGGTCCTACTCCATTAAAAGTATAGAATCAGTCTGACGAGTGGCTTATCAGCAGTTTGGGTCCTCTAATAAAGACAAATTAGCATTTTTATAGGAACTGATCGGATATTCTTATAAAAATGAGCAATTCTACGAGAGTTCTGAAGCTCCAAGTCAGCGGTTCTATGGCAATTTAGTGCAAGGGCTGCTTTGTAGATATTCATTGCAAATCAAATGTAACGTAAATACCAAAGTAATAAAGTTTATAAGGACAGTTTCTTTTAAAAGGTACAACAAAGCCACAGTAATAACCGAGCGACCTTTGAGGATGCCCTATGTCCTATAGTTACCGATTTAGAGGCACAATCGTTTCCTGCATCTAAAGGTATCTAAAGGTAGGGTGAAAATAATTGACTGGTTTTCCTGAGGGACCTACCCTTGATGTCCTTCCCAAAGCCCATGGAGGAGGTGACCGTTTGACATTTGCTGTTCGATTTCTCCTTCATGACGTCATCGTCGCTGGACGTGTCATCGGCACCGAGCTTTTTCTTCTTTTTCTTCTTGTGGCGAGGGGGCAGTTTCTTGGGGAAGGTGAACATGGGGAAGATGACGAGCAGCATGGCTATTGCACAAAGTAGGAAGCCACTCCACCTGAGGAGAAGAGAACAGAGGTCTTTAAATAATCAGCCCTTACTGAGAAAAGGTAGATAACTCTGGGGGTACCTAGTCTTTCAGATGGTTTAAGTATAATGAACATGTTTAAGGCTGCAACAGCATCACACTGATCTGCATAAATCCCCCACTGCTGTCTGCACATCTCCAGATATTTTCAAGAAATATACCCTAAAAATGGGGCGCAGCATTGTTGCAAACTGCATTGTGACACTGCTCTAATTCTGCAATAAGGACATTATCTATATCCCTGCTAGCCCTGGCTAGTTGCTACAGTTTTGAAATACTGAGGGAGTGAGGGGGTTAGATTTATCAACATTTGTATTTACCGACTGGGAGGGGGAGGGCCGTGACTGCAGTGTAGCTACGTCTCAAAGCCTTGTTTTGAAAATCTGGGCCTATTCATAAAGCACCAGGGTGCCCAACTTTATGGCCATTACCAGCTTGCAACAACTTAATAATAATAATGAGATAAAAATCTGTTCATTTCTGAGTGTTTTGATAACTGTAAAACCTGTACTTACTTTGGGAATAACAAACACTTTGACTTTTTGTCATGAATCAGAACTCATCTACACTCAAACCCTACAAGTGCTTAAAACATCTTTGGGCCAGAAAAACATCAATATGTGCTTTCAACCATAGATTGGAGAGGAAAACTGTCCAATCCTTCTTCATACTGAAGCGATGTGTGATTGAACGGCCACCTTACAAAACCTAACTTTTGACTAGCAGTGTACACTGGAAAACACAGAGGCGGGTTCTTACCAGTTGCCAACAAAACGAGGGTCACTCTGGTCAATGTTGACGATGGTTTTGGGGTCCACATAAAAGCCAATGAGGACTCCTCCCAGCAGATACCCAGCCGCGGGACCCAGAGCACCCATCACATACATGATGGCTGTGAAACACACACACACACACACACACACACACACACACACACTCAAAACCAAGAAC
>JBBPDC010000001.1:191320-206691 GCA_037974485.1 Hemigrammopetersius urotaenia | reverse complement strand
GAATTTGGAGGGTCTTTACTCAGGTTCAGACTGAATTTGGAGGGTCTTTACTCAGGTTCAGACTGAATTTGGAGGGTCTTTACTCAGGTTCAGACTGAATTTGGAGGGTTTTCAGTCAGGTTCATGCAAGGTGCAATGTCGTTATCCCACAGAGACACTAGCAGAAAGTACTGACTCAATGCAGAACTATTGCTCCAAATGGCGTTTTCTTATGCGGTTATAGTGTTAATGTGGGCAGAGAGCCAGACGAGAGAACTGCCTTCAGACGAGGTGAAGTGCAGGCTAAACACGATACCCCAGCCACCAGCATTCCTCTGTACAATCCCAGAAACCCCGCAGAAGGTCTGAGCTATCGAGTGAAGAGTCTCTTTCATTCCACAGGTAATGGCATACGGCTACTGCCTAGGGGAGGGTTTGTTTACGTTGTGCGTGTCGACGTCCACAGAGTTACTGTAACACATCTGACAGGTTGAGAAAGTGCACCGAGCCAATTTCAGCTAATCACTCGTGCATGCAGGGCGTGTGCATTTATGGCGCTTCACATTCCCAATAGCAAATCACTCATTTTCCAAATAGCAGGAATGTGACAGAGTCACTGTCATAAAAATAACTCAGGATTTTTAGGGCACACATTTTGATTTAACTGGAAAACTAACTGCTTTTTATACCATTTCATCATTTAATGACGAAAGCAAACTTTAAGATGTGGCCTGTATAAAGAAAACTTAACTTTCATATTTTTTTTAAGAATGTATTTACATTTAAATAAAAACAAAAATCACTCCCAAGTCAATACAGCAATATATAGAAACCAACCAGCAAAAAAAATCCCATTTTGAGAATGTCAAACACCAAGCCATTAATCTGGCTATTCAGTCTACAGCTGCTTAGCCCCGCCCATTCATACTGAAGTTATAAGAAGTGTTTCAGCTCAGGTTGGCGATCAGAACAGCTGGCCAGTTTTAAAGGCACAGTAACTAAACCAGTCTGATTTATTTCTAAGGGTAGAGAGAGGTTGGAAAAGGTTCATTCCCAAAAAAAAAAGATGTTTTTAATACATAAAAGCATTAAAAACTTGTCAAGTGGACCTCAAACGGAAAATTAAAGCATATTTTTCCCTTTTGTTTCAATACATTTTCCATTTCAGACATATTGTATTAAGCTGTCTTACTGCAAAAATGCAAAATGAACTCACCCTCTCTCCACGAGGAATGTGTCCCTCCACACTTTAGGTTTCCGGTTGGGTTTGAATCTGCAAAACCGAACCCAAAGTGATTTACAGACTACACACAGAACCGCCATCGCATCAAAAAGCCGTTGTGTATGACGGCTTATGGGAAAACAGCTTTAAAATAATATCTTGATCTAATATCTTAATCTATTAAATGTTTTTCTTATAATTTGCTCAGTGTAATTTGTGTCCCGTGAGACGCAGGGATCATAACTCTCGGCATAGTGAACATACCAGAAAGTCTTTCCAAACAAGTTCCAAATGTTTGACTGATTTGCAATCTAAATTATGAATTGCAAAACATGTTTCCAATGTATTCCTTTTTTCTTTATTATTATTTTTGGTAGCGGAGTGAAGATCATCACACTTTACTGTAAGTAAATGATTTTCTCTTTACCTGTTTCCAGTCTTTTCCTGCTCCAGAAGCTTCATGATGGACTTGCCATCCATATCAGACGGAGTATCCAGGCCAGCGATGTCCAGAATTGTAGGAGCCAAATCAATGTTCAGGACGAGATGATTGTTCCTTGGGGACAGAACTCAAGATATGATGTCGGCACCCATCTTTTTTTTTTATTTAATATTTGACTCTCTTTTTTAATCATTAATTATCCAAAGAAACAGACCTAAATGTGTATATAATAGTACTAGAAAAGGCATTTAAATAGTAATTTAACTAAATTACATTTTAAAAGCCCTTCTTGTCAAAATACTTTTGCATCTCCATTGTTATAATTTTTCTTACTTTTTCACAAAATTTTATGATAATCGAATAACTTACATAACATATAAAATGGGTTCAAATGTACACAAAAAGTAAAAAAAAAAAAAAAAAGGTCAAACCAGAGTCACTTACTAACGAATAGAGAAGAAAATCTGATTGTGGTTCCACTGCTTATAGCTTACCTGGTACCAGGCTCCACGTTTGGGCCTCTCACAAAGAAAGGGACTCTAATGTCGAAGTCGTAAGGCATGGACTTCCCCTTGATGAGGCCGAACTGACCGATGTGATAGCCGTGATCTGCCGTGTAGATGATATAGGTGTTCTCCAGCTCCCCTGTGTCCACGAGAGTGTTGTATATCTGAAGACAAACACAAGGATTGTTTTTTAATGCAATTTTTTTTGCCCATGAAAAAGGTTTTATGTCTCCAAACTCTGGTTTTATAACAACCGTGCAATCCCACTTTCTCATGAAAATCTAATTAATTACTGAGATCCTGGACAATTCACTGAACATTCCGAGCTGTAGCCTAACAGATACCTAGGCTTAACGATGCCCCTCCTCTGAGGAACCAGACTGACCTTCTCCACCGAATCATCCACGGACATCAGCGTCTGCAGCCTCTTCCTCTGCAGGAAGTTGGTGAACTCCATGTGGATGGGCTTCATGGGGCCAGTGTATTGCATGATCCAGTGCTTGTCCATGTTGGGGGCATAATTGTAGCTGGGTGTGCTGTAAAGAGGGGCAGAATAATCAGAAGACTTTACTGGTCCTGGAAAAAACTGCTAAAGTTATAACTTAACAGTCACAGAGATACACAGAGCCAAGAACAATATAAAATAGAGACAAGATCAATATAAAATTCAAAACAAACCCAAAAGTTTGCATGTAATCCCACTGCTGATTAACCAAGACTGCCCAGATTAAGGCACTAACTCTTGCCTACAGAGTAACATCAGGGTCGGCACCCAGCTTCCTTAATCCCATCATTCGACCTTATGTTCCTCCTCGATCTCGTCTCCTCAGAGGAACATCATCTGGCTCTGCCATCCCTACACACAAGGTAAACCCAGTCTAGACTGGTCTCATTCTGGTTCCCAGCTGGTGGAATGAGATGGCCAGGGCAGCAGAACCCCTCTCTATGTTCAAAAACCTCCTAAAGACTCAACGATTTAGCACTTAGAACTCTCCTCTGGTTCTCAGATTGGCCTGAAACTTGAGTGTGTCCTCAAATTGTTAGTCGGTTTTGAAAAAAAGCAGTGGCCAAATGAACGTTATGTAAAGTAATGAAAGTCTAAATGAATCCAACAAAAATGCAGAAAAAGCTCAGTTTGAAATACCCTATGCTAGACACACATATGCTGGGTAAGCCATCAGTGTGCAAGTTCATTAGGCACCTGTTTACCATTTCACAGCCACAGGTGCATGTTGAGTTTATCTGCCATGCAACACATCCAACAGGCATCACCAGCGTATCACCCCACCCACTGTTTGTTCAAGAAAATCTACAAATTCCCCCGGCTAGGTGTTTTTCCAGCACCCGCCGTCCATCTCTTCTCACACCAGAGCATGAGGGCCGGCTCTCTTGGCTCAGGGAAATCATTTGAGGGCTGGCACTTGCTGGAGTAAAATAATAAGCTCAGCGGCCTCTGGCGCCCAAAGTAAAGTTTGTAATGAGCTCTGGAACGCAAACTTAATAAGTCATTCGCATTTGAAGTGGGCTAAACGAAAGCGTAGGATAACAGCAGGGCGGGGGGCTTGTTTTTGCAGTCGGGGCTATGAGATGCCTCCCTGTTCCCCTTTACCCCTGTATTCAAGGGACTTAAGCCTTTTTGGAGCCGGATTAGTTTTACATAGAGGAGTTCTGTAATTTAGGTGATTACTGATATGATTTTAGTGCCTGGCAGAAATAACTAAAGGATGTTAATCCAGGATGAATATACAGTGTATAGTTTATACAGTCTGACAGTAATAAACTTTATCCAGTATGAATTTGAAGTAGTGTTTACAGTCTGACAGTAATAATTGAAGTGGTCTGAATCCAGTATTTGCAGTGTGTACAGCACTTACAGTCTGAGAGACTATACACATGCCTACTGTATTCAAACCATTCCATAATTACTTCTAAGAGTTTGAATCTGAGAGTACTAACCAGTATGAATCTGTAGTGCATGATGTTTATACAGTCTGACCATATTGGTTTGAATCCAGTAGGAAACTGCATTGTGTGTGATATTTACTGTCTGACAGTAAACTGTTGAGAAATTTTAATCCAGTATGAATCTGCTTTGTCTTTATGCCTTTGGGAGTAATTCGATTTCTAGATTCCAAACGTCTTTAGTAAATGAGGCCAATAGAACCTCTCATCTTTTTTTTGTTTCCGTTTGTTAACGTTTGATTAGCAGTTACCAGAATTGTGAAGTATATTGGTGTATCAGCTATTCTTTTTTTCATTCATGAGGGCAGAAGTGTGGGCCCATGTCCAGACCCTTACATATTAAGGAGTTAATGAACCAGTTAGCCCTATAGTACATTCTGACTGAGCAGCTAGCTCCTCAGACCACCTTTTGTCCACTTGCTGAACTTTTCACCCAGCTAATACGGCACAAAAAGGTGTCCGGGGCAGGAATGTGGAGGTCAGGAGAGTGAAGCGAGCTGCATGTGGCCGGGGTCGCACATGACACCTGTCATGCTAACCCTGGAGGGATCTCAACGAGGCCCACCAAGTGACATGTTGTACAGAACACAAAGCCAAGAACTAGGAACATTTGTAGTCCTTCTTAAAGGAGATGGACAGACTGGAGCCTTTTATTAATCCTGACGGAACTAGTTACAGCCCTAATTAGTGCCCAGTTGTTGCTTTGGGGTTTTGCCTCCACTTAGTGCAGTGTTCAGAGAACACTGAAAACATGCTGAAACTATTTAAGGTGTGAGGAGGGCTAATAGGATTAACATCAACACCATGTGCCTTCGCCCCTCAGACTGTAAACACCTTATGATTTACTGCCAAACTACTTTGTGTTAGCATGGCCTTGTAGCCTTTCAGGTTAGGTTCTGTTGTTGTTACCCAACCTGTGAGCTATAGCTGCTCCAGATCAGCAGTTTTGGCATTTGCCCGATGACCACACTAAGGTCACTCAGTGTCCCTTCCCATTATACAAGTGATGGATGAACCATGATGGTGTCTGGGATCAACGTTTGGAATTATACATAGTGAAAGTTCATTGGCGATCAAAGTTGTTAAGATCTCTTTGTTATTGCTGCCATGCCTGGTAGACTTTTGAAAAAGGCTAACATTAGCAAAAAACATATCCAGACAAATATCTCTACACCCATTAATCACATTGGGACCTCTTAGCAGCTTAACAGTGCTGAACCACAAAAGCTAAAGACTACAAGAGGCATCAGTGACCACTCTGTCAACTGAATAGAAATAAACTCAGATGATTTTAATCATTGCTATATGCGTTCCCTGTAACGCCATTATTAGATTAACTGGGGCACTTTGTGTGTTAAATGTTGTGACTCTGCATTGAGCTGCTGGGGAGCAATGAAACAACAATTTCCATCTTGCTGCAAAGAAGGCCAGGTTATAAAGGACATGATGACTTGCTCGCTTAGCTACACAAATGAAAATCTTGCGAAATTAACATTATTGAGAAACGATCATAATTGCAGGACTTCCAAAACAGGCAGAAACTGAAATCTTGTAGTTTCTCTGAACAAAGGTTAAAAGAGGCCCATGAAAATAACATAGGATCACAATTATTACGTTGTGTTTGTTATGTAGAGGTGGGGTTCTGTTGTAATGAATGTAGAGTGCTGGACAGGAGATTGCGTTTGCCTATTTGACCCTTTTGGCATTGGAAACGCAGCATTGGAAACCTCAGTATAATCAGTTGAGTGTTACATTCTTGCCTGCCATCTGTCTCCTTGCTCCTTTTGGCAAAACTTGCCATGCAAGATTCTCAGCAATACGACAATATGCCAGTCATCATGATGCCGAGGGCCTCCCCGATCTATTCACAAGCGTGAGCTCACGCTAAAAATATATTAATAACGTCACAAAGGGTGTTCGGAAAGCAAACAATGCATTCCACACACCCCAGAAGGCATGGCAGTGAATGGACGGGCTGATTGATATGTTGAGGGTCAGGGAGTCCTGCCAGAAGAGAATCTGAAATAATAGGGATAACAACAGTTGCAAACAATGATTGAATAGGGCTGCTGTCCTGTCCTCGAGGTTTTGAGATACTTGGGATGCTCGTGGCTGCAGGATATTAGGCCTGTTGCCATGGCGCTCCCTGTTGGAATAGGATCTCAGCCATCAAGTTCTGATGACAGTGCTGCAAACCCATCGTAGGCTTGGCACCGGAGTGGCGCTCCATAAAAATCTACCCCTGGATCGTCTCCCTCATGTGTGCCAAACTATACTTAGACGATAAATCATTTCAATTTCATGGTGGTAAAATAATTTGCAAGAGCAGCATTTCAGGGCCCGTCATCTCCTTAGATGAAGAGTCTCCTTTTAACAGCCTCTCTGAAATATATGACCCCACAAAGGATTACAAAAAATAATAAAATCCCAAAATGTATTTAAACTTATATTTACCTGCGAGTCAAATTATAACGTCGTAAAAATTTAGGGGGGATATTCAGATCGGAACGCCTGACGCCACTGTTCTCCAGAAATACGGACTTTCGTCTCCCACATAGCATTCCCGTCATAAAAAAACGTATGAAACATTAAAAATATGTAGACTCAACAATGCCACTGCCAAGGGCCTATTTCAAGACGCTGTGCTTGCTTTAGCGAGAAGAGAGAGGACATCGGGTTCAGGGGAGTTCAGAGGAGTTCAGTGCAGCAGGAAGTCTGAAAAGAAACTTCCCCAAAACTCTTTTGGACTCACTCACATGTGTTGTGAAGCGTTGGGGAACAACTCCGCAAACTGGGGCGCTGAGTCCTCTGGGCCGTGGGGCGCCGCGTGGCTGATCACCATCATCACTGGTCGGTGTGGGTACATGCGCTTAGACATGCGGAAAAAATTTACGCTGTCATTGGTGATCAGATCCGTGAAGTAGTCCTAGATTGAAAAACACATCAAATCTGTGTTAATAAAAAACAGAAAGAAATTAGCTGCACAGAGAACATATGAAAGAGAAGGGAAATCAGAAACTGGACAAAATTCAGGATGCAATAAAATTTTTATTTAGGGCATTTAGCAGATGCTAAACATGACTTCCATTCCCAAACTAGAGGGGACAGTCTCCCTGGAGCAACTTGCTCAAGGTTCTTGCTCAAGAGCCCAAAGGTGGTGAAAGTAGGATTCAAAGGCAGTATCCTACCTACTAGGCCTCCACCACGAACCCTTCAAAGTCAGGCTCATCCAATAGAGAAAGAGATGAGAGACCCTCCTATTAGACAATGCTCAGCCCTTGGCTAACGTAATGTGGCTCCTACTACCTGCAGGCCTATTTGAGATCTTCAGTGAAGTGTGTGTGAATCTAAGTGTGATAAGCATCACTCAAGCTTACAGTCCTTGTCAGCTGTATTAATGAAGCAAACACTGGATACCAAACATCTTGGCTGATGGACACGCTTTGGGTTTCAGTTGTATTCAGTTATTCACATTGCTCTCCACTCCCATCAGCTAGCCTTTTACTGTAGAGGCACCTGGTTGCCACAGGGCAAGTGGGTTGGCCTTAGGAGTGAATCTGTGATGCTGCGACACGTAATCGAACATGACATCAGTGTTAACACCAGCAGTCAGCGGTGGGAGGGGGGTCAGGGCTCCCTGTGAGCTTGGTGTTTTGACAACAGTGAGGTCTCTCTCGGCCCGCTACGAGGCTGCGACAGGAATGCGGAGGAGGCCTCTGAAGATCACACATTCACAAGTGCTGAGTCCTGCCCTGTACTAGTTAAGGTCCAGCCACCTGGGCCTCCTCAGTGTGGCCTCCTGTTCCTCCTGCCCCTTCCCAGCAGGCCTCATGCTAACACTAACACTAACACTCACTGTGGTACCAGCTGCTGTGGGGGTTTGCTTGCTCTAAAGAGGTTTCTGGGGAGCCGTTAACTACTTAAATCTCCACCACTATAAAGGTTTTATTATTATTTTTTTTTTACTCTCATCATAAATTTTTTACCCTAAACATTCCTTAGCGGCATCTTCTCCACACTCCAGCATTTTATGCCAGTGAGTCGTGAGCCATGTTCAGTGACATGGTGGTGGTATCTCCCTTGCCTTTGAATCAGTCATGCTGTCTGAATGCATCGGACTGCAGGGCGGACATGAACCAGACATCTGCCATTTGGGCAGGACTGACTGGAGGACCAGACTGAACTGACCATAACCATCAATCTCAGGCAGCAATAAAACAAATGATTTGGACACAAGCCATCAGGAATGAATTAACGCTGGCCATATTCACGCCTAGAGTACTCTGGTCTGACAGGGATATGGTTTGCCAAAGCAAAGTCACATTGTTTAAGAGTGAGACGACGGAAAAATCTATAAAAGGTTCACCAGGAAAACGATTCAGGCCGAAAGTACTATTTGGTCTGGCTGCAGAGGTTCGTCTGAATGTCTGAAGATTGTAGATTATTGAAGAGCAACACTGTGAGCCACAAACTGGTGCTCTATAGCCTGCAGGCCTGCGACATTCCAACTCTTCTTGAGCAGTTCTCTCGCATTCAGATGGGACATCTACGCTGGAATTGATTAAAATGTTCCTGGGCTTCACTGAAGCACTAAAACCACAAGAGCAGTCTCCGGCGCTCAGTGCAGAACCTTTGGCCCGGGTTACTTCGCAGCTTTGTGGGTAACTTAACACCTTTGTCTGACTCAACAAACAAGTCATTGGCATCTGAGCACCAGGCCAAATATTTATTTACCCATCCATCAGATTCCACAAAAAAACCCAAGCTTCTGCTGAAATCACACATTCTCTGAAATCTGTGCAAGTGTATGGATGGGAGTAGGACTGTCGACAGCAATGATTATGAAAAAAAGCTGATAGATTGTGGGCGTCCCGTATTCCACCCATTACCAATGACAGTGGTCACCAACCCCTCACCAAGACTAAGGGGGGAAAGGTGAGCACATGCTTCTTGCAAGTCATGTGAAGCTGCATTACATATTTTTCAACCACTGAGCTCAGTATGGTGCTTTGAGAAGAAACATACAGACCTTGATTTCTTTACGGTGGATTCAGTATTATTTGGTTTTCAAAAAAATTGAGTTTAATACCTCTAAAAAGCTCCATTACAGAAAGTCATTACATTAGATGGTTATGGGAAAGCTACCTGATACCTGAGACATCGGTTTACATTAGTTTATATTAGTTTAGTTTTAGAGTTACATTCACCACCACTGTTAACAATATTAAGTTTCTCTAGAATGGAACATTTTACACCAGACCAACTCTGAAATACATATATTTTTTTACATCTTAATCATCTTATTACACCTAACTCTATAAGAATGTAGTTGGGAGCATCATGACAATGTTAAACTTTGTAAAGACAAATTTCCTGCATAGTTTGCATTTGTTTTTATTTTGCCACCTAGCCACCTATCTATAACACTGGATAACAACTTTTTATGAAAGATCTGTTTCATTGCAATTTTTGATGTTTCTTAGTCAAGTGTTGAACACTGATTCAGAAAAGCACATCGTTTTTTCCTACTTTCTAGAGATAAACTAAATTCTATTCTATTCTACTACTATTTTCATATTAGTCGCACTGATGCATATGTCTCACACTGTGCGAGTGTTGGCACCCTGTTATCTACATGTACAACAAACAACATATTAAATATGTTATAAGTAGAACAAGACCGTCAGCCAAGCTGCCATGTTTAGTTTTTTTTCCAAAAATTATGCTTCTAATTAAACCCTTGAAGCTACATGAAAATTAACGTTACCACTGAAATCATCATGCCGATTGTAGAAGAAACACTACAAAATGTAATGAAACAAATTTTTGTTGCCGGGTGTAATGTGTGTGTGCAAAATATTATATCCATAACCTCTAATAACGAAAACCCAACGACTCTGCAATCCTTAAAAGAAACCGTGCCCTTAGGCCGTTTCCACTTTGTCTCCAGTGTGTGCTGTGGTGAACCATGCAATGAAATAAGACTTGGTGTCGCGCAAAATGAGGAGACGCCACTTCAGTGCAGAACACTTCCCTTTAATTTCATCAGATTCCAAGCAGTTTAGATCAACCTGGGATTACGAGGGAGCGGAAAACCTGCAATTAGCCGAGAGCAGACCTTACAATTGGGCATGAAGGAAAAAACAAAGGGGTGATGGGATTATTAAGCCCCTGCGCTGGCACCATGACAGGGCTGTGAACTCAGACCAGCGGGCACATACCTTGGCATAGTCCGCGCCGTGCTTCTCCTTGTAACCGTTCCGACAGACTGTGTAATTATAGAAGCGGGAATTTTTGATGAGCCCCACCCACTCGCGCCACCCAGGAGGAATGTAGCTGCCGTTGTATTCATTAAGGTACTTCCCAAAGAAAGCTGCGGGGAACCAAAAGAAACAGGCTATCAGGTATTAATCATCAACTGCAAGCTTCACTCTAGTGTGGAGAAGAAAAAGACTTTTAGGAACCAATAGATGATCCATCGACTACCAAACGTCAGGTTTCTTTCTTTTAATCCTAATAGGCACGTTCCCAAAGAACGCCTTGAGGAACTAAAGGTGAACCATCAAACACCACTCATCACTGATTTGATTCCAAAACTAAGCTCAATTCTGATTTATCTCCTAGAAGAACTTAAGCAGGCGGCCTCGGACCTGCAACAGTAAATATGGCTTAGTCTTCTGACACGTTCTAGCCCGAGAAGATTAGGTGTATCCGACTGTGGTCTGCTTTAAAAGATCATTTTAAAAGTCTGCTTGGGTATCTCTGTTCTTCAGACATCCCTCATAAGAGCTGGGCGACTCGCCAGTCTGGCCAGAAGAGTTAACTGTAGACAGCTGAAGAGCACAGACAGCTTTAGGAGCCCACTGTAGGTCTCACATACAAGCACAGACAAATCGCTAGCTGCTTGGTGAGGTTTATGACAGTCAGACTAGTGTGTGCTTAGAGTTTGCCCTTTTTCTCAGGAATGAATGTGAACTGGCACCGTCAATGGGATTTTACTGACGATGGGTCAGAAGGAGGCCTACAGCGGGTTTTACATGGAGTTTACCAACTCCTTTAACTAACAGAAGTCTTCCTATTCAGCAGTTTTAATATTACCTGTTATACTACCCGTTTTGTGATACTGATGTTGAAACCAGTATTTGCCTACTATTCTGGCCTATACTTCCCCATAGAACAATACACAGCTTGTGTGTGCAAGAGTGTGTTTGCTATTTAGGTTTCCCTACAAACATGTTTCAACCCATCTAATAGTTAATAGGTTTTTATGGTCATCTTTGTAAATCTAATTCCAGTATAATAAGTAATGCCTAATAACTTAAACCTGCAACGTATTATTATATAGTATTAGACATCATTAGGTATTATTAGTTATACTGCTATTAGATTGCAGAGCTGATTATATAAATGAGAAGTACTTAATGGTAGTCCAGGATGATCCTAGTCCAGCACAGTTTGGTGATTTCCCGGCTCACACACTTGATTCAACCCATCTATTGGTTACCAGGTTCATCAGGTGTGCTAGAGCTGTGTAGGCACTAAAATATGCTCTGTCCTTTCTACACTGGACTCCTAAAACGTATCTATTAGGATAAAAGGCGTACCTGTCCTGTAGCCAGTGTTGTTGAGGTAGACGGCGAAGGAGCGCGGCTCATGCTGGGCCTGCCATGAAGGCGACGAGCAGTTCTCGTTGTTGGTGTACGTGTTGTGGTTGTGAACGTACTTCCCCGTCAGCATGGACGATCGGGACGGGCAGCACATGGGTGTGGTCACGAAGGCATTGGTGAAGGAGGTGCCACCGTCCTCCATGATCCGGCGGGTTTTGTTCATGACCTGCAAAGAGCCTGTAGGAATGCGTCATATTTCGTCAATTTTTGACACCAAAGTAAGTGTAATGTGTAGAGAGCCTAGATTGAATGTAAATGCAACCCTGTATGTCATTATGCAACTGCATAGAAATAATTATGTGGCGAAGCAAAAAATACTTTGCATTGTGGTGTGGTGTCAAGTTCATCAAGTTCAAAGCTCTCAAAAGGCCTTCGTGTAGATCAGGCTGTCTGAGGAACCAAAAGAGATGGGGACCCTGCTGCAGCTCGAGTTGTTTGTGGAGAATGTTATACGCTTGGTGGCGTTGCAGTGATGTCTGCGGTCGCATGACTAAACGGCCCAAGCCTCCCAGACATTCGGGTAAGGCAGCTTCCAGCCGTGGGAGATTAAATTGCGAAAAGGGCTGGAAGGCGATTCATGTGTCGGGCTGAGATGGAGGCATGTTGACTGTTATATGGTCTAAGTGAGGAATTTGGTCCCGTGGATGAGGAGGATGATGACTTCTAGGCCCCAAACTCACAAGGGACAAATGGCAGCTCTGATGGCAAAACCCTTGACTATAGCTAAGGACACTGGCTCCCGTCTGAACGCTAAATCATTTTTTCCTGGCGGCCTTCGGTTAATAATGAATAACTCGCATGAAAACGAGCACGTTCTGGGAGAACAGAGTGACAAGAGCGGTGGAAATGGCTTACCAACACACTAGATCTGACCCTTTCCTGTGTATAAGAAAAGTAACTCTATACCGCAGTGTGTGTCCTTCACTCTCTCAGACAAAACGCTGCTCCACTCCAAACGCCTAATTGAAGACACACAGACATCTAAGTTGGCAAACAAGGAAACCAAGGCCTGCTTTGCTGTCTGTTCTTTCGCGCTCATGTTTCTCTCGGTAACATGTCTATTAAAGGGCTCTTCAGACATCTCTTCAGTTTTTGAGTTAAAAACAACAAGAATGTGTTTCACCTTCTCCACATGTGGGAACACTTTGAAAGGCCTGTTTTTAGTTTTTTTTTATACATATAATACTTAACGTTCAATGACCCACACGGTTATACCGACACATTGCAATAAATTATAAGAAATATATGACTACCTTCTTCGCCAACTAGAAGTCTGTAATTCATTATAAGCCAAATATACTTTAATAGTACTTGAGACCATTCTTGTAATGATTAATCTATTCAGCATTATTTGAATTTGATTAGATATTAGTCAGTATACAAATATCCACAAGTCTGGATTTAAGTAATTAAGAAATTGTTTTATAATTACAACAATTTGTATGATGATTGATCTAGCGACTACCATTAGATGAATCAATTGGAGATGAACTATTACGAAAATATTCATCAGAGTAGCTATTTCATTCAGTTACCAACTGGACGTCTGTACTTAAGTAATGTTTACTTCATAATCAGGACTGTTGTAATGAATCTATTATTTGATTCATCAAACAAATTAAAATATTTCAATTTAAATCTCTTCATTTAATCCTCAACTGGAAAGCTGTGCTTTACATCAGAGCACAGAAATAGTAAATATGAATAAAGTATATAATGAAAAGTAATTACACCATATATATTGCATATTAATTGTATTATAATTGTATAATAATGAGTGTTTTACTCACCCAGCTCCACATCCTGGTCGTCCGTCATGATGAGGATGATGTTGGGGCGGATGTTCCGCCGGTCCCGCTGGACCCGGCCCCTCAGGCTCTGACCCCGGGTGGTGAAGCCTGAGGCCAGTGGCGCGGCAAGTGCCAGGACCACCAGCCAGGCTACACACACATGCTTCATCATCACACACGTCCTCAGACTGACTTACACAGCTGCTCTCAGGCCACTGGAGCTCCCACCAGCAAGTCTGGAACAGAAACACACAAAAAAATAGACCTACATTCATATATATGTAAATATCGTCAAGTCTATTAATATATTCAATTTTTTCACAATATTGTGAGAAAGAGAGCAAGACATTTGTGAGGGAAAAAGTGGAAGAAGCACAGTGGGTCTAAAGAGCTTTCCATTTTGGAAAGACAACAGACAAAACACCACCAATGACAATTCCAGATCTCTGGCTTAAACGCTTAAACACACTCACACCTGATAAACCGTTTACATTCTGCACTTAAACTTAATGTCCTTTGTGTATATAAACAACGTCCGCAGACCACGAAGAAAGATCGGCCGACCACTCAAAATGTACGATTACAATCACACCACCAGCCTGATAAATGAGTGTTAACACACACTTTAAACCTGCACATGCTGTAACTGATGAAGAATTATCTGCAAAAAAAGAGAAAACCATAAGTTGGAATTCATTGTAATGATTATATATCATACCTGGGCAGCACTTATAGTGGTCTTATACTTCTCCCTGTCTTCTATCCACACACACTTACATACCCACACACCCTCAAAGGCAGTGCACACTGAAAAGCACTCACTCTCACCCGGCCCTCTTCAGGAGGAGCGTTCTGATTGGCCAGCAAGGTTTGCTCACTTGCCCCAACCCTGAAGCAGCCAATCAGGAGTGAGGGCCTGGCTGTCACTCAGATGGCCTGGGTGTGGTGACCCCTGGTGGGGTGTGAGGAACCAGGGGCTTTTTGGACAGAGAGAGGGGGTTCCGCTACATTAACCCCTCCACTGCCCTCGCCACTCAATATGGGGGGTGGTGTGTGGGGGCTGGGGGGGGGGGGTTCCTATGCCTCACTGAAGATGACAAAGACAGTCCAGCTTGGCCAGTGTTGACCACATGGTTCGAATTCCTGTGCTCGTTAGGCTACGTTGAATTTGACAAATGAGGTTAGAAATATTCTAGATGACCCTTTTTTTGGAAACAAACATGACTAATTGACCAATAGAAATAGTCCAAATTATCAAAGAAACTCATTTTCTGTTCTCCCTGCAAATAGGGTGCCTTATTCTCCCCATGACAATATGGAAATGGTTTTAAGGTTCTCGGTTATTTTCTCATTACTTTTCTCTCATGGCTTATGAATTTAAAACTTTCATTTCATGTATGTTAGGAGATTTATTGGGATTTGAATTTGAAGACTTATGTATCAAAAGAAGCTAAAAAAAAAACTCAAGACGGTAAATCAAAGAAGGCTACAATGTTGCAACCTAATTAATTATGTATTCAATTACGCATTCAGAATTGCTATTGTACTGCAAATAACTCTCTATGGAAAAGTTGTACACACAAAAGTGGCATAATGAATGCATAATGAATGAGTGTGACCACCTTATTGCGCACCAGATTGTTGACGGGACCCCTTTGTGCGAAATCAATGACCTGAAACAAATGGGTGTGAACGCACCTGAGCCTTTACTAGAACATCTCACTGGAACAAAATCACACACACACACACACACACACACACACACACACACACACACACACACACACACACACACACACACAC
>JBBPDC010000001.1:126118-170500 GCA_037974485.1 Hemigrammopetersius urotaenia | reverse complement strand
GAGAGAGAGAGAGAGAGAGAGAGAGAGAGAGAGAGAGAGAGAGAGAGAGAGAGAGAGAGAGAGAGAGAGAGAAGAAATGTCTAAATCTAGACACTCATTGATTAGTTAAAGGGTACCAAAGATCAGCAAGAATTAAACAAAGATCAGCCAAAACAACCCAAGGATCAGCTAATTATCAGTGAGACCAAGCTGCAGAGCTCATTCATAAAGAAAGTATAAGTAAAAGAAATGGAGAAAAACAGGAATAAATTGAGAGATAGAGAGCGAGATCAAGTCCTAAAGTGAGTCAACCAGAAATCAGCCAAAGATCAGCCAAAAGACGCAAGAGATCAGCAAAAACATAGAAAAGAATCAGATATGTTTTTATACTTTACGTACGCTTTAACAAAATAATATGAGAAAAAAAATCAAATGGGTAAAAAAAAAAAGACCAAGACATCTTCCTAAAGTGACCATGAGAAGGATCAGCTAAAGATCAGCTGGAGAAAAAACAGCCAAGATCAATCAAGCACTAAAACCAGCAGGCAGCATGACATGAAATACACACAGAGAAAGATAAACAGAGAGAGAAAACTGAAACATGCAGAAAGATAAGCCAGAGACAGAAGACAGTGCGGAGCCTCAGATCTCCTTCACCTTTAAACTGAAGTGCAAATCAAATGACAGAAAAGAAGAGGCAGAAACCTGTGAAGTGAGTCAGACTGTTCCTCTAGAAGACACCAGGCAGATCTGAGCCTCAGGTCTCCAGCAGAATTAAGACAGTGAAGTAAAAGGAAAGAGTGAGTGACAGTACCTGAAAGACAGAAGTGCAGTCTTGCAGTGGTGTGGGAGAGCAGGAGTTTCTCTCTCTCTCCTGGTGTTTCCCGTGCTGCTGGGGTGGGGGGAGACCACACAGCTCCTGGAGGAACGACCTTCCTCCTCTAATTCTCTTCTCGATGTGATGACACACACACACTAACCCCGAACCATCTGTTGAAACACGTCCTCCGGCGCTCTGCGCTTAGAGCTGCGTCAGGACAGACTGGCAGCCCAGCCAGGCCCAATCAGAGAGGGGCAGGGTGGCTCTTCCCCGGCTGGAGGCTGGGACGACGACACGGGACACTGAGGGAGGGGGATACAAAAAAAAACCAAACAAACAAAAAAAAAAAACAGCTTCTACAGGAGATGTCTGCAAACTCCAGCCACCGTAACCTGAGATTTACAGAGGGAGAAGGAGAGAGACAGAGAGAGAGACAGAGAGAGAGAGAGACAGAGAGAGAGAGAGAGAGAAGGGGGTAGGTGGTTGAATGGGAGGGGAGGGAGAGTGTGGGAGAGTGTGTGAGAGAAGGAGAGGGGAGGGAGAGGAGGGGAAGGGGGGGGGTGTCTCCTTACCAACTATGTTAGCACTTCAAACTCATCGGAATCTCCTCCTCCGTAGAAACCTGGATCTGTAACACACACAAACGCACACATTAGATAACATATAGTTATCTAGTCATAACAGGGTTCTACAAAGATTTATATTTATAGATATATATATAAACATAAAGTAGGTAAGAAAAGAAAGAAGAAAACACACTTTCACAGGGGCACCACTTTGGCCCCTTAAGCCATAATGCAGCAAAGTCCTTCCCTGCAAGTATGAACTAATAAAGGACTAAAGGACTAGAATAGCCCCTGGAACTCACTGCCATTTGCACAGAGCTGTTACATCTGTGCTACTCACACCTCTGTGTGATAAATCTTCAGACTGCCTCGGCAACATTCCTGCCCTTCACCATCGAACACACACGCACACACACACACACACACACACACACACACAAACACAGATGGAGAGAGAGCTACGAACTTCAACCTCTAGCAAAGTCAGTTTTGCTTCATGTGTCATTACACTATGTCATAATGCTTTACCCAAACTTTTGAATTATCAGGCAACTTCAAAATCAATTTCTCGACCTAATTAGAAATGATTTCACTGCTGCACATGGTCAGCGTATTACAATTGCTAAGAGGACTGATTTGCACATTGCAACTCGCATCACAAGCTGAACTGAGAATTTCTTCTCACAGGTCTGTAGCTTTCACTCAGCCAACAAATGAGCAGGATCTGTCGTGTAGATACACATTTGTCATGTGGGTGTTTTGGCGAACGGGGGATTATTACCAGCGCCAGTCATTTCCTAATCATCTCTACATTAATGTGTAACGTTAGTAGCCACGTACTTGATCTTCTGACAGAGCTCTGAAAGGCGGCCTGCAGCTCCAATCCGCATTCCAGCGCGGCTGTGACATCTGAGTAAGTTCATCAGGGGTGAGGGAATCAAAACAAAAGCCTTTAAGTGACCTATTAGCATTCTGTGAAGTGACTTTCACACCTGTCCCCCAGGTATTAGTTTCAGTCAGGGCGGACCCCTGCTCTCGCCATCTCTATATATGCACACACACTAATCAATCTTCACAGGCTGCTATCCTCTTGCGGCTCAAAATCAAACATGACTAATCAATGGGGAAGCAAACCAAGGCTCTTTAGCACCCCTTTCATCTGCTAATGCTAACAGCTAGTGGTGCGTTTCATCTATCCCCAATGTGCTAACACTCCCAATCACAGACTTGTTCTGCACTGATTAAGGGCTAAGCAGGCTAGGAGCCACCAGATGGCAAAACATGACTTAGCAAATGAATCCAAAAGAGGAGGCTGCACATTGAAGCTCATGCTAACTGCAGAAAGGGCCGGGCTGATTCTCTTAAACCCCAAACTGCCTGACGGCCTTTTTCAGCCCAACTCAATTAAATCAAAGGTTTTTAGCATTTAGCAACCAGTTATTAATCTTAGAATATGATTTAGTGATTACTATATTGTGTGTATCTCCAAGGGTTAAAGTTAACTTGCTAAAATCCAAAGCTTATTATTTAGTGACTACATAGAAAACAATATAAACTGAGTTATTCCCACATAATAAAACTTTGGATTTAGACTCAAACCCAATAGTAGCCTGGCAAAATTATACCTGAATGTGACTGTGGCGGGACAGAAGGCCGTCCCGAGCCAATTGAGGTTTTCCATTTTAAACTGGATCAATTTCACACAGTGGGGTCATCCAGTTTGTCAGAATAAAAAAAACGGTGGAAATAAAAATATGAGGAGATCCAGTGGGCCATTTAAAACCAAAACTTCTTTTTAACAAAGTTGTTTAGCATTCTAGATGCACTGATTAAACCAACAGTAACACATGTTACCATGAGGGGCCCACATACAGATCTGTAGAGCTTAAGGGTTTGAAGGGGTTGCCTATGAGACAGGAAAGAAACACGTTATGTATTTTCCTCTTTAGCAACATCTCTCCAGATTGTGTTTTTTTTTTTTTTTCTCCTCTGGCAGGCACACACAACAGAATGCCGGAAAAAGGGGTCCTTCAGAGAGCCCACTTGTTTGCCTGGCTGCATAACAGCATAGGATACAGAATTAAAAGGAGACAAAAGGCATTTTCACCAGGGACACGTGAAGCTCCTGCTTGTGGTGCAGGAAAACTCTGGAAGAGGGGAAACAGCACAAGTGCTTGAGGGGCAGAGCTCAAATTAGACCGAGTGAATTCACAAAGGGTGGAACCACCTCACCACCCCACCCCACCCCAACCCAACCCCCTCTCCTGCACCTCAAATGCTAAACCCTGCCCCCCACTTCTTTCTTTGAGGAAACATCAGGCCCAGTAACCTGGTACCTCAGAAACTGAGCGAGATCTGACCCACAGCCTCGAGTTTATAATCCAATCTGTAGCCAAAAATCTGGTCCAACCTGAATGTAGAGTTACTACATTGTCAAAATTGCACCTGACAACTTTGACAAAAATCTGAGAATTCTCACCCCAGATGACTTTGTCCACACCCAACTGGTCCAAGAAAATTCCCTATAAAACTCCTGTACCTGACTCAGTCTTGTCCAACTCAAAATTTTATCGGATCCCAAGCGAGAACTGACAAAAATCTGACCCAAACTGACTGCAGCCCTATAAAATTCATTTTCAGTTTGAATCCGTACATGACCGTAAACTGTTCAGTCCCATCAAAATTCCCCCCAAAAGCTTGAGCTTGAATAAATTCCATCCAAACGTAATGAGATCCCAACACATTTCTAACTAATCCCAAATGAGACCTGACAAAATTCTGTCTCAGTTGGACTGCAGTCCTACAGAATCAATCAAATTACTTCTAAAATTTAATTTGAACCTAACTGTTTCCCAGTGTATTCCATGCAAATGTAACAATATCCCAACTAATTATCATCAGATTCCAAATGATGAAATCGTATCCAAAGCCAGCTGTAGACCAACAAATTTGTTTTCAACTTCCATCTGTACCTGTATCCCAGCAAAATTCAACCCAAAAGTTTAAGCTTGATAAAAGTGTTAAACCTCTGGTATAACCACATTCAACCCTGACTATAACCCCAATTCCACGGATCTCTGGCTGCATTCCAACAAAATTATATCCCGGTGTGACTGTAGCCTGACAAACCTGGCTTAAAAAACTGACGTTCCAAGGCACTGACAGATGATCACATTTTTTGTGTAGATAAATTTTACAGAACGCTCTTGCAGGCTCCAAGGTGTCAGAACGAAATTGCTGATGGTAATAAAGACTAGGGAGGAGGAGGAATGAAGTTAGGAGATAAATGCAGGGGCAAATGGCCAAAAGCCATTAAAAAAGGTGAGAGACGGTCCGAGACAAACTTGAATGTGAAATCTGAACCTGACACACGTCTGACGGGCGTCCAAACCCACCGTGAATTAATCTGGTCTTGATGGGCTGGGGTGAATATTTCCTTCAAATAGTTGCATGCAGTCTTGTGGGAAGTTCTTGATTCGCAGACTGTCTCCCTTTAAACTCCTGATAAAAACCTCAGTGAGGCTCTCATGCTCATTAAGGACGAGAAGCCTGGGAAGACTGCTTGACTATATGAGGCTGAATGAATATTGCAGCATGAGAAAAGGAGAAAGGACGGTAGAATAGGACACTAAGCACGGACAGCCCAAAGTCCTTGCAGGAGGTCACTGAAGACCTTTACACACACACACACACACACGGTCCACAGAAAGGACATTCTCAGCAAGGGTTAACCCCTGTGAGGCACCACACTCTTCACAACCACAAATGAGGGTTGCAGGTGCACTTGTGCGTGCGTGCGTGTGTGTGTGTGCGTGCGCATGTGTGGCTGTGAGGGGACTTGTTCGCTTCATTTGTCTCATTCATTATGCCTGAACGAGATCTGGAGGGTGTCACCGGCCCTAAACCTGGCACCATAGTGCAGACAGAGGGAGCAACAGAGAGAGAGAGAGAGAGAGAGAGAGATGGAAAGAGCTCCAAACTGGGCCAATATTTATTCCTCTTTCATGATCTTTCAGCTCTCAAACCATCACAAACGCTCATGAGTCATCTGCCTGACGCCACGTTCGATCTTCGCTTTGATAGCGCCCCCATAACCCTATCACACTACAGCTAAGCTTACAAGAAAATCCAAAAATCTCCAAACAGCAACAAGCACACATCCCTACAGTCACAAAATCTCATCTGCAAAATGATAGCTGAAGGTTCTCAAGTGTAATATACACTATTGTATTTGCATTTGTCTCAAGAATATGACAGCAAATGCTGTACACATGCACAGTATTCTCACATTCTGTGCTATACATCACACTCACACAAACTCATATACATACACTATATGGACAAAAATATTAGGACAGGCCCTTACTTCCAGTTAATGCTTCCGCAGACCAAGACATTTTGGACAACACCATGCTTCCAACTTTGTGGACCCAGTTTGAGGAAGAATCTTTTCTATTCCAGCATGACTGTGTCCCAGTGCACAAAGCGAGCTCCATAAAGACATGGCTGGATGTGTGGAAGCACTTGATTGGCCCACACAAAGAATTTGCAATGAACTGAAACTGAGATTGTGATCCAAACCTTCTTGTCCAACATCAGTGCCTGAACTCAAATGCTGTACAGAATGAATGGACACAAATTCCCACTGAAACTCCATCTTTTTGAAAGCCTTCGAAGAAGAGTGGAAGCTTTTATAGCCACAAAGGAGGACTTTTTCATCCCAATACTATATAAAATGCTATATATAAATAGAACAGTGTAAAAGAACATTTCCACCTTGAAAAAACAGCAACTGAAACTGAAACACTAACTGAATAATACACAATGTTTATCACAACTCATGAAGCATGAAGCATCATTTTTAACAGTAAGAG
This sequence comes from Hemigrammopetersius urotaenia, assembly GCA_037974485.1. Lineage (NCBI taxonomy): Eukaryota > Metazoa > Chordata > Actinopteri > Characiformes > Alestidae > Hemigrammopetersius > Hemigrammopetersius urotaenia. The sequence goes on along the minus strand of JBBPDC010000001.1, from coordinate 164,261 downwards.
ACTCATACAGCTCATTTTTCTCCAGCTCTTGGACTAGTTTTATCTTCCATGTTTTTGGCTAGCTTAACCGTATTTTCATGAAAGGGAACTTGCTTAACTGCAGAATTTAGGAACAGGAATATATACACACATACATACACACATACACACTCATACACATATATAAAAATCAGGATCCCATGCCTGCTTCGGGGGTCACCGCGGCTCCTTTTAAACTTCGTCAGGCAGAAACAGCTGAGGCTTGATGGTAGAGTGAGGGTTACATAGGGGTTTACATGACAGCTGAACACACACACTTGCGTGGAGGAGGACTTACTCAGGCTGGTGGTGTATGAGTTCAAGTACACACAGATAGCAAAATTGAGTACTATGCTACTATTTCAGTCCTCGAGTGCATATTCACAGGGTGAGGGGATCAGATGCTCTGCCATGGTCATAAGTGTGCTGATCTGTCTGAAGTAGATATTTCCACCGAATCTTTATATCCACTTCTGCAGAAATCTTTGAAGAAAGCAGCATTTCCCATTTCTCTCCATCGAAGTTAAACCCAGTTACAAATTTACACTCATCAACCCTTCATCATCTCAGATGTCCAGTTTCGGTGCTCGAGTTCAAATGTCCTTCTTTTCTGTCTATTTCCTTTCCTCTAGAACACTGAAAGGAGCTTCATTTTTACCTAAAATGGAAAGCTTTGAGCACTGAGAGGAAGGGTTTCAGTGGTCTTGTGCAGCTGAAAGCAGTAACATTTTATCTATTCACTAATCATATTTACACTCATCAACCCTTCATCATCTCAGATGTCCAGTTTCGGTGCTCGAGTTCAAATGTCCTTTTCTGTCTATTTCCTTTCCCTAACATTTTATCTATTCACTAATCATATTTTAATCATTTTTTGATAAAAATGTTTTTACACTTTCTTTCATCTTCATGTGAGTGGATAATCTATCTAATCTCCTAAGAAATATCTCCTTTAGCCATTTTAAATGCTCATGTGAGGGAAGTGAGGCAGCTGAGGTGTGTGTGGGTAGTTGTGCGTGTGTGTCTCTCTTTGAAGGGGACCATAAAATTGTTGAGACCTTTGGGGGGATGCAGCTGTAACTGGGTGGGTGTATTGGAAAGAATAGAAGTGTTTAAGGGGCAGTAGAGGGAACAAAGAGTGAACCAAATAAATCTGATAAATTTGATATTTTTTATACTTTATTTATTTATTTAACATTTTCTACTTTGTTTCTGATGCCCAAACTGAAGGTGTACTTAATAGCCCTTTTGAATGGCAGTGGTTTCTGACTTCTGTGCAGTATCTCTACCCAAGGACAGCTGTTATTAAAAGCTGATATTTTAAAAGGAAATAAAATCCCATTTTGGCCACATTCAGACTTTAGCTATATTCAAACTTCAGATGTGAGTTCAGGAACACCAAAGGGACCTAAATATATTTTTTCTGGAACAGCATTAACTGCATAATGGTATTACAGAACAGAAAAAAAAAATGCCAGGCCACCTATTGTGAGGGAAGGCCATTATATGGACTCTTAAAAAAATACACTGTGTTTTTTTCACAACTAAAAAACCAAACCATTAACACAAATGAGCACAAACAGTTCAGGAACCATTAAAAGTTCATGTAAAAGCCTAACATTTAAAAACAAAGACAGCATTAAAGATCTGTTGGATGCTGGTGTGCTTGTTTTCAACAATGTGAACAAGAACATTTGTATTAAACCCAACACTCACCTTTCACCTTAAATTCTATTCAAATTCTAATCCTAATACTAACTAAGGCAGCTGAAAATCCACCGAATTTCGTTACAGACTAAAGCCTCTGCAGATGATCTCTAGGGGACCATAAAAATAAAGTATAACCCAAAAGGGGGGGAAAAAACTATTAAATGCAAAAATTGGGATGTGGGCCCTTCAAAGACAAAGTACAAAAATTTTACTTTAAAAAAACAATGGAAAGTGGTCATATAAAAATGAGACCATTTTACATCAAATAAACATCATAAGTGGATCTTAAATGAGAAAACAAACAAAAAACGGAGTAGGGTCTTTTAAAATACTTAGATCATCACACATTGTGCAACCCAACACACCAGGACTCACAAATCCGGGTCAATTTTACTGAAATCTAATAACATCCCGTGTCAAATGTTTTGCATGGATGAACGCATGCAGAAATGCCCCCGGAGTCCAAAACAATAACTATTTACAGCCTTAAGTCGAAACACCTGCCGAAAGTTTGTTTCTTTTGTAGGGGGGGGGGACAAACTACCAGAGCCATCCATGAGATGTTTGTGTGTGTATGTGTGTGTGTGTGTGTGTGTGTGTGTGTTGTTAAGGGAGCGTATTGGTTCCACTGGCCCGAAAGGCCTGTAGAGGCTGAAACAGAAAGCAGAAGTCATTTCCTGAGCATCTGCCACGTGCCCAGTCTGGCCTGCTTTATCACCGCTCTTCATCATGGCAGCTATATGGGCCCTCCATCGGTCCGAGCCAGAAACCCTGCTGAACCTCCAATCACACTGATCTCTCTGCCCGCCTGAAGCCCATTAGTTCAGCTGCAGAGGTTGGCATTCTGCGTTAGATGTAAAAGATATAAAATCTCTGAGGGTTTTTAACCATTAGACAGTGGTCATTTTGCTATAGAGTTACAGGGATTTTGGTGGAAAACTTGAATTTTTGGGATCTGAGTTTTATGGAATCGCATCCATCAAAGCTGCATTATTGCACTTTCATTGGTTTGATAGAATTCAAAGTTTTGTAGCTTTATGGAAAGTCTCCATGGAAGCAGGAGGCTGCCACCAGCGAGGGGCGTCTGGGGAGCAGTGTGTGGGGATGGTACCTCGCTCAAAGGGTACCTCAGTGATGACACCAGCAGCGTGGGGATTTGAACCCACCACCTTCTGATTGCCGGAGGAATGCCCTAACCACTGCTGCGCAAAATGCTGAAGGTTCAGACTGTCCCTACTATAAGGGGTGGGGGTTATTATGCATACTCTTCATTTTGGCCAGAGAGTAACTTTAAAATGAATGAACTACACCCAGCGTTGGAGCACCACTCATGGCCGAGAGGGCAGCAGAGGGAATGTAAACATGAGAAAATTATTAACCAGCAAGAAAAACATGCTGGAATAAAGCAACAATAATGCTACACTCTCAGCAGATGGAGAGCAGCTGCAAACATAGAGAGTGACACAGAGAGAGAGAGAGAGAGAGAGAGAGAGAGAGAGAGAGAGAGAGAGAGAGAGAGAGAGAGAGAGAGAGAGAGACACACACACAGAGACAGAGAGAGAGAGACAGACAGACAGACAGACACAGAGAGAGAGTGTATGTGTAAGTGTATGGGGAATAGTGAATGAAAAAGAAGAGAATTTAAATGTAAAAGGGGAGACAGTAAGTGTATACATCTGTAGAGACAGATAGACAGAATAAAATACAGCAAAACAGTTTAAGAAAGCAACAAAAAGATATATTGACGTTTGGGGGAGAGAGAGAAATTTGTTTGTTAATCTATTTTTATATTTTTTATCCTTATATTTAGTTACCCATATGTAAATGTGTTTGCTTTGGCAATAATGTTACCCACATAAACTTGAGCGAGAGAGAGAGAGAAAGAAAGAGTGAAAGGGTTGGAAAGAAAGAAGAGTGAAAGAAAAGAAGACAGAATGATGATAAAGAATTAACCACCAGAATCAGATCTGTGCTGTTCACACTCATCTTTTAGCCACCTCCAAACACACACACACACACACACACACACACACACACACACACACACACACGGTTAAAGTCTGTGTGTTGCTGGTTGGCAGGTAAATAAAGGACAAGAAGCAGCAGTAAATACAGACCGTTCGAGACGCGTCCAGATTAGGATTTCAGCTCAACGTTCGTCCACACACACGCACACGCACGCACACGCACACTTTAATAGAGAGAAATGAGTTCAAAGTGTTGATCCTGGTCTCTATCTGGATCCATGCACTCAAAAAGAGAGAGAGAGGGACAGAGAGAGACTTTTTGAAAGCAAAAACAATTGTCAGGGAGAGTGAGACATCAAGGAAAGAAAAAGAAAAAAGAGAGTGAGAAATCAGGTAGAGATAAAAAGAGAGAAAGCAAGGAAAGCTCTCTCTGTCTCTCTTTTTCTCTCCTCAGTTTCTCTCTCACATGCCTTCTTTTGTCCTCTCTCTCTCGACTGTTCATTCTCTCGCCATTTTTCTCGTCCCTTTTGCTCTCTCAGCTCCTGTCTCTTTGTCATCACATCCCCATTTCCGTCTCTCTTGATCGTGCTGTCTTTTTAACGCTCCTTGATTTCCGTCTCTCTTGATCGTGCTGTCTTTTTAACGCTCCTTGATTTCTGGTTCTCTTGCCATCTTTTGCTTTCTCTCGTCGTCTCTTTTTCGCTCCTCACTTTCTCAGTCTCTCACTCTTGCCATCTTGTTCTTCTCACTCTCTCGCTCCATCACCTTTTCTCTCCTCAGTTTCTCTCTGCCTTTGTCTCACTCTTATTTTCTCCTCACTTTCACACTCTCTCACTCTTGCTTTCTTTCTCTTTTTCTCCTCAGTTTCTCTCGTCATCTCTTTTTCATCTATTGCTCCATTTCTGTCTCTCCATCACTTGATCATGCGCTCTCTTTTAATTGCCCCTTGATTTTCTGCTTCTTCTCTTCTCTCCATTTCTCTTTTCCTCTCTCACTCTCGTTCTCTCACTCACCTATTCTCCCTCTCCTTTTCTGTTTCTCTCTCACCACCTTTTCACCTCATTTACGCACTCTCGCTCTTCCTGTTTAGTTTCTCTCTCTCTCTCTTTTGCCATCTCTTTCGTCCTCTCTCTCTTCACGTCTGTCTCTCTCTCACTCTTTTGAGCAATTTCTTGCTCTCTTGCCATCTTTTTCTTGTTTTGCGCTCTCTCTCTCTCTCTTTCTCTCACTATTTTGATTGCCCTCTCTCTCACTTTCACAAACTCACTCTTTTGATTGGCCCCTCACTCTTGATTGCCCTCTCTTGCTCACTTTCTCTCTCTCACTTGATTGCACCATGTCTCTCTCTCTCTCTCTCTCACTCTTGATTGCTCTCTTGCTTCTCCACAGCCTGTCTTTACCAGCTGAGCTGGATTTTTTTCTGCAGGGTCTTTCCTGTTAGAGAGCGCGGAGATAGTTCATGTTTCATTGGAAGTCACTAAGTTAATGAAGACTTCACAGAGTGAAGGAAGAAGGTGGACAAATCAGATTAAATGTTACATTTAAATGCTCCCACAGCACCGTACCCTCTTATGGTCATGGCAATCAAGGCTCTTGGAGCGGAGTCCAAGTTGTAAAGGAGATACAGTCGAGGACCCCATTCCTGGGCCCGAAACTCTGATCCAGCTCAAGAAGGACTTGATAATTAGCTGATGATTTGGATCAGCTGCGCCGGGACAGGGAACACTTAAAGCTGTTCAGGGCAGCGGCTCCCTGGACAGGACTGTTGAGAAACCGCGGCCTGGAGAATGAGTAAACTGCAGCTAATCATAATACGGGAAGGCGTGAGTTTGCATGCTTGGGATGTTTATGTATACCAATGGACGACCCATTAACATGGTTTACACTGAGCTGGGGAAAATGTGAAAGACTACTTCCACATATGCACCGATCTATAAAAATAGTTTAAACACAATTGGAGCTGTTTGCTTCTACAAAATCAACATTACATGCAAGGCATGAACCACCAGAAGCATGATCTATTATCCATAATCTATTCAACTATGGAGAGTTTGGCCAAAATACATTTCCTTAAATCAGTAAACAAATCAAATCAAGACCATTTTGCTCATCTTAAATCAGAAGCAGAAAATGTTATTGATCCTGGAAGAAACTGTTCATGCTACGACTGCACAGACACAAAAAGACGAGTCAAGAAAAATATAAAATATAATATGATGTCAAAATTCTCAGTAAATGTGTCTGAAAATACTTCGTACACTATAATATCTACACAAAATGCTGTGGTGAGTAAGAGAATTGGATATAAAAACTAAACATAAATAAAATACAGCTGAAACAATTTACTTGTAACACTATAAGTAGATTGGAATTGTTTTCTATACAGAGTTCATTATTACACATATTAGTGATAGTCCTATTGCATAAGCTGTGACATAGTGACAATGCATCTGAAGAGACCAAAATCAAGCTGCAAGACGGAAGCAACACAGCATACTTTTGTCCCTTTTAAAGCTGACAAACCAAATATACATGTCTATGGGAAACCATGGAGTTTGAAGTATGCATTGATTTAGGTTTGCATGATGCTAATTGGTACAAGGGGTCTTGCTGGGTGCCTGGAAAATATTTGAAAGTGTGAGTTAAAACAAGCAGGTCAAACAGGTTCAGATGTTCAGGTTCTGAACTCTTACCCCTGCTTTAAATTTGTTAAATTTTCATTCCTCCCCTAACACCCCTCCCCAGTCGACAAAAAACGATACCGAGGCCACAAATATTTAGTTATATCTATCGCCAACCCCATCCACCCACAAGAAGTTTCTTTGGTTGGACCCCTTGTTTGTCGCCGGGTATTTTGCACACCGTCTACAAGCTTCCATTATTTGTTAGCTTCACTTGGCTTGTTGTTTGCAAACTTCAAACATTGTGTCCCATTTACTTCTGGGATTAAGAGGGAAAACTGTGCAAATCACATTTTGGACTTTGGATGGGAAAACGAAGCCACATTCTCCTGGCGCTGTGCTCTCGGAAGCTGGAGTTGCTGGGTCACCACGTTAACCCCCTCTGGCCTCCGAAAGACCCTCCATCTCCTCCAGCAGGAACAATGCTGTGTATCCGGAAGCACGGTCTAATCCTCTCAGGCCCTGAGGTGAAAGGCAAGAACGAGGCTGAAAGGGCAAATCCCGGAGCGCGGAGGCCCTATCCGCTCTATAACATCCTAAATGCCTGGATGAATATAATCCTTAAAAGCATGCCGCCACCAGTCCGTCCGGGGAGAGCGCGCATTCGGCTCCACTGCATGGGGCAGGGAGTCGACTCCCTAATCCTTAGACCTTCTGAGAGTGGAGAGGAGAGATAAGGAATACAGGAGAAAGGGGACGTGTACAACTGAGGCTAAGATCTGATCTAGGCCTCGACCATGGCTGGAGGATTGACAAATTTTGAGCGATGATGTGAGGACCAGAGCAAAAGTGGCTGCAGAAAGCAGCTGCTCTGGAAGGGTCTCTCCTTGAATCTGGAGAATTCTGACACCCCCTAAAAACCCAGATTTAGACAGAAGTAACTTTTACACAGTTTCTCCCCTTTTTAAACATTTTCCCCCCTCAGGTCATGGCCACTTCTATTCGCTAGCTAGGATACACAGTGCTACCCAACTGAGAGGACAAAGGCTTGAACATGCTTCCTTTATCAGTAAACTGACTCCTGTATCAGTAAACTCTGACTTCAAGTAAATATTAACTGTGTAAAACAGTCTAGAACTGGCATTGGTTCTACACGCTCGCCGTTTGCTGCTCTTTCTCTCGGACGCTATCTGGAGCCCCTCCCTCTGCGGGTTTTTCACACCCACTTGTGGGCGGAGATTATCCTGAAAGTTCTCCCGCATTCAAAGATCTTGTGTTTTTTCTGTTTGTTTCTAAAATTTTAAATATTTTTTGTTCTTGTTGGGCTAATAAACCTCTAATAGTGGTTAATATTAAATTACAATACTTTCTATGTGACATAAGAACACCAAACACAACTCAGCATGACATCTGGCACCTTGAGCATCAATACTAACCGGGGAAATTTGCATATAAGGGGTTGTTTGGCTGTATGACAAAAATTTACCATTTGTTGTGATTCTAATACGCATCTGTGCCGCTCATGTTTCTTCATTGAAGAACATTAGACAGCTAATGTAACGTCACTGTATCGCTGGACAGTTCATCACACTAGGAGGAGAAGCTTAACTGCCAATAAGCTAACAGATGCAAGCACTGGCTACCAGAAGCACTCCCCCAAATGATAGCAGCAAAAAGAGCTTCATGCTACCCTCCCAAAGAGAGCGAGGCTAATTATGCACCTTTCCCAAGGACAGAGCAGGCATCAGTGGCAGAGAGATAACCGGATCTATGACACCCCTCAGTTCAATCACTGGACCATGACTGCTAAAGCTAAATGCAATAAATACATAAATATAATCAAACCAACAGACACATGCAGTGTTTGAACAATTTTTAGCAAGTGCCTGTGTTGGGGCTAATACATGCAGCCCATAATGATGAACAGGTCAGACCCCTGCTACCTGATCCACAAAAATCTTTGTTAATCAACCACCTGAACCCAAGTTGCAATGTTTCTCTAAACTATTTGTCATTTAGCCAAAATGCTGCTTTCTACCTTTAAACTTTTCGAATAAGTTGCCCCAAACCATGCCAACCCAGTGCTCATGGAACAGTAGCTGCTTATACCGCCTCTTCAACAGGATTGAACTTCAAATTTGACCCAAGAGCTTTCAGTTTTGAACTGTAGCTACGAGGCTAACGCAACCAAAAAGTATTGGAAGCTTAAAGCCACCAGTTCAGCATGTTCATAGATAGTGTCATACAGTGTCAGAAACGACAGCACTTCACATAGTTTGAGGTTAGCTTGTGAAGGTTTATGAAGACATGCAGTTTGCAACATACTAATGTTATCATAACCTTCCATTCCTAGCTACATTAGGCTCATAGCACTAGTGCTAAACTAAAGAAGCAAACCTGTCCTGGCTGATTTGGGCTAAAACTGTATAAATTAGCTTCTTAAATAATGAGTAATTATTACTTGCTGTTATGGCCTTAGTTGGTGTTGGTGTTGACTAAAGCTCTAGTCACATTTCGTAAGCACACATGTAAAGGTCATGGAAGAAGAGGGCTGACTCAGCATGCCAGCTGGAATAAAAATGTGATTAAACATGCCCAGTAAAGTCGCAGGCCCACAAAACTCCGCTCCGGTTTCGAGGAGAAACCCAAGCATAGGATATGTGGAGAGGTCTGACGGGCTGTGGCTTTTTTTAATGGGTAATTTTGGGCTCCTCCAGCAGGGGAAGCAGCATGGGGCTTGCCATTCATGATTGGCACTCGGGGTGAGAAGTGCTTTAATCTGGCCCTGTTCGCTCACCGTTTGAGGAAATAATTGCCACGCAGTGCGACCACTAAACAACAATGCCACAAGTGCACTGGTTTTATCACACCCACCGGTTATTAATAACATTTATGAGCGCTCCCTTCTGGTGAGCGTTTGTAGAAATGCACTTTGGCGATGTCGTAACTAAACCTCGAATATCCGAAATGGTAATTTTATGTCAGGATGGGGAAAAACACATCCTGAAACGCACACAATGTAAAGAACAACTCTAGTATTCAAATGGAAATTCAAATGAAACTCTTGGTCTCAAAGTCGTGATTAGACAACAAGCGCTTATACAAAAGAGAAATTCTCCATTTAAAAAAATATGCCTCTATAATTAAATAGTAAAAATTTAACTTGTGAAACGCTCCATACTATTGAAACTTGCTAGGTGTTCACAGTGTGGGTGAACGGAACCAGGCATCTGAAGAGTTTAATGTCTCCAAAAGCTCCATCATGAAGTTATAACATGAAACGGTTACGAATTAAATGCCTGAAACCTCGGACATTGTCCAGTTTTGAGACAGTTGCAGCCTAAAAGATAAGTCCATTCATGATAGAGGGGTATGTTTAGTGCAATTTAAAGCAAAATAGTCCCCAAAGGAAACTTTTTTACTTTTTTTAAACTATAAAACAAAGTTTGAAACCCTACTCAAATGAGGTTTTTGAGAACCATCGACAGTGATGGTGAATGGAACCAGACATCCAGAAGGGTTTAATGGCTCAAAAAGCTCAGTCACAGAACGTTATCAATGAAATGTTTATGAATACGCTTGCTGATGCAAGATACAATTGTTTACCAAGTTTTGAGAAGCTTTTAGCATAAAAAAATATATATATTTTTTTTTTACATTGGTTGGGGTGGGGGATGTTGTGCATTTGGAAAGTCTTGGCCATTTTCCACTTTCCAAAATCAATCGTTCAAACCCCTCCCCAATATTTATTTCCCGGACAAAAGCAGAGACGGGCGCACACCCGCCTCCCCCACAGAAAATGGGCAAGACTTCGCAAACAAACAACACCAACCCCCTCAACTAATGCATCCCCACCACTTTAAAAATGGTTCTGGTGCCCCTGATTTAATCCATTCATCAAAAAATTGTAAGTGCTAAGCTGTAAGTACTGAGTTACAAAATGACACTTATTTTTTAGATTGCAATCATACAGGCACAAAAACAATCAAAGGACATTTACTGGTGGGTTTGGATAGTAAATAAATGGCTTTATTTGTGTTGCTGATATGACATCTGGCTCCGTTCACCACCACTATAAAGAAAATCTAACTTTCTCACACAATTAAACATTTTACACCAGACCCCCTCTAAATACCTGTCTACATCCCAACCTATGAATTATTCAGGGTTTCTGAAAATGTACAGTCCTGTGCAAAAGCCTTGAAACGCCCTGCAATACCATCGGAAAGCATCTGATTGGGATTGGGTTTTTCATGCTAAACAAATGAAGCCATTGCCAAAAACACTGCCTATACAGTAAAAGCACCTTCGCAGAAAAAAACATGATGGAACTCTCAGTCACGGACTGGCCTCCTCAAAGCCTGGATCTTGACCTTATTGAAGGGGTTTAAGATAATCTTGACAGAGAACCAGCCAATGTCCAAAGAAGTGATTTGGAATGTCCTTCAAGAAGTCTGGAGAACTATTCCTAAAGACACTTAAAGAAATTACAAGAAAATTTTTGTTTTGTTTTACACTGCTTTTACATGTATGGGCATGTAATACACCACCATATCAACTTGTATCTCATTTTCCTACAAAATATAAAGAAATGAGAGGTTTATGCACAGTACTCTAGGTAAGGGCAAATGGGGTATTTGGCAGACACCCTTATCCAGAGGGACTTACAATCATTAGTTACAGGGACAGTGGCCCTGGAGACACTGAGGGTTAAGAGTCTTGCTCAAGGACACAGCGGCTTCAGGTTCACAGGCAAGTGTTTTACCCAAAAGGCTACTACCACCCTAGGTCTAGAGACAGAGTGCCCACACCTGGCTGGTTTTGAAGGGGCAGCTGGACAAGGGCATTTTGGCTTAGCACTATGATCGAGTGTGTCTGGGGTTCTCACACACTCGTGGGCTGAAAGAGCACAGCTGGTGTGCTGGGACAGACTGCATTCAAGAGCCCTTGTGACTTGGTGGTGGTGTGTGTGTGTGTGGTGGGGGGGGTTACTTATGGAGTAAAAGTAATCTGACGGAGAACAGCATTCAAAGTGACGCTAAGCTACTCCTTCTGCAATATTAGCAGTCCAATCAACAGCTGCTCTTCTGACAGTTCAATTAGTCATTATTACAACTAAACGCAGCCCTGTGCAAAAGTCTCCAAGGTGGATCCATGGTTTAAAGACGTGTGTGAGACAGTGTCCTTCTGATAGCAAAGTGGACATTGACATAAATACAACAGAATAAAGTATCTGGATCTTTTTGTGTGTAGAAGTAGTTGATACTGTGTGAACTGGTGAGGAGAACAAATTTAATTAAAGGACTGACTTCTACAGTAATACTTGGATCCACAAGGAGCACACTGATATACTGAACAGAACACGTTTTATTTAGTATTTAGCAATATTTTATTTTAACACACACTCATGGCTCATATAAACAGTTTTTAAATATTAGCTGGACTGGGCAGTATGCTTATTTTTATCATGATGAATCACAGGTCTGTGTGCTTTTCTAGGCATATCCTCATTTGGCAGTTACAATACCAGCATATTTCATTGTAAAGACAACATAACTAGGCCTGTGTAACTGAATGTAGTATAGACCAGTGTGGGGGAAACGGAATAAAATTAGTTTTACAAATAACACTGTAAAAATGTAATTTGTTCTAACCAGTAAATCTAATAAGATATAATATATCATTTGTTCCCTTCTGATTATGGATTGTGTATTAACATTGACATATAACCAATAACACTTCACTTGATTTCCCCCCACTTTGTTGGCAATACAATGCAAGTACATTTGCATATATAAGTTTTAAAGGTACAAAACCAACCCATTTTATTTTAATAAGTTGGAAATAGTCCATGTGATAAAATACTGACTTTTGTGGTATGTAGTGGACATCAGGGTACAAATAAATGTGAAATAAGACTCTTTGAATTGAATTTGGTGTATTTTTACTCCATAAGAAAACAGGTTAGAAAAGACAATAAACCCCATTTCTGTAAATCTTATATTGCTCTTACAGGGTTTTATTTGATTTATTTTGACGTTCTTCTGCCTCTCTGCAGTCTGTGCAGGCGTAACATAAGCGATTTTCTCTAGGATCAATAAAGTTTTGTGATTAGGGTTTTTATTTCTGTATTCAAAAAGTAAGAAGGAAGATTAATCAAGACCGAAGATCTAGAACAGATTCTGCCTCTGACCAAGACGCCCAAGCCTGCAAGCCATGCGTTCTCACGGATCACGTTTTTATTGTGGAATGCAAATCGAGCTGTGGCGGTCATCTTTGAGAAAGGCCAAGAGAGATCACACGGCCCTCCAAACAGGTGCAAATTCCAGTAATGCCTCCGTGTTTGGGACTATTGTGGGTCAGGTTTATGCAACATTGCAAAAATATCATGATACATGATCTGGATCACAAAATGTTGCTTTTTTGGCAATTGGAGTAGTTCACAATATGCTCAGAAAAGCTCATTACGAGGTCATTTATCATGATAAAGACAACTTGATGACAAGGATACTTGAAGACAGTTCATGATACAGATCAGGTTACATGGTGCAGGGTTTGGAGAGGAATAAAAGCCACTATGACATGATTTCTCAAGATATCGAGATCTTATCACCCAACCTCAGAGCCTTAAATCAAGGGGCACTTTACCACTGGCACAAGGAACGGTGCTGTATCGCAAACAAATGTTTTTCCATTACAAATAAAACTAACAACTGTGAAGTCGATGAATTACAAGCTCCAATATCTGTTTGGGCAAAAGATACATTTCTGTGGGAGTTTTCTACGACACAAACTAATGTGAAGGTGATCTAGTACATCACTAACAAGTGATCTGGGTTCGGTTTACATCACACAGAATGCTGAGACAAAAATAAAACTTCAAATCAAGACTTTAAATAATAAAAGACCACAATATCAAAAGTGGCTCTGAAAAAAAAAAGACTTTCCGCCGGTTCAACTCCATAGACGATGACTGGCCATGAACTGTGTGGAGAGAACCTACAACATCTGTACCATCGCAGTACAGTTTAGGTAGAGCACAGTTCCTGTACACCTACTGAAACGTTCCTAAGGCATGTTGCACAATAGATGTTCTAGATCGAAGAAGGATCCATCCTTGATCCAGAAACCCTCACTAAAGTTGCTTTCAGGTCATTTTTTCCTCTCAAATAAAAGCCTGAGGTGAGCCGTTCTCCACTTTTGAGCCCTGGAGCCCGTTTCAGGGCCGTTCTGTGCCTGTCTTTGTGTGATGGTGTGAGCAGTAAACCCCCTGCATCCTGCAGAGACACTGGAGCGGCTCTTCTGTCGTCTATGTGCTAATTGGGTCCTCACATAAACAATAGTGGTAAACAATAGCAGAAGAGGATATGAATCCGTCAACCTCTTGACAGCAATAGAAATGCCTGTGTGTGAAGAGGGGTTGAAATCAGTTCTGACACCAAACCCCAAAACATCCTCCCAATTGTCTGCCTGCTATCTCCCACACCCAGTAAAGAAAGAACTGCTTTCCGGATGAGTACGGGAGTCTGATGTGGGTCAGGTTCACCTCAGTGGGATGTTCACAGCACTTTTACTGCAAAAGCTCCATCAGCGGCCCATAATACAGCTATTTAGGAGTGTCATTAGAAGGCATACGTAAGATTAAAACTGAGAGAACTCCTAGTTAAACTGCTAGTCAGACAGACAGCTATAGAGGTAGATACAGGCAGACAGACAGGCAGACAGACAGACAGACAGACAGACAAGTAGATTTGACATGAAAGAAAGTCTGTACAAAAAAATAAAGCAGCAGATAGACAGGTTAGACAGAGAGACGTTATTTCTAGTGGCGGTTAAAACATTTAGACCACGTAGTAAAAGCTGACCAACACTGGGGGAGGCTCACAACCGATCAAAGTCACGTCAGGGGTCATATTTATCTTTTACTCTTGTTTCTGAAGGTTTAGTTCAGTGGCAGATCCTTCTCCAGAGCTTTGGCAGTGAAATACAGGGTTGGTGGAGTGAATGTGTAACTCCACACACTCAAACACCTACAGTGAGACTCTCTCCATCCAAAGAAAAGCCAGGCTGATCCCTCAAGAACAGAATGGGCCTTCAGGGGGCCAACCCCACACACACACACGAGAGCCCAACGGAACAAAACTACTAATAATCCAATTAGGCCACATAATTTCCTCTGGTACACATTCTTTGAACAAATAGCAGAATACAACCTGCATGGTCAAAAAGAAAGAAAAGAAGGCGACCAGTGGAAGAGGAAGGAGGGGGGGGGGGCAGTTGGGGGGGGTCCCTTCTATGTACCTTTCAGCCAGGCTTGTGAATAAAATGCAAACAGAGCTTTTAGAGGGCTGCTTTAGATCTCAGCAAACACGGCAGGGCCCCTCCGTTCCAGTCCGTAACCCTCGCAGCTGGCAGGAGCGCAGGCACTTGTCAAGCTCCCATCTTTTGTAGCTCTCCCCTGACACTCCGCCAAACTTCCCTCTCAGTGTGTGCTTGCATATGTATGAAGGAAAGAGTGTCCGGCTCTGTTGCACCTCCAGAAACGGGTGGAGGAACACCACACCGCAGCGGTCGGCCAAAAAATGCCACTCCGAAATGGAGCAATACTTCTCAATTGATGACCAAAGTCTCACAGCCAAAAGACCCAGCATCTCTACTCAAAAGGGCTTTTACAAAAATCTGAAGGCGGCAGTTAAAATGCACCAATTCTAGAAAGTCAGAATCAATAATACATACAAGCACATTTTTTATTTGAAAACTGAAACACCAGTTTGGTCTCCGTGAGATGATACAATGCTTTTTGTAAATAAACATACAAAGAATGCAAACTTTGATTTCGTGTGTTACTGTTTATATTCCATAAACAATGTAAACAATCGTCAGTCAACATTCTCCAGCAAAAGCACTGGGCAGTCCAAAGAAAATGTGAGGATTTTACTTTTATACAACCACATTTAAAAGGCTTATTACAAAATGTTTGCACTATGGAGTAAAATATGATGCACTTTCCCAAAAAATTCAAACCAATCATACTACACGCATCCCCGAACCCCGGCCCTCAATACGAACGCTTGGGAATGTTGTGTTGTGTATTTGGCAAGGATGTCATTGCAAAGGTGTAATAAGGACATAGTATGTAAGTTGTACAGATGTAATAAAGCTGTAATAATATAATAAGTGGGTTACAAGAATGTAATAGGTGAAATTTTACCAAGAGAAACAAAGAAAACCTTGGAATGAAAAAATGTTGATTCTAATGCATAGCTTCCGAAAACAAAAAGACGTTTACAGAACTCAACCACTGCACATATTCAGCTTTGAGGGCGGCTAAAGGTAGTGGAATTAAAAGCTGCCGTTGTGCAGGCACACTCCTTTGAAAGACGTCTTGATCCCTGACTTGATACAGTGGATACAGTGATGGTGAGATAAAGGGCATTCACTTCCTCTCCTGGCTGCTGTCAGCCTGTTATCTTTGCTCCCTCTGTCTCTGAAGAAATACTTTCTTTCCGTCTGAACGCCATGTGAATTTGGCTTGTTGAGACTTGGTGACCTACAACAGGCAAACCAGCAGTCTTTCTGACCGAATGAGGTCAGAATGCACACTCCCTTCTATTTTCTCTGGCACTTAGAAGCATGCCTCCAGAGTAGAGCTGCACAATATATCATGGTTATCATTTTATCATAAACAGATTTTCAAGCACATCCTGACCAATCACAGTTTCAGATCTGGGAGTGCTTTGGTGAAACAAGGTGTTCTTGGAATCCCATAGCAGTAAATTATATGGAAAAAAAAAGAGCAGGTGGAGCTTTAACATTGCAAAGGAATTGGGGCTGCAAATAATGACCATTTCCATTAGTCCATTAATCAATCAGTTTAACTGGGAACAGAAAAGCGCAGCAATTAGTTTTTGATTAAAATGAGAATTTGAAGTAAACCATGCCATGGCCCACAAACATTGTTACTCTCTTCTTCAACCTCTCAATGTCTGTCATTCTTTCTGTACTTATTTCTAAATTAAAAACATCTTGTTCTACTGCTTAGACTGTTCTTTCCCTTGTCCCTTAATTTTTGATAAATTTTTGATTAAAACAAAGGTAACCGATCTAAGTGTTACACAGATTTCTCTTCCGGCTGGAAATAAAAATACATTTTAACTTAGCAATCAGGCTAGTTTTCATACAGCCTCCCTTAATCTTACATTCTGCATTAAGTTATACACACACACACACATACACACATACATATGGCAACCATTCCATGCCAGTGTCTGTTAAATTCCTACACAAACACCTCATTCTGCTTTATGAGGTACTGATTAGTGATCACCTGAATCACATCTTATTTAATGAGGAAAAGTATAAAAACACTGCTGTAATCAACACGCTCCTCTAGCAGTGTGACCAGCAAAACACATCCAGAATTACAAAATTTTGTTCTGTAAACACAGCATCATTCCTCTTATTGTGACGTTTTCATTTCCTTTTACATTATGCTTTAAAGAACCATATTTTTATTTGGAAATAAAGAGCTATGTCAACAGTTCCTCAAAATAAGGCAAAGCTGTTCAGTTCAATACTTGCACCTGTAAAACATTGAGAAAGAGAGAGAGAAATATTATTCAGTTTCTCAGGCTCTCTTTTTTCCCAGAGCTTTATGCAATTTTTGCATACTGATTAGATGGGTCCCATTTTTGGACAGTCCGAGACAGATTTTCAGACGATTAAAAAAGTTCAGTGAAATTCAGTTGATTCTGAGAGGTAGGCTTAATTCAGGGTTAGCTTTAGAGTGAGGGTTAAAGTTTGGCTGGAGGTCAGAAAAGTGTTGGGGTTAGAGAAAATAAAGGTGAATTGAACAGTTATATAGGTGAATGTAAGTTAAATGCATGATAAGCGCCTGCAAAGTAGACAACCCAAACATAAGGGTACCCACATTATTGTTTTTAAGTCAACTAATGTTACTGATTTAATCAAATCGGTGTTGTAGCCCTTATGGGAATACACAAAGCTGGTATTTTGTCAATATCGTGCCCTGAAGTCTTCAGAAAGCCAGGAATTCAGAGCACTTGTGCAGTTGTGGCTCGTTTTCAGTTCAGGATATGATTGCAGAACTGCTGAGGGGAATGAAGTGGCATCATCATCATCGTTCCGACATGCAGGGCCGTGGCAGCCCAGCACTTTAATACGACGGACCCTTGGTGGGGTTCTGTCTTTTCTCAACGGCAAAAAAAAAAAAAAGAAAGGCTGTTTTCTGCTTCTCCTTGAAGCACCTGGTGAAAAGAACAGTCTTTGTTCTCCACATGCTCCTCTGTGCCTCCGCCTGGAGCAGCAGTGAAACCAAAAGGCGAAAAGAAAAGCTTCACTGTTCAAGTCTGACCTCAGTACAGTTCAACTGCGTTCGATAAGCTGTATCTCAAGGACAGTAATGGCACACTTGGGTTCAAAACTTCTGGGCTTTTTCTACAAAGATCCTCTGGGTCATTTTGTTATTTCCAACCGAGGAGGCCACAGGGGTAGAAGATTAGCTAAGGCTATGAATTCACTCTAGGCTCCAAGGTAGAAATCATAGTTCGGAACAAACTCCAAACTCCAGAGCTCCAGTTCAGAGCAAACGCCAAGGCTATTTTCAGCCTTTTAAAATCCTGAAATAATGCACCTGAGATTCATTCATACCTCATATCCTGTTTGCTGCAGCCCACAGATGGCTCAGTCATCTCTTCCATACACCAGACTTATCAAGTGAAGGTTTTCATTAGGAAAAAGTACAAAAAGCAGTACAGAAGCTTCTCCAGTTTAACTTTTTGGCATCATTTTCCCTGAAATGAGGGCTCTTCAGAGTGATGTAAGTGCAAAACCATCTCTGGTTCCTCAAACAGATACTTTTCAAACTGTCGGTCACAGTGTGGGGACAAGGGGATCCTGTGGAACCTGGATCTGGCACCAGACCACCTCTGCAGTAAACCACAGTGCTCTAAAGGTAGCCTTTTATATCAGTCATGAATGGTAAGCTTGAATCTTAAGCACATTCAACACAAGTGTAGGTGCATGTTCTATATTTTCATGCAGTTATATGAGCCAAGCATCCCAACTGAGCTCCTTCTTTCTGTGGTAGATGATCTAATGAACTGCTTTCAGGTCATAAAGGGCTGGCTAATCTGCTGAGCAGTTTAATGAAGCCCAACTCTAAGGTCTGCCACTGCTGTTGAGATATCTTTGAGAATATATTTCAGTGCTCACTAGCAGGTGATAGAAGAAACAAACAAGCACAAGATGAAAGATGTTCCTGGCTTGAATCACCCCTTTTCAAACTCTTGGCTGGATCAATGGGTCCAGCAGGTGAAGTAAAGAAAATGCTGTGAAATTGTTTCACATTAAGTTACTGGAAGTGAAATGGAACTGAACAGAAACCCATCCTGCTGCATGGAGGAATGGTGTATCGCCAATTGTGGTGGCCACCAACGGCCTAACTGAAGATCTTTCCTGCCATGTTTAGCGCCAACCTGCATTGAACATGCTGCCCCTCCCCCTTACTTAACGCTCCAGCCAATTCTGAAGAGGTAAAACAACCAAATTAGGGCTGGAGCTAGACATCTCAGGAGGGTAGATCTTCCTCCTCCTCAAGTCAACAGGTAAGAATAATCAGAGATAAGAGATAAGTTTCTGTGGGTTCTGTAGTGTTTTTCATGCTGATTTCAGATCTGTGTTTAGTTTTTCCCGCGCGTACAGTTTGTGATGAAGCTAGTTCTATACTGCATGATAGTTGGTATAATTAGCATATAATAATATGTTAAGCATATGTTAAGAAAACTGATCATTATATCTATGCCACAGTGTGCATCCATTTGACACACTGAAAATATTGAAACAGCTACTTGATTGGCGCCTGCGGTTTTAAAAAAAAATGCATGCAAGTCTATTGCAAATCTAAGATTACTCATAATTCAAAAAGTTGATGTGACTGAAAAAACTGAAAGCCGATCTGAAATCAGCATGAAAAACTGCTTTAGAAAAGTGGGTTGTGGTTTCTGACGATTACAATTTTTTTGCTGACCTGCGTAATCTGTGCCTTTTTGTGCAATAGTTATTTATGTGCAATAATATGTGTAATATCACTAGATATGTGCTTATTATTACACATTCAACTGATTCAAAATGCTGCTGCCAAAGTTCTAACCAAAACCAAGAAAGGAGAGCAATACTCCAATCCTCTGGTCTTTGCACTGACTTATAGTTCAGTACAGATTTGATTTCAAAACATTACTCACTTTGTACAATTCACTCAATGGTTTGGGTCCTACATACATCTCTGATAAACTTTAGGTTCGATATTTGAGGGTGGGTTGTTTGAAATATGTGATTTCTGGGGGACAGCAAGCCAGGCACAAAATCACAAATTTTAGCAAAGCGATGACGCTGAAGGACACTAAAGTCCCTTCATACGGACAAATGACATTAACTTGTTTTGGTAATGTTCCTTTAAAGTTTTCAGACATTCTTGAGGAACACAAGGCATCTGGAGCTGAGACTGAAGGTTCAGAAGGGGGAAAAAAAGCGTCTATCCATTTACAGGAAGATTAATGAGCTCAGAGCTGGAGACGGAGCCGAAATCATAAAAGGCCCTGACCATCTCAGACACCTTTAACATTCTTGATGAAATGAGAGCGACTCAATAGCAGATTAAGGTCCCAGCAGGTGGAGAATTATTGTACTGTTTACAAAGCCTTGCTTTGCTCTGAAATAACCGATTTGGGACTTAAAAGGGTTCCCGAACTTTCTTGTTTTCAACAGGTGTGGGGTGGAGGGATTTTGCAAACAAGCCAGACTCATTACTTCTACCACAGATGCCACGCGGCTCCAGTAACGCAACCTGGCAGAGCTGGCCCAGTGTGTTGTGAGAGGGCTTTCTGAAGGGCCTGAATATTCAGGTTGTGTACATAAAAGCCTAAAAGTGCTCTGTCTTGCCAAATGTTTTCCAAAGCGCCCGTGTAATCCGCTCTGCCATGCCACACTCTCTGGACACGGCTGGTGTAAAGTCTTTTCCAGCTGAACAGCTCTGAAGCTATTCGATCATGATTGCTCATGGAAAAGGGAATAATCCAACCACGGCACTGAGCGCTGGCTGGGTCGGATAGACCCCGATCAAAGCAGGATAGACATATCGAGGAGGAGGACAGACGACCACCCAGATTTTAAGCTGAGTTCTCCAATATAGCACTCTTTTCTAGGGGTGTGCGTGCGTGCGTGCATTCAAGAATCCATTCTGCTCCCACCACCAGGGCCAAAAGCAAGGCCAGCTGGCCACACATCACCACACTGCCAAGCCCTTATGGCACCTCCAGAAGGACAAGTTCAGTGCTGTCCTCCTATTTCCTCCATTGATGTCCTCCCAGTCAGAAACACAGAGAAATCAATCCCTTTACACTTGAACATCTGACCACTTTCAGCAAGCATCATCCCAAACCACAGCTCCAAAACCAAGCTCCATTACAGCCATCCAGGAGCTAGACTCAACAAGGACCTTCCCAACTACCCCATTACACTGATTTTAACATGAGTGTACCTTCATGATGAATCGGCAGTCTTAAGTTTAGCATGACTTCTAGCTCCCACAAAAATGTCAAATGAAAACATGCTTGTTAATATGTTTTTTTTAATAAACATTTTAAAAAACATTTTTCTGTAAATTCTATTTTTTGCTGAGTTTAATATACTGGGATGATCATTTTTGTATAGCACAAAAAGAAAAAAGAACTAAAACTACGGCCTATATTTAGCCCTACATCAAGAATGGACTTTCAGGCCAACATTTTCTCAAACCTGGATGATGTCTACGGAACCAGGAAGCTCATTCATGTTTCTCTAGAATGAAGCATTTCACACAAAAGAGTGAATACCATAGAATTACTAAAAATGTGTATTTAAGAGTTAACCAAGGCCCTTTCAGCGTGCATGAGGGCTCGTGTTGAGCTGTAGATCCCCCATCTCGATACCAGGCAGATTTATTCCAGAGCATGAACCAGTCGACCGGGGACACACGTTGTGTTGGCTTTGACTGACGAAGCCAATGTAGTCAAAAATCACTCACATGCAGCGAAACGCTTTCAGCCCAGTTAGAAAAAAGGCAAGGCAAGTCGAATGCATGCGACCTGGAGCCGTTTGTCGTGAGCATGCAACATTTCATGAGAGAACATCTGGAAAACAGCATAATGATCATTAATGGGCCTATAAATAGATCTGCATGCGGTCTTGCAACGGTGCAAATCCCAGACAAGGTGTTTTTGCATGATGTGATGACGACAGTCTCCCTGGTCTGAAGTTTCCTAATTGAAGTCCCATGGGTGTTTCTTTTTGCATTACTCATGACATCATGATCCCATTGCCTTTGCACGTCGCCAGAACTGTGGGAAGTGCCAGTAACCCTTGACCTCACTTTGAGTAGGTCATGGGGGCTCTGAGATTAGGGAAGAGTTTTATGTTCAAGCTCACCTTCCCACACAGCCGGCTCAAGTTCCACTTCAGCCCTGAACACTAAATGAACACTCTGGTCGATCTCTGGTTCGGCTCACTCACAACAGCAGCGCTCCAAATGTGAGCAGAAATGGTTTAGTAACCAAACTCAAACATAATAAAAAAAAAATAAGTTCCCTCTCACTCAGAATCTCATATGGACTAGAGACCTTGTACTGAGTACTGATATTTATCAGAACTCCCTGAACCTGACCAGTTTCAGAGGAATGCTTTTTTTTTTGTTTGTTAATCCTACATATGAATTATTCAAGCAAAACAAAGCACGCCTAACTCAAGACCAGAACCGGTGAAGAAACAGGAGCAGATGATTCCAGATGATCAGGCGGTGATGGTGCTGAATGCTGAGTGGTTGGAACTCCTATCTAGGCTCCTTGTATCTTAAGGCACTTTTGTATGTTCGCATTTCTTTCGTTTAATAAACTCAACATGCGAAAGACAAGACAGTTTGACAGGAATGATACAATATCTTTGCCCTAAAAGATGATTCAACGCAATATATAAAGAAATGCATTTTGCACAGAACTGCATATATTTATATATTGTAGACTTCAGAAAAGAAAAGAAAAAGTGGTATTATGACATCTTGAGGTGATGCACACAGTTATTGCCTCTTGTACAAAAAAGTTGATGAAATAAGAACCTTTTTCCCCTCTGATATGTGGAGTTCACTCTTCAAACCAAACATCCGTCCCGTGTTTTGTATTTGCTCCCTCTTGCCTGACGCTAGGAGTTTTAAAATGTATGAGATTCCCCTCGCCCAGTTTCAAAAAGTGCCCGAAAAGTGGGACTGAAAAGACCATAATTACACACATGGTGGAGGATGGACCCCCTCAGAGGGAACACCATTATTTACAACTAGGAAAAGAAAATATCCCTTGGCTGTGTTTGGGTAGGGGGCTGCAGAAGTTGTGCGTTAAAGAATGCATATCTTACATTTTTCATGATTTTTATGTTTTCCCGTTTTCCCCCAAAGTCCATTTATGACAGCTTTGTGGATGGTTGTACCACAAACAGTCATAATTCATTTTACAACTGGTCTTTATGCCTCTAAATTAAACAGGCTGTTTTTGTTACTGTGTCTTTAAGACTGATGTATGTAAATGACCTTTGATTGGTTTCCTTATTTTTTTTTCTTTCGTGCAAACCCAATGGCAAATATGGGCAGAGAATCTTCTCATAGCAAATGCATGACAAAGAGGCTTTTCAGCAGACTGCGAACTGCTCCCCCCAACACACACACACACCTCCCGCACACAGCAGCAGTCCTGAGCAAGCAGGCCAGTAGCTAAGTACATCTGCAAACATGTTTAAAGTTTATAGAAGGCCTGATAAAGTCTGGCTAGCTCTGCATATTTAGGCAAGAATTTACAGCATTTACACTCCGACACTTCGTCTGGGGAGAGTCGGACAATGTTCATTTGTTTTCATTAGTTCCTGCGTTTACTCTGGAAATTAAAGCAAGCCATTCAGAGCCGTATCGATTCGCCATGCGGGAAGGTCAGCAGGTTTTTAATAACGTAACATGGGTATAAATCCTGATCTACGAAAACATGATGTGCAGCTCCAGAAAAATTCCTGGACACAGAACTGCAGGGGCTACAAAGAAATCAACACATACCAGTCATAATTTGCAAGCTTGTTCTGGCCAGTCTTTGTCTGTGGGATAGTTATCAGATCCATAGTTGACAGAGGAGCAGCCAGAAAAAGAAAAAAAAAACCCAGAAAAAATGACCAAAAACAGTAACAAAGTGGCTGTCTGGTTCTTCCCAGTTTAAAGAATCAGAAAACTTTATTGATCCCAGAGGAAATTACTTGTATACACAGAACGCTGGGGTATAAAAACTACAGACAAATAACTAAGTAATTTACTAGCAACACAAATAGTGGTTTGCAGTTTCTGATTCCGTTATTGTATGCAATTGAGGTCAGTAGTAGATAAATATTGATATAAGAAGGAATATTGAAAGGAACCATTGGGTAGCAAAAATTGCCCATCATTAATGTAGCTGATCATGCATGGAATCCGAAGTCTAGCCATTCCTTTGGTTTTGTGTTGAACCTACGAGGCTAATGAGAGGATATCCCACCAACTAGAATCACGCACTGCAGGCTGATCCCATCACACACTTGCCGCAGAGTCCAGCTGTTCAATAACACCAGACAACAAAAATTTTTCATTACATTTTGGTGCTGATTTTGGTGGTAACGGTTATGTTCATGTAGCTTCAAGGGTTGAGTTAGAAACTACATTTTTTTAGAAAAAACTAAACTTGGTGGCTCGGTTGACGGTCTTTTGTTATGCTTACATTTTTGCATATTAATATGTTGTTTGTTTGATGTACATGTAGATAACAGGGTTGCCAACTCTCATGCATTGAGCGTGAGACACACACACATCAGTGATACTAATATGAAAATAGTACTATTACAACAACCTTATAATGAAAAATATACATTTAATTTAGTTTACTTGTGATTTTCTGTATCAGTGCAAAATTAAGAAACATAATTGCAATGAAGCAGACCTTTATTAAAATGTGTTACCCAGTGTAATCTTTTTGTGGTCTCTTAAGTAAAGACAAAGCACGATGTAACCAGGGTGTCTGAGGACATCCTTACACATATTTGAGCCAAATGTGAGTGGGAAAGAACCAATATATTGCTTCATGAAGGCAGAGAAAGGAAAGGGTGAAGGTGTACTCCGTAACATTTTAACACTGACAACAGGCCTGTCGTTAGCACATGAAGACTCGAGTTACCATGACTAAAATGTTCCCCACAGAAAGTACACAGAGAGTCTGTAGATGTGTGTTGGCAGTCAACATATTACATGCAGTAAAACTCAACAAGAGGAAAACAGTACTGTAGTAAAGGCCTTAAAGGAGAAGAGACTAGGGCAGTTTTCTCAAAGTGTGGGTTACGGTTCACCAGTGGGCCATGAAGGTACTGTAGGTGGGTCATGGTCACTTACTATATATAAAGGAACAAATAAAAGGTTAATTCTCAATGCTGTAATTAAGTTGTAAGGGGTAAGAGTCTCACACAAGGACAAAGTGGGGGTGGTTTGAACGTTGCAACTTTGTGGTTATTGGGTTCGCAAGTGTTTTAACCACTAGGCTACCACCCCCCTACGGAGTGTGAGATATTCAACTATGGCTGTTTACAGAGTCTGTATGAGATGTGTTTTATTTTAGACAAGTTTATAGCCAGATATTGACCTACACTTGAACAACATTGCCAGTATCAAACCATCTACCCACATGAAGGAGCTGACAGAGGAGAATGAGCCTAGCAAGCCACTGACAGTCAGATACATGCATTTATCTCCAAATCCTTGGCTAAAGCGAAATATAATAAACCCTGAATGCTTTAATCTTGTCTGAGGTTGTTCTATAGATCTTGGCTTTTGGAAATGAGAGCAGAATTGCCTGTGAGAATCAATTAAGTTGATTCTACACAGTATTCTCAATTCCAAAAGCCAAGATATGGTTAAATCAGTAAATTGGACCATTTTCTCTGCATAGCCTAGGGACATTCCCTCATTAGAGATGTATTTCACCACAATCCAGCACCAAAAAGTGTCATAAGTCAGCCCCCGGATGCATATTCTTGCTATGAGATCATTTCTAGGAAGCAAGACTGTATGTTCAGGGCATATGGGTTGAATATATTCCTCTACCAGTGTTTTACCACTCAATGTGCATGTCTCTCTTCAACGCACAGCGCAAACAAACGTTTCGATCATGAAATTGTGCATTTCCAAAAATGTCTCTTCGTGTGGTTCTTTGCTACTCCCTGTTAAAAAATACCAGACAAAGTTGCACGCAGCCGACATAAAGGTTCCTTAGTTTGTTCGTTGCATTAGCATTAGCTCCAGAGCAAAACTAAAAAGAAAAAAAAAAAAAACACCGAATGAGCCTCGGCTAAGCTATATTTGAGGTTGGTGAGGGGAGATTGTGCAATTCAGATGTTTATTACAAATAAAAAGAAAAGAAAATACTTCGAGCAGC
Organism: Hemigrammopetersius urotaenia; assembly: GCA_037974485.1. Classification (NCBI taxonomy): domain Eukaryota; kingdom Metazoa; phylum Chordata; class Actinopteri; order Characiformes; family Alestidae; genus Hemigrammopetersius; species Hemigrammopetersius urotaenia. The sequence goes on along the minus strand of JBBPDC010000001.1, from coordinate 138,410 downwards.
ATCAAAAAGAGCGAGGAAAGTCTTGGCCGGTGTTTCATAGACTTTATGCGGTGTTAACTGCTGCTCTCTGTGTAGCATCAGCGCTCTCCATCACTCACTACGTCTCCTCCCCGACACAGTGCCACTTAATCACACAACACTCCTCAGTTGGTACACAGATGTGCTTTTTTGCTTGACATGTGGACTTTGGGTAAACAGCGTCATAAATGCCGGTTTCAAATTGGCGTTTCGAGCTGCCGCGGGCTGAGAGGTGGCCAAAGCCTTTCAGGCAGCATGTCAGGAATGCCCCGGAGGTTCAGGTGGTTTTCGCAAAGAACTGAGCGCCACAGTGCTCTGTGGTCGTTTCCCACATTAGTCTCTCAGTGCCTGCGGCCTGGGGGACACACACTGCTCAGTGGTTGCTGCAGGCTGGGGTTTGAGCGCGGGAGGAGCCGGTGGGCGGGGGGATGCTCATAAATCAAACCCTCCTCAGGGCCTGTCCAGGCGCTCGCTGATAGTATGCATGGTTAATCAGTGCTGTTCTGCAGTCCTTCACTCCAAACGCCCCAGCTTTCCTGCTCCCAACCATTAGTACACTGTAAAACACCGCCAAACGCAGCCCTTCCTGCATTTATTACAGTTCAGGGCATTTCTCCGACACTAACAGCAGTAAAGCAGAATGCCAGGCACTCCAATGACCATTCAGAAAAGAACTAAAATAAAGACAAGCGAGTAAGAAATCAAAGAAGAAGCAACAAGAAGAGGAGCAGTGGATAAAGAAACAGACAAAGCAGAAGAAAGAGGGAGATTGGGAGGAGGAAAAAGAAAAAGAGAAAGAAAGGGGAAGAAATATTTCACAAGAGAGAAGTGCAGAAGAAATGAAACGAAGAACAAGGGAAACAAAGAGTGAAAAGGAGTGAAAGACAAAGACGGAAAGAAAAGAAGCAAAAGTTAAGACAAAAGCAGAAAGAGCCAGCAAGATTGGGGAAGCCCAAAAGAAAGATTAAATTTGAGTGAAAAAAGAAAAAATGTAAGCAGAAGAAAAAGAAAGAAAAACAGACAAAAGAAAGAAAGAACGAGGAAAGGTTTGAGTGAAGACAAAAGAGGAAGTAACCAGCTGGGAAAGATTAAAATTGTGTGATGAAGAAAAAAATGAGTCTACAAAACAAAGTAAGACAGACAGACAGACAGGTTGTTCACGGGCTGTACTCAGTGAAGTGCTCCGGCTCTGGCTGGTCTGTGGAGTAAAGAGGTTCATTTGGAGAGCATTAAAACCCTGATTTCTTACCTGAAGGGAAAAGTGCCACTTATGATTTACAATAAGCAAACAGAGCCGCGGAGGTAAAACAAAGCTGACTTGTGAGACTCGGGGCAATCACTAATCTTCTATGGGCGCTTTGGCTGGAATGTTTGCTTTTGGCTTCTCCGGGAGTTCTGAATGGGCTGAACACTCAGAGGACTCTCGCAGGTTAAGATAAGCCTCGCATTTAACACTCCACATCACACAGCTCCTCGGGATATATGGGACTCTGCATCATCGCTAAGGAAACACGCAGGACTGCTGGGTTTACATCAGCACTGATAAGTCTTTTCAGAGCGGGGATACAGATGCTTCTCTTCAGAAATCACCCCATTAGTAACACAGCAGCTCGACCCATTACTTCTACATAACGTATTTAGAGCATATTCTTTAATCCAAAGCGACTCGCAGTGTAAGGTGAACGCTGTACCAATAGGAGTCTCAGAACAAGACTCTAAAGCTAGTTACACAACTTGAAGTAGATCAGAAATATATAGAGGTGTCTTGAAAGTGAGAAGCAGGATCTTAAAGTCAATATGCAGCGACGTTGCTGAAGGACAGGAGTAATAAAAATAAATAAATAAATAAAAGACCAATGCAAAGAAGTCCAGTTTCTCAGGGTTTATCTTTTATAGGTGCAAGTTTTGAACTGAACAGCTTTGCCTGCTGACAATCTTTCTCCTAATTTCCAAATTAAATATTGTTCCTTAAAGCATATTTTTAAAGGAAATGACAAAACATCAAAATAAGAGAAATGATGAAGACTCAAACAAAATGACAGCAATTACCTTTGATGAACTTCTAGTAGTGTTTTACCATCCAACTGGTCACTTTTATACTTATCCCCATTAAATAAGATGTGATTCAGGTGATCACTAATCAGTACCTCATAAAGCAGAATGAGGTGTTTGTGTAGGAATTTAACAGACACTGGCATGGAATGACTGTCAAATTGCTGATCTCAAAAAAAGCAGTGCTCTCATATTTTTCCTAGTGCTGTATGTTCTACTAAAGGGATTCTGGTACCGACACGGGCAGCTGCTTTCTGAACCAGCTGAACTTTACGGAGGAGTTTGTGTAGAAGACCAGAGAGAAGAGAGTTGCAGTAATCAATACAAAATGCAAGCGAAGCACGTACAGAAACAGCACGATGAGTAGTAAGAGACTGATGATCAATACTGTGTAGATGAAAATATGTGCTTTTGATATGGACTCTAGTTTTAGGCCTTAAGGTCCCTTTAAATCAACAGCTTTTGGGATTCTAATCACACAAAGAATGACGGCCAATGTCTTCACAGCGGTTCACATAAGCTGTTGATACTACAGCATTATCTTCCATTTTTTATATAAAAGTTACCAAAAAAGTGTTTATAGTAGTAATGCAACACCTAATAGTGCCCCCACTCTTCTGAAATCCAATCCTTGCACTGAGGTGACATGCAGGAACATATATTACATTTAAGCACATTAAAGAAAAAACCTTAAGACTGAAGTACTGTTGTGTAGCACAGCATAGTTGCTTTAGTTAGTTGAGTTCACAATTCAAAAAACAAAAGTGTTCATAGTTGACCCAGTAGTGCCCCCACACTCCTGAAATGAAAGCTTCATCCTTGTGCTTCACAGATGCGACATGCTGGATGATGTATTACATCTAAGCTCCAGTCTGTACCTTTCACTCTCACCTTTGGGGACACCTGCTCTCAGGCCTCTGTGTTGTGTTTGTTGTTGATGGACATTGGTGCTATCTCTCAGAGCATCAGCACCTCCAGAGAAAACAATGGGACCATTCGCTGGTAACCTTACAGCAGTGCTGAAAGAGACTAATGTTTGAAAGCGACCGCCTGCCACCGGTTAGCGAGAGCTTCACGTTACAAATGACTGTCTGAGGGGGGACAATTACGCAGATACCAATCTAAACAAGGAACCTTAAGGTGATTGATTGAGCTCAAATGTGCTCAATCAGCCACAATCTGTCCATACTTTGTTTCCATAGCTTTGTGCTAATGTATCTAATGAGTGATTGAGGTATATATATATCTCATTAACCACCAGTTAGCATGGTGCTATCGGGCTAAATTAGCACCTCCTTTTCTCAAAGTGTGTACAGTTAAAAGTACAAAAGTAAAATAGTGTTACAATACTTGATGGCCACTTCCAGCTTGAGTTTAAAAGCAAAATAAAGCCAAACTAATAGACCAAGCATGGATTGGCAAGGTTTGCCGAACATGGGGATGAAATTTTATCAAACTACTTTGGTAAATCTCACAGTCTTGAAAGAGAATACACACTCAGCTATATAATTATGGGTTTATTATCAAAACTTTACTGATCCAAGAGAAAATTGTGTGTCTGTACAGTCATAACATAAGCAGAGACGAGACAAAAAAAAAAAAAAATGAAGTCTAAATAATAAAAAAAAAAAACTCCAGAAAATGTTCTGCTACAGAACAGAACTTGACTAGTTTTAGGTCAGAAGGTCCCTTTAAATCAACAGCTTTTGTGCTTCTAATCACTATTTTTAGTGACCAGACAAAGAATGTCTTCAAGGCAGCTGCCAGAAGTAAATGTAATATAGCATTATCTTCCATTTTTTGACATAAAAATTACCAAAAAAGTGTTTATAGTAACGTAACACCTAATAGCGCCCCCACACTTCTGAAATCAAAGCTACATACTTGAACTGAGGTGACATGCCGGAAGATATATTACATTTAAGCACATTAAAGAAAAAAATAGAGATTGAAGTACTGTTGTGTAGCACAGCATAGTTGCTTTGACAGAATTCACAATTCAAAAAACAACAGTGTTTACTCCTGAAATGAAAGCTTCATCCTTGTGCTTCACAGATGCGACATACTGGATGATGTATTACATCTGAGCTCCAGTCTGTACCTTTCATTCTCAACTTCTAGATTTTGAATATTTATTTAAAATAATGATTTGATTCATTCAGTAAAAACATTTGGGGAGGTGTTGGATCTCGGGGGGTGGGGGATTGGGGGGCAATCTGCACTGCGGAGTGGTGTCAGATTCACTGTTCTGTGTTCTCCAGTTCTGTGAACTCTGTGTTGTTGGTAAACAGGACTGGAATGTAATTGAACGCAAGCACTGGCAACACAGTTTGGCAACACTTTGTCCAAACTACATTTTAAAATGTGGTAATTAGAGTACTATAACAATATTAGGAGAATATTTATCCACTAAAAATAAAATATATCAAAAAACGAACTTAAATATACTCATTATATACTCAAATGTTCGAGAATATGCTTTAGAGATAATAGAAACTTAATTAATTCCATAATCAGAAGGAATCAATCAGAAAACTTTCACTGGCATTTGAAAAATGCAGTAATCAGAGTACACAACATTAAACATAAAATTAGCTAAAATATATCCACTTAAATCTGCAAGAATATGCTTGAGATCATTAACTGTTGACAAACTATTGACTGATATTCTAGCTCAGCAGAAGTATTTTCTCCCATATGTGGCTTATTAATTCCAAACATATCCCGAAAACTTTACTTTATATATAAGGAATATTTAAATAAAGGAATATATATTTATGGGCCTCATTTTTAAATCAGCATCTCTATGAGTGACAACCATTCCATGCCAGTGTCTGTTAAATTCCTACACAAACACCTCAATCTGCTTTACTGATTAGTACCTCTTATTTAATGAGGAAAACCATCAATTAAATGGTCTTTAGACTGTCCTAAGCACAATGAAAATGCCCTAACTTCATTATTTTGGGGCTGATGCCAATTATTTTGGGGCTGGTGGAAAACCAAACTCATCTGAACACGACTGAGGAGGAACGATATATAAAGGATTAAATGGATACTGGCAGACAGAACGGCACACAGAGGACACATCAAAGTGGCCAATAAGTCACAAAAACACTCAGAGGGAGAAACAGAGCACCGCTATTAAAATGGATCAGATGCTGAACAAGACACGGACCAAGAGAGTCACACAATTCAACTCATGCTGTTACACACCAGTGGAGTACCACCCCAGTGTATTCTCCTGGGTAAACTGAATGCGGTACATATTGATGGTTTGCATCCCTGAGCCTCTTTGAGCAAGTGTGGCCTTCACCCAAAGCCCAAGAACCAGACCTTTGCTGGGCTTTGAGAGTTTTGAACCATTTCCTGTAAAACCAAGGTTTGATTTGGGAGACTCCAGGCATCAGAAAACATCCCAAAGCAGTATTTTTTAAGACTACACACTTTGAGAAAAGTACGTGCAAATTTAGGCAAATGGCGCAATGCAAATTAATGAGACCTAAGCTTCAATCACGTTTATGCATGAATCCATCATCTCTCCTGAACAAAACAGGCTGTATTTGGCACTGGGCAAATATAAAGACTGAGAAGTAGCTCTGTTCTGATTGCCTGCCTTGTATGTCTGGGGTGAAACACTCCTTATAACCTGATTGTGAATGGGTGGGGTTACACTGATTTAGACTGAACTGGTGTATAAATGTTAATTAGCTTTGTATGAATTCTAAACCAATTGTTTCTGCATAAAATGTGTGTATAATGACAGGGAAGTTTAGGATTTTTCCCGCACTGTTTACATACATCAAACTCCTCAATAAACAAAAGAAATGGGCCCTTTAAGCAGTGTTTGATGGGATGAGTCTGGGAGTGGCACCATAATGAGTGAAGCCTTCTCCAAAAGTGAACAGAGACCACGGTTCACTTTGCTAAATTGAGCGTAGTGCAGCCTTCAATCGTTTCTGTTTATGGAGCAACAAAAGAAAGCGCTCCGCTTTCACAGTCCTGGAATGCCAGAGGCCTTTCCTTAAGTTATTTCCTTACAGTACGGAACCTATTCTTTACTTTATGCTGATTTATTCGTCAATTACGGCAATAAATCGTCTTGTAATAGCTCCTCTTTTGTTGCCCATGTGTTGTTGGAGTATATTGTCTGTGGTGAAGAGCTTCAGAAACTGCCCTGGGGCTGAAACCTGGAATATTACAAATGACCCTGTCAGCACTGCCAGCCCAGCGCCGTCCCAACTTTGCATTTAGCTCTTTCCCAACTGATTACATCAGCTCTTTCCCAACTGCTTTGTTGACGTTACTAAGATTATTCAATGCTTGATCGACTTTTAAAGTCCAAGACGATCTGTGGCAACACTGCATGCTGGGAAAAGCTGAAAACTTTGCACGCTCTCTGTTTCAACACAAAAAAGAAAAGGTTCAGTCCTGAAAATTGCAGTTTACCCTACGGCATCAAAGCACTTCCCTTCTGATTTCGCTCTGATCTGTCAACCAGAAAAATAACCAGCGGCAGCATCAAAGGACTACAGGGGCCAGTCCCGTAATGTCACTCGCCTTATTCCTCCGGACTCGAGGCAAAAGGCCCTTTCATACCTGCGGGAAAGTCCAGCCTTGTTATGAGACTGAACTCGTTTGATGCGGAGAAAAATCTCCTGTCAGGCACCAGTGTCCTCTCCTCAATGTGTGTGCAGCCATAAAAATTTCTTCCCTTATAAAATGCTTTACAACATTCGCCTTAAAAGTCTGCCACTGCGAAGTCTTTAACCCACGTCTATCAGAATGTGCACGAAAGGTCAGAGTGTTTGGAAAATTGGGTGTTTGAAAGGTTTAAAATTAGCCAGTGTTAATTAGAAAAGGGTGCAAGGACCTTTTAGACAGAACATTTTTTTTTTTCAAAACATCTTGGTCTGATGATTCAAGGCTTGGTCTCAGCAATTAAGCAATCTTAAAACTAGTATTTAAAGTTATTTGTCATGTTAAATAGCACTGTTTTCAAGATTGTGTCCTTTTTGGCATTTCTTTCATCAATACCCACCAGGTAGTACGCAAATAAATCATAGAACCATTGGTAATCCCTATGTTGTCACCCAATCCTGAACACTAGTCCAGCCACTGATGTAGTTTTGCAAGCCAGTCTCTCTGTTCTTGACCAAGTTAAGCAGTGAAAGGTACCAAACTCTGGTTACAGAGATACATTCTGGTGCATTATGCTGCTTAATGGAGCCATAAGCGATTACACTACATTATACTACATTCATTTGGCAGATGCTTTTACCCAAAGTGACTTAAAACATGAGGAAACATTCAAGATTTAGGACAAAGCGAGAACCAGAGGAGAGTTCTCAGTGCTAAAAAACATTATACTAGTGCAAGAATATAGACAAGTGCAAGTGCAACAGATGAGTCTTCAGGGCTTTTGAACATACATAGCGATTCTACTGCTCTGGTTGTCTTTGGCAGCTCATTCGACCAGCATGGATCCAGAATGAGACCAGCCTGGACTGAGTTTACCCTGGGGTTGGGGTGGCAAAGCCAGACAATGTTCCGTGGAGGAGTGGATGGAGCAAATGGGAATATAAACCTCAATCTTGACCTCTCAATATCTCTTGACCTCCCATCTCCTGACATTTTTCAAAGATGAAATAAGAGTCATAAAACTAATGCGATGCCATTACTTTAAGATTTTGTCTGCTGAACATCTTCAGCACCAGCACTGACTGCCTTTTAACAAAACAAGCCCCCAAAACTCAACTCAGATTTTGAAACATCAGGAAAAAAAATGGTAGTTTGAGTGTGGGGTCCACATCATAAGCCTCCAGCCTCCTTACCATCAGAACTTAACCCATTTGGTTAGTTTTGGTGACCTACAGTGGTTTACACGAAAAGCTATAATGTAATATCAATATTACATGCAATATCTTAGGTGTAATAGTCTTATCATGTGAAATATCACTACTCATGTCAGAATTACTGATCCATCACTGATCTCTATTACATACAATAACCGGCTCCTAACCATCACTTGAGTAATTAGTAATTCACATTTTACTTATTTATCTATAGTATTTATACCCCAGCATTTGTGTATTTAGAGATTTTACTGCATTTATTTAGAATATTTTATATTTTGCTGATCTCGGTGTCTGTGCAGTCGTAACATTAGCAATTTCTTCTGGGATCAATAAAGCTTTCTGATTTAAAAAAAAACAACACTGCTCAGGATGTGATCAGGATGAGCAGGCCCTGGTTCAACATTTCAGCTGTACAACACATTAAAGGCACCAGAGAAAAACAGATAAAGTAGCCTTCATTACAGGTTAAGCTAATTTAAAAGCTTTGAAAGTGGAATGTTAACCGGTGGGTCACAATCCAGTTCACACTCTTCTGGAAAAGGCTTCCAGCTGAAACCAGTTCCAATAACACATCCTGGCTGAGCTGTATCAACCGATACAGGCACTCTGGAAACAGAGAGCAACTGGAGAGAGATTGGACCCTTCCATGGGAGCAGCTTTCACCCCTGGCTGGAACACCCCGAGGAAAAATGATTGCAGGGCCAGAAGGTGAAAGCAGATTCTTATATGAAGAGCGATCACACTCTAGACGTTCGGTAGAGCTAAAGAATGTTCCCACAGAGTACATGATTTGGAACAGGAATCCAAACTCAGAAAAAGTAAACCAGTCCAACATGTAGAAGGACGGCCTGCTAGCACTCGGAAGATTAGACTTCTGTATGAACATGCAAGTTCACACGTTCACCTCTGGGGAGGCACTGTTCTCCGTTATTTTCACAGATTGCAGCCATCAAAATGTAAAGGGTCCATAACTGCAAAGCTCTACCAATTACAGAAATTAATTTTAAGAACTCTGGAACTAATATCTAGCACCACTAGCACTACGAGCCCGGTTTCATGAGTTTTCTTGCATCCATCACAAAATAAAATTTAATACAAAATTAAATTGCGATCATGATTTAGGGCTTTTTTGTGCTAAGACACTGCTTCACTTGTTTGTGCAAAGCTTCACTAACCTGTATTTTAAATGCGCACTACGTAACACCGCCAGTATCAGCGCTAACTGGTGACCTGAGGGACAGTAGGAGAGAAATAATGAGTTGATTCCTTATTTTAACCTAACCTTAACCCTAACATTAACCCTAAACCTAACTGTAACAGTCACCAGTCACCAGATACTGCCGGTGTTACAGTGCACATGAAGTGTTGTCCTAGTACAAAAAAACTGTTGAACCAGCACAAAAAAAGCCCTAAATTGTGATCCCAGCACATATCTTGATTAAACTGTATTTCATGAAAGCTGCACGAAAACGTCTGATATCGGATTGAGTACTACATACATTACACTCTGTGCAGTACACAGATTCCATAAATCTACAGAACCAGCACCACTTTATAGGACACTTATCTGGAACGACCATTAATCTTGGTCACCTCGTCATGAAAGTCTAAAATATAATGCAAAGGGTCATGCTTTCACCTCTGGGTGACATTTACCTTCACTAACTGCCACCACCACAATATTGCATAACAAACTGCAAAGTTCTACCATTTTCATTAACTGTATTAATATCATGAACTCTGGAATCGATATCTAGGACTATTAGCACTACATACATCAACAGACTAACATCTTAATGCCTATAATGCCTGCAATAATGCCTGTTTTGATGAGCCCAAAATATGCTGATTTCATACATTCACAGTACCAGCACTACTTACAGTTATTTATCTGGGACCACAATTAGCCTTGGACACCTGGTCATGAACTTCTGCCATATAAGGCAAAAAAGTCACACGTTCACCTCCTCCTCTTTCCCATTATTCTTCACTGATCGGGAGGGGGGCTGCAATGTTTTTCCATTGTAATTAACTGTATTCTTTATTTCATGAAGTCTGGAAATGATATCTAGCACTACATACAGTACAAGCTGTGCCCGAGACACAGTTTCCATCCATCGGCAGCACCAGCACTAGGGCAGGGCGATTAATCAAAAAAGTAATCGAAATCGACATTCAGAACCTATAATCGATAAAATTTTTTTACGTCGATTATTTCAATTACTTTCCCTTTAAAAACATTACCGCGTGTGGAGTCACGTGACCCTGCTCCGTTATGTTGCGTTATTCCGCCGACATGTCGAGCACAGAGAGCTTAAACACTGAGAGCAACTTGTCAGTGAACTATGAGGGCAAAAAAATTAAAAAATAAAATAATCGTTCATTAATCGTAATCGAGTTAAATTGTTCAATTAATCGAGATTTTGATTTTAGGTCAAATCGCCCAGCCCTAACCAGCACTACTCTACAGTTCTACAGTTTAGCCCTGGTCAAGAACTTTAGTCATATGATTGATATCTAGCACTACATACATTACATGCTGCAACCAAAATAGAGATTCCATAATTCACAGTCCAACATGACATTTATTTGGCAGACACTTTTATCAAAAGCAAAAGCAAGCGACGAAACACTTTTAAGACAGCGTGAGAATGAGAGGAGAGCTCTAAGAGCAAGTTTTTAGTGCCAGAAGACGTAGTTTTATTCAGACAGATGAGCAGGAGTGATTCAGGATAGATAGACCAGTAGGAGGGATGGTGTTCTCTGAACAGATTAGTCTTCAGGTTTTTCAAGGATTATGCTGCTCTGGTTGACTTAGCCAGCTTATTCCACCAGCAGGGGTCCAGAATGAGACCAGTCTGGAGTGGGTTTACCTTGTGTGTAGGGATGGCAGAGCCAGACGATGTTCCTTGAAGGAGTGGAGGGAGTGAGTAGGAACATGGTGAATGGTGGGATTAAGGCTGCTGGGTGCCGACCCAGACGTCACTCTGTAGGAAAGAGTTCAATCACTTAATTTAATTTGGGCAGCCATGGGTAGCCAGTGTAGGTCAGTGGGGTGACATGCAACCTTCTGGATTGGTTGTAGACCAGCCGAGCAGCTGTGAGGGTCTTATTGTAAAAGCTGGGGGGACACACTAGGACGGCATTGCAATAGCACCAGCTGTACAGTTTACCTGGATTTAACATTTGCATTGGTGACCTGCTCACAAACTCCTGCAATGTGATAACACATGTCAACAAAAAAAATTGTATTCATCAGAAACCACAACACACTTTTCTAAAGCAGGTTTTCATGCTGATTTCAGATCTGCTTTCAGTTTTTCAGTCACATCCACTTTTTGAATTATGAGTAATATTAGATTTGCAATAGACGTGCATGCGTTTTTTATTAAACCACAGACACCAATCAAGAACTATTTTCAGTCAGACAGGCCACACCGTGGCATAGATATAATGATCAGTGTCAGTCAGCTACCACTGTTTCTTCAAAAACACTAAGCATATGATTATTATATGATAATTATTCTAACTATCATGCAGTATAGAACTAGCTTCATCACAACTGTACATGCAGGAAAAACTAAAAGATTTGAAATCAGCATGATTTTGACCTGTTGACCTGTGTAATTAATGCTAAATTCAGCTTTCTGGGACTAACAGATTACTCAGACTGAAGGCAAAAGCATTTTCTGGACAAACTGGTGCATTTTCTGAGGCTTCACAGTCTTCTCGTGTTACCTGGCTGAGCCAAGCCTGTCCCAGAGAAGTCCTGCAGATGATCAGGCCATCTGGGCTCCGCAACCTGAGTCCTCTGTTCTGAGTAGAGCGCTTTAAACAGAAATTGATAATTATTAGAGCTGCGCCTATCATGAATGTGGCAGGGGCATATTTCCAAAGTGATAATTTGAAGAAACAGTTTCATGACAGTGTGAGAACCAGTTCTAAGTGCTAAAATATTTACGTGTAAATGTGCAAACTTTTTCTATTAGACAGAGGTGAAACAAATTACACTGTTTGCTTATTAATGGGTGGTTAGTTTGCCTCTTTTAATGAACAAGTTAATTAATTTGTAGTCAGGTCTGGTTTATTTATATATTACATCATCATACACAAAGCCAATTCAATGTCAGAAAGGAGAATATTACTGGATGTTTAGTATACAGTTTCCGCATTATTGTGGGGATTTCCGCGTAAAACTCAAGTTTGGTCCGAATTTCGGTTCTCCAAAAAAATGTGTGTGTGAATCCGCGACACCTGATCCGCATAAAGTGGGGGGGGGGGGGGGGGGGTTTCCTGTCCCCCCAAACACCCCACCCAAAGGTTTTCCCTCTTTTTTCCAGAAACAGGGGGGCATGGTGGGCTAT
>JBBPDC010000001.1:110720-123819 GCA_037974485.1 Hemigrammopetersius urotaenia | reverse complement strand
ACACACACACACACACACACACACACACACACACACACACACACACACACACACACACACACACACACAGAGCTGCAAACAGTACGAACACACAAAAAGGATAAAGTGGTCTTATGTTATTCTATGGCTGTAACATATACACACACGTTACATTTACATACATTTTACACACATACATTCAATATGAGCTGTGCAAAACGTATGGCACTTTTTAATATTCTGTATTTATATACACACACACATGCACAGGTATTTCACATATGAAAATAAACCCCAACACCAGGCTGAAGCTGTGGCCGTCCAGCCAAACCCTGGTCTCTGCGTCACCGTCCAGATGTGAGCTCCTGTCACAAGGCCTCCATTAATCTGACCAGGCCTGTCAGCCCTCGGCCTCTGTCAGCTCCCTCACCGCCCGGGCACAGCACTCTACAGGCTCGCTCGCCCTGCTCTGCTGATACGAGCACTTAGCCTGCAACTCTGTTTTGTTTAGGAAATGAGTCATGAATTAGGGGAGCTCCCAACTGAGGGGGCAGCACGGACAGAGGGAGTCCTGTGGCTGTGTGTGTGTATTATATAAACATCAAAATCACATCAGAAAAGACTGCTTTTCGCTATGCCTTTGACTGTATATATAGATAAGAATGAGTCATGCAGTGTCAGAAACCACATTAGCAAGTCTATTTGATTACTTAAAGGGCCCCTATCTTAACAAATTTACTTTACTTTTAAAAATTAAAGTTGCTATTATATAAGCAAAAGTTTCAATGTATACCCTTCACTCACCCCTAGTCATACAGTCCATATATGGCTATGCAAAAGTGGCCCGGTCTGATCGTATCATGGTTGTGACATTGCAATAATTAACATATTTAAATTGACTGGGTCACCGGGCCCACAACGAGTTCCCTTTGCTAGTTGGAAGTGGAAAATATTGGAAAACAATTAAATGTTGTACAGTTCATGGCTGTCAGAATGAAAAGAAAAAAGGATGCTAAACGGTGGCTATGATGTGCTAGCTACATTAGCCTTGTCGCTCCAGTACCTTGTTTGATCAACTACAGCTAGTTTATCAATTTAATAATCAAATGTGTTGAGTTATACAGTTCTAGATGAGACCATTGCAATTTCTTTTATATCAGCATCTCTAGGAATTTTGACAACCATTCCACGCCAGTGTGTTAAATTCCTACACAAACACTTCATCTTTAACAGACACTGATTAGTGATCACCTGAATCTTATGTAATGAGGAAAAGTATAAAAACACTGCAGTAATCAACACTCTCCTCTCTTTACACTGTCGCCTGCAAGTGGTTCAAAACGCTGCTGCTCATCTTTTAATCGGAGCCAAACGTCGCGACCACAAAGCTGCATTGGCTTCCTGTACATTTTAGAATTCAGTATAAAATTTTGTTGTTTTTTAAGAGCCTCCATGGATTGGCATCTCCTTATCTGACTGATCTCTTAACTCCTCACATTCCAACTAAAACGTTGATATCGTCTAACCATTTCTTGCTTCATGTCCCTTGGTCTAGGTTAAAAACTAAAGGAGATTTTCGGTTACAGGCCCGAAGCTCTGGAACAGCCTTCCAGTGCATATTAGATCAGCAGCAGACTATGATTATTTAAAGTAATTTCTCAAAACATCTTTTTACTCTGGCTTTTAACACTAAATGTTGCTGTATTTTCTCTAAATGTTTATATATGCACTGAATGTAAAGCACTTTGGTCAACTGGGGTTGTTTTAAAGCACTATAGAAATAAAATGTACTTACTTACTCTCAATGCGACCAGTTGGATGGTAAAACACTACTAGAAATTCATCAAAAGGTAATTACTTTTTATATTGTGTTTGAGTGAACAAGAGATTGGTTTTCTTTGAATTATTCAAGTTCTGTAAACGCTGCATCATTTCTCTGATGTTTTGTCATTTCCTTTAAAATGATGTTTTAAAAATCAATATTTTATTCGGAAATTAGGAGAAATATTGTCAGCAGTTCTTAAAAACTAAAGCAAAGCTGTTCAGTCCAATGCTTGCACCTATAAGAAACTGAAGATATTTGATGTGGTCTCTTATTTTTCCCCAGGAGCTGTATGTTAAATATTAAGGGAACCTACACTTCCGAGAGGAAATGGAAAATAAAACAGATAAAAATATTTGATCTGTATGTTTGAATCTGGAGAAAGAAGAGCGACACGAATAAAGCAGAATTTATGTCGGGCCAAATGCACCGCGGGGTGCAGTCAGACGGAAAAATCCTAAAGTAACCCATCTTACAAACATCCTGGCGGTTCCTGAGGAACCCTCTTAGCCAGAGGCTGTGTCTGAAAGCTTTGGAGGAAGTTTGGAAAGAGAGTTAAAAGGGAAAGTGGAATAGCCAGTGGCGCACAGGTCTGTGAGGAAGTTCCCACAGAGTAATGACAGCCTCGGACACCAGCTTGCACCCCTCGACCTTGACGGGACACGCGGCTGGAGCTGGACGGCCCAAGGATTTATAGGTGAACAATAAAATGGTAAAATTAATCCTGAACTGTACAGAGAGCCAGTGAAGAGGAAATGTGCTCAGACTTGTGTTCCGGTTAGAAGACGAGCAGCAGCGTTTTGGACCAACTGTAATTGAGAGAGGTGGTCTGGGTATCGTCCACACACAGGGCATTCAGGGCATTACAGCAACCTGGAACTCATGTACTGCCCCATGTCCATAAACGACCTTAGATAACTGGAGGAAAATAGATTCACCTACTGAGTTTATGTCTAATCACTGTATCATCACACCAACAGTGGTTCCAGATAACATGGGTCCTTACTACTCATATCACTACTTATAGAATAGTATTACCATTTAGTATTAGAATATATATGCAATAACAGACTCAGTGTAGAGAACAACTCCAAACCTCTTTAATTTTATTTATCTATAGTACATATCCAACACTCTGATTACAGCACTTTGTGTATATAGTACTAAGCATTTTCTGGAGACTTTTATTTTGAATGTTTTGTTCATGTCTGCCTGGGCAGCAGTACCATAAGCAGTTTCCTCAGGCATCAATAGTTTTCAGATTCCGATTCCTGACGCCCCCTTTGCAGGACTTCGGCATGGAAAATATATAATATATATTTGAATAATATACATGTTCCATAAAATGTATAATACATCAATTATAATAAAGGTTAATGTAGACATAAAAGTTATAATAAAATGATTTTTGCTTTGTTTTTTTTTTCATCACTACTACTGGGCAAAATGTGCAACTTAAAATGTGCAATTCTTAGGGAGCATTGAAACAGTTATTGTCAAAGCCTGTCACTCCACTGTGTGTATTTACAGTGTGCACATACATACATGCATACAGTTTACAAAATGTTAATATTTTACAACACAGATGTCCATATTGTATATCTCTAGATTGTATAGTGTTTTTATATATTTTATATTGCACTGTTAGTATAGTATTTTATTCTGTTCTACTGTTTTCTTAAACTTTGTTCTGTCCACTTTCTGCCACGACAAAGCAAATTTCCCCACTTATGGGACCAATAAAGATTCGTCTTATCTTATTACTGTCCAATCAAAACAATTCATTATTTTAGTTCATTCATTTAAAATGGTACCAATAATGACCATGACATTAAACGATTTAAAACGCTATGATGGAAATCACAACCCAGATGATCTGTGCCCCCATCGACTCATCTACCCCCCCCCCCCCCACCACCAAGAGGTTTTTCTATGCCTGCAACAGGGCTCTCTAACAAAACAATCACTCAAATCCCAGCCCCTAGGATTTTTAAGCTCATTCAGGAAAAAAAACAAACAAAAGAAAAACCATTGGAGTGTGTGTTCCCCGTCACCTCTCCACTAACTTTACCCCGATAAGTGGCACCAATATAGATCATTTTAAATTACAGTAGTTTCCATAGTAGATAGTAAATGAGAGACGTACAGATGAACGTGAGGGTCATATGAGTGTCCTCACTGTGCCTGGCTAACTGAGTCTGTAGAGCATGAGGCAGCCAAATGCACCTTTATTTCACTTTTTCAATACTCAGTACATACTGGACCGGTCCTTCCAGATGAATCTCCACCATGTACTTCACCCTCAGCGCTTTATGGACGATTTACAGGTAAAGCAGTAAAGCAGAAGGAGGCGGGGGTGGATCAGATCAGCGCACGGCTACACTTGCAGCATTCCTTCGTCTGTTGGGTGCTATAAACATGAGGGTTTATTTTGAGAAGATGCACGGGTGCGTGCTCAAAAGCATCCTTCAGGACAGCAAGTGAGGGTGAAGGCGAGATGGGAGTGTATTTATCAGCTTTATGACAACAATCCTGCTGCTAAAGCACCATGTAATGTTTGTTGCATTTGGCATGACCTCAGCTTTCCTCAGCTCCGAGTTTAGAGCGGATACATTTTATTTACATTGCACACATTGCGCTTTAACAAAGTGAAGATGAAAACAGATCCGAAGAAAAGGCAGGAAAGAGTAAGACAAGATAAATAAAAAATGAAGATACTTCAAACACACACACACAACGGAAAAATTAACAAAAGGTAAAACTAAACTGAATTAAAAGACAAAAATCGAATACTACTACTATTACAACCTTATAATGAAAAATATACATAAAATGTAGTTTATCTCCAGAACCATTGAAGGTAGAAAAAATGGATGTCATTTTCTGAATCAGTGCAAAACTTGTGCTAAGAAACATCAAAAATTGCAATGAAACAATTTTTGAATTCCATCTGATTTCTGCATAACATGATTGAGGGTTTGATATGAAATTATTCAAACTTACTCACTTTATCTTCTTTAAAGTGGTCTGCATGGAAACAAGGGGTCATGATGTCAAACACTAATTATAATAACAATAACAGCTATGAGGTTTAATTTATATAGTGCCTTTCTCAAACCATGTCCACTTTGCGTTGAAAGTGCCTTGACTCTAGAAGAGTCAGATTATATGCTACAGAGATTGGTTGGGCTCATGTAAATAAAAATTCTCAAACCTCTGAGTGGGAAAAAAAAATTTGTAGTTCTGGCGATTGGATTTAGGCAGGTGTATAGCATACACTCCTACCCCTTTTCTCCCACTTTTCTCTGACTGAAAGCCCAGAGATGCCCACTTTTGCTCATTAATAGCAATTCCTGCATTGAAAGGTTTGGATGCACTGCTTTTAAGATTCAATTTCTCAGTTATTTCATACTGCATTGAAGTAGTCCCACACCTATCGAAGACCCTTAGTATTTAAGAGTGTAGACAGGACTGGGATAGTCTAGATCCTTCTCTCTGTCTGGTCCACTTGTCTTTGCGTGACTCGATGCTTGAATGGGTGTTGAAATAGTCAGAACTCCAGCCCAAGCTGAAGAGTGGCTCCAGGCGGTTCTGCTGCCTGCGCTTTCCAACACCAGGAGAATGCCAGGGCTTTGATGGCTCCCAGCCGCCGCTTGCCCCTGGCTAAAACACACCGTTAGCAACCCGCTATTGTTTGGTGTTTGTTGTGGCACAGCCATTTTATGAGCATTACGCTTTGTAGACTCCTCCAAGAAGATCCTTGCAAAACTGTACCACGTCTCTCCTCTCTGGACAGTGGGAGTTCCACACTCTGGAGACAGAAGGGAGCATCAGAATATGAGGGAGAGGGCGGGCGAGCCCATATAAACACAAGGGCAGAGCTGAAAGCGCAGGTTACATTAAAGTGAGTCATCCATTTATGAGGCCTTTTAATGTCAAGTGCAAGCAAATAATTTAGTTTGCACAGTGATAGTTGAGGACTATACATTACTTACGATACTTGTTAGAACCATTAGCCTCACAGCTCCAGAAACTTCTGGCAGCTTTGGGGAATTTGGAGACCAGAGAGACCAGGGAAACTTTGAATTCTTGTTTCTCAAACCCTTTCAAAGTTCTTCAAACATGTTCCTGAGCAAGTTTTGCAATCTGCTGAAAGAGGCCACTGCCATTAGGGTACATTCTCACCATAAAGGGGTGAACTTGGTCTGCAACGGTGTTCAATGTGTTATTTATTCTCTTTAATATGATATCATATGATAAAATTAATTCAAATCGGACAAAAAATGTCAAAGCGACAGTGCGGCGGATCCATTCATACATTTGGCTTTCAAACTTTCAACACGGGCTTTCAAACTTTCACAGACGACTGAGCACTGCTATTCTAAAGAACCCTTGAAAAACCACGATTTTTAATGGTTTTTGAGGGGGAGCAAATTCCCATGTAAAGGGCGAAATGAAACACAAATGAAGCAGTGTTCAAGAACACCATGGGTTGTTCATCATCCGTTTGCGACACCCGCCCTGTAATGCAAGGGGTCCACGCAAATGTAGACGAATTTGGAAACCTCCCCTTAACGACCATTTCCCAGCAAAAAGGCCACATTAAAAGCGTGTTTTAAGAGATTTTTCCAACTGAAAGCAATTCAAGAACACCTGCCCCACCAGCTCCATTAGGGGAAGTAGCGATTGGAGCAACGAGTGCTAAAAGGCTAATAAACATTATTTTAGCATGTGTTTAAATGGGGACATTTAAAAGCAGAAATGAGTGTTGGTGAGGAAAGGCTCTCGTAACTGTTGGCATCTCTTGGCCTCGCCTGTCAGACGGCCTTGCCAGTAACAGCTCTGCTGGCACAAAGGCTTTTATAGACTTGAGAGAGACACTATGGAAAGAAGCTACTCTCTCACCCTGAGCGGGAATGGCTTGTGTACCCTAACTGTCCAATAAACGTTTAAAGAGCACTGAACAGCTAAACTGGCCTCAGATCAATCCAAAAGGGAAAGTTCTACCAACACCTAGAGAGATGTCTGGGCCTGGCACTACAAAACTGGTCCAAATGCCCTTTGCTTGCCTCCATTGGAACAAACGCTGGACCACGGCAGCTCACTTCATAAACTGAGCAAGTACCCCCTAAACACAATACGTCCACTCAGATCTCCAGATGCATTTTTAATTCCCCTGAATGCAGGCTGTAAAAGAGTTTCTGACAGTCCTGCAGTCATTTGAGCGTAGTTTACTGACGCTAAAACAGCAGTGCAGTGTTCACCTATATTAACCCCTTAAAGAGCCCATTACATTTTCCTTTACGTTTTTTTCCCATTAAGATGGACTTAGTGTGGTTTATGCACCAAATCAGATATTAGTCATGTTTACATCATGTTTTTGTTACATTACATTCCAAAGCAACTTGCAGTTTCAGAATAGTGTGAGAACCCCATACTGTGCTTTTAACAAAACAGAACAAACTCTTTTCCGCTAGGCTGTCCCGGCTAAAACTCTCCTTATAACTTGTGTGTGAACACATGGGCCAAAATAGTTGAGGGTTATAAAGCTGATTTGAACACAGTGTTTGCAGTGTTTTTTGTGACATCACAACAAAAAATTGGGAATTTAGCTGTTTGTACTGGAAAATGAAAGGCATGCTTTAAAACCTTAGTACTGTTTACATACTACATAAAACTCTTTAAAAAAAAAAAGATTTCATTTTACATAATATGGGCCCTTTAAGATAATTAGTTTCTCACTCTTAGAAATGTACATGTCAGTTAGTACTTACTAAATAAATTGTGAACTGAAATTGTGAATGTAGTTTCTTACACTGAAACAATGTCATTTCCATTGTTCTACACACTTGAGCACTGGTTTACTTTCAAATCAATGAAAACATAGTTTTCAGTCATTTAACATATTAAATTTGTGGTCAAATGGCACCACAGTGTAGCCACTAATAGCAACCACTGTAACCTTAAAAAGGCAATATATAGTTACATGTTCATCTAAGGTTTAAATATGTAAAACAGAGTTCACCAATCAAATATGGTGTAATTTCTATGGATTTCAGTTGGCATGAATGGTTTAAATGGGTTTTGAAAACCACCACTAAAAATCTCACTATAGGTCAAGGAAAAAACATATATTAGCTGCTCCAGCAGCACACCCTGAGACAGACATTAGGAATTATGAGGGACACGTGGCTAAATGTTTGGATTATCACTAAACACAGGGGCATAAATCTTCCCCACATGCTCGGTTTGATGCACTGTAATTAAAAATAAAACCCCTCAGTCTTAACCCAAACAAACCGGTCCGTTACTTTTTTCTAAAACATCACTTTTCCTCCACGGTCTCAAAGGCAGGGCACAAGGAAATATCAGAGGGAACTCAAATTCGGCCCTCCCAGAGGGCCCATATCTAGCAGCAACATTTTATTTTGGGCATTTCTCAAGAGGCCAACATCCACCAGCTGCTCGTGGCTTGTGGAGTTTATGGGCTTTTAAATTTAGTTCATCAAAAAAAGCCACACGGTAGATTTAGAGAAGGTGAACGAGGAGATAAATCACATTGATGGGGTGTCATAAGCCTTCATTTGTTCACGCTAGTCTGCGAAAGCAAATTAAGCCACTGGATTTCAAATCATGCATTGTTGTCTGAGAGACGCAGACGAAAACGGGGTTGGAAATCTCAAGGGTGTCGCAGTTAGTACAATGTTGCTTTACACTTCAGGCAAACTGAAGCACTGAGAGGTTTACAAGGACAGGGCCTTCTGAGTGGCGTAAGCATATTAACGCAGACTAGGAGCAAGCTAGCGAGTGCGCGCTGGGTGGGGTGCTAAACCTGGCTTCCTGTGGTAGAGGACTTCTATACCGCTAATTAAGCCGTTCAGCCAGACAGGAGGTGGCTTAAAAACAGCTGTCCCTCATGTACATCTGAACTGGCCTGACCCTCTTTCATGTGTTCTCAGTGCAGCACTCGTAATGAGTTAGCATTAGCATTTTACAGCCACCGACTCGAAGGGGAGGGCTAGGTGGTCACTAGCAGGTAAAGAGGAAGTGAGAAGTTTTCATAGATCCAATCATTGGTTGTAAATGGGATAACAAAAAGGAAATGCCTTACAAACAAATACAGAGCTAACTAGCAAGCAAACTCACTGCCTGAGAATGAGCTAGCTGACAGCCGTACTGTTTTTAAAACGTCCACTTTAGGGTGTGATGAGTGCTTAGCTTAGCACTGCACAAAGATAGCCAGCACACTATAGTCAGTCCTTAATGCTCATAAACTTAAACAAAAACAAGCAACTAATTTACAAATCAAACAGCTTTCTAAGCAACAAACTGCCTAACTAACCAACCTACCAATCAAAATATAAAAAAATTAAACTAAAGGAAAGTGAGAAATTAAGGACAAGAGCAAATCAAATCACGGTTGTTGACCACAATTACAATTATAGGACCAAGGCAGTAAAACAAAATCTGAAAAATCAATAATGTTCAAATACATAAAAAAAAAAAAATGTCCACATTAACAAGAGATTGATTATTCTACAAAATTCTGCCAAGAACATTTCTAGGCCACTACATAATTGAAGGCTGTTTCCGACAATCTGATGATCTTCAAGGATGCTGCCAAACACCTAAGTGGTCATATGAAGAGCTTTGTCTGCCATATTAAATGCTTAGCTTGCTAGCTTCCTTTCATTCAGATCAGTGGTGTTTTCTTTATTAAATTTTGTTCTTTTTAAATGATGACAAAGCGACCTTAGTAGATCATTCCATTTTGAATTATGAACCACAAACCAGGAGAATTCATAAGACAAAGAAGTTATTCTTTCTTTGGTTCTTTAATGTTATTCCAGCATTAATCTTCTTATTTGTTTTTGTTTCTCTCTGCCTTTTGTAGAGTATTTGAAAAAGCACTATATTAAAAAAAAATGTATTATAGGAAATGGACAAAACAGTTACAAATGGCACTCTTTCCATTATACACACACACGTACATGTACACGCGTGTGTATATACATATACAAGTGTGCGTGCATGCGTTCGTTCGTGTATATTTTTTTATTTACATTTTCTCTCCCTACTGCAAAAAAAGGAGTTGGTAATCCACAATGTACACATAATTCCATCCTATTTAAAGGGTGTGTTCAGCCTTTGCCTCGATTTGTTTATAAGAAAAAGCACTCCTACACGTGTCATTCGGCACTGATATGTAATAAAGCTCAACAGCGTACGTCAGCAAAACCATAATTCCATAACTTCCCAAATATTTGGACGTTTGACGGCTCGCCATCTCACCCACCCACGCCTGATGTCACGCCGCCGAGGTGTCCTTCCTGTTTCTCTGACTGTCTGATTTTAAAACAACAGGAGCTCTGACTTTTCCAGGCGTGATGAACGAGCCGTCGTCCTGGAACAATCCATCATGTGCTAATCTTGCAGAGTAATTACCGAAAATTGAGAAGCCACAGTCTAAACATTGGAGATCAGGGCAGATGAGTCAGGGCCTCGGCGAGGAAAGTGTTGTGGAACTATTTAACTGGCTGCTGCCATTTAGGGAGGCATTTCAAGCCTGACTTCCTCTGCTGGACTTCCTTGGTCTGGATTTTAAAAATAGTGCTCATGCTGATCTCCCTCTTCCCTTCCTCTCAGAGGGAGCTTTCAGACAAATAAGACACATTACAGCCGTTTGGAGCGGAGGACGCTATCTGCTCACCCCGACATCGCTGATAGCAGACAGACCCACAGGCAGCCGACCTGGCCAGCTGAACTCCTGCCACACACCCACCTGCTTCCTCCTCACACGCGTGCTGTTCTGCTTCGCTTCACAACATACTTTCCACTCATTTAGAGAATTAACTCAACTGCCCCTGGTTCTGGTTCTGCCCAGCACTTCACTCACTCACCCTCCAGCACCTCCTGGCAGTGGACTCGGGTCCTCCTGGGCTGATCAGTGATGGGCCAGAGCCCAACATTGACATGACAGACATGGATACCCAGTTTTTAAACTCCAATAACAATCCAGATCATTTTACATTTTGACTTTTACACCTTAGTATGTAAATATCATTTAAATTCCAAAATGTACTGTGTGTATATATACACATAAATACCTATATACTCACCCCACACACACAAGCTAGACGAATAGACCAATACAGTGCCTTGCAAAAGTATTCACCCCTCCTTGGCATCTCATTCCCTTACAACCTGGAATTTAAAAGGAAATTTTGAATCCTTTTCATTGAAACATCGTGAGACAAACAAGAAATAAGACAACAAAAGAAAACCCGATTGTGCATAAGTATTCACCCCCTCCCAGAATCAATACTTTTGCAGCGATTACGGCAACAAGTCTCTTCACAAGCGTGGCACACCCAGACTCAGGTATTTTTGCCCATTCTTCAGGGTAAAACTGCTCCAGCTCCTTCAAATTGTTTGGACGTCGCTTGTTTACAGCAATCTTTAAATCATCCCAGAGACTCTCAGTTGGATTGAGGTCTAGACTTTGACTGGGTCATTCCAGGACTTGTTTCTCTTTAAACCACAGGAGTGTTGCTTTAGAAGTGCTTTTCTGGAAGGTGAACCTCCGTCCCAGTCTCAAATCTCTGGAAGCCACAAACAGATTTCCCTCAAGAATTTCTCTATATTTTGCGCCTCCATCTTTCCTTCAGTTCTGATCAGTTTCCCAGTGTCTGTTGATGAAAAGCATCTCCTTCGCATGATGCTACTCCTACAATGCTTCACTGTGGGGACGGTGTTCCCATCATGATGAGAGGTGTTAGGTTTGTGCCAGACATGGTGTTGTCCTTGATGGCCAAAATGTTCTATTTTAGTCTCATCTGACCACAGCACCTTCTTCCACATGTTTGGGGAGTCTCCAGTACACCTTCTGGCAAATTTCAAAAACGGTCTGCCTTATTTTCGTGGCCACTCTTCCATGAAGCCCAGCTCTGTGCAGTGTTGGGCTTATAGTGGTCCTATGGGCATTTACATTTACGGCATTTATCAGATGCTTTTATCCAAAGTGACTTCCATTCCCTATCTACCTCCCCTCCCTGGAGCAACTTGCTCAGGAACCCATTCAAACCCATGACCTTTTGGTCTAGAGGCAAGTATCCTACCCACTACGCCCCCACAGATACTGCAGATACTCCCATCTCTGCAGTAGAAACATCTTCCTCTTTAAGAGAATGGCAAAGGGGTTGAATACTTTTGCAAAGCACTTTATATCTGTGCAAATGTGTTTTTGTGACATTACAAACCAAATTGCACTAAATTGTACCATTAACTCCAAAATTACATAGTTCATGTAATTTTGCATGGTGTATAAAAAAACTATTTCTGGTTCCCAACAGAAATATTCCTGTAACGAAGATGAGCAGGTTTAAAGATTAAACAAAAGCCTAAACAGACCAGCAATATGTGGACTGTAATCTAAATAAAGAACACTCCTATGTGCAGGATGTTTGAAAAGCCAATTATACCCAAGCGTTATTAATCTTCTTTTATTATGGAAAAGGGGAGAAATCAAGAGTTTAATGAAGAAATTGCTCCTCCACTTTACTTGCTGGGCTTCTGGCTTCTCTTCATTGAGAGCTGAACTCTGGGCTGTTTGACTGATGGCATGTCAGAGTAAATGAGCTCCTTCACTGCTGAGCGACACTCAGCCCCGCCCACTCCTGCCCGCTCCCTGCAGGCTGGACACAAGGCTTTACACATGGAACACAGCCTGTCACTCACGGCCCTCTCTACCCCCTCCGTTTGTTTAACCCCATGTTAATGCAGCCCCTCAGTGCTCTTTTAAAAAGCCCCTGTCCCAGAGCACGGCTCACACTCGCCTCGACCAAGCAGAACCAACAGTCCGGCGGCGACTGCGAGAGCCTGAACTTCAGCTGAAAACTGACATTTACCAGATGCGCTTATCTGGACTCACAGAAATCCACTCCGACTGTATCCAGAGAAATTTCACAGATTCAACATTTCTGCATAGTTTAATCATCAGAGTGATTTGCTGTGAAATGCTCCCTTCTATAGTAATAGTACTGTTCACATTGGAGGTGAATTGTTTTTGGGCCCTTTATTTTTTAAACACACACATACACAAACCATAAATGTACATTTTGTACAGTGCTTTTTCATATTTTCATTATTATATATTTATATTTGATCTTATCTTAAATAATAGCCTGAAAAAACATACTTGTTTTTCCCCCTTTATTTTACATTTACGTTTATGGCATTTAGCTGACGCTCTTATCCAGAGCGACGTACATCAGTGCTTAAGAAGTCCACAACTGTTTC
>JBBPDC010000001.1:98955-110620 GCA_037974485.1 Hemigrammopetersius urotaenia | reverse complement strand
ATACTGCAGTCAGAGCATCTATACAACAACTGTCACATAATGACTAGCCAACACCTCACTCAACAATACATAAGCCACAGAGAAGAACACCACAAGTCGTAGAGAAGTGGGAAATCAAGGGATTTTTTTTTTTTTTTTTTTTTGAGAAATAAGTACCATCATTATTTCACACTCAGAAGATACAGGCAGAATATCCAGGCTGAAATTCTGCTTATTCAGCACGCTTGAGGCCTGACTGGTCACAACCTTCTGACCCTGGACCCTCAATGCACCTGTCTGTCCCTTAGAGCTTTTAACTTGTGGCTCTCACTGATCATGTGAGTACTAGAGCGTTTTAAAATAAAGGTTAAAAGTGAAATACAAATCAATTTGACATAAAAGATACATAAATAAAACTGATTGATACTAGATTTTTTTTGACAATATCTGGCCTTGGTGGCCTATTGGGGCAGTTGGAGGCCTACTGGTGGACAGTTCACCCTGAGATAAGAAGGTCAGGATTTGAATCCCAGGGCTGCTAGTGTCACCACTGAGGTATCCTTGAGCAAGGTACCGTCCTCACACACTGCTCCCCAGGCGCCCCTCATTGGTGGCAGCCCCCTGCTACACTTGGTGACTGGGTTAAATGCAGGTGGTGTGGTCACGCATGACTATAAGGGGCACCTTTACTTAACTTTACTTGGTGTATTTGTACTTAAAATAATTTTAAATCTTACAAAGTCATTTGAACAAATAATGAATGAATATAATGAATAATTTTATGTGAACAAGGACGTGAACTAGTATCAATGGGTGGAGAAAAAAGAATAACAGGTCAAGAAAAATAAGATTTTTAATCATCAGAAACCACAACACACTTATCTAAACCAGTTTTTCATGCTGATTTCAGATCTGCTTTCAGTTTTTTCAGTCACATCAACTTTTTGAATTATGCGTAATATTAGATCTGCAATAGACTTGCATGCGTTTTTTATTAAAGTGCACTTTGGCATAAACATAATGATCAGTGTCAGTCAGCTACCACTGTTTCTTCAAAAACATATGATTATTATATGATCCTTATACCAACTTTCCTGCAGCATAGAACTAACTTCATCACAAACACTGTATGCGTGGGAAAAACTAAACACAGATTTGAAATCAGCATGAAAAACACAACCTATTCACCTGTTTTCCTCTTCTACCATCCCCCTCTTTAAGCTACACCCTCGCTCAGCAGCTAGCTCAGAGACCCGTGTTTACTTTTCAAAAATGTAGGATAGAAAATGTGTTATTTCCAGTACATTGTCTGAAAAATCTACCTAGTAACACTGTTATTGAGATGGTACGTCAACAGTAGATTTAAAGTGAAAGTGACCATTTGTCATACGTGAACACACCACAGCACACAGTGTCAACAGCACGAAATTCACCCTCTGCATTTAACCCATTCACCAAGTGAAGCAGGGGGCAGCAGGAACACAGCGCCCGGGGAGCAGTGTGTGGGGACGGTACCTTGCTCAGGGTACCTCAGCGGTGCCTAGCGGTCTTTGGGATCGAACCCAGACTTTCTGGTCGCAGGGCGGAAGCCTTAACCACTAGGCCACCCAACTGGGTGAACATTTATTTCTTTCCAATTGCTGTTTTTTATGTCAAATACATGAAGTATATTTGAAAATATTTTCAGATGCAGAATTTTGCATTGACTATGTGGTCTGTCTGACTCCAGGCTTTTTATTACGGTCTATTTCGATGTAGATTTTTCTTCCTTCCCACCACCATCAAACTCTACAACTCCTCTTTCTGCCACAAACCCACACAATAAGCCTGTTGCTACTTTGTTGTGCAATTTCTTACTGGATTTAAATAAATGATGGGCATCACTATGTGCATCATCAATTATGTTCAATACTTTTACCATGTGCAGAATCGTGAGGTTTTCTAAAATAGTTCAAAATCATTTTATTAAAATATTATGTGCAATACACCTACTGTAAAATACACCTCATCTACTACTGATCTCGGTTACATACAACAATGTAACAAAAAAAATAGAATAAAATAGATTACAATTGGAAAAAAGAATTATTAGGAAGTTACTTCCCTATAGTATTACTATCCCAGTATTTGTGTATATATATCAATGTATTTCACATTGTGAACCCCCCCACAAGACTTTTATTGGATTTATTTAGATTTCACATTATAAATTCTTTTCGTCTCTGTGTGTCTGTGCATAAGCAATTTCCTCCGGGCTCAATAAAGTTTTCTGATTCAGATTCTGTTTTAAAAGTTCATCAGTGATGAAGAGGTACAAATACGATATAAACCTGCTTTTCTTTGGAAAAGTGCACACAGCTGGACCTTAAGGACCATGACGTACAAGGTTTGAGTCTGGAGGACTAAAATTTACCTGAATATCATTTTTCCCCTGCCGTGTAGAGAAAGGGCGTCCCTGGTAGCTGGTAGCCTAGTGGTTAAGGCATTCGCCCTGTGATCAGAAAGTCCGGGTTCAATTCCCAAGACCGCTAGGCACCGCTGAGGAACCCTGAGCAAGGTACCGTCCCCACACACTGCTCTCCGGGCGCTGTGTTCATAGCTTCACTTGGTGAATGGGTTAAATGCAGTGGGTGAATTTCGTGCTGTTGACACTGTGTGCTGTGGTGTGTTCACGTATGACAAATGGTCACTTTCACTATTGGACGATCAGAAATTTGTGGCTGATTTGCTGGGAAGTCCAGCCATGTGAAATCTCTCAGGTTCCAGGTGGTCACACAAACTGCGAGTGAGATCCAGTCTCACCTCAGTCACGTTCACACAAGCCTATCAGTTGCATTTGTTTAATTTTAGTCTTGCAAGATCATTCCGGCTGGACACATTCACTGCCTGCAACCGCGAATGACTCAGCACCTCCTGCCACATCCGTTTTACCTCCGTCCAGCTTGAGGAGACAAACAGAAGCCAGCAGCTGACTGACGGCCGAGTGAACTCTGAAGGAAACCTGAGGAAAGGCCTCTCAAACGCTAAACCAATACAGTCTTTTCTCTGGACATTTTAAGGGCCTTGTCACGTTGGCTGCTCTTCATTTCCTCCCTACACTGTCGGTTCATTTCTGGTGAAAGATATTCAGGAGAAAAATGGCCAGTTAATTTTCCTCACTGCTTTGAAGTTTTACAGTCCTCCAGCTCATTCCGGCAGGGCCCTTTCCATCTTCATGGCACATCTGTCGGGCTCTAAAACAGCACTCTACCACACTGGCATCACCATTCAGAGCTGCAGGATATGGATGAAATATAGGTATTGCGATTTTACTGCTACATATTTGCGATGGCTTAAGATATTAATCCCAGATCGTCAGTTTTCTGGACTTAAAAAGTCTGTCGATAGTTTTTCAAATGGTACTTTAACTGCCTAATTCATACAGTTTATACATGGAAGGTAAGCTACGAGAACAGCTTTTCAAATGATAGCTTTTGTGATGTCACAAATCCAACACATGTAGCTCAGCCAATTCATGCACAACCAACAATTCAGCAACACGTTTGATCATGAAATATTAAAATAATTCGACTTTTGTTAGATTATATGAAGAGCTCGATTCATCAGAACACCCAGGAACTCACCAGAGTGGGTCTCCCAGTCAGAACACTGTGGTTGGTTCAAGGCTCATTTGCATATATACAGCTTTCTGCAAGATCAGTACTGCAGATACAGATACTGTAATAAAGATTAACAAATATATATTGTGCAGCCCTACTACTTATCAAACTCTGTGATCAATCAGATCAAGTTAAAGTGAGGCTTCAGAGAAAAGTTAAGCTCATTCGATTCAAATTAGTGAAAGCTGAAGCATCAAGGTGGTTCCTCCTACTGTTCTACCACTATTTTAAGTAATAGGCACCACTTGCTGGATGGAACGCTCCCATTTAAAAAAAAAAAAGGAAAGCCATAAAGCAAATCAGTAGGAAAGGAAGGGAGTTTACTTTGGGCCCCTGCCCAGGTGAGGTCACCAAATGAGCAGAACAAGAGGAGCTCAGAGGGACATTTCACACCAGACAACTGACCTCATTCTCATCAATAGACCTCCATCTGTTTCATTTAGGCTATGTTCCGAGAGTCACCCCTTCAAATAGAATTGTATTTAAACACCTCCAAGGGTTTGGGTTTGGGGGGGTGGGTGGTGGGAGGGAGGGTAGGAGGGTTCTATGTTTCTGCAAACATAGATAGAATGAGGAAAGGAAAAGTCAGTCCAATACATCTGCCCACTCTGCCCTCATCCATCCTATGCAGCGAAGCACAAGCAAACAATCCACACTCATAGCCTAGCAACTCTTTGGCCCAGCTAGCGCAACCGGGCCAAGCAGGATCGCTAATGAATTCAGAACGTCAACATTACACTCTGCCCGTCCACAAACTGGCAGTAAACCACCGAGGAACAGATTGTGCTCCCTTTTAAATGATAATCCTGCCCCGAAGACACTGAAAACAGTCTACGTTAGACTAGCCAACATGATACATTCAGAAAAGCAGCTGTCCAGAGCTAGCATGTGGTAATCATTTTCCTAAAATAAGCCAGATTGGATGATTTTAATGCCGTGTAGATAGTAATAATCATAATTTTCATCTGATAAACAAAAGGACAAAGGGCTTTTATTCCTACAGGCCTGATTTTGATGCAGTTCAGTTTGTATCACTTTTGACTTTGGATTCTGGATGGTAAATATCAAATTTTATTGAGTTCTTCCTTTTCTTCTTTTTTTTTTTCTTAGGTCAACGAAGGTGCATTTCACCAAATGACCGTTTTCCAGACCAGCTCAAAAACATCATTCATCTCCCCCACTCCCTCCATACCCCCCTAGAACTGAGGGAATAGCGCAAAGCGATGGGAAAGTTCAACCTCCCCCCAACTGCGAACCCCTGCTTGGATAGATTGGGCAAATATTGCTTTTGTTCGGCCATCCTGTGACCTGACAGGCGAGGCATTGTGGGAAGACTGGTCCCTGCACAGCTGTCCCATGTTTACTTTGCCTTCTGCATGGCCTGGGTATCAATTAGCCCGGCAGCAGGGAGAGTGCAATCAGCAGCGCCCTCCGCCCAAATTAATACTCTCTAATGCCAAATGTGAGAATTACAGACAGGCCGTTTATAAAGGAAATGGCTCTCAGATGCAATTGTGCCTCTAACAGACAGCAGAAAAGGTCCTGCCAGTGCCACAGAGACTGCTTTCAGCTGCAGTGGGTCAATTTTTTTAATTTTATTTTTAATTTTTAAAGGAAGGCTTGATGACAAACAACGGCACCATATGGGCAAAATACCATATGATCACACTGATGCATATATTTCAAGGTAAAATGCCGTCATAAGATCACAAATATTAATGGCCCAAATCAAGGGTTGATTGTGGTTTCCACCTGTCCAGGACTTTCTTACATCATCCTGCCTAAGAAAACATGAAATTAATTTGTGGTGAACCTGTAATGGTAGTTTAAATGGAACAATCTGTTTTTCACTTACAATCAATGAACTTACAGTTTCACTTAAAGTAACCTCAACCTTTTTACTTCATATTTTTCACAGTAGTTTAAACCATCTTCATTCATGCCACCAGCACAGAACACAGAGCCAGCTTTAACAGAAAAGATGAGGTTCTACAGCTTAACTGACATCTCTGTGTCTGCTTTAGAATTTATTGTGAGATTAGCTACCTGAACACAGTTATTAAAAAGGGGCAGAGTGTCTAGGAAGAGCGCAAACCTGAGTATTTTAATGAATTGGGAACTGGTTCTAATAAGCTCCGAACCAGTTTCCACACTTTTTTTCCTTTTCTGTTATTTGTTATGAAATGCTGTAGTCATAGAGACACCTAAATGAACATTTTCCACCATCTGCAACACCAAGGCGCTTCTTCAGAAGCGTCTCAAGTTGTCAGCAGTGCTGTCTGAGCATTCTCTCTCAGCTTTGACTGACATTTAACAGCGCATTCGAAAAGGAGAGAAAGGAGAATATGATTTCATGGCATGGTGGAGGCCTAGTGGGAAGGACAATCCTAGTTTCAGCACCACCACTGGGTTCCCGAGCAAGACCTTAACCCGAAGTTGCTCCAGGGAGACTGCCCCCTGTAGTTAGGGAATGGAAGTCGCTTTGGATAAAAGCGTCTGATAAATGCCGTAAATGTAAATGGCGGTATTGAAAATCTCGTAAAGAACAAATTCTGAACAGGTAGTTTGTTAGAAGCGCAATTATTTGGTGGGTTAAGAGCATGGCATTTGGGGTCAGATTTTGACAAGTTCGGACAGAGTATAGCAGAAGTAAAATTTTAATTCAGTTAAATTCTGATGTTAAATGCACGAAATGCAGCAATATTTCGTCACCAAAGAAAGATACATCCAAAGATATGATCCATTATAATAAAATAATACTGCAAAATCTGAACCACTAAACCAACACAGGCCTGGTCTGTGGGACAATGTTGCCACGGATTAAGTAGAAAAAACCCAGAATGAAAACACCAACTGCAAATGTAAGCAATTCTATAGAGTTATTATTATACACTTCCATCAGTCAACATCTGTCCAAAACTGAACTTTCTGACCCAGAGGTTACGGCTGGTGTAAAGTTACTGCTAAAGTGAGAGTCAGCTTTTCTGAGTGCATTTGTGGATCCAGTTCCACACAGAGCTCCTGAAGCTCTTTCTGAAATGATTTGGAAAGTATGCGGACACGCTGCAAGACATCATTAAAGAAAAATATTCAGTGATAAACATAAGTCACAGTAACAGTAAATTCCTATTAGTGATGTAAGAAAAACACTTTACGAGGAAAGCGAAACCACTGTGAGTGCGACCGAGAGACACGGTGATTAAACACAGCTTTTACGCTCAGGATCATCCGCCATAAACAGCCTAAGAGGACGCAGAGACATTGCTGGCACGGGGACTAATAATTAATGCCTTTTCCAGTAAGGCTTGTTGGACACACTTCAGTACAGTGGGAAAATTCCAACAAGTGTGTCATCAGAGCCCACCATGAGGGGAAGTCCATGAGGGGGGCTAGCGGTTAGCTCCATCACCTGTGCCCTCTTGTGGAAGACTGGCACGCACGCACGCACGCGCGCACGCGCGCACGCACACGCACACACGATTTTCTGTCTGTATGTTGAGAAGATTAAATGAAAGAAACAGGAACAAATGTTTTACTGTGATATGCTGCAAAGTGCATAAAGATACAAGACGCCATACGTGTGTGTGTATGTAAATATCTATGTGTGTAGATAAATGTGTATACATCAGTGTTGGGAAAGTTACTTAAAAAATTTAATTAAACTACTGATTACCAATTACTCCCTTTAAAAGTTTTATTTTATTTTAAAAGTAATGTTACATTATTAGTTAGATTACAAGTTACTTCCCCACCCTCTAAAGAAACTCTTAAGTCAGCTCAAACACTTTATTATTTATTAAGTGTTACAAACCTATGACAATTCACAATAATGTTCTTGCCTTTAACTGAGATGAATTTAAAGTAATGACTATATTTCCAGATACTGAACGTATACTTCTCTCTCTCCATGCTCACTTTGTTTTTGTTTGAGCTGGCAGATTGGTAATACAGCGGTAACATGAAGTAACTTGAAATTTTAACAGTGATGTAATAATACATTTTAAAATGAGCGCATTAAATTACTACATTACTAAAAAAAAGAATCAAATTACAGTAACACCTTACTGCCCATATATATATATATATATCTCTGTATTAGTGGCATAACGGTACACAGATGTCACGGTTCGGTACGGTTCAAAATACAGCATGGTTAAGCAACAAAAAGTTCTAAAGGATGAGGCTTGGTTTGTTTTTGTTTATTTTAAATAAAGACAGCAGTGTATTAATCAGTAAACACACTCTTGCTTATATTTTCATGTATGTGTAAGGCAACAGAAGTGTTACACCAGTAGGTGACACTATTGCCCCACACTACGACCCAGGTTTATGATTTACTTGCGTTTCTGTGATTCTGTATTACTTCAATTACGTCTTCTCCGTCGTACCGTGTATTCTCCGAAAGAAATCATGTACCGATCCGTGACCCATGTACCGTGACGGTTCAGTACCAATAAATGTACCGTTATAGCCCTAATATATATATACAGTAATTCTCCGTTATTTGTGGGGGTTACGTTACAAGAGTACCCGCGTATAGTGAAAAAGAAAAAGGTCAAAGAAATGCCTTAAAATGTCTATTTTTATAGTGTAAACCATAAATATGCCTCCAAATGTTGTCCCATTTTAATTTCATTTTGAACTCAGTTTAATACATTACCCTTAAAGAAAATGTAAATATTAACCAGAGGTTTAAATACGGAAAAGTCAGGAACGAGAGAGACAGAGAGAGACAAAGAGAAAGAGATAGAGAGAGAGAGAGACAGAGAGAGAGAGTGAGAGAGAGAGACAGAGAGAGAGAGGCACAGGTAGAGCACGCACGCGAGAGTGCAACAGTGAAACAAGAGCAAGACAAGTTTAAAACGGGCGCGTTCCGAAAAAGTCACAAACGAGAGAGAAAAAGAGTAAGAGAGGGTAAGAGAGAGCGACAGAGAGAGAGAGACAGAGAGAGACAGAGAGAGTAAGAGAGAGCGACAGAGAGAGAGAGAGAGATAGAGAGAGAGAGAGACAGAGAGAGTGTAAGAGAGAGTGAGGTTTAAATATGGTCCCGATGGCCATGCACCGGGAGCCAGAAGAACTAAAATGAGGTTTTTTTTTAAAATAAAAACAAAAACATGGAGAATATTTGCAGGTTCCGCGTTGTATTGAATAGTTCCGCGTAAAACGAAGAAAAAAAAACGCATGTGACTGGATCTGCGAGTCCAGATCCGCGTAAAACTGGGGTATTACACTATATATATATACACATATATACACACACACTAAGTACTATGACAGCGGTTTGATTTCTTAATTGATTATGGGAAGGGCAGTCTTAGGTAAAAACACATTACTACAGTTTTCCTTCTATTCCTTCATTGTAAATGGAATGTAATAAGCTGTTGATTTTGACATTCTTAGGAAACCTTAGGCCTGAACTGGGCCCAACACCCACCTGGGAAACTAAACTCTGGTTGATTTATTCTATGCTGGCGCTGATGGTCATTTGGTCATCATGAGAGACAATAACAGCAATGAACAACAGGCCAGTTTTATTGGAATTGCCCAGTGAGTCACAGTTAACTATAAAACAAGCTTCCAGCCAACTCTCTAATTAACATTCATTTAAACATAAGTGACCATAAGTAAACATCTGCAATCACCCTTGCTTTGCATCAAATCAAATCAACTAAATCTAAACATCTAAATGAATTATAGAGCCAAAACAACAGAAACGGTCTCATTGTCCAAGTATGCATGGACCACATTGTGTAATTGTGAGGTGAATCATGGTTGGTATAATGGTGACAGGAAAGGGTATTGGTATATTATAGATGTCCGAGTTTCTTTTACAAGCCTTGATTTTCTACCATTAACTGGAAAAGAGAGAATACAGTGACCGAATGAAATCTAAAACTGAATCATAATAAGAACCATTCGCTGCTGTAAGCCAAGCCAGTACACAGAAGTCATCTGCTTCAATCTTTCACAAAACAGATCACATACTGTTCTGAAAAACTCAGGAACTGCACCTTCTCCTGACTTTTGAAGATGAATATGATAGTGACAAAGGAAAGCAATGTTTAGGTCCAAAAAGCATATTCAGCCTCAGAGAACAGATCTTCAAAAGGGGAAAAGCTTTTGCATGACAATATTCTGCATAATTAAATGGTCAGACTATAAAGAAGTGATTCAGAGCAGCGTGGTGTAAAACGCTCTACAGAACAAGTCAGAGTTCAAGTGGTGAATAGAACCAGATATCTAAAGAGTTTACATTAAGTTAGACTAACTTAATGTGTCTTGCCTTCGTATTTAAAACACTAAAATACCAAGGCAAGACACAGAGCAGTCATGCTACAACATGCACTCTACATAACGTTCTCGGATTGGCTACTTTCAAACCTCCCGCCTCCAAGTTCAGCAGTATTTTAAGACGCACTTTCTATATTTATAGATATATTTTATATGGAAATGTAGCTGCATTCACATTCATATTTGGTACAAAATTAGTAAATCATATTTTTCTTGATAATTTAGCTCTAATATGCAAAAAAAAATAAATTAAAAAAATATATATATAGCCGCAAAAAAAAGACACATTTGCAGCTGCAGGTTATTTTGGGGATTTCCGCGTACCATTATCAGCTCGGCTCTGACAAAATCTGCGTTAGTCTGAATCTGCAACTGCTGATCCGTGTAAAAGTGAGACAAAAGATTTATGGACCACGTTTATGTTCTGTGTTAGGATCGGTAAGTGACTTAGGCTAGGCTGTGTTTCCACTTACACCAAAATTTGGGTTACATCACTGTGCCATAACTCGAGGAACCTCTGTATCCCAACTAAATAAAACTGACATTTTACAAACAGAAGTAAGATACAATATACAATGTATAAAATGTAACAGATAGAAAGACCTGTGCTGTAAAGTGCAGTTTGCTGGTTGATGTATAGACTTAAACAGATAGCAGGTCAAATTCAGTGAGAGAGTTCTGAACAGTTAAAGTCATGGTGTTGAACAAGGACCAAGGAGAAGAAAACAAATTTAAATCACCTTTTTAAATGAATGCTTCGTTGTCTGCTCGATGATGCCTGGCACAAACCATCACCATCAACCAACACAAAAGGGCCCGTTAGCAACACAGCAGTTCTGTGGGTGGAGGGAGGCATTCCTGACTGCCAAGAGAATGCATTACGTCTTCTATATGAAGCTTAATGGCGACAAAGAGGATGAATGAGTTATCATCAGAACAGCATGTTGATAACAGGACCACGTCCCACCCAAACTCAAAACAAGGCAACACCTCTCCTCACTGCCAAACAGCGAGAGCTCACACATGTATCAATTACTCTCTCGTGTTCTTGCTTGTCCAAATCGTGAGATCATGAGGACTTATTTGCTTCCACATCCCCGGAATGCTCCGATAGCTTTATGAACTCACTTTCCCTCCCATTTTTCACAATTTTTCCTCCAGTACACCAAATGTGGTCCATCAGCCGAGATATGTTCGGTTCCTGAAGTTTGCTTCACTTAAGTACAGGCTGTCAGCAGAAAACGCTGGATGGGAGATCCGAGTGAAAAAGGAGTACTGTATACAGTAAATCCCCAGTTTTACGCAGATCGGGACTCGCGGATCCAGTCACACGTGTTTCTTTTTGAGAACGAAACTGATCGTTTTACGCGGAAACATTCTATCTATATCTGTCTCCCTCTCTAGTTCCTGGCTTTTCCGGAGTGCGCGTCTCTCTCTCTCTCGTTCGTGACTTTTCCAGAGCGTGCGTCTCTCTCTCTCTGTGTATCTCTCTCTCGCGCACGAGCTCTCTCTCTCTCTCTGTCGTTCGTGACTTTTCCAGAGCGTGCGTCTCTCTCTCTCTCTCTCGTGAATTTTCCGGAGCGCGCGCGTGTGTCTCTCTCTACTTTTCTGGAGCGCGTCTCTCTCTCTCTCTCTGTATCTATCTATCTCGCTCTCTCTCGACTTTTCTGGAGCGCGTGTCTCTCTCTCTCTCTCTCTCTCTCTGTGTATCTCTCTCTCTATATCTCTCTCTCTCG
>JBBPDC010000001.1:78364-98855 GCA_037974485.1 Hemigrammopetersius urotaenia | reverse complement strand
ACAGGAGCAGATGATTCCAGATGATCAGGCGGTGATCAGTATACTGGTGGTGCTGAATGCTGAGTGGTTGGAACTTCCTTATATAGACTCCTTGTATCTTTAGACACTTTGCAACCTGTCACAGTAAAACATTTGTTCCCATTTCTTCCATTTTATCTACTCAGTATTCCAAAGATAAGACAAGTCTGAGAGACAGAAAATCATACTTTTGCACCAACAAGGTGATTCAAAGCAAAATATAAAGAAATGAAGGATGGCTCAGTAGAGTACTGCTCATATTACGATTTGTACACCAGCAAAATTAAAAAAAAAAAAAGCTAGGCACAGGTTCATCTTAATCTGTCACCAACCCAGCTATTCTAAATAATGCTAATCATGCTCGTTATAGCCTTATAAAAGTGCGCTGTAATGTATTTGTTTCATAATAGTAAGATCATTGGTGTAGGAACAAAACTTTGCATTTCCAAAACAGTACCTTTCACATCAGGAGAACTGGAGATGCTAAATTATATAGAATCATTTATGTGAGTGTGTAGGTTTGATCGTCTGTCTGCCTGGGGAACCGGCCACCTTTCCAGAGTGAATCTTTGCCTTTCAACACTGGGAGCACTGGGAAGGACTCCAGCATCCCTTCATTTTGAAATCACACATGACGAACAGCAACTGATGTTTTCAAATGACACTAAAAAAAACCCAAAAAACAAAATGGAGATACAAGTTTCTGTTTCTAACCACAGCATGAAGTGCCACGAACTCAGTCCATCAGTTCCATCAGTTCCAGGATCATGTCTCAGCTGGAACGAGGCAAGGCAGTGGAGTCGGGCCAGTTGGTGGGAGGAAACGGTTCCTCTGTTAGGTCACACAGCATCATCCAATTATTCACTCATGTTTCTTCTCCACACCACACTTCCCTCCAATCTCTACAGAGTAGAAATTATTGCTCTCACACACACACACACACACACACACACACACACTTCAGACTGGGCCTGGGCCACTGCAGGTGCAGGACAGCTGAAAGCATTTTCAATGGAAATGAATTGTAAGTTACACCTTTTCTTATGTACAGAGCAATAACGGCTGGAACAAGCGGAGCCAGTTGTAGTCAGAAAACAGCGGGTTCATGGAGTGCACGTCCCGTCCCGCTTCCTCCCTGTGGGGGTTAGAGGAGGGGGGCGTTCCTCCATCACACCCACCATCGGTGGCCATGTTCTCGTGCGGAACGCTGGCTGATAGGACTTCAGAGAGCAACAACAAACTCATGCGGACTGCACCGAGCCATCAACATCACATTCCTCTCCTGATACTTAATGATAACACAGGATTCCACACGGCCCTCGTGCTGCGGACGTTTCTCTGAGCTACACTCTTTAGCAATGTGTCTTGGATAGCCAAAAGAAATTCTTTTATTAGTCCAGACCCTTTACATGACATCTCGTTTACAAAAGTAGTCTTCAAACACTCGTTCATTGAAAAAAAAATTATTCTGTTACATGGTTCTATGAGTTCAAAGTAAAACAATTTAAGGTGTAAGGTGCAACATAAAGTAAAGGTTCTGTACTGGGGGGAAAAAAAAAAACATATTATACCTTAAAGGGTTCTTCATGCCGTTTTACAGAAGTACTTTCTAAAAAAAACATTGAAAATGATACGGTTCTATACTTTAATTATATAAAGAGCCACATAACAGGTTTCATATTTAAAATAGTTATATATAAAATAATAATAATAGACCACAAATACTTGGCCAACTTCTCCCCAAACAATATAAATGACTATTTCCTTTATTTGATTTCTAATAAAGGAGGTCATTATGTTAAACTCTACTGGGAAAAAGTATTTATTGAATATGTTGTTAAAACATTATTTTATTTCATTGTTATTCTAAGCGTTTATTATATGCTCCAGGTGGTTGTCACATAGGTCATCCAAAAGTTCCAAAACAGCCCTGAGCAACAATCCAAACTGTTTTATGACCAAAACCATCATGAAAACAGCCCCACAACTTCCAGTAGGATCTCCAGGACAATCAGTGGGTTTCTCCAGCACAATAAGAATAATCAACCAGCTGTCAGCGCGTTATATTGCAGCGATGACCTCACCGTGATTTGACAAGTGCTATGTAGCATTTTAAATAAAGTAGTAAATAAATAAATAAATAACATGCAGCCAGTATCAGGATCAGTACGGGGCTCAGCGAAAACGACATCTTTTTTTAATACGGTCTAATACTGACCATATCCTTTTCAAATTAACGACCACAGAGAAAATAGCCGTGTTTCAAAACGATCTACTTTCGCTGGTCATGGCTCGTATATTACCTCATCGTAACTTCGGCATCAGGAATCCAATAGGGTTTGAGGAGGCCAGGGGAGAGACGGATGATGGAAGCTCTTTGTTGATTCTAATTAGCATTATGTCACAACTATTTATGGGGGTTCATTTCTCTTTTCTGATCCCGCTCGCTTATCCTGGCTAAATCACTGCAAGCAACCGAAGCCCTGGCTTGGAGAAACATCTGGACGGAGATGTGCTTGTTTTTGAGGAACATCTGGATGCAGATAGATCATGAGGGTTGGCGAAGGCTTATCACAGGACGAGGGGTTAGGCGAGGGGGAGGTGGTTAGCTTTGGAGCTCCATCATAAATCTGGACTGCCTGGTTTTCTGTGGATGGATTGAGTGCGCACAAAAGTACAGGCATTATTTTATGGTCACTGCTACCACATTACAAAACCAGAGTGGTGCCCAACAATGAGCGTGACTGGATAAATAAGGGGAAGAGCATCCAAGGTCCATTTATGATGTTTGCATAATTTAGTGTCTTTGAAACGGTCATATTTCACGACTGGTTCCAACCTCACTCTCCATTCTTCAGAAATGAACTGTTTCTTTTTGTTACTGTGGCTTTAAGATTGAAGTAGCTAATTAGGCTGAAACATGTCTAATAACTTCAGAACAGGGTTAAACTGTAGGTTGAAATGTAAATGTATGGGCATACGTAAAACCGCTTTGTGACATCACAAACGAACTCAATAGATTTAAACTGGTTGATTTTCAGCCTTTTGTAAGACGATTCAGTTTTCCACACGTACTGTACCATGCAATCATCCACCAGGGGGCAGTGTACAGTCTGCAGAGTTTGTCTATTTAGTTTAACTAAGGTGGGTTAACAAAAGACGTTAATAAATTAGCAAAAATAGGGCGTCAACACAACGCTCGAAATTGTCTGAATGACGAACACCCTAGATACCCAGTTAAATGCACAAAACATCCATAAATAACCAACACCATAGCAACTGGCTAGCTACACCTTAGCAACCACCTGTAGTGCCACAGTAACAATAGGAACACCAAAAGCAATCAATCACTGAGTAACAACCATAGCAACCATGTAATCATATTTCATATTCTCTAGTGGAAATGCAATCTAGTTTTGATTCACTGCTGATCTTTTGTGCATATAAAGCACTTAATTACATTCCACCTGACTACTAATGTAAAAAAAAAAATTCCTTGTACCCCAATTTGTTGGATGCTTAAAATGACCTGTATGAAATTGTGCATCCACAGTTTTAATTCTAGTTTAGAGTTTCTATTTCTAGTTTGTTTATGTATGTGTATTGTGTCTTTTTGTATATTGTCAAATCTGGAGCCATGTCATCTCATCTCACTGTATACATACATATACACAGCTGAGACGACAACATTCTCTTTGACTTTTTGTTACGTTTGTACTTAAATTAGTACTTAATTAGTCTTAGTCTGTATTTTCATAGATTCACTGTATATATTTTTTTTCTTATCATTTGCACATATCCAGCACACAATGACATTCCAGTATTCTTTTTTTTTTCTCCACTTGACTGCAATTGGATATTATAAATGACCCTAAATTTACATTTATAATGTATATATATTTGTGTATTCTGTATAGCTTTTATTTCTACAACAATAAAACATTTTATTTGTGGGCACCTTTCCAAACTCTCTAAAATCTGGAGCCATGCTGTCTCTTCTCATTGTACACATGTTTATAGCTGGGATGACAATGTTTACTTTCACTTTGAAAAGAAAAAAAAATTTGAGATATATAATGCTCTTCAAATAAGTAACCAAACACTAACGTTCCAATACATCACACTGCAAAACCATTGTTTACACTCGAAAATTAAATGTAACCAATATGAATGAAGGAAGCAACACAGATTAAAAAAAAAAAGAAGATTAAAAATTAGATTATAAAAGAAATCATAAAGCCAAGTGCAGTACTGAAGTCTCAATCCACCCCTCATTTTTAATAGTTTGCATTGAAACCATCTTATCTTTGGCATATTAAGGAAATAAAATGAAAGAAATGGGAACAAATGCTTTACTGTGACAGACTGCAAAGTGACTGAAGATACAAGGAGTCTAGATAAAGGAGTTCCAACCACTCAGAATTCAGCACCACCAGTATACTGATCACCGCCTGATCATCTGGAATCATCTGCTCCTGGTTCTTCACTGGTTCAGGACTTCAGTTAGATGCTCTTTGTTCTGCTTGAATGATTCATACATAGATTACTGTGTGTCTTAAACAATAAAAATGTTTCTCTGAGACTGGTCAGGTTCAGGAAGCCTGGAGAACTGTTCCTCAAGAATACATTAAAATAAAAAGTCTGGATCAAAATAGGAAAAAATGAAGGTTGGCTCAAGACAAAACAGCAATATTCATATTCATTCATGTTACTCATGGATTGAGAATTTCACAGGCTCGTTATTTAATGCTGTTCTGGCCAGCGCTGCAAGCTGGTGAGCTCAGCTATGGAGAAGAAAAGCACTGACCATATTTATTGCTGCTTAAGGAACCAAATTCTACCGACTTAAGGGCTTTTCGGGAGAAGGACAAGAGGGAATATGATGCTTCATCAGATCCCCATATTTTACGAGATTATGCTACATTAGATGAAAATATCAAGCAAAGTAAAAACAGATTAGGAAAGAAAATGGCACCGGGAGGAATAACGTTAAATCTTTTCCAGCACAATAATAAAAATGGTCCCTAAAGTTCACGCAATGACTCACCGGACCCCCTTGCCGCCCGGACGGCCGGACCGCTGCATGCACACAGAGGTGAACAGCAGCTTTTGCAGCTTGGTTCTCACCACACACACCCACTCTTGTGAAGCACCCTTTAAAAGTTTGTTCTGACCACACATCGGTCAGCCACCAAGGCTATAAACCCGTGGGTCTTGTACCCACCGCAGGGTTCACACCACGAGCTCGCCATACACACACACACACACATAGACACACTTTCACACAGCCATGGGCCTGAGACTCACTGGCCTAACACAGGCGTGTGAGGAGGAGGAATGATTCAGGAT
Source organism: Hemigrammopetersius urotaenia (assembly GCA_037974485.1). Taxonomy (NCBI): domain Eukaryota; kingdom Metazoa; phylum Chordata; class Actinopteri; order Characiformes; family Alestidae; genus Hemigrammopetersius; species Hemigrammopetersius urotaenia. The sequence goes on along the minus strand of JBBPDC010000001.1, from coordinate 93,488 downwards.
GTTATTGTACTGATTTTGACCTTTTCTCACTTTGACAAAAGTTTGGCTTGCATCCTGGAACAGACTGCCAGGTTCACGCACTCGAAAGTATGAGGCCGATCTCTTAAAGCTCATCAGATGATGGACTCCTCCAATGCACCTCCATTTAGAAAGCGAAACGTCTCCAACACCCGTGCAAGAAAGCTGATACTTTCCCCTACAGGCCTGCAGATGATTAGAATAAACAGCTTATCTCCCAGACAAACGCTTCGGAGGAGAAATATTTATATGACTAATTCTGCCTTTTTTCTATTTCTCAGAAGAACTTAGAAGACTTGGGTTAAAACGATTTGTGGCCCTCGCACTTTCTCAGCATAGGACCAGAATCAACAGCACCAAAACCCTTCCCAGTGTTCCTGCCACAGGATCAAACACCCCATGACTAAGATCTTCTGGTAACTCACCACTTGAAAGACGTCATGCGGCACAAGTTTGTGGAAGTGCTGTGCAAAAGAAAAAAAAAGAAGTGTATTTAACAAGCTCACCAAATGTTTGGGCTTTAAAAGCAGAGCTGATACACCCAGATTAAATCAAAAGAAAAGCCAACGCAGAGCTTCCAAGTGAAGCAGAACGTGCTCAGCAAAGCCAGGAGAACAACGGCATTCAAAGTGTTCCAGTCTGCATTGAACCTGCCCACCATCCCACCAATGTCCTCCTCAATGCCCCCTCATTATTTCCCCCAAATCTCGTCCCTGTCTCCCCACCAATGTCCCCTGTCTTCCCTGTTTTATTAGGAGATCGAAATGCAAATTTATGAAAAGCAGGCTGGAAAAACTGAGCTTTAATCCATCAGAAGAAAACCTTACCTTGATATGGTTTGGCTTAAATCATGCACTTGTCCTACTGAGTAGCACATGTGCTCAAGTAACATTTTAATGGGTTTTTGCTACATTCTCAAACCACAAGACCTTTATTCCTGCTCTCCCTTAGGAAAATTCACTGCGATTTCCTATGGTTTTTATGCAGTAACCATAGTTTTACTATGGTACCGCATGGTACTTTGGTACTACCCATAGTTTTACTTCATGGTAGTTGTGGTTCTACCATAGTTTACATATACATATACCACTTCATAGTTACCCAAAAAACCATGAAAACCATGGTTAATTTTCGTAAGGGCTAGTATATCATTTTCTGTAACCCCATTTTAAGCCTTTACATCTAGTCTTTGAATGCTCTTCTTGGGTTCTCCCATTGCTTTAGCACCTACACTGATTCACTGCTGACCCTACGCTCATATCAGAAGAAAATCTACCATCACTGGGTATGTCACTGTCAGATGAACAGGGAAGAAAGCAGTGAGTAAACCAAGGTCTTACCTGGGCTCAACTAGCATGCTAAAGCAAAAAAGCAGTGCGATCAAGGATGAGAGCCTTTAGGCTTCACAACAGCTTCACTGATGGAGAATAACTGTGAGCAGTGAGCGTGAAATCTCTCCCAGGTTTGGCGTAGCATAGACACTCATCCTCCTGATTGGTTTGCGTGGTCACAGGTTAATTAATGGATGCCGCCATTTTGGGACACGTCTCAAATGTCTCCCTACTCCCTACATAGTGCATAGCTGCAGGCCCAAATCTGACTTGTCAGCATGTTTGACCACTTTCATTCAGAATAAAAGTTATAAAAATTTGCATTGGAAGGAGGCACTTTGTTGAATTTGTAAGTGAATGGGAGATATATTTTCTTTCCTTATCTGAGGGAAACACTTTATCAGGGAGGGTCTCTGCGCTCGCCGAGTGTTTTCTCTCGATGATATGTGGGGGCGGTGGGAGGATGAGGTGAAACGTGATATTAGTTATAATAATATCCCACGTCTCCCAATAATAACAATAATAATACTCACCGGGGCCATTAAAACGGTTTAGAGGTGGGGCGAAGTTTCTCCCATTTCAAGCAAACCTGTTAGGAAAACAGGGATTTTCGGAACACTGTCATACATCGTGCTTTATATGCCATGAGACATAAACCAACATAGTAAAAAGGATCATTTCTGAGTCCAGAAGATCTTTCTTGCTGGTGGAACATTGTGTATTTGTATTTGCTAGTTTTGATGCTGCTGAGAATGAAGTACAAGTTGGTGGGTGGGAAAATAAATGCATTAAAAGATGCTATTAGTGTGGTTGGGAATGTAAAAAAAATTTCTTGTATGTACTCAATGTGAAACGACAGCTTTTAGGAAACAGGCTATTAAAACAGTGAACAGCTTTACACTTGGGGAACATTTGACTTCAACAACTGGATGTAAACAGAGACTCCAAAAGGAACATCGTTATGTTTTTAATGAAGCAAACTAAAAGCATCCCATCAAGCATCCTTTTTTGTCTTTGCAGAGCTGCAGGCTAATAGGCCAAGTCTCTTAGTAATTAATTCAGCATGATCCCGCACTGTAGGATAGAGTAGTGTTTAAATTTATGTGAGTGTTGTCACTGGTTTCCATGCAGCCAACATAAAAGCAAAAGCTCTACTTTATTGCTGTTCTCAGGGAGAACTGCAACACTAGGAGATGTGGTGTAACATCTAGCAGCTCCAGGACTGTGAATGGGGCAGCTGGTGGACTAGGGGTTAGTGCGTTCACCCTGTGATCAAACAGCCGAGGGTTTGAATCCCAGGATAGCTAGTGGCACCACAGAGGTACCCTTGAGCAACTTACCATCTCCACACACTGTTCCCCAGGTGCTGTGTTCCTGGCTGCTCACTGCTTCACTTGGTAAAAGGGTAAATACACAGAGAGAACTGTGTGCTGTGGTGTGTTCATGTATGACAGAATGATTACTTTACACTTTATCTTGAATTGCACTTGCATTTAACTTTCAATTCCCACCTGTTATCTGAGTCTCCTCAACGTGTAGTGCTATTGAGTTCAATCTGAAGGAGAGTTCTGGTCTTTAAATGCTTTAGTCAGAATTCCGAGTTTTGTCTATGTTCTCTCACATTGATTCCCAGCATTCCTTATGCAAATGTGTACATTTCCATATCTCACCACATTGAAATCTTGACTGATGTAAAGCCATTAAACACAGGGGTGATAGTCACAAAGGCCTCCCTGCTCTGCACAGTTTAGTACTTTTCCTGTTCAAAAGGCACTTATCCATAGGTATATGGATATTTGTATGCAGTACACAGTTTCAAAACTGGTCAACAAAGCCTTTGTATGATCTTTGCCCCACTTGCCCTGACAGCTTAGACTACATGCAGTGTTTAGGACGTTTGTGTGGGCTGTGGCTTGGACTAGGGATCAAACGCTGTAGTCTTCTCAGTACTACAAACTACCCTGAAAAACCCTGACCAGTGATGCATCAGTGGCGATCCAGGGCCAAGGATCCCTAAAGGATCACGGCCCTTAGATCATCTTTATTGTTAGTAATCAAACTGCCCTATCTGATTTTTGCGAGGCCAGTTCTTGTTGGGAAACAGGTCCTGCTTTGGGAAAGTTTGCTCTGGAACCTAGAAATGATCTGAACTGGACTTGTCCAGGGCTCTTTTTTTTTAAAGAGATTTTCAGAAACAGGGTTTGGGTTTCAGCCTTGTTGATGGGCTCAAGAAGCTTGCTCTGAAAACATCTGGTTGGGGGTTGGAGGTTCTACCACATCGCCATGTCAGCCAAGCACTGCTGCCTAGAAAACATGATTGAAAAGGAGCTCCACGAATCAGGTGAAACAGATTTCCCCACGCTGTCATAAGAGCCGGGCTGGGAGAGAAAGACCACATCCAGGCTTTTAAAACGTAACCCCACACAGATTGAATTCATACACCACAAGGGAGTGGTGCGGGACCGGCCGTCATGTACACGCCTTCAAAGCATACTTGTCCCCTGCCATAGATTTATTTGTGCATTATGTCAGGATTAATATGACTTAGTTCGGCAATAAATAAAGACCAGAGGCTGGTCAGCTGACCACTGATGGTGGTCCAGATCTCTAGAAGCATGAGGCTTGCGTCGAGTTCTTGGGTGGCCCTGGGACTTTAAAAGCATTCCCTTAAAGTTAGAGGAGAAGGAGTAGTAAACAGAGGATGTGGAAGTGGTTGGTCTCTAAAGTGATAACCTCCATTGTAATAGTTGCATCTCATTAACGAGAACAATTCTGTCAATAACTACGTTTTCAAAAGGGTTTATACCAATGAGCATGTTTTCTTTTAACATAATGTTTTTCAGAACCCTCTGATTATTGTTGTGGTCAGTTTCCTCCCACTACATACAGTACTGTAACTAATGGCTGTGGCTATTGGCTATTTTGCATCTTTTTTGTGTTTTGACTACTTTCTCTCACTATTATTCCCAGCAAAAATGTCCATTTGTTAATCTTCCCACACTGAAACCTTGAATGTTAGCATAACAACTGATGTAAAGGTCATTAAACACACAGGTGTTAGTCCTGAAGGCCCTGCTTGGTTTAATATTTTTCCTCTTCTAATATATCCACTTCAATCCAAGGAAGGCTTATTAATAAATCCATTAATTGGATCAAATGTCCTCGAAGCAGAGAGTCCTCCAGGATCAAGGCTGATAAAGACTGCCAGTTCTCTGACTGGACCATGAGAACTCTCACACTCAAACACTTAAACTGGATCCCTAAATGCTCCCTAAATTAAACACTTCTCTTGGTTTTTATATTGCTTCAAGAATTGACATCTTGTCTTTTTTACCCTCATTATAATCTCCATCACACATATATCTGAAACCAATTCACTGTCTTCCAGCTTAGTGACGCTGTATGAGTATGGTTAGACTTTTACTGGTACTGATATCGATACTAATACTTACCAATACTCTTACTGATGCTACTTTATTGATCCTGGAGGATATTTCTTGTTTATATTTATTGATATTTATTGATTATATAATGAGGGAAGAGAGTCACTACAAATGTTCTGATCAACAGAGCGCTGCTCCGTCCCTCCACTGATCCGATCCAGCATCCACCATTTGAAAACGCCGCTGTGTGAGAAAGTATTAACACCCACAGCAGGAGGAGACTCTCCAGTGAGGAACCAGGATCAGTTTAGTACCTGTTCTCCATACCCATCTCTACCTGTATGTATTTACTAGTTATTGGTTATTTTCCTACAGTGTAAGGATCAATAGTTGTCAGATTCTTAGTTCTTTGTGCACACTTTGTTAGTCTTTAAGTAGTTTTGCATCATCTTTTAATCTTTCATGTCATTGCAGGTACCTATTAAATGGACTTACCAAGAAGAAATGCCTATTACATTACATTATTGTTTACTTCTGTAAAATTCAATGTTATTTAAGAAGACACGGTGTCTCCAAACTTTTGACAGGCTCCGTAAATGATGCATGTTTTTCTGTATCTGTTCCCAAAGGATTTTTTAAAAAGAGCAACATCACTTTCTAGGCTGATCAGTAAGATCACATTGATAGGCCCGGAGCAAAAGACAGCACTGCACTGTTCTCTTCAGCCATCTCTATCACAGCCACTAAAGTCCCCCACATCTCCACTGTGGTTTTCTAAAGACCTCTGATCTGCTTTGTACGATTCTGACATGAAAAACCGAAACCAAAAAGGAAACATCTGATATGGAAGAAAACAATAAAAGTATTAAGTTCTCGCGCAGATGGAACGACAGAAGTTCACGTCCAGCAGATTTCCGACAAGTCAGAACTCGAGAGGAGATGATGTTTCAGGGCATGGAAAGCCGGAGCAGTAAATCAGCAACTTGTTAGATCGACACACATGCGGAGGGTTACAATTACTCACAGTCAGTCCGAACTGGAGAACGTTCTCGAACAGTCTTAAAAAAGTGTGAGCCACGTTTCCTCCCTGACCACATCCCCAGGTCAGAACGGCAGTCTAAACATTATAGGGGAAATACCTGAATGAGATGGCACACATTCCACAGTTAATGGGCTTTTTTTTCTACTTGGGAGATGAATGTTCAATCAGAATTTTACAGGAATCGTTTTGTGGAGAATCAGACGGGCCGGGCCTTCTAGAAGCCAACATCCTGTGTGAAGGCTGGAGCGTGAAGGCTGTGTTGGGGTTTGGACTGCGGGAGCGGGCTGGCGATCAGACACTGGGCTCAGGCGTGGCCGTGCGGCTGCGGTGTGAATTACTGGGTGTCTGCTGTGAAAACCAAATACAGGCCTGACATCCTTCAGTCAGCCATTAGATCATGTACATGGAGGCCAATGACATCCACACAAGTGATGACACACCGTGTCCAAGCCCTGTAAAAAATTCTCTCTGTCTGACACTCGAAATGCCACTGGTATAACGGCACCATTTTCCTACTTAAGTTCTCAGATTTTCTCATGGTTCTTCCTCAGGTTTGTACTTAATATTTTGAAGTCTTGGTTCGACTCAGTGTTTATTCCTCATGTTTTAGTGAGGTCTTTTGAGACTCGGTTCCTCTCAGTGGTTCTTCTTCATGCTCTTAGAGAGGTTCTCTTCCTCTTGGTTCCTCTCTTTGATTGTTCCTCAATCTCTTGGTTAAACTTCTATTTCTAAATCTTGGTTCCACTCATATTTTCTTTTTCATGAGACTTGATTGCTCTTGGTTTTTCTTCATGCTCTTAGGGAGGCTGTTCTCCTGAGTCTTTGGTTCTCTCTGTGGTTCTTCTTCATGCTCTTAGGGAGGCTGTTCTCCTGAGTTTTTGGTTCTCTCTGTGGTTCTTCTTCATGCTCTTAGGGAGGCTCTTCTCCTGAGTCTTTGGTTCTCTCTGTGGTTCTTCTTCATGCTCTTAGGGAGGCTCTTTTCCTGAGTCAAGGTTCCTCTCAGCGGTTCTTCCTCATGCTCTTTGGAAGTTTTTCCTCTTGAGATTCCATGTTCTGGCTCTACCACCCCTACACACAAGGCAAACCCAGTCAAGACTGGTCTCATTCTAGTTCCTCTCTGGTGGATTGAACTGCTAAAGATGACCAGAGCAGCAGAATCCCTCTCCATCTTCTAAACACTCCTGAAAACTCATCTATTCAGAGAACATGTCCTTTCCTTTTGAGTCTTGGTTCTTCTTCGTGTTCTTAGAGAGTTTGTGTCTCCTTCTTCTGAGTACCTTGTTGGTACCTTTTCCACATTTCTCTGGAAACTCTGGAATACTGATTTCTGAAGAAAGTGTCATGCAAATAAAACTTAACTTATTAACAAATAGAACTAAAGCACTCCTAGAACCATCATGACTAAAAACTTGCAGCACAAAACACAAAACAAGGCCTTGGTGGGTTCTCTGCAGCGTCAGCTCTGAAAACAACATCTGTCGGACTTGTGGAGAAGCTGTGAGAGCTGAGGGACTCTAAGACGTGTAAGACTTCCAGAATATACAGTGAGTGTCACAGAAATGTGTGATTGTGGTAAAACACATCATCGTGGAGCCTGCTTTAAAAACCAGCGTGATCTGGACATCGTTCAGAGAGAATCGAGTTTTTTCCACTGGATTTCCTGCCCAGAAACATAATAGTTGGAATCTGAGACCTAAAAATATTACCAGAACCGCTATAGAGCTACTCAGGGCCTGATGGAGATCTGTTAGGACAATCAAACAGATGCGATAGTCACTGAAGTGTATAAATCAGTTTAATTTGCATCATACAATAAGTTGCAGCAGGCTATATATGTGACGTTTATTCCTTGGGTATAAAAAAGCAAATCATTACAATTCTGTCCTTTTTTTTTTTTTTTTACATCGCTGTAGGAAATGGAAGAGTGCTGTATTGAAGTCTTCCCCGGCAGTGATGTGGAGAGGCTCCCGAAAGCTTCTCTATGTGACATTCATTTATCCCTTTTAATGCCATCAAGGCTGAAATTTATGTTAGTGAGTCGGTGGCCAAAAGTCTGGGACCACTAGTGAAAATCCTTTTGTAATGAAATTGTGGTTCCAAATAATAATGTCAAACTATTGGAGTGGAAAGTAGAATTTTTAAACTATTACCATGAGTTTCAGAGTTTCTAAGCGTTCCCCTTTCGCTTTAATGGCAGTGTAACTCAAACTCATGGGCACGTCTCAATATTGCACTCAATTCTTATGTCAACAAGTATTAATATTATGTAATGTGCATTTTGGTCAATATTGTGTATACCAAAATATCCACAATGCCTTATTTCTGATCAGTTTTTAGTATGGTGTTGATGGAGCGGAACATAAGTGACATGAGATCAACCTAAAATAATAATTAACTACATCAGTGAACATAATATAACTGGTTATTTTTACTCAGAAATCTAGATTTAAATGCTTGTTTATCGGTTAGCTTGCCACAGTAGCTACCTTGTATATTTGGCTTCATTTGAAGCTGTTTGTGTTGATTCTTGTATTACTCTTTATGTGTTGTATCTGTTCTTTTCCTCAAAAAAAACCAAACAAAAACCCTAGTATATGCTGCCCCCAATGTGAACTAGCTAACAACAGCTAACATGATGTTTTTGTAGACAAGAATTTAAATCTATGCCAAAAGAGTCTTCTCTAAACTTGCCCTCAGAGGTGTCATCTGGTATCACATATGTTGGCATAGCCGCACTCCATCACTTGTTAATGCTACATACATACACTAGCGTCAAAAAATTTAGAACACCCCAATTTTCTGTTGTTTTGTATAGAAATTCAAGCGGTTCAGTGTCTCATTGGTCATTCTGCAGAAAGTTCTTCCCAACTATGCTGCAGAAGTTCTCAAAAGTGTGTGGCACTTTCACTCTTCTGTCGAGTTCATCCTAAAGCAGCTGGATGGGGTTTAAGTCTGGAGACTTCTGGCCACTCCATGTTCTCCAGCTCACCATCTTGTTCATTTTCTAAGGTAGTTCTGGCAGAGCTTGGACTTATGTTTTGGGTCACTATCTTGCTGTAGGACGAACCCAACCAACTAGGCACAAACCAGAGGAACTGCATGGAGCTCCAGAATTATTTCCATTTTCTAGGTAACCTTACCATTTTTAAACCTCTGGCAGTTCAGCACTGTCCTTTCTACCATTTGTAGTGTGTATATTGTATTACTTTACTAACCCACCAAATTCAGTTAGTACACAGAATATCCATCATAATTGGGACAGACCCCCCTACTTTAGTGAAAGGTCTTTTTCTTCATAGACCGTCATGTGGTCCGTATCAAAACTTTGAACAGTGATCTACAAATCTAAAATTGTAAATCACAAGAATCACATACAGTCTTTTCAGCTGATGCACTTACTGGACAGCTTGACACTTTTGGAGGAGAACACTAAGCGCAAATTCTGTTCTGCCTGCACTGAGCTAAGTAATGGGGGGTGGGTTCAGATATCCTTCATGATTCTGGGCTGAAAAATACATACACCTGTCGGGTGTGAGGATTTGGCTCAGATTATTAGAAAATTCCACAGGTCTTGACATGGCGGGTGACATCAGAATTCCGACTAACTTATAAATAACTTACAGAAACACAGCAGGTCAGGTTCGGGTCTTAATTAACCAACATTTTTGCAATGGCTGGATGGCTCTCATTTCGATTCAGATAGGAAAAAACCCTGAATCTTGCATTGCTACTGCTAACACTAAATATTCCAGATTGCCCCGCTTGACACAGGTTAGGAATCTTGATGTTATTTTAGATCCAACACTATCATTTGATAGTCACATAAAAATGTTACTATGGTGACTTTCTTTAAAAGTTCTTTCGTAAGAACTCTGACTTTCATGTAGAAGCTGAGTCCCTTATTCAGGCTTCTATTACTTGATATTTTCTATTATTGCAATGCAGTTCTCTCTATTCTTCATCTTACTTATCTTTGCTTCTCATTCCTTTTCTTTCCTTTTTAAATTACATTTTTTCTAAAAATTATTTTTCTTGAGATTTTTGAAATTCTAAGGACTAAAAAAAACCCAGACTTTTGGCCCTCACAGCATATAAAATTGCTTTTTTTTCCATTAGCAGTCATTTGGCACAAAAAAATCATACACATAACGTGTCCATTAATGCAAGGCTGTCTGATTGCTTTGTATTTTTTTTTTCTTCTCCATAATTCTGCAATGGGAAGCATGCGAAAAAAAAAAAAAGGCAAATCAAAAGTAGACACAAGTCATTCTCGTCAACGTTTTACATTCGCTAGTTTCAAGTATTTTTACATATTAGCATACAAATGTGCCAGGGTCTAAGAAATATGGTCTTCTGTGGAAAAAAAGAAGTATACAATCTTTTTTTTTTCTTTTATAGCAATTATAAAAATAAGTGTCTCTCTGGTTTTTAAAATGCCCCGTGAGATTGCATAAATGTTTGATTGGGTCCACATCTTCGCTCGTCGCTCATTATAAGCCTGTGAGAAAAAATACAAAACAAAAACATCAGTTGCTCAGAGACGACCTTCAAGCGCTAATAAGAAGAATGAATGTGAAAACAGCCTTTAATCTGTTGAAGAACATGCTGAGGATCAACATGAGAGTGGAAAACGGGATGGGGCATGAAATTGTCGGAGCATTTTACAGCATTTGTGAGTGTGTATGAGTGTGTATGAGTATATGTGTGTGTATCTAGATGAGGTCACAGCCTGCCCTCTAGTGCGCTGAAATCACAGCCGGCCGCAGACGGGCCAGACGGTTCCCTCGCATTCTATTCTGGCACCAGCCTGAGTCTTTGGAAATGGGCATCAAACGGACTCTTTCCACAACACGGCACCACGCTGAGGCCTGCAGCCTGTATTTAATACTGCTGCTAATAACAGGCAGCTCTATAAACCCAGGCTGGGCATCTGACTCCCTTCTGAGTGAAGTGTTAAGCATTTTCTCCGAAATGTAGTCAGCAACAGTCTACAATAAGAATATGATTCCAGTGCAACATCATATGCAGTAACACTTGAATACTAAGATTCATTTCCTATTCACATTGCTGTTACACCGCTACGTTGTCTATTTATCATACACCGCTACGTTGTCTATTTATCGTCTATAGACCCCTGAAATTTGCGGAGTATACGTTCCAAGAGCACACAAGAGAATTATGAAAAACTACAGATTTCTGATGTGGTAAAAATAAATGACCAAAAAAGGCCTAAATGAATGAACAATTATATGCTGCCGTGAAACGAAATGCAGAGGATATCTGCAGTTTCTGCAAATCTGTGGGAGCACAATTATTAGTTTGGTTTGAAGAAAAAATCCACAAAACACTTCGTGGGCGGAACACTGTATTGTAGTTTACTGTAATCCCTGGTACTCTGTTCAGTACTGTGACTGCCTCCTCATACTTAGTGTGATACTCATCACTCCAGAAGGTTTATGTAACATCCACAGTTGTCTTTGTTTGTCTGTTGTCTACTGTCTGTTGTAACCTGCACTCTGTTAAATGTTGTATGGTGCTACATGTTGCACCGTGGCCAATGAAGAAATGTTGTCTCATCTCACTTTGTACCACAAACCTTGAAGCTTGAACCCCTGACAGACATGTTTAACCTAAAGCCACACTCCTAATGGCGTCCTGCAGGTTTCGCCACACACACGAATGACAGGCCTTACCTGAAAACACTGATCTTTTATTGGCGTCTCTCATTCCACTCGGATTACCTACGAGCAAGACAATGCGTTTGATTAGAAAGGGCTCATTTTTTGGATTGTTTGTTGTTTATTATTCTTCTTGCTAGGTTTTTTATTACACAGGTCAACGGGTCAAAATCATCAGAGATACATTTCTGTGGGTTCTGTAGTGTTTTTCATGCTGATTTCAGATCTGTGTTTAGTTTTTCCTGCAGGTACAGTTGTTGTGATGAAGTTAGTTCTACACTGTATGATAGTTGGTATAATGATCATATAATAATCATAATCTGAGCGTTTTTGAAGAAACAGTGGTAACTGACTGACGCTGATCATTATATCTATGCCTCAGTGTGGCCTGTCTGACTTCACACTGAAAATATTGAAACAGTTACTTGATTGGTGCCTGTGGTTTAATAAAAACCGCATGCAAGTCTATTGCAAATCTAATATTACTCCTCATTGAAGCAGATCTGAAATCACCATGAAAAACTGGTATAGAAAAGTGTTTTGTGATTACAATTTTTTTTTTGCTGTGTTATTATTTATTTTATAGCCAATAATGGCGCCTCTTCTCCTTCAAGCTTGTGTGGAATTTTGGAACCGTTCCAACATCAAAACATCCATTATTATCCAGAGCAGGGCCCGAGTATTCAGATTTTGGAACGGTTGATCAGGGGCCGAGTATTGGTGATTTCTAAAAGTTTATTGAAGTTGAGTCGCCTCTGTAATGTATGGGGAGAGAGAGAGCGGATAGCTAAGGCGGCCAGACAGGGACAAAGAGAAATAAACACGCACCAAAACACACAGCAGACTCATAAACAGGCTTTAAGACATTAAAGCTCAGGTCAGTTATGAAAAAGACGTGCGTCACTGTTTGTTGTGGTTTCATTAAAACTTATCAGCCTGTGAATGCAATCACACCCCGCATTTCCTCACAGAAAGGTAGTTTGGAAACCAGCTGCAGGTCATAATTAAACAAAATTTAATTTAATCTTGTATATTTAACTTACACTTGTACTGTTTGTTTATTTGAATATATTTTATTACTTAGCTTTTAATTTGCTCTTTAATTTATTGTCACTATATAGCAGTCTCACGGGTGTTTCAGAGCTCATTTCACTAAACGTTGTACTTTGATAACTGTGTATGTGACAAACATTGGATTTTGAATCTTGAATTGAATCATTTTCAATGACTTTCTCATTCATATTCCCATATTTTATGCTTTGCATGTTTACACTTGTGTTTAAGGCCAACGTGCTGTAAAGCGGCGACAGTAGCTAAGAACAAACACGTTTGTAGGCGGAGCCAGGACCAATTAATTAAAGGTAGTGGGTCAAATTCATGAACCACAATAGAGTAAAGGGAAGGAAGGGAGACGTTCTTTCATCTCTCCGTGTTTGGTGGTTTCCCCATTGCGGAAGCTGCTGGAATAACAAGAAACGGTTCTGAACGTTGCCCCTCATGTTTATAATGTAAATTTGCCCCAGACACGGAAAGTGGAGTACCACACCAATCTACTGATGCTGAAACTTGTTTTGAATTATGATTTGGCTGCCTATAATGTGGAGAAGAAGCCTGGACCTGCCAGCTGGGCCTGGTCTTCAAAAAGATAATTCCTAATTCAGTTGTTCGGGTGGAAACGATGTCATTCAGAGTGAGTCTAATGTGAAATTACAGAAAATGACCAACTTAGATCCGTTACAGTGGCGGTGAATGAAACCAGGCATCATGCTATTCCGCCCCAGTGTTGCACCAGTGTTCCGCACTAAACGATTCATTACTTTTTCTTGTCAATTGTTCTTGCATTTTCTCCGGTTGTGCTGCCTGACTGCGAGCAGCGAAACATCTTCTCATCACTGAGACGATGTTCTCCTCGATGCTGGCGTCGCTCATTTGACTTTGACTCATTTGATGATTGTGTTTGTTGTTCAACAGCACAAGCTGCGGTTGCTTTGCTTACAGTGTCATTAAAGATATGAAGGGGGGGTTATACCGGTGTGATGGTACGCTTCAGCGGGAAGCAGACACTGGTACACCTGTGTTAAGGGGTAATTATGTTCAATGTTTTAAAAAAAGGCTGAAATTCCCCTTAAATATTTAAAAATTGGGTTCTTGTTTGGAATAAAAAACATTTTTAAAAATGTAGCCAGTATTTTGACTGTGTATCCTCTCTTGGTCGACAGTGCCAGTCCTCGTGGCTTCCTGACCTGCAGCTTATGTCCCTTTAACCCTTAGAGCGCCACACTGGAAGATCTGCCCCAGCTGTCTGGACTTTAGGAAAATATACTCACTCGCTTCTGAGAGATTTGACTTTTGGCGGAGTGAAAAAAAAGCTGCTCCCTTGGAGCCGCTGTCACGTACGGTTTCATTTCATTTGATTGCGAGGCTGGCGTTGCGTGCACATTTTTGTTTGCGTTGGAATGTTTCGTCCTACAAAATAAAAAAGTTCAAAGTTGGCCCGTGTGCCGTCCCGGTGCGTCGCAGTTTCTGATCAGGAAACACATCCAGATCATTTGTTTACTTGGGCAGAATGGCTGCATATTAATTTGAGGAGGTTTTGTGTGGGACAGAGGGGTTAGGGGTGATAAACAAGATGCTGTTACGATATTTAATAACAAATGAAGTGAAAATCTAGGGGGGGACATAAGAAAATGGCTCTAAACAATGAGCGCTTGGATCATTTATTCTAGCCCTGCTGTAAACATTGTGCAATCGGCGAAACCTCGAGACAAAGCCAAGTGCTCACATACGCAGGCAAACGAAGCATGAACTCACGCAGATGTAAGGCCCGGACCCAGAGCCGCTCCTGCCGGGCCAGAGCTTTCGATTTAAAACAACATTAACATCATTAAAAGACTAACGGCTCCTGGAGGATGCTCCGATCTGGCCCCATCAAGTCGATGCCGAGAGTAAAAAAAACAAAGCCGGCTGCATTTATTAATGATGACGAACAACACTTTGGCCAGTAAGTGACTCTGAGCTCGTTTAAATCTTTCAAAATCTCCACTGGAAGTGAAACCGAAGACATAATCCGCCAGACAGTGTCAACACTATCAAGGTGTCGGCTGCGCTTCGGCCTCCAAACCACACAAGGTGCGGCCCCTGTTCACGCAGACAAGGAGGCGGGTCCTGGCACGCGGCGAGGCTCGGAGGCAGTTTATATCATCTCCGCTCAAACCGTATTATTTTTGAAGAGGAGGGGGGTCGAGTGCTTTTAATAACGAGTCTCTCCTGAGTCCCTCGCTCTGGAAGATCATAAACGGCAATGAGACTAACGGCCCAAGAGAAGACAGCAGTGATTCACATTATTCTAATATTTATTACTGATGAGATATTATTTCAGAGAGAGAGAGAGAGAGACACAGACAGATAGACAGAGAGAGGAAATGTATGAGAGAGAGAAAGAGAGAGAGAGAACTAGAAAGATAGAGAGATAAAAGAGCAGCAGTGTATTTGTGTGTGTGTGAGGGAGACAGAGAGGGAGAGAGAGACAGAGAGAGAGAGAGAGGAAGAGACAGAGACAGAGAGGGAGAGAGAGAGAGAGACAGAGACAGAGAGGGAGAGAGAGAGAGAGAGAGAGAAAGAGAGAGAGAGAGAGAGAGAGAGAAAGAGAAAGAGAGAGAGAGAGAGAGAGAG
>JBBPDC010000001.1:32456-43943 GCA_037974485.1 Hemigrammopetersius urotaenia | reverse complement strand
GCTTCACTTGGTGAATGGGTTAAATGCAGAGGAAGAATTTCGTGCTGTTCACACTGTGTGATGTGGTGTGTTCACGTATGACAAAAGGTCACTTTCACTTACTATAATATGTATATGTAAACTAAATAAGTATATTTATGGATGTACAAACAAAAGACCATCACAGGCCAGTGCATTTGCAAAATGAAGGGTTATTGGTTATAATTATTGGCTGTAGTTCCAATATTGGACCAATTATAATACATTTTTTATATTTATTGGCGAAAAATGTCCAACAATACATTGTGCACCCTTATTAGAGAGAGTTTTTAATTCCCGAATGCAGACGTTTTGCTTTCCTGGGCGGACAAGTGGCTGCTCCGCCGCTTGTGCTCTTGAGGCTGAGCCCAGTGGGGAATGATAATGTCTAACAGGCTGTAAGTGAAGCATGTGTCTGTTTAAACGGAGTGTTTTTCTGTTTGTGTGTGTGTGTTCAGCTTCAGGAGGCTAAGCAGATGGAGAGGGAGAGGCACCGGCAGCATTCTCCACTCAGCCAGCAGGAGCCCGAATCGCCCCAGCTGCAGCCAGAGACCCCGGCCAAGAGCCAGGAGGCGAACGGAGGGCTTCAGGGTGTCAAAGCCGAGCCACGGGGCTCGCCTCCCTACGAGAGTCCCGAACCGGAGAACGGCTCGGATTTCGGCCCTGCCGAGAATGAGCAGACTGAGGCGGACCAGGCCACGGCCGCGGCCCAGAGTAATGCCTAGCTGAGCTTTATTTGCTTTTTTAATGTAATGCGTTTTATTTTTATTAGGGGTGTCAAACTAACGCATTCATTTCAATCAATTCATCACACGTAAAAATAACAAATTGAATAAATTAACGCAGATTGCACCCCGTCCCACACCCATTACTGCACATAAACAGTGCAGATAGTTATTAAATAAAAGAGATTTGTAATGTTGATTATTCATTCACTCATATGCCAGAATTCATGTAATTTTTAACATACTTTTACAGCAAAAATTTGTGCGATTACTTTAGATTAATCAGAGCTCTTATGAATTAGATTAATTTTTAAATCACATAACACCCCTAATTTTATTTCATACAGATAATTTCCAGATGATTTTCCCAAAACAGTCATTTCTGCATGACCATTTCCAATTTCTCTTTAGTTTTAGCCTGCTGTTTTTGTTCAATAAGAGTTCAGTTCTCACAGAGAGACCTCACCAGCTTTATTATTGACCGTTAATAACGAGCCGTTTCAGGGCTCTGTCCACGCCCCACCCCATGCTCCCCCACCCCTTACACTGCTCGTACCTAACTGTGATAGAAACACAAAAGTCATTATTTGAAAGTACTTACATCTCCCTCATCTTTTGACTCGTCATGGACAGTATATCCCCCCACGACGCTGAAGTTAGTTAAAATACTTAAGGTGGAACTTTTTAAGGTGGAAGGAAACCGATTGATGCTGGGACACGGTCATTGAAAATGAAATGGAGCCACATAGTCCTTTGGTGTTCTTTGTCTGGGAGAAAGTGTAGAGATTTGTGCTGTTCTTTGCAGAACAACACAACACTTCTTGTGTGACTCGCTTTTGCCTGTAGCCACTGCGCTCGGCTTATCCGTGATCATAAAGCTAACAGACAAAATGGCGGGTCTTCAACTAATCTAGTGAGTGGGATCTCGACAGGTGAGGGGCGGTTCTATGCAAATTGGCCCAGTATTACCTCACAATGGGCCCACCATCCAAATGGTTCATTTTAAAAGGGCCTGAAACTGTGAAGAATAAAGTTGGTGAAATCTTATGTGAGAGTGATTTCTGTTGTACTGTTAACATCAGACACAGAAAATCAAAATCAGAAAGCTTTTTTGATCCTGGAGGAAATTACTTATGTCACGACTGCAGAGACACACAGACATGAGAACAAAAATAAAATAAAATAAAAATAAAACGCTCCACAAAATGCTCTGAAAATATTTTCTAAACACGCTGTTTCTATACACAAATTGATGTGGTCAGTAAGAGAGGTGGATATAAATACTGTAGATAAATGACTGCTGAAATAGATTAGTTAAAATGTGTTCCATGATACATGCCTTTAAAGTATCACAAGCTTGGATGAGAGCGTAATGTAGTTGCTCTCCTTGTATTAATTCCAGAAAGTGTATAATTCCTGTCTTTAAAAAAATAGTAAATAGCTCTACTGCTACAGTTTAAGCAAATGCTAGGACAACACACATACATGTTATTATGTATCATTTCGGTGATCATTTCCATTTTTCTCTTCGGTCAAAAATGAATCACATGTGCCATTTCTTTTCTAATACTTACCAACATCAGTGCTGTAATAACAGCATCAATGCCACCTCTAGGGCGACAGTGTGTGGGACTGGTTCTCCAGACCTCAATCCCAGTTTTCATTTCAGAACAGCAGGTGAAGTAGCTGAAATAGACACTGACTCTGGCTGAAATGTGCCCTAGTTGGTGGAAGAGTAGGTTTTTTAAATGGACAGGAAGGCTCTCGAGAGACTGGTGCAATCCTTACCTGACACTGGCAATGGGAGATCTTACCAACTATTAGAAAGAAAATGATACATATCACTCATTTTTTGTTCAGTGAGGGTGGCTGATATAAAAGAGGTTCAGGCTGTTGATATAGTGCCTTATAAAAACATGTTTAGTTCATTTTTAGATTAGATTAGATTTTTATTGTCATTGTGTTGTGTACAAGTAGCATCGAACCAGATGTACAAATTGTATTATATATAAAAAAGTACAGATATAAGAATGAAAGTAATATATATGAAAAAGAAAGTGTCCATGTATATACACACAAATATGGCAATATATACAGTGATACAGCTTGGATGATGAATGATACATACACCAATTATTACTGAATAGGGTGTAAGTATTTGAAGTACTCAGTGACAGAGGTGATTTTAGCAATATGACAGTACAGTTACAAATTATTGCAGTAATCAATGTCATACATCCAATTGCAAGGCAGCATTACAGAATGAGCACAGTGTGCAATAAACAATCAAAGCAATGTTATTGTTTTACCATGCAGTACAAATACTGATGAGTTGGTACAGCGTTTAATCTTCTGTGTCATTTGGAAATGAGGTGAAGTACTGTGGCTGTGGTTCCTCTGTGATCTGTGACTGCTGTTGTGAGTCTGTGTCAGAGGCTATCCTCTGTTACGTAAGGCCCTAATAGCACCATTTTCTCGCTGTTGATTGTTTGGTTGCAGGCAATCTCCAGTGCCACTTAATAGTGAGCTTATTAGAAACAGAATTGGAAAATTGATGGCGTAAGCTGGACTGTAATAACCACAAGCTGGACAGGGGGGACAAATACCTCTCCCTGTAAATTAACCTGAAAGCCATGCGTGGAATAAATAAATCAAGATGACGCGTTATTTTGTCTGATTTGTTTTTCAGGCGCAGCGGAGCAGAGCACAGCAGCTACCGAGGAGGGGGAGAGTCCGAACTACGAGGAGAAAGCTCATGAGATAGTGCAGAGTATATTGCAAGAGGTGGTCAACACGGTAGCTGGAGGTGAGCTCTGCTTGTGTTTCATTGGGTGATAATAATGGTGCTAATAATGGTGCATTCCATCGGAACTGGGAAGTCGGAAGCTTCCAATAGGAAAACTGAACTGGAATGCTCCCTAAAGTCTGAAGAGCCTCACCAACCCCAACCTCAAGATCAGAGACAGATGCTCCATGCATACAAAGTAGTGAAAGATGCAGTCAAGATTGTTTATTAGCATGTCTGTCTGAACGTGTGTGACGTCAACCCCAGCCCGACTTACTAGCTATAGTACTGTGCAAAAGTCTTGAGCTGCCCCTCATTTATCTGTATATGTAGCATATATGTAGCTTTGAATCACCTTTTCATGCCTCAATCTCTTATCTTTGGCATGCTGAAAGAAATGGGAACAAATGTTTTACTGACAGGCTGCAAAGTGCCTAAAGATACAAGGAGCCTAGATAAAGGAGCTCCAACCACTCAGCATTCAGCACCACCAGTATACTGATCACCGTCTGATCATCTAGAATCATCTGCTCCTGTTTCTTCACTGGTTCAGGACTTCAGTTAGATGGTCTTTGTTGTACTCTAATCATTCATACTTAGGTAACTGTGTGTCTCTAGTTGGGTTCAATGACTTTACTGAAAAGTCTTTGTAAGTATTTCAGGAAGCCTGAAGAACTGTTCCTCAATACTACATTAAAAATAAAAGAAAGTCTGTCGGGTTTGGAAGCAAAATAGGAAGAAATTAGCGGTGGTTCAAAAATTTTTGCACATGACCGTAATGGAGTGGAATGTATTAGATTCAAGGTCTATGGCTCCACTAATGTTGTGGAGGGCTAACTTCCTGTAGGGTCATTATTTGAATCTGGTTCATTACATAACTATGGGACTAATTATGCAATCACATTGGATTGAAAGAATTTTAACACTAGATTGTATTCAGCAATAACTTTCCATCAATTTCAGGTAATTAGAATTTCTTGTCCAGCTCAATACTACAAATGTTGTTTGGATAGAGAGTTTGTGAACCACACTTTAGGTCTTTTCTCATCTACTGCTACTGTGAATAAGAGTTTACACAGTGCCTTTGTTATCACTGGTGATAACTGTGCTTTTAAGAGTTAATGTAGCACACTTTGCTCTTGTGGGCCTGAAGGCTTTAAATGGCTAAACTGTGTTAGATTAGATAGGGCTGGAATTAAACTCTGCAGGTGGACGGCTTTCCAGGAACTGGGCTAGAGATGCCTGTTCAACAGAGTAGGGTTTAAAAAATGCAAACACTGCTTTGTGATGTATTGATTTATAGGTTTCAGGTTAGCTGTATACAGTTTAAAATATTTAATAATAATAATAATAATAATAATAATAAAAATATCCTCTGACTATTTCAGGTGGAATAAATCCAAAATAAATTGATCTGCTGTGTAAATAGTGTATCCAGTCCCATATATGTATTCAGTATATTTGTTTAAATATTTCTGTATGTCACATCTGATTAAGCCATAGGGCTCTGCAAGCCGTTTTGATATATTTTGATATCTGTGCGTCTTGAACCACCCCAAAGGACACTGCCTGGATCCTGTTCATCTGTGTTCAGATGCCAAGGAGAGTGGCGGAGGGGAGGTGGAGCCGACAGTGGCTACGCCCACCTCTCTGGAAGAGGAGGGGGGTCTGTGCAGCGACAGTGAGAACGTCCATGCTAATGGCATCCCAGGAACCCCCATCTCTGCCAGCTTCACTCCGTCCTTGCCTGATGACAGGCTGTCCGTCTCCTCGAACGACACTCAGGTGAGCCTTGGTGGACCCCGCTGAAACCAGACCCTGTTTATACAATTAAGCTTCAACTAAATCTCAAAATATTGACTTGCTATACTGAAATAACGACTTTTATTGGAAGACATTTTACATTATTTCAGGATAGGTCATTATTTTGAGCTTACTTGGCCATTATTTCAAAACGAAGGTCATCATTTTGAGCTTACTTGGCCATTATTTCAGGATAAGTCATTATTTTGAGCTTACTTGGCCATTTGAGATGCTAGGTTATTTATCACTTACTATAGAAGCAAGCTTCAGACTTGACATGTCTTGCATTTCAGTTAAAGAAGAAATTTGTGTAAATAGAACATGAACACAACAGAAAATAAGTGTGTGATTACTTGGGGCTCCTGCTCAGCATCCGTCAAAGGCTTTTTTTCTGGATGTACCCCTGCTTTTTATTCCTTAAATACTGTTTCAGTATGTGCAGATGGTCAATACTTTACTATTAAGCTGCCCATTTTAGGTCACAAAAAATCGTTTACATGTATCCTCCTAGTCGGCCATCATGTACCTTTTAAAACACCAACTTAGAGAACAAGAAAATGCAAAACACTGGGGTACTCCAGAGTCAGGCCTGGGAAGCCTATCTCATGCCTTATTTCATTTAGTGCCATGGAGATGCTGGCATTGTAGCTTCCTCTCAGTTCTTCTTTTGATATTTGCTTTAATTTTGTCTTAATGAACCATTAAAGTTACCAGTTTGAGTCGTAATAATTTACTGTCATTAGCTATGGTGTGGTATTGTTATAAATATCATGTTTTGGGGCTGTGAGCTGGGTTTGATGTTGAGTGTTTATTGTAGATCAAGAGGTTTGGCATGGTGGAGGCCAAGCAATTTCATTTTTGTCAACTGGGGGAGGTGTTTTTTTTCTCAGTGTTTGCAAAGGTTTTACAAGTTAATCCTCAGAAACAAGTATGTAGACTCTGTCTTTCCTCTGCTGCAGGAATCTGGTGCACCTACAGGGCCAGCGCCAGGTGCAAAATTCTCTCACATTCTGCAAAAGGACGCCTTCCTTGTATTCCGCTCCCTCTGCAAGTTGTCCATGAAGCCCCTTTCAGACGGACCCCCTGATCCAAAGTAAGCCTTTTATTCTGCAACAGCGACGGTTGAGAAAAGTTAGAGTAAACAAGCATGATTTATTTCCTCAGGAGGAAGGATGGTCAGATTTTGCACTCACATAACAATGGTATTCTAGGGTCAAGGGTGGTTTGTCGATTGGATAGATTCAGAGAGGAATCTGATTTTCGGAAACACATAACATGGGCTGGTGTAACAGGATTTCCCAGCCGGGTTTCCCAATGTAATCCAGTTCAGCATCAATAAGGTCCATGCTTTACTGGGTTGGGTTGGACTGTAGAAGGATATGAAGACACTGCTGGTAGATCATATAAGGTAGAGTTCCTAGACTACTTTGCTGGCTCGGATGTAGTAGTGGTTAATGTAAGCTGACCTAAGCTGGATCATCCTCAAGTGTACAGCTGGGAAGGTGAAAGCAGTTGCAGCGTTTTTGGAATTGATGTGGGTTACATGTATATAATAAGTGTATAAATATGTATGTGTGTGTGTGTGTGTGTATGTATATGTATATGTATATATATATATATATATATATTTATATTTATATTTTAGAGGTGGGCATAGATTAAATTTTTTACCGCCGTTAATCTCATTGGAATCTTGGCGTTAACGGCGATAACAACCCCCACCCCCCCCCGGATGCGTGAACTGGACATGCGTGAACCGGACAAGTCACTGAAATATCAAGGTGAAATTCATCATAGCTTGCGTAGTGTAGACACAGCTCACAGGATTTAACGGCGATATTTTTTTTATCGCACGATAAGAATTTCGCGCCATTAACGCCGTTAACGGCCCAGCACTAATATATGTATATAAAACGAACAATTTAAAAATCCAATCAAAATAAATGTTATAATAAATGAATGAAAGTCTGGTCATACGTGAACACACCACAGCGTGAGCAGCACGAAATACTTCCTCTGCATTTAACCCATTCACCAAGTGAAGTAGGAGGCAGCTACAAACACAGCGCCCGGGGAGCAGTGTGTGGTACCTTGCTTAGGGTACCTCAAAGGTGCCTAGTGGTCTTGGGAATTGAACCCAGGACTTCCTGATCACGGGGCGAATGCCCTAACCACTAAGCCACCAACTGCCCCACTTTGGAAATTATACTTTGGAAATGTTAAATGGGAATGTTAAACACGGCACTCTTACATTATTTTACAATTGCAACAGTTAAAATAGTGATGTTAAGAGCAGTGTGTGTGCATGTGTGTCCTCGGGATGTCTCTGCTTTTTTGGCTTCATTTCTGTGTTCAGGGTCCGTGACGTGAGACAGCATCATAGAGGTATTCACTTTTATTCCACTCCACTTCCCAGGTGGACTTATAGATAGGAGCGCACTCCTATCTGTAGGTCCTGTCTGTCATCGGAGACGGTGGGGAGGGACCTGGTGTCTGCTCAGTATTGATTTCTTTATGTTTGGGGACAGAGAGCTCTTTCATTGCTCCAGATTTACATCAGGGTTGTTCCGAGAGACGTGCGGAGGCCTGGACAAAGCACTGCTCATCAGTGAGGCCGTGATGAAAAGGACGCTGCCCTGGCTCCCTTTCATCTGGCTGCTTTAGAAGATTCCCACACTGATACTCCTATAGTTCTCTCAGTAGAGGAGGAAACACTTTTAAAACATTTACATTAGTTCAGTCTGTGCTGTTCATGGAGTTAATGTGCATTTGCCATTTTGCTATTCGTTTTTGGTGGTAGTGTATATATAATAAGCCATAAGAGCCACTTATCCCAGATTAAATGAATTTGTTTCCACCAGAAACGGCTTTTGTTAGAATGTGTGGAATCGTATTTGCAGTACCGTGTTAATTCATGACTGCTTATAAAATGCAAATTGAGTCCTCGATCAAAAAGCCAAAGTTAGATTTTATTTTCGTTGTATTACAGTTCTTATTTTGAGCTGGCTGTAACAGCTAATGCTTAATATTAAAAAAAATCCAGAACTAACAGCTACTCTGTGGTGCTCTGCAGAATTGAGTCTCTCACCCACTCATTAGCTCATTACTAGACTCCTCATGACTTAAGAACAAGGGGAACAATATGCTGTGTTGTGGTGGTGTGTGTGAAGAGAAAAAACTAGAAATAATTAGGTGAAAAATATCATTTATAATTATCCTCTTACACCGAATGTGGCCGACGAGCCCAGATGTGTTTAGTATGTGAAGATTTCTTCTTACGATTTTGGACTGGAGATACCAACTGCATGTCTAAATTACACAGCCACTGTTGTTTTTAGATCTGCCTTGGGCTTTTGCCTGTGTTTGGAGAAAACAGTGTGTCAGAAACCACATAAGCAAGTCTGTTTGAATATACTGTCAGTAGTTTTTTGGAAAGGTTTTGGGTGTCTTGACTTCTAGCTCCAGTATGTAACTGATGAAACAGATTTCAGACCCCTGATGGACTGTGTTTATTGTCCATGTTATCTTCTCCTAATGCTGTCTTCTCGTCTCCAGGAGGCCCCTTATAGTCACGCATGAACCCACCACAGTTAAAACGATGTGAAATTCTTTGTTTTTATTTAACACATTCACCAGGTGAAGCAGGGGACTGCCACTGATGAGGGCCGCCCAGGGAGCAGTGTGGGGGGAGGGAACCTCAGTGATGACACTAGCAGTCGGAATTCAAACCTTTTGATTGCAGCTGCCCCACACATTTCTTTACAATGAGCATATTTCTGAGCATATTGTAAATATGTCTGTACTGAAGCACTGACCAGCTAAATGTTTGTCCTTGTTTTTGCCCTGTTGTTGTGAAATGGGGTTATATGAGATTATAAATACTGTTTCCTGATGCATTTCCAATGTTTCTTGTCATGAAAATGTCATGATGCTATATTTTTTACCACACTGCCCACCCGTGCTGAAGGGACTGTGTATGAGCTTGTGAAATGTACCAAAATTTCTGGATTTCGAGCAAGACCCTTAACCCCAAGTTGCTCCAGGGAGACTGTCCCCTGTAGTTAGGGAATGGAAGTTGCTTTGGATAAAAGCGTCTGATAAATGTCATAAATGTAAATGATCAGTACTTCAACGAATTAGATGGTTATATTTAAACAGAAAAAAGCTCCAGACCCCTGATATGTCTAACTGATGTTTAGGGGAGGGTGGAAATGGTCCTAAAGCTGTCCTCTTGTCTCCAGGTCCCATGAGCTGCGCTCCAAGGTGCTCTCGCTGCAGCTGCTGCTGTCCATCCTGCAGAACGCAGGGCCCATCTTCAAGACCAACGAGATGTTCATCAACGCCATTAAGCAGTACCTGTGTGTGGCACTGTCCAAAAACGGCGTCTCCTCCGTCCCCGAAGTCTTTGAGCTCTCGCTGTCCATCTTCCTCACCCTGCTGTCCAACTTCAAAACTCATCTCAAGATGCAAATTGAGGTGCCTGAACTCAGTGCTCCTTCGCTCATAAAGCATTCATGTGTCTCCTGCTGCCATTAGCCTGCGGAACAACTCGCTGACAGCGTGGATTTATCTCCGCTGTTTATTATGCCATGTAATTCTGCCCCTGTGTGTGTGTATATGTCAGAAAGAGACTCAGTTATACCAAATCTAAGAGATACATCATCAACGTCCACATTCATTCAGAGAAAATGATTTGCCCGTTTGTTTTCTTTCACCCAGTCATAGCTGCACTTCATCAATGCTGTGATTCTTTTGTTCTTGATTCCATGTTGATTGTAGGTATTATCCAGGCTGTTTCCTTTAAGTGCAGGTCTAACTCACTGCGTCTTCCCCTCAGGTGTTCTTCAAAGAGATTTTCCTCTACATCCTAGAGACGTCCACGAGCTCATATGACCACAAATGGATGGTCATCCAGACCCTCACTAGAATATGTGCTGGTACGGAACATTTTCATATTAATCATGTTTTTTGTGTTGTATATTTTTTGTCTGAGCTCCAAAAACCATTATCTGTGTTTTGGGTACCAAAACAGCCATGAATCAGTTGGGCAGGTCCGTTTTCCAAACTCTTCATACTCTTTATAACCTTTTTTAGGCATTTTAGGCAGATGTTACACATCCAATGTAAAAACACTCTCCAAGCTACACTGGACAACCAAATTATTTACTGTTTGCTGTATTATGAACTATTTCACATCAATGTGTTTGGAAAAACTACCAGTAAACTACTCCAGCAGTGACTTGATTTGTCTTTAGTGTTTATATATAGTGTATTTAGTACCAAGCATTTAAGAGTATTTCTTTATTTTGCTTTGACATTATATTGTTTTATATTTATCTTGTTTCTGTGTTTCATAGCATAAGCAGTTTCCTCCAGATCAGTAAAAAAATTGAGTATCATAAGCTGTATATATCAGATGTCAGTATGACTAAGCATAGGCACTTGGCTACAAAGTATGTGGCCCTAATTTAATCCAGTTCCAATCTGTGCGTTCTAA
Organism: Hemigrammopetersius urotaenia; assembly: GCA_037974485.1. Lineage (NCBI taxonomy): Eukaryota > Metazoa > Chordata > Actinopteri > Characiformes > Alestidae > Hemigrammopetersius > Hemigrammopetersius urotaenia. The sequence continues at coordinate 33,115 of JBBPDC010000001.1, read as the reverse complement.
GAAGTCACCTGCTGTTCTCTTGGTCTTAGATTTCCTGTTGTTAACCACACATTCTCATGACTTTTCCAGATGCTCAGAGTGTCGTGGATATCTATGTGAATTATGACTGTGACCTGAATGCTGCTAATATATTCGAGAGGCTCGTGAATGACCTGTCCAAGATTGCACAGGGCCGAGGAGGTCATGAGTTGGGCACGACTCCACTGCAGGTACATTTTTAACTGTGTATGGAATATTTTTACAATAGATAGTCTTGTCTGGTACACAGTGTGCATAAGATATGCTAAAAGTAGTACTGTCAAACAGTTCAAATAACTAAACGCAATTAAGCACATTTGTTGTAAATGCTTAAGCATAACCCTAAAGAAAGAGTTTCTCTTTATAAAACAGGGCATTATGTTCTAGGAGCTTCATTAATCAGAATCAGAGAACTTTATTCATCCCGGAGGAAATTGTTCACATCACGTGTCACGGGTTGGGCCGCGAAGCCCAAACCTGGAGCTACCTGGAAGCACGGACCAGGAGTTCCATGCTAGATATGTTTATTCACTCAAACACAAAGAAAACCTGGCGCAATCGCTGCAAGAAAACAGGAAAACTAGATACAGACTTCAGCTTTAGCAAAACTGTGCAAACCCGAGGTGCTCTAAAGCGATGGA
>JBBPDC010000001.1:8693-22545 GCA_037974485.1 Hemigrammopetersius urotaenia | reverse complement strand
TATACTGGGCAAATAGAAATGTTTATAAACATACATGTACAAAAGTACTATATATATTTGCTCTGTTTATAAATATGAATATATGTGTGAATATACATATGTATGTATATGTGTGTATAAGTTAACTATACATTATAGTAAATAATCTAAATCTTATATACAGAAAATACAGTACTACAGAATGATTCATACGTAGGTCACTGTGTGTCTTAAACAAAAACATTCCTGAATATCAGTTATTTTATCTTTCACATACGGAACCATTACGTATTTCACAGAGCGGTTGACAAAGTGATGGATAAGTTGGAGGGACAAAACAAATCATTTTTAAAAGTGGCTTCCGATCCCATGCGACAATGACAGCTGTATATGACTAAATCTGCTCTTCATTACATAACATTGCAAAAACTGGATAATCCTAAATCTTGGTATTCTAATAGAGACTCTGTGTGTGTTTGTGTGTCTGGGTGTGTTGCAGATTCTGAAGTGCATTAGTCAACTGGAGCTGGCCCAGCTCATAGGGACAGGGGTGAAGGCCCGCTACATTTCTGGGACTGTTCGGGGGAAAGAGGGCCTTATCACCAGCACCAAAGAACAGACTTCAGACGAGTACCTTGGCCTCGGTCAGTACGGATGCCCTTCCTGCTTCATGTTTCATATACTGCATTCATTTAAAAATAAAGACTGCATATATTCCATCACAGAATTGTTAATAAAAAATAATTTTTTTAGGTCAAATTATGGTAATAATTATGGTTTTTAGATTTGCATTTACAGTGGTAACGCACAAATATGAATATGGTTAATAAGTAGATATAAAATATATTTGCTTGACAGATCCTTGTGTTTTGTTTTCGTTGCTCAGTTGGGGGAAATGTAGATCGAAAGCAGATCGCCAGCATACAGGAGTCCATCGGCGAGACGAGCTCCCAAAGTGTTGTGGTAGCTGTGGACAGGTATGTGACATGTTGCCTTCTGATGTTGATCAGTTTATATGATCTCTGATGACTCTTATCAAGATTGTCCTGATTTTTCTCTTTGTAGGATATTCACAGGATCTACTAGATTGGATGGCAATGCTATTGGTGGGTATCATATCTTAACGTAATTGCTATTTGAGATGCTATTGTTTATAACTGTAGGCTTTAGTGATCGGATCATTTTGAACCCTTTTTTTTCTGTCTCTTGCAGTGGATTTTGTCCGTTGGCTGTGTGCTGTATCTATGGACGAGCTGGCCTCCCCGACGCACCCTCGCATGTTCAGCCTGCAGAAGATCGTGGAGATTTCTTACTACAACATGGGCCGCATCAGGCTCCAGTGGTCCAGGATCTGGGAGGTGATAGGTGATCATTTCAACAAAGTGAGTACATTTTTGAGTACAAAGTGAGTCTCGATTTTAGTTAGACAGAAAGTGCATGGTACTGGAAATTGTTCATTCTGTTTCAAGTGTAAAACAGCACCAGATGGACATTTCAGATGTGCGAGTTTGTCTTCAGAGTGAAATTGTGGGAAGTAGTTCAGGTAGCAAGGTGGTAATGTGTCTCTCTCTCTCGCTCTCTCTGTGTCTCTCTCTTGCTGTCTCTCTCTCGCTCTCTCTCACTGTTTTGCTGTCTGTGTGTGTCTCTCTCTGTCTCTTTGGCTTTCTCTCTCACCCTCCATTTCTCCTTTTTTCTATCTCTCTGTCTTTCATTTTTGCTCACTCTCTGTCTCTCCTTGTCTCTGTTTCTATCTCTGTCTGTCTGTTTCTCTTTCTCTGTCTATCTGTCTTCTCTCCCTCTCTCTTTTTCTGCCCCCCCCCTCCTTCTCCACTCCACTCTCTCTCTCCACTCCCCCTCTCTCAGGTTGGCTGTAATCCCAATGAGGATGTCGCTATCTTTGCTGTGGATTCACTCAGGCAGCTGTCCATGAAATTTTTAGAGAAAGGAGAGTTGGCCAATTTCAGATTTCAGAAGGATTTCTTGCGGCCGTTTGAGCACATCATGAAAAAGAACAGGTGAACGCCATTATAATAATGTCTAAAAATATAATTTAATATCCATCTCCCTTGTCTCGTGTGTATGTGTGTGTGTTACAGAGCAGAAATGCATTCTGTTCTTGCATTCTTTGCTTCTTCTCTGTTACTTCTGCAAAAGATTTCTTCCCCATACAGCAAGGCAGCACTACATGGATGAAGCAACAAGGAGTCCATCAGGGAAATTAAGTGGGGGAAAAAGACAGTTTCCTAATTTAAATTCAGTCGAGCATTCATTTCATTTGCTGAAAAGGGAGACCCCATGAAATTAAGAAGAACCTGCCTGCAGCGAAAGCTTTGTAAAGCAGCTGAGAGAACGGTGGTGGTGCAGCAGTGTTATCAGTGTGTCGCAGACCCCTGTCTCACACTTAAAGGACTGAGACTTACAGTGGGATTCTGGGGAGCACCTGCACTGAACAAACGTCTCTCCTCTGACAGTTATTGGGGTGGTTACTGAAACCCGTTACTTGTGTAAGGTCAGCCTGGAGTCTGATTTAGATGCTTTGTCGGACAGATCACTTTTTGAGTTTGTAGTGGTGGAAGTTAATGGAAGCTTAAACTACCCTGTGTAGTTTTTACTTAATTAATTTGTCAAAGCAATAACACGAGGAGAAATGTATGTGATGTAATTTTCAGCATCACATGATATCGAGTGTCAGAATTAAACATACACTAATGTACCTGTAAAGATAAGAGTAATAACTGCGGTTTGTTTTAATACTTCTTTAATCATGTTATTTTTTGCTGCACTTCCCCCCCCCAAATGACTGTCTCTGACTCATTCACATACATGTCATTACATTGTTTTTCTTTTATTATTGAAAAACATAAGATGCCTAATACTTGCATTCACATTCCATGACCGATTAATTAAAAAAAGACTGTTGCAACATTTGCACCATTTCTTTTTTTTTTCTTTTTTTTTTAATCAGCACATTTCAGTCATATTCTCACTTTTTCAGATTTTGCAGGTTATTTTGGCAAATGTCTGCAGAATTTGGCTGGAGTTTGTAAAGCCATCTGCTAACAGCTGTGAAGAGGTTGTCTGAGGTCATGCACACCCTGCAGTGTGTGGTGGTCATTAAGTCTCACCAGCAAGCAGTCGTTTTAGCCTAGAGCACACACATACACACACACACACTCACATACACACAGGCAAGTGTCAGAAGTGATTAGGATTGAACTGCATAAAAGAAAATAGGAGCCTGTCTGTATGTGTTAGCTAGGGTGGAGGGACCGTGTTCCTGTTTGTTTGTGTTATTGACATGTTTCTGTTCGGCTCCATACAGATCCCCCACCATCAGGGACATGGTGGTCCGCTGCATAGCTCAGATGGTGAACTCACAGGCAGGAAATATCCGCTCAGGCTGGAAGAACATCTTCTCCGTCTTCCACCTGGCAGCCTCCGATCAGGACGAGAGCATCGTGGAGCTGGCCTTCCAAACCACCGGACATATCGTCAGTAAGTGATCAAAGGAACAACTGAACTGTGTTGACTCATGAGCACTAAAACCCTTCACCTTTGGGTCTAAAGCTGGGAAAAGGAAGCTGATAAACAATTATTTAGACAAAATATGCTGTTAATCTTGAGCTAAACCAGCCTTACAATTGATCTTCCATTTCAAAAATGTTTTCTATCTAGATTCACCCCCTTAAAATGCAGTCTTAATCATGATGATCAGACTTTTTATTCACTAACAACCTTGAATATTTGGCATTTTCTGTAACTGATATGTAGGGTGTGTAATTAGGACAGTCAAGAATGGAACCCTGAATGTGCCAACAGAGCCTTAAAGTTTTTCCATCTACTGTAAAATTGCCTTGAAACACCATGTCTAAGACATCAGTGTTTGTCTTGTCTTTTAGCGAATGTATTTGAAAAGCACTTCCCTGCCACCATCGACTCCTTCCAGGACGCCGTCAAGTGTCTGTCAGAGTTTGCCTGTAACGCCTCTTTCCCTGACACCAGCATGGAGGCCATCCGTCTAATCCGCCACTGCGCTAAATATGTCTCTGACAGGCCTCAGGTCAGTGCCAATGAATTTTAGGATGCCCAATGTTGGATGAGAGAGCTGTGTTGATTCTGATATCTTTGAGACTAAGAGTATTAGTGTAAAATGGACAGGAATGGTGAATCAGTCTAACTAGAGTATAGTTGTGTTTTCTTTGAGAAGAGGGAGTTTTTGGATTTGCTGCACTTAGACATAACATGTTGTTTTCTTTAATGGCAGGCGTTTAAAGACTACACAAGTGATGACATGAATGTAGCTCCAGAGGACCGGGTGTGGGTTCGAGGCTGGTTCCCCATCTTGTTTGAACTCTCCTGCATCATCAACAGGTGTAAACTGGATGTTCGGACCAGGTCAGTGCAAATACTACTAAAAGACTTTTAAAACTGGACTTGGGAGGTGCTTTCATTACAGAAAGAATACCTGACCACAATCCAGTATGAATCCAATGTGACAATAATAATTGTGAAGTGATTTTTATCCTGTATGAATCTGGAGCGTGTGTGCTGTTTACCATCTGACAGTAGTAACTGTGAAGTGATTTCTCTATAGTCTGATTGTGGAGTGTTTTTAATCCAGTGACATAATGGATATCATACCATAGCATGGTTATCTTACTGAAAGGAACTTTTATGCTAAAGCTCACCTTGCTGGTTAAGTGATTTCTACTAGCAACACTGTAAAGGTCCTATAAACATCAGGCAACCACAGATTCTCAGAAAAGAAAAACGACACAGTGTTTAAATCAGATGATGCACTGAAATACAGTTAAAGCAGAGCCAAGCAGACTAACTGAGTGTGTGTTTGTGTGTGTGTGTGTGTGCGCGTGTGTCTACGTGTGCACGCCTCAGGGGTTTGACAGTTATGTTTGAAGTAATGAAGACATATGGTCACACGTATGAGAAGCACTGGTGGCAAGACTTGTTCCGCATCGTCTTCAGAATTTTCGACAACATGAAGCTGCCGGAGCAGCAGACTGAAGTAAGTAAATGTTTGTTTACCTTTATTTAATAAATTAACATCTAATTTAATACAACCTAAGTCGACCAGAGCACCAGAATCCCTCTCTGTCTTCAAAATCCTTCTGAAGACTCATCTGTTCAGAGAACATCTCCTCTCCTGATGCACTGTCTGTATTCTTGCACTACTCTTTCATAAAGATTCATAAAGAACTGTCCTCTGGTTCTCACACTGTCCTGAAACCTGAGTGTTTCTTTGTATTGTATGTCTGCCAAATGAATGTAATGTAATCATTATTATTATTACTGTTATTGCTGTGTATCAATCTTGAGACATTTACAGCAGTGTCCCTGTTTTAAGTGTTGTGTGTTTTTTTGCAGAAAGCAGAGTGGATGACCACCACTTGTAACCATGCGCTTTATGCCATTTGTGATGTCTTCACGCAATACTTTGAGTCTCTGAGTGACGTTCTGCTGGATGACATCCTCTCTCAGCTCTACTGGTGTGTGCAGCAAGGTGAGAGTCCAGAAAATGCACACACAAAAATACACTGTTTTCCTCTGAACAGTACTAGAGCTGCGACAGACACTTTCAGAAAAGCAGATTTTAATGTCATTTAATTTTTCTGTTATGTTCGTGATACATTGCTAAACATTTATGACAGTCTGTCATTCAGTCCAAGGCTGAATTCATTTATTATTCCAGAGCAGCTGTCATGTGCAAAAGTTTGAGCACCCCTGGGGAAATGGCAGTTTCACTGATTTTCTAAAAGTGAAATGAACTCCTCAGCTGAGAAGAGTTTATATATTTGTATATTAATAAATATAGATTAGGGCTGGGCAGGTTAACGCATCACATTAACAGATTATTTACTTAACGCCACCGATTATTTTAGTCACCCATTAACACAGATTTTTATTAGTTATTTTGAAAGTCTGTTGCTTCTTCTGTGCTCGACCACTTCACCTCATTCTAACAAAGACTGAAGCTGTTGCTTGGAAGGGGCTGTTAAAATGTTCTGATTGTGGCTCTGGACTCTGAGGAGAACTTGTTTTTCTATAACAAACATGATTGCCCTGCAGTGGCAAATAGCTTTGGTTTTTAACTGCTGCTGTAACTGTGTTAAAGGAAAAACTGCTGTTAAAAAGCTCTTTATTTGTTTGAAGTGTTCGCAAACCATTTGCTCAGCATTGATGTATATATCAAACAAAATATGTAAAGTCATAGTACGTATTTTTTTACACAGTATATTATATTGAGATCATATTGTGCATTTAACAGAGGAGAAGTGTGCGTTCTCTGTAGAGGATGATCAGTTTGAGCAAATCACGGTACAATTTCAGGGTAGAATGGGGACATTATAGGCTTATGGGTGTCGTGTTGTATTGATCTTATGCTGGCACTTTTATGGTGGTCTTATATTGATTAAAATGACATGTAACGACCACATTTGGACGTTTAGTTCTTTTTAATTGACTTCTTTTAATTGACTTATGCCAGAATAACTGGGGATTTTTCTAAAGAATCTTAATCAAATTGAATTGTGATGGCAGAGATTGAAACCCCTCCACCGACTCTTTTGGCAGATAATGAGCAGCTGGCGAGGTCAGGGACCAACTGCTTAGAGAACGTGGTGATCCTGAACGGAGAAAAATTCACACCGGAGACCTGGGACAAAACCTGCAACTGCATGCTGGACATCTTCAAAACCACCATCCCGCATGTGTGAGTTCTCCTCCTGGCCTCTAATCTGGGGGAAGAAGTGAGAGATCACTGCTGTTCTTGGTGGATTACATTATATTTGTCCTGTCCTGCTCTCAGGTTGCTGACATGGAGACCAGCGGGTGGGGGCGGAGATCACGTTACCCAGATGGACTCCGACAAGCAGCTGGTATGTAAACCACTGTTCTGTTCTTGGCAAAAGCAGAACTGTTGTGTTTTTTCTTTTCCTTTTTTTTTCTTTTAGAGATCATTTTAGAAGAGCATTACTGTAGTTCCCCCCTGAGTACTTTTGATTTCCACCTGCATCAAACCTGCATCTAAAGCTGCTAAAAACTACAATATTGCATTTCTATTGGATTTAAAATGTATTATTTTATTTCTTTCATTATTTTATTCTAGTTTTATTCTATTTTGTATTCTATTAGTGTAACACACAGTGAATGTCCTATATAAATAAAAATCTTCAACTTGAATCCGGTTCCTGCTGCTTTGGAACCCAGTATGTGCCTGTATGTGTTAATGTATATGTTTTAAATGTTGTTTAGAGGGCATACCACTTACTGCTGGTTATTTTTTGAGACTAAAGATATAGGTTTATGACCAGTATATTTCTTATATGTCTGGCACTTGCAGGACTCTGTGTCCCAGAAGTCTGTGGACATCCACTCCCGAGCGGAGGACCAGCAGTCTGTGAACAGTATGGAGAAAGCGCTGGCGGAGAACCGGAGGCACAGTCAGTTCAGTGTGTCTTCAGGCAAGTTCAGCGTTTGCTGCCGGAAACGAGCAGCCAGACTTTCAGAGTTAATGTATGATCCAAGCTCAGTTTGGTTGTTGGACATTTATGTGAGGCTCGCTCGGTTTTAATCAATATAGTCTTTCTAAATAACAGTGCCACAAGCTCTATACATCATGGCACTCTTAAGCCTGTTTTGTTCATTAAAATTGTTCATTTTGTTCATTAAGATCCTCTACAGAGAAAATACACTTCTGCTCAGTTTGCTGCAGAATTATGATGTTTTCTGTTTATAATATACTGGAAAACAGTGTGGCCCTGTGTTTTTCTAATTTGTTTACTTATAAATATATATTTATACAAAGAAGAAATAGAAATTGTTCTGTAGCAGCCAGACTTTTCGTGTTGATGTATAATGTGAGCTCGGTTTGGCAGTGTGGTTGTTAGAGAATGAGCTCATGATGTTTGTCTGAGGCTCGCTCAGTTTTAATCAGTGTAGTCTTCCTAAACACCACCATAAGATCATCAAAACAGTGCTGACAGTAATATGCTAAAACTTGGGTGCCACTGGTCGTTGGGATTCATTACCATGGCCATAAATCTCTGCTACCTTGGTTCATCTCTTACTTTCAACTTGTATACATGTACGCGCTGTCGTCAGTGTAAGGGCATATGAGCAAATGTCGCTGCTCTTGGGTGATAAATGAATGTTTTCTTCGTTGTCTTCGTTAGCTAGTTTGTTACTTGCCCTTGAAATCATCATTTCTTCAGCTTTGTCGTCCGCTCCTTTAGTAAGTAATTGCACACTATGTGAAAGTAAGAGATTACTCTTCAAACACATATTTGTCAGGTACAGTTAGATAAGATAGATTCTACTGTCTATCTTACGGCAGCATAAATTGTCAGAACACTAATCAAATGGTATGTTTAGTACACATTGTCTACAGAGGACACACACTTCTCAGTTTACTCCACAATTATATTTTCTATTTTATATATATATATATATAGATGTACTTATTTTTATTTTTTCCAGTATACAGAAAATATGTAAATATATATTTATGCTAATTTTAAAAGAAATAGAAATTGTGCTTGGCAGTTTGGTTGTTGGCGAACAAGCTCATAATATTTTGCTCAGTTGGAGATGTCGATTCCACATCAGTTTAGGGTCACCTCGTAATGAAGCGGTCATAAGGAGATGTGTTCGTGTCTGTGTGTGTGTGCCCTACAGAAGCCCAGGAGCAGCGGCTGTTTGCAGCATTGCTCATAAAGTGCGTGGTGCAGCTGGAGCTCATTCAGACCATCGACAACATCGTCTTTTTCCCTGCCACCAGCAAGAAAGAGGATGCTGAAAACTTTGCAGCCGCTCAGGTACTCAAAGACCTGCTTGGAAACATTGGGTGTTCTTTTTTTTTTCTTTACCTAAAATCAATATGGATCTTTTTTAGATCAAGTCCGTAGTCTTTCAAAGCACTGCCCATTGTGTTGAACTATTCAAAGGACACAAATCTTTTCCACTGTCTTTGATTGCGACTTTTATTAACCAGTAAATCATAGCACACCCCTGTAACTAATAGACGTTTCAGTTGATTAGCAATATCAATCTCCCAGCATACCAAACAATTGGGCCGACGCCTAGACACTTTTGGCCTGTTTGGGCTGATGCGAATAGTGTTCATTTTGGCTGTTGATTTAGATGTAGTCTTTTGGCTAAATACATTATTGTTTTGGTCTTATTTTAGTAATTTAATCATTAGATGTTTTATTCTAATGGTTACTTTATATACTAAACATTTTAGTCAAATTTGTCTAATGCAGCTTATTTCACATTTTTGTCAGTTTGCATGTTTCATCTGCCTCCATGCAGCTGACATGAGGACCAGCATGTAATTCATATATTTGATTCATATATCAAGCACATGGAGTCCATTAATGTAATTTGATGGAATAATATGGACTTTATATAACCTATTGTAAATAAATTGCTTGCCCATTGTTTCTTATCCTTATTGGTCAACTAAAATGGTAATATTTTTTATCATAGTTTTTCTTTTTATGTGGTTTCTGACACTGTATAGTGCACAATTTTAGTTTGTTCAGACCCAGTCATTAAGACCGGATTAATTGTAACCATACAGGGGGTCCTCGAGCGAGGGTGTCCGCTTATCTAAGCGCAAGTGGTCAGTTTGTGTTGTTTTGGCCCATATCATGGCTTCTGAATAAATATTTACACTTTTTAATAATTTTTTTCTTAGTTGTGTTTATAGATTTTACAGCTGTGTGGGGATCGGTTGTTAACTTAGGCTAGCAAGGGTTTTGACTTGCACCAAAATTCGGGTTACATCACTGTCAAAGGAATGGATCTTTATTGTATCCTTAGGACCCTGTTTAGTTTCATTAGTTAACATATGTTTGTGTTTATTTATCACACAGAGAGATGCTCTGGACACTGATGTGCACGTGGAGACTCAGGACCAGGGAATGTACCGCTACCTGACCTCCGAGCAGCTCTTCAAACTGCTGGACTGTCTGTTGGAGTCCCATCGCTTCGCAAAGGCCTTCAACTCCAACAACGAGCAGAGGACGGCCCTGTGGAAGGCTGGTGAGGACTTATTTTTAGGCTGATTGCACTCATGTGGATTTAAACTGGAGTGTCCTGGAGGGCCACAACACTGCAGTGATTGGTGTTTGTCCTGTGCTTACGCTCTGAAGGCCTTGCTAATTAGCTGATTGGTTTTATCCAGAGGATAAAGTGAGGACTCTGCAGGGCTGTGGCTCTCCACGGCTGTAGCCTGACACCTTTTCATTTGACTCTAGAGCTGGCTTAGTGCCAAATACCATAAGCCTCGTGTAGACAAGGTAATAAATAGTGTAAACACTGGCAGTGTTTTATAGTGCACACGATCGTCCTTGTGTGGTGGGCAAAGGACTTTTAATCAAAGGACTTTTAATCAACTTGTTAATCAACAAGTGTAGTGTATTTTTGTTGAGTTTTGTTTTGAATGTTTGTAGTGGTCTCACATGAGTATTTTAGTGGTATTTTCACTGAGTGTAATGTTTTATTGAGCATATGTATGTTAGCATTGTGCAGCATCAGCTATTAGTTAAGGCATAGATTCAGCTTTTTCTCTGTAAATGTTGGTGCTCTCAAAAGTCTGATTCAATCATTGAATTAATAAGCCTTTCCTGGGTTGAGGTGTGTTAGTAAAATGGGAGTGTAGATACTTTGCTGTCCACTATGAACACCCATTTGCTTGCAATGTGTCTTTACACCAAGCATGCGAAGTTCAAGGAGAATAGCACAGACTATTCAGACCCGATCATTTTGGGTGGTTTGATGTCAAATGGTAAATTGCAGAGAAACATGCCAACCACATATCTTCACGCTAGAGCTGGATGGGACCAGGGCTCGAAATGTCCACAGCAAAAATAAAGCCATTTTATTTAATACCTGGACCTACACAAGCTTTTATATGTGCTCTTGATGGTAAAACAGTGATACTCTTTTATACCTTATAATGCCCTGCCTCTGCCATGCATTTTAAGAACTATCATAAAACAGTGTCTCAGGCATCAGGCAGCGAATTCATAACCATTTCACATAATAACTTCGTCTGGCTCATATCACCACCGTAAGCATTTCTGACTCAAGAAGTTTCTCTAAAATGGAACATTTCACATCAAACCATCATAAGTGTTTGTATGGGCAGAATTGTAGAAAAATAATTGGTGTTTCCCTTAAAGAAAATACAGAGCTTTTCTCAGAAGGCACACTTCAGATATTTGATCTCTTGTGTTGTCTGATGGAAAGTCCTTGTAAGTGTCTAACTGGGGTGTGTGTGTGTCTGTGTGTGTCTGTGTGTGTCTGTGTGTGTCTGTGTGTGTCTGTGTGTGTCTGTGTGTGTGTGTGCTTGTCAGGTTTCAAAGGGAAGTCTAAGCCCAATCTGCTGAAACAGGAGACCAGCAGTCTGGCCTGCGGCCTGCGGATTCTCTTCCGCATGTACACGGACCCCAGCAGGCAGGACGCCTGGGAAGAGGTGCAGAGACGCCTGCTCAAGTAAGACATCACTGTTTCACACAGGCTGCTGTGCCACAGTCTGCTGTTGTGTGTGTCTCTCTCTCTCTTTCTCTCTCTCTCTCGCACACACTCTTCCACAGCTTTCCTCTGAAGACACGTTATTCAGCGTATATATGTCCAAGTCCTCGGCTTCGCAAGTGCAGAGAACATTTAGAGCATCTGTCTCTGTCTTATGTGCAAAGGACCCGTGTGGCTGCAGGTTTTCACTACAAATAAGAAGGTTCAGATCTTTACATAGCTAATCAACACTCTGTAAACAGAGACCAACTGATTTAAAAACCTCCTTTCAGTGTGAACGTAAACCCACAGGCCGTTAGTGTAATGAGTTAATATTATGTGCAAAGGGCTTCATTCCAAAGCACACTTTTTCCTTGAAGTATGTTGAGGGAAGTGGGCTATAAACTTGTAAGAAATACACTATGTTCAAAAGTATTGGGACGCATTATACCAACGTGGAACTGCATTCAAATCTATAGACTTTAATATGCCGTTGGTCCCCCTTTGCAGCTGTAACAGCTTCCACTCTTGTTGGAACGCTTTACATAAGTTTCTGTGGGAATTTGTGTCGATTCGTTCTGTAGAGCATTTTTGATGTCAGACACTAATGTTGGATGAGAAGGTCTGGCTCACAATCTCTGTTCCAGTTCATCCCAAAGGTGTTGGATGGGGTTGAGGTCAGGGCTCTGTGTGGCCAGTTCTTCCACACTGAACTCCTCCAGCCATGTCTTTATGGAGCTTGCTTTGTGCACTGGAGCACAGTCATGCTGGAATAGAAAAGGTCCTTCCCCAAACTGTGTCCATAAAGTTGTAAGCATGGTGTTGTCGAAAATGTCTTGTTCTTCCGAAGCCTTAAGATGGTTCTTCACCGGAAGTAAGGGGCCTAACCCAAACCCAGCTGGATGGCCGTGTGGTTAGGGCGTTGGCTCTACAATCAGAGGGTTGGGGTTCGTATTCCCAACCGCTAGTGTCACCGCTGAGGAACCTTCTCAGGCACCTCGTTAGCGGCAGCCCACTGCTTCACTTGGTGAACGGGTTAAATGCAAAGAAAGAATTTCTCTGTATATTGTACTTTTATAACTACACATGTGACAAAGAATCTTCATCTTCACCCAGAGAACAAGTGTGTCCCAAAACTTTTGTCTATATAGTGTGTTAAACCTACGTTATGATTACAGTGAAAATTCTGTCATACGTGAACACACCACAGCACACAGTGTGAACAACAAGAAATTCAACCTCTGTATTTAACCCATTCACCAAGTGAAGCAGCGGACAGCGCCTGGGGAGCAGTGTGTGGTGACGGTACCTTGCTCAGGGTACCTCAGTGGTACCTAGCGGTCTTGGGAATCGAACCCATGACTTCCTGATCGCAGGGCAAACACCCTACCCCCTAGGCTACCAGTTGGTAGTACCACCTTTCAGAAATGAAAATGTTTTCCATTATACATCACTTAGATGTTATAAGTAGTTACAGACAAGTGATAATGAAGCATTGATTGTGCAGCATGAAATGCTTCATAAATAAAGGGCCCTTTTGGTTGTTATTTATTGCATTGTTAATTTTTTAAGGTGGGTATATTACAGAACATTGCAATATACAAGTGGTTCTTTCTAGTTAGTGGGTGGAACTGGACATGACTAAACTGGAGAGAAAATGGGCAAATAATAATGCAGCCCAGTTTTTAGCCATGTCAGTTCGCCAAGGCAGTGGCAAAATGTTATTTTGTCCATATCATATTTTTTTCCGGGGGAAGCGTTTAAAGGTTTGGCCTGTGATGTCAGTATGACCGCACGACCCCTAAATGTTTGCAGAGTCTGACTGGTGAAAAGGACAGGGCATGTAAAGGCTAAGAGACTTCCTCTGCTCTCTTTTGTTTTAATGAGGAACTAGAACTTATGAAGAAAAAAGCGTATTTGTGTTTGTGTTACTTTCTTTCATCCATTCCTGTAAATGTTTAGAGCTTTGAAAAGAACATGCTGAACAGTACTTTGTGCTCCTTCTGTGCTGTCGTTTTCTTTGGTATAAGCATGTAAATACAGTAATAAATTAATTTAATTTGCAGCAATAAAAATATAGGGCTTTAAGAACAACAACACAAAATATGAGAACACTCAAGACTAGGGATGGGTATCGTTAAGGTTTTAACGGTATTACAACTTCTTTCGATACCACTTATCGGTTCGGTACTTTAGCGGTACTCTTATCGGTATTTTTTGTTGTGTTTTTTAATTAAAAAAACAAAACATATTGAGAACAGAAATAATTATCTATAGTTTAGCAAACACCAATGTTTGAGCAAATCTATTACACAAACAAAACCAATGATTGTAAAAC